>JACCID010000033.1:0-1203969 GCA_018906775.1 Sycophila sp. Sp_5
TAATTTTTTCATCCTAATTTGCATAATCTATAAAACTGGATTTGAGATAACATAATCATACTAATTCTACGAATCAGTGTAATTTGCAAAAATGTTCTCGCATAACGATAAACAATTTAAGTACGATATAGCCAGTGTGTATCAAAGTTCCTTTAGTTCGAAGGGTTATGATAAAACTTAGGGACCTTCAACTTTTCTACCGTAAGCCGCGGGAATGGGCAAAGTTGCATAATTCCTAGATACCAATATACAGCGAAGAAAGTTAAGAAAAACGAAAGTCAGCCGGAAAACGATAGGAGAGCCGGACGCGGCGAAGACAAGTCGCGCGCCAACTCGAAAAACACTCGGGAACTCGCGCGACTAACGACTTGGGACCGCAACTTGCCGAGGACACTCTCGGCACCATTTATCCCCGGAGTACACACATCCACGCATCGGGGCATAAATCTCGGGCTAAACGACGGCGACAACAGCGTCGGGAGAGAGGACAAGTGCGCGTAACACGTCGTAGCGACCCGATCGATGAAAAGCCCAGTGGCGGAAATTCGCGTGGAAAAGAGATGCCAGGAAAATTCATCAACTTATAGCCGTGGCTTCTCTCTCCCTCCCTTTCTCTGCCTCCCACGCTCACTTCCATTCGGTCTTTTTTCCATTTTTCATTGTCGATTTCCCTGAAAACCCTTCGCCACACTCCCAAAGCTCACGAGCGCCGGCCCGGACTGAAGAAGGACGGAGAACGACGAATCGATCGGAGCAACGAATGCTACGCGACCCGACGGAGAGAGCCAACGCTCACAAGCACACGCAAAATATTTCTTTGCGAAAGATTTGCAAGAAATTTCATCCTACTCATAGCTAGCTCCTTTTTAAATTGCTTTTTTTCCTTTTTCGATACACTTTATATTTTGCACCAACCCAAATATGTTTCACTCATCTTCCGCCGCGCCTTGTGATGTTCACAACGAGACACCCCATGTCTGTTTTTACTTTACTCGTTACTCACACTTGAAGCTCATCACCATCTAACCACCATTGAAGTGTGTTGGCTGTGTTTAAACCACACACCACCAACAATCTAACGAAATATTTCGCACTTCTCTTTTTTGTGTTGTCTTCTTGTCCCTTTTTCGGTACTGTGGTACGTAGGTGTTGTACTTTTTCTTTTTGTTGTCTTAACAACTCTATTTCTTTTACATCTAACCTGTGTTTATGCACTTTTGTTAACAACACTACTTTAAAACGCATCCTGCAAAAATTTTAAAATGACTATATTCACACACACACAGCATGTGTGTTTCTCCCCCCCCTTTCTTGTTGTTGTTCGTTTCTTACACACACATGTATGTGTGAACGCCGCTCGCATTAACTCATAAATTTGTTCACATTTATCGCATTTGCGGCTGCACATGTTTTTTCCTGTATTTAAAAGGTATTCTGCGATTGAAACGGCAGCCTCGATGCTCGCCTCCCAAAAATATGGGGGGGTGATTCAGATCCCCGACCCGTCCCTCGCTCCATATTATAAATGTATATTTATTTCGAGTCCCATCGCAAATTTTTTTCGCCCAGCCGACCAGCAACATATCGAATTTCGCTGGCACGTCACCACAACACAATTTTCTACCGCGGCCTTTTCATATTGTTTCCTACCGCTGTGTGTGTTGCTCCTGCAGACACGCGCCCAAACAAACGGGGGGGCGCGTTACCGGGTTATATCACCCTATGGCAGAGGCGGTCGGACTAGTGTATACAACATTATTATCTCGTTTCCCGGGAGGAATCACGGCGCCTCGGCGCTTTGCTGGCTCGGGCGATCGTTTCCGGCTCTTGGCCGAAAAAGGGGAATAAACTTCGGATGTATTACCGGCAGCCCGGTCCTCGAAAGCTCTGGTCGCTGGGCCGTCCCACCCACGCACGCACGACACTTGTTGTGTGTATTGTTACCCACTGTGCCCACGTGCGCGCTGCGTGATAGCTTTTGTCCCCTTTTTGTGTGTGTTCCTTGCCCCGATCGTAAAAAATGTCGGCTGATGTATATATACGCGTATTCCACTGTGTGTGTTTTGTGTTGTCGGCCGCTATTCAACAGCCCACCCACATCCTCCCATATTTTCAACCCCCCCACCGCCCACATTCGCCAAAGACACTGGTCACGCCACACCTCTGATTCTCTTTTCCTACCACCTTTTTTCCTCCCGCCGTCTCCCAGCGCCCCCCCCCCCCCCCCCCCCCCTGGGTTTAATTACAAAAAACGGCGCTTTTTTTTCCTTATTTTCTTATTTTTTTTATTTTAATTGTGTTTTTTTGCCCTGCAGCGCTCGTTGGATCCCGGCAACGTTTCACCGCGACTCTCCCATGTGTATGCTTGTTGTGTTTTTGTTGTATATGTGTGTTAGTATTGGTTTGTAAGTTCATCTTTTCTTTTTTTTAGTCCGTCCCCGCCCCGCCCGCAGGAACACATAACCCACGCCAGCTCTCTCACCCGACCCCCCCCCAGTCTTGGCAAAGTACTTCGAGGTGGGTTTTTTTTTTACTTGGTTCTGTACGATTCTGTTTTTTTATTTTGCTGGTGGAGTTGGACAACGATTATTTTTCTGTGTTTTTTATTGAATGTTTTTTTTTTTTAGGTAGTTTCCAATTGTTATGGTAAACATAAAACAACAACGATCGACGCGGCTTCGGTGGCTGCAAGTGAAAATTTTTATTTTAGAAGAACATAGTTCAACTCATTTGTGTGGGGGGGGGGTATTTCACTTATCTACCACTATCTACTAGTAATACAAACACCCCCCCCACGCGCACCTACAACCTCCGCACCCCACCCCCCACCACCACCACCCCACATGTGTGTGTGTGTATGTGTACTGTGTGTATGGTGTGAACGAGACACACACACCACACACCTGTATTATTTTATTTCTTTTATTCTTTGTTTTTCATATTTATCTTTTGCGCAGCCAGCAACTATTCACATAATAGCACTCTTTTCACGCTAGGCCACGAATTTTTTTTTTTATTTTTCGTAATGCTTTTGCACTGTCATTGTTTGGAATCTACATTATCGCCTGTTCAAGCCCACCAAATACCATACCACAACACGATTAACTATTGTTTTGCACAAAACATTGTATTTTGGTGTGTGTGATATAATAACTGTTTCACCTGCATACAAAACAACCAACGCAATGTGTGTGTTTCCATAAATTTTACGTTCTCTTTCGTCTAGCGGCATTTCTGCTCAGAGATGCACTATTAAACACTCTCTGACCTTTGTTTTTTTTTGTGTTTATATCGCATACACACACACTACTCGGAGTATGTACACCTTTGTGTTAACAGGCTTGTACCCTCACGCTTTGACTTTTCTTATCGGCAGATTCCCAAACAGCTGACGGTCCTAGATTTTTTTCTTTTTTTCTTAGTTTGCTGTATACTTTTACTTAAATTACGCATTTAAAAAAATGCACGCTCAAACCCCCGCACCCACCATTGTTGAATGTGTGTGTTTTTTTTTTTATAGTAATAACGCGCGTCAGTCGGGCCACTTTTTATACTGTGTGTCCCCGCCCAGCTTTATTTACGCGCACACCGCAGCCCCATCACCGGAAAGGGCACCGCGTAATTTTTTTTTTTCTTTTTGTTGTTGTTTCATTGTGTGTGTTGCCACCCCGCCGGAGTATAGGCAGTTGGACTGTTTTTGTGTTTGTTGTGTCTATTTTTTTGTTCCCCCCCTTTCTTTTCCCCCCCCCTTTTGATACAGGAAGATACACAGCCCCGTGTTTTGTTTTTTTGCCTGTTAGGCGCTTTTGTTTTGAGCGCCCCCCCAATCATCGAGTGATAAACGTCGTATGTGAGTGTGACCTACTTTCTCACTAATTTTGTTTCAAGTAACGCCAATAGATGACAGACTCGCATGCGATGACCTTCTATTTTCTGGCGTTGATCATCATTCGAGACAGTCTCAAAGACAGCTACGTGGTTTGCTGACTTTATATGTCGCTTCGTTTCCTTTTACTACCACTTGTTGGTGTGTGTCAGCACCTAACTTACCCGTGTCATTGCTCATGTGTGCGGTTTCAACAGACTCGCTCCTTATCTAGCTCTGTTACCAATTGTACGTGGCCTAATTCGTTAGTCCTCTGATCACACCCTTTCTCCCCTCCTTCTCTCTTCCCTTTTCCGCTCCCGCAATCCTCTCCTCGCCTTCCCTCCCTGACTACTTTTCTGTAATCGCCCTCTATGATCCATGAGAAGGTCCATCCTAAACCCTCCACTGCCTACCCTACTATTTCGTCTTTGATTATGTATTTATAGGAGGACACACAACGTTTCCTTGCCACCCCGTTACAACATTGCTATATGAGAGCTCCACTCCATTTTTGCCTTCTCCCGACTAGTTTTTTCCTTTGTCCTCCCTCAATAGTGTGTCCTGCATCTTCTACTGAAGCAGCATTACCATGCAGATGATGCCGTACGAGTGCAAGTTTCCCATCATACTGCAGAACGATCACACGATTTACTTTTACCTCCGCTGTGTTCGCACTTTCATTTTCTCACACTTCTCGCTCTTTTTCTCACGCGAGAAATAGAATTTCTTCAACTTTGCGCGAAAAGCGCGAGGTCACGAGGTGTGTTTATCGCGCACTCTCGTAATTTGAATGGGAATAAAATTAATGTAAGCCACATTCTCATTGCATAATGAATGTAGAAGCTCTTTTTTAATGCGTTTAATGCATTTCATGACGTGGCGTGCAATTTTTCACCGAGTTGCCAGAGACGTAAAAAAATTTCTTTGTTATTTTTTCTTGCTGCACATACAACGGGTTTTCGGCGCGCACGGGAAAAATAATTTACGCTCGACGGAGAAGGCCCGTATAATTTTAACGAAAGTTTCAACGATATTAGCCGAGCGCGGGCGTGAACTCCGCCGCCTGAACAATGTAATTCAATGGGAAAATGAGGCGCGGAGAGTCCGAGGGGTCTAACTCGCGAAGAATTCGCCAATCAACGTCAGGCGTACACTGCTGCGGCGAGGCCAAATTCACTTTCATGATCGCGTCGCCGCAACTCCGTATGCAGCCGACCACCGCCGATCTCAACTTGGTATTGGAGCGGTTCGTTGAATTTTCGATCGTGTGTCAAGCAACTAGAACAGTCATCGACGCGCCGCGACTCGTTACGCGAGTGGGAGTTTTCGCCGCGACAAAGGAGCTTCGCGGAGCGGAACGTGAAGGAAGGAGGGGAGCACATATTATCTAGACGTTGTGAAAGAGCCGAACAAGTGTTTTTGTTTTTTCCCCCCCCCCCCCCTTTTCTCTTTTCTCTCTTTACGTGTATTTTTTTAGGCAAGTTTTTTTGTACGCCCACCAGCTTTTTTATCCCCCCGGGACTTTTTTTTTTTTTTTTTTTTTTTTTTTTTTTTATTTCTCTCCCCCCCCCCTTTTTTTTTTTTTTTTTTTTTTTTTTTTTCCTTTCTTTCTTTTCTTTTTTTTTTTGTTTATCCTGTCGTTCCCTCTCCCACGTCGTTTAACCATTTAAATTTTTTTCACTAGTCAACTTTTTCAGCGTTTTACCAAATTCGCCGCGTTTATTTGCAGCGACAGAACCGTTATTTATTTCCCTTTAAAGTGGAATATAACGACAAAATACAAACTAACATTATTCCGTTATATTTGCTTCTACTTTTCGTATTTTAGCAAGTTCGACTGGATTGAATATAACGAAACTCGTGAAAAGTATCTAAAAAATAAATAAATAAGAGATGCAATTTAAGGTATATATCGATTTGAACCATGGAGCATTAGTTTCTGCCGTCGAATATTACGGTCGCTCAAACAGCTAACCGCCCGGAGGAATCCGGCCGTTCGGAGGAAGCTTCAACGGGCAACCCCTTATGCATATACATCCCGAGCGAATAAACAGCCGACCCGCAGAACGGGAGCGAGCGCGGGATGAATTTCCAACCGGTATTTTCTGGCGCAGAGGCGATGTAATTTTGACGGAGGCTCACGCGGCGGTATTCAAATTTATGTGTTTTTTCGCGCGCCCTCGCTTACATGAATTATTCGGCGAATTTCCGCGATGAAATCGAAAATGTAGCCCTCCCTCCCCTCGCGACGGGCGATGTATAAGGCGCGTCGCGTACATCCTCAGTGCCTCCGGCCTGCATTACGTAGGCAGCCGTCTTTTTTCTTCACGTAACCGCAAAATTGTATCTTCCGCTTTCCGTGTCTTTTTATGGGAGCGCGCGAGTGTTTCGCCTGGCAAAGGCCATGCTTGATTATGCTCGCGGAATGGTACCGGCCTGAGTATATCAGTCACATAGAGCAACGCGCGCGGATGTGGATATTATTTTTTTATACTATTATTAAATTCGAGCGAGAGAACTCGAGAGGCTTAAAAGAGCGGCCGGTCGGTCCTTTTATTCATCAATGTCGCGGGGATACTGTACCAGTCGTTCGAGTGTGCGTAATTGTGGCTATAAGCTGTCAAAGGACTGCAACAGTCGTTCTCCTTTCATGTGAAAATGCGCTATGGAAATGCTAAGAATTTTCTTTTATTCGAGGGAGTGAAAAATCAGTTGGAGAGCCTACGTGAGTGCTGGCTCCGCTGAGATAATTTGCTCTCTATAAAGATAACAAAGGATCCAAATGTATGCTCCTCATTACAGCACAATGTTAATCCGGCAAGAAATAATGTTAGACTCCTTCTGGCGGTGCATTGTATTTGCAATGTTATAATAATTAAATAACGGGCAGTTTCGAAAATTCATAAATAAAAGCAGCAATAATTTGAAAAACTGTAGTCATTGTAGTTATTGAAACATAAACTGGTATTAAAAAAGTAATAAGTAAACGTTTAGTTAAAAAGACTACGAATTTAGTAAAAAAATGTCCCTGGTCGCTTTCCGATAATAGAAAAATATAAATTTTCCATAATCCATTTTTCCCAGTGCAGAGTAACTAATTTAAAAAGTAGTCCGTAACCATCCGCGAGATGAATAATCTCTCGAAAATTCGCGCACAAAATACTCTCAGCAGGGGAAGAAAAACAACATCGTGCCTCGGTAAAATTCCTCTGGAAATCGCGCGCAAACGAAATGAAGCCATGCGCGGGGGGAGAAGAAAGGAGGAGTCCGTGGTGCAATCCAGCGGTCGGAAGCAAGCGAGCACGCGCCGGTCAATAGCTCGCGGTCCCGCGAAAAGAGAGGACTCGCGAGAGCGTGCGAGAAGGAGCGATGGGCCACGGGAGATAGTCGTGACTCCGAGCCGCTTCGGACAAAGACGGCCGCGAGCGCTCACGGAGAAATAAAGGCGAGAGGCGGACTCTGCAGTGCAAGGTCCTTCTCTCTCTCTTGCTCTCTTGGGGGCGTCTCGCGCGCCCATGAGGTCTGCATTGTGCGAGGACACACACGTGGACGCCCGGGGGGAAGCACGCGAGCCGAGCGACTGACTAAGTACTCCGCCATCGATCCACCCGAGCGACGATTTTTTTTCTCTCCTCTTCCCTACCTCCTCCTCCTCCACGGGGAAGGCATGTACCGCAGTTGCAGGGATTCGCGTTGGCTCGCGTTCCTTTCGGCCGTGCGTCGCCTTTGCTTGCAATCCGCTCTCCTCAAGTAATAGTCTCAGTGATGTAATTATTTTTTTCTCTTAGAGTCTGCGAGAAGACCTGAGGGATTACGGACTTGAGTTCGAAGTTTTTCTCTCCGCGCGATATTATAGAAAATAGTTCAGGTACTATTAAAGAAGAAGAGGAACGGTGACTCCTTTTTAAAACCGTTAAAGTCGCGCTTAAAATTTATTTTATTGACGAGTTATACTATCTATTTCAAGCGTACCATTGTAATTACTTTGAAAAAAATGCGAAATCTCTCGCAAGCCTGCAATCGTGTTTCGCCATTGCAACGTCGATACTCGATGCAAAGCGGGGAGCATTATACTGACTGTGAATTCCAATGACTTTATTCTTCTAAAATAAACTTGAGAGAGAGAGAGAGAACCGAGGAGACAAAGCGATTGCCGGGGTATGTACGTAGAGAGGCTTCGAAAATGCTAAAATCCAGCATGCATAGGAGGCGCATTCGAGGCCAAAAGGCACGAGGGAGCGAAATGGTTGTTGCCGGCGTCGAACGATGCGCCACTCGCGAGAGGAGCACCAAAAGAGAAAGAGAGGGAGAGAGGAAGAAGCTGGGCGACCGGCCAACGTCGTTCCCTCTTCCGACCCGATCCCCCCGAAATCCCCCGGGGAAGTTTCTTATATAGATCTCGAGTCATCGGGCGAGCTGAGGTATTCCCCGCGGCTGACGCGACCGCCTTTTAAATTCGCCGAAAATTCAATTCCGTACTGATGGACGCTAATATGCTCGCGCTACGCGCCGCGGCCTAGAGCTCCCTCCGCGCGTCCTCCAGATAAAAACGTCGACGTCTCTATTTCGACGCCGCTGACCGGCCACTTTTATTTTTGGCTGATCGCCGTCTATTTAAGTGCGATTTCTATTTCAACGACATGGAGCGCGAGTTTTACCACGCAGTATGCGCTGCTCGGACGGCCAGGCTGTACAAGTGCGTCCGACGCGGCTCTACGGCCCATATTTACGTAACGCATTAGCGCCGTTTTGGCCGGATTCGTGCATAAAACCGTTCATTCGCGCCAGAAGAGTGCTATACGCTCCATTGACACTCGTTAAGCGCTGCTGGCGCAAAGGTCACCCGGGGCCGTGCAGTCCTGCATCGCTTCGCGTTTCTTTGTATTTTGTGTGCGAAAGCGCACTTCCCCTCTGCGAGCCGCTCGCTGCATAATTCACGCGCCTATTTTGTCATTTCCAAGCTCCCGGGTCAGAGTCTTTTGCCGGGGGAAGAAAATTGCCCGCCGCGCCTGCGAAAGTTGCACTGCGAGGTAGTCCCTTCTTTTTCTTATTTTCTTTCAAAAAATTTTCTGAATGGTCGGAAAAATGCTCATCTACTTTTCTAAAAAAAGGAGCAGTAGACACCGAAAAAAATGAGAGGACCGTTTAAAATCTCAAAGCCACAATTCAGTACCGACATCGTACTGTGCAATATTGGGGAAAAATCATTGCTTCGATCTTTAAAAACAAAAAAAAAGTTAATGGATTTTGCACTTTTTTATATTGTTACCGCCTCGTCGTAACCACATCAATATTCATTATACACACTGTTATTAAATTGAAAACAACGCAAACGAAGCGTCGGCGCTTCCGATCAATGAAAATTACCACACGAATGATGCAATCAGCCGCGCAAACAATTTCCGAATGAAATCCGCGCGGTACAATGCGCGTCTTTACCAGCGACGCAGCAAAGTTGGTCGCGCGGCGCACCACCACAATGGGCTGCAAATTTCGTCGGGCTTTTATTTTCTTTTTCTTTTTTTATTCCGCCGCCCCCATCGCGAGAAAACTCTTGGCGGAATTCCAGTGGCGGGCGCACGGAATTCGGCCTCTTGATCGATCGTCAGCTTTGCGGGGGATCCGCCGCCGGCGGCGTTGCGTCCTCACGCGCGCGGCCAAAACGTTTTTCGCCCCTCGGGGCTCTGTCCTGGGGTTGCGGCTCGTCCGCATTTCCGGGAAATGCCGTCGCATCGAAATTATGCAGTAGCGCGGCACGGGGTGGGGGGAGTTACGAGATATGACGAAATTAAAAAGAGATTTTGCGATTTAATTTATTTCACGGAACGGGCATCGTGCACAGCTGCAAGAGTGGAGGCGTTTTTTACGCTTTTGAAGAAAATTTTTTCAAATTAAACGTCGGATTTTCAAAGAGAATTTTCTTTTGACGCCTTTTTCCCATATTATAAATTTATCTACGGCCAGGCATTAGAGGGATGATACCCTTCAACTTGAATTTAATAAAAATTTCAAGAGAAGAAATCGTATATTTATTATTTGCTTGAAGAAAGGAAGGAAGTAGAGCTCGAGCGAACTGCCGAAGAGTAACTAATTGTTAAGTAAATAAAACGAAAAATTACGACTCGCGATATTGACGAAAAAAAAACATCATCGAGAATAAAGTTTACGCGGAGATATTATTTTTGGCGTTTTTAACGAACTTTTGACCGAAATATACGACTAACTTTTAAATATTTTGTTTACCATCGAGAATTAAAGAACTAAAATTTCGTTATCGAGCAAGAGCTAAGAGAAGATAAAAAACATTTATTGACGTATACTTTCGCTACTTTATATATACAATGAAATTGACGGAAAAATGTCGTGACATCAAATAAGCATCAACGTGGACTATCCCCGGTAGTTAATAACCTTACAACGTAAACTTCGTAACTTATTTATTCCCAACAAAAAAGAAAGAGTAGGACGAATACCATTTAAACGAAAAAAAAAAAAAAACGTGCCAGCTAGTTATTAAATTAAAAGTCATGTATCATCTTCCATGCAACGCTTTAATTGGAGTATCGCAAAATTTCTTGTCGCTGGAAGCAACGAGCTCCCGACAGGCGTGCGCACACAGCCTGAGCAAATGACCAAGAAAAGCCACGAGAAAAAGACCGACCCAACGACGAGTCATGATCTTCCCGCTTCCCGGAAAAACTGATATAAAAGCCATTAGAGTGGAAACGAGAATAAGAGGTAAAAAAAAAGGAGAGACGCGAAACTCAAAGCGAGCGAGGGAAAAGAGAAGAGAGGAGCTTGGCAAGTCTATTTAGTTCCAAGTTCGAGTTTCTGCCGGCCTGGGCACATCCCCTTTAACGGGAGGAAAGAGACACGTCTTCGCGCTATATAGCTGGTCGAGGCAGCCACGCCCGAAGCTCGCGACGACGTCTTCTTCGCGTCGCGGGAACACGTACGATGGGACGGCCACGGGAGAGCCGAAAATGAAGCCTCGCGGGATACACGCTCTCCATCAATTTAACGATATTTTTAGAGGCATGCGCACGACTTTTTCTTTTCTTTTTGACGCGGGGAAAAAATTGCTGGGAACCGACATTACGCCACGAGGGGAAACAGTCTGCAAATGGAAATCGAATGAATCGACGGCTGGGCTCGATTGAGAGCCTGGCATATTTGGTTTACGAGATAAGTCAAAGTAGAGTCAATCGAATTTTCTCAAAATACGGTTGCTGTTTACAAGTATACGGAAATTCCTTCTCGAGGAGATGCGGAGAACGATCTTCTTGTAATAGCTTTATTTTTACGGCGCGTCCAATCATACCGTACAGTTATTACTACATTTCGATAAAATAATTTGCAATAAACGATAGAATTATATGTTTTCTTCAAGTAAACAAGCAGTATTTTTGGGAATATTTTCAAGGTTCTTCAAGTGGCATTATTATGTCCTCACTACGGAGGCGACTAAAAGTACCTTCTTAAATATATCCCAACAACAAAAAACAAAAACAAACATAAAAGGAAAATGTCTGAACCCATGGAGGTGAAAAAGGATGCTAATTCAACACCTCCCACGGCACCGGTGTAATTAGTCCTCTCCGCAATTTCGCGATTTCTGGAAAGCGTCGAAGCCCTCCGCTTGCGAAAGGAACTCAAGGCTGCAATTTTTTTCACCTCCCCGTTGGCCTCGGAATTTCCGCGCCGGCACATTTTCCTGTGCTCGCTCTAATTTCGCCCCCGCGATAACGTTCGAGAGGCGGCGCGGCGGCTCTCTGTCTCCCGCGCCCCTCTCGCTTTCTCCCCGCTCATCAAGGTGTGTCGCGCGATAAGGAGAGGCCTCTCTCGACGACAACCCCCCTGCACTTTTCCTCTCGCAGCGCGCCAATTTCGTACGTCTGCAATGGGCAGAAGGGGGACACATGACTCGACGACGGCAGTGAGCGGCCAGACACCGTCTTCTTGCGCACGCGCGCAAGATCCTCAGGCCCCGTTTTAACAGTACTTCGCGCCCGTTGCCGAGTGGCCTTTATCGAGGGTAGTTGAGTTCCCGTCGACGAGCGCGTGTTTCCAGCTCCTTTCTGCAAATTAATTTTTCCGCGTGAGCCTCGCTCTGTTGTGCTCGAGCGAAAAGAGGTTATCAAAAGCGTACTTTTTTCTTTCTACCTTTTTTTTTATTTTACAGTGTAGCGTTTTATGTTTAATTCCGTTTCTTTTTTTATTTAAACAATTGTTTATATACTTCATTTTGGCAGATTTTCTTTTTTAAATTAAAAAGACGTGTTTTTTATTTTCGCCATGTTTTAATATTACGGTTACGTTACGAATAATTTTAAGTGCAAGCAATTTTGCGATCTCGCATAGTTGGTGCATATTCCTCCCAAAACTTTTACGAGACTATCATGTTTTTTTCCTTTTTTAATAAAACGCAAATAATTTTTCCACGAAATTTATAGTCGTACATGAAAAAGTTTGCAGTGTCTACAATAGCCACATTGACTAAACGCTGATGAGAACAGGTCATCATTTACGGCAGGTGAAACTTTTCGCATCCAGCAGCAGGCCGCCAGCGCGGAGTGCCCGAAAGACCCGGCCATCCTCCCTGTCCTGCCCGCACAGCAAAAGTTTCTTTCCCTCCCGAAAACTTTGTTAATCCCGACGTCTGATGTACACAACTTCGTGACGTAAACCTAGTCAGCCGCGATAAAAAGCGAAGCTGTGGGCTGCGGCGAAAATGAACAAGGCGACACTCCTAACTCGGCGGAGTGAGACAAAAAAGAATTAAGGCATCGACAACCGAAGGCTTTTTCGCTCGTGTTAATAAATTGCGACTCGTCACTCTTGGTACCCACATGATCCCTGCTGCCACTTTCCACGCACTCATTGTGCGCGTCTACAAGCTCAAGCGACCCCTCAACGAGCAGACGGAGCCCTTGTTTCCTTTCCTCGCTTAGCGAGCGGGTTGAATCTTCTCTTAGCGTCGTTAGATTTGCACGAGCTACTTTGTGTCTTTCCGAGAACGCATGGGCGAGCGAAAAAGGCTCCGCTCGCAACGGGCGCATAATTGATAAGCGTGACGCTCGCTTCAGAGGAATCAACAGAACAATCGATAGACCGAAGCGAACGATGCAGGAAAAACGAGGAAAAACTATTTTTCCAAATGCAACGCGATAATAATGGACGTTTGTAAATCATATACCTTTTTCAGTATAGTCTAGTAACTATCGATCTCACGATATACACTTCGCACAGTCGTTCCGAGAAAAAATCTCGATCCGTAACTGATTCGAGCTTTCAAAGCTTAAATAAATCAAATCAATCAAACTTAATTTACAAAGTCAGCGCGTGCACGTGAGATAAAAAAAAGAATATAGCGTAAAATGCCGCGTCATTTGCTCTGGCTTTTTGCAGCCCTTTGAAAAATCCATCGCGAGCGGGAAGCGCCCACGCGCTCGCGCGTCTGGAGCTAAAAAGTTTTTCCTAGTTTTCCGCTGTCGCCTAATGCGCTCGTGAAACATGCATCATGACGCCTGGTGTACACAACGCAGCAGTCAGAGGCGCGCCCATTCAAACGAGCCCGACTGCACTTCGCGTGCGCGCACGAGTGGCAGATATTTTTATATACGCGTAAAGCGCACACAAAGGCGGGCGAGACGCTTCCAACATACGCGGGGGGAATGGGGCCAAGCGCCCCGGCGTTTTATCTCTCCCTCTCGACGCGGACCTTCGATTCTTTTTTCGCTCCCCCCTCCCCTTCCTTCTCGTGCATTTTTTGTGACGCTGAGAGCGACGGCCCATGCGGGCGGCTTATCGCGCCGTTAATTACTCGAAGGAATTTCGCGCGGAGGTTGCGCAACGGACTGCTAGCTTACACGCTGGGAATCGGAAAATTCGAGCTCCTCAAGCGTAGGAAGTCGCGCGCGGTTAATGGGATTACGTCACGCCGGTCGGGGCGGCGAATGCATAATACCCGGACGGTGATAAAAAGATTCCATAATTCTCGACGAGACGTTAAAGGTCGGAGAAATTTTGAGAGGCACAAATCTCCAGGAACTTGAGTATAATTTCCCTCCCCCCGTCGACTGCACTGAGTTAGGTGCAAAGTTGCGCCTCGGCTCGGCGTGAGAAATCCTGGCCCGAATTTCCGGGCGGGTCATATTTTCGAGAGGGATTGCCCCAGGTCCGTCGTTCATCTCTCGTCGCTCTGACGTACTCTTCCTGCGAATTTTCCAGCCGGATGGATTCAGGTTCGTTTTCGTCCATGGGATTTGGGCCGAACTGCGGGAGTAGGGTGCGTTCATCGATCGACACTGCGTTTAGATGACGCTCGGAAAAAGGATGACGTCGGACAGGAGAAACTAACGTGCCGTATCACCTCGATTGTTTACTCTTCGGCTCCGTGTCTTTCTTCTCGATGTTGTGGATCGTGGTGTAAACAGGCGGCGGTCATTGTTGCAGGTTCGCGGGACTATATTAGTAAACTGCAGACGATTCAGTTTTTTTTTAATTAAAAATAACCCGTCGGGTTTTACCTTTACTTATCTTTTTCTGGACGAAATTCTCGAAATAATTACGAGATGAGAGAGAAATGTTATTATCCAATGACCTTTGTCTTATTCTTTTGAAAAAATAAGCATAAATTTTGGGATACGTTGATAAAAGTGATAATTTTTTTTTTTTTTTTTTAAATAGGAGCGATAAATGTAATCACTCCTGACTTCCTGAAGAACATTATTAGAGCATTTAAAAGAAGAAACAAGTGCCGCGTTGCGCAGCTACACAAACAGATCGAATTTCACGTCATCGAAGAAGAAAAAGATAAAATTCATAAATACATTAAGGTAATTGTGTATTCATCACAAGAAATACAAAGTATTCAAGACTCTTCTACAGTCTCTGCAGAAAAAAACACTTATAAACAAAATTGAATTCAAGAGAAAAACGCGCTCTACAATAAATTGTGCCATAACGAGCGGTGCGCTAAGTCTAATGCAGCCGCAGTAGAACTTCAAAATATTAAAATTGTTTTCCTAAAAATATACGGTAATTTATATTTTACTGGACATCGATCTTCTCAACAACAACTGTTTTCGGCGCTTTATTTAAACACATGGTTATCGAGTCAAACAAATCATCTGCATTTTCAACGCCAATCCACAAAGACTCGATAAACAACGATAAAGAAAAATTAATCCCTGTACACATTCGACGTACAGACAGAGAGGAACCTCCTTAAGATCCAAGAATAAACGCATCCACTCGCAAAAGACAGTGTCGGAAAACTAGAGCCACAAAGGCGGAGCGAGCCAATGCGGCGCATCGTAATTGCACCGGGGGTCCCCGCATCGCCATTCATCTCTCGGCACATTTCGTACGGGACTCTGCTATTTTGAAAGGCGAGCCGGCCGCGCGCACTGTGAAAGCGATAATGACTCGCGGCTCGCTCTCGCAGCCGTCTAAGGTCGGCAATATCGCGCCCATCAAAAATACACCCACCCCCACCCACTCCCCCCTCGAAGAGGATTTTCACCTTTCACCTGGCGCCGATAAGATCGCCTTGGTGCTGGACGAGGAGATGACGCAACGCTAACGCCGGACGTATCGATTTTTCCGTACGCGCGGTGCACGTAACGACACTAACGGTCGTGCGCGCGGATAAAAGGGAGCGAAGACCCGCGACGGCGGCCGCGAAAATTAATTGGACGAGATAATTGAACGTTGACTCGGGCGCCCAGGGATTCCTTTTCCATACACGAAGCCGAGCAATTAGCGCCGATATACCACGCTGTGCTATTGTGTGAAAATTCGAGAGGGAAGTTTTTCGAAGGAAAAGTCGGAGACTTCCATTGTGCTAGCGCGTCTTTTTTTTAGTCCACCCGTGTTCGAGGTGCATGTGATTTGTTTAATTGTAGCGCAAATAAAGACAGTTTTTTTCGGTGCCGCACGGCGAGCGGAGTATCCTCTCGCCATCGTTAGAAGTTTCTTTTGTATTGGGTTAACGAGCCGCGTGTGATTCTTAAGACACTTTGGATGATTGCAGCGGAAAGTTTCGTTGGCGGATAAACTTTTTTTTATTATTATTACGTCGCGGCATTCTTAGGCAGCGCGAAATTCACTTTAACTATTCGTTAGGGAAGATATCGAACTCTTAATTAAATTGTTAGAATTTTCATTATGGTATTAGATACCTCGGAGCTGTTAAAATGCCGAAGTTTTTACGTCGTGAAATTTCGATAAAGGAATATTTTGAATAGTTACGGGTAATCGGAAAAGTTATCTCTCGGATCGACGAAATGGAAACTGAAAGCGGCGCTAGAGCCGAGGTAACTAAAGGGAGTCAAAGGCGGAGGAAAATGGCCGGGGTACCATACGGGGCTCGAAACTCGTTTTGCGTTTCGCCAGATTAACTTAATCTGCTTTCAGATATCGGTCCCTCGCCTTAATAAATTTATGACGTCCGCGAGATAGGCATCAATTTCCGCCAGCAGTGTCTGTGTAACCATTCAACGGTCTTATTTTGTTATATACCACCCTTTCAAACTGGAAACTGCATCGAAGTTGAAATCGAATATTCAATGCTATCGAAACTTTAGCTGAAGTTCCGATCAGTCTTTAGTAAACTTGAAGCTTCATAAGCATAAAAGAAGTAATTACTTATCGTTAAAGGATTCAATGCTTAATAAAGATTCATTAAATAATGGATTCCTCGTACAATCCTTTTACACTACTAATAAACGAGTTTTGAAAAGATATTTCCACTTTGTACCCTTTAAAACTGAATTAACAAAAAGTCACTGAAATGAGTGTAGAATTTGCTCCAGCAATCATTAAACAATTGAGCCTTTTCCACTGATTTTTAGAGAAGCTTCACTAATTAAAATAGTTTCTCACTAATTCGATTTTATAAAAAATTAAAAATTTAAAAACGAAAGCATCTAGCTCTCTAAAAGAAAGGTCATCACCGAGAAGCGCGAATAACAGTAGTAGAGTGTAGCGCTGCTTTTTCGAGCGAAGCGTGCAAAAGATTCACGGGGGAAGAGCTCCATCGCGAGATAAGCCACGGAGAGTCGAGTCCTGGCGATTGCGCAACGAACCCTCGTCGGTAGATCTACGTTCGATTTGCAAATTCCGCCGCACCGGATGCGCACACCGCCGAGATCTTTTGCACGGGTGTTTATGTGTTTGTGCGTGCGCTCGTGTCCGGTAGCGAGGAGCGCGCAGGAAACGGACGGTTTTCCTCGCGTTTCTGCGTGCAAATTTTTAATGACGCTCCGTCTCGGCGGCACTTCCTCCCCGACTCTCTCTCAAGTGTGTCAAAGAGGCAGGCAACTTTCGCAGTCGATGCTAATGCGGGCGACGCGCCATTTTCGAACTTCCAACGTTTGAATTTTCAAGTAATCGATTGTCACGGACCACGAGGGGCGCGACCCGGTCTCACTTTCGGACGTTATTCTCCGACGTTTCTTTACAATGCGAGTGTATGGGTCTTAAAAAGTATTTTAACGCTTTTTTTAACCATTATAAGAGTAGAGTTCACACGTGTAAGGGGCAGGATTGAAGAGATTTAATACTTTTTTAGCGTGAAAATTAGTCTTCTAGAGTGCAAGTCTTTCCCTTTTCAATTATTTGCGGAAAAAAGTTATTTAGAGAAGCATTTAATATATAAAAACACACGAAGAAAAGCGTTAATTGAAAATTACTATCATCTTTGCTACAAGTGCAAGGAAAATCATAAAAAATACCGAGAGAATACGGTATAATTGCTGCAGTACAGATATAGTCAAATTTAATTTAAATACTTTAAAGTTTGCTAGCATAATAATTTTCATTTACTTTCTAAATGTGTCCTTACTTTTCTAAATACTACAGTAATTTTTAATCGGACATTTTTCTTCGTATCTCTGCTACAAAACGTGTAACGAATAATGTACTCCTCTTTTAAATTATTTCTTGAAAAACTTTATTTAGGGAATAATTTTATGCATATATGCAGGAACCGCGCAAGTTTTATCTCTGCTAAAATGTACAACGAAAAATCTATCTATTACTCACTTTTATTTGCTTATCCGTGCGATATTTACATTTATCAATTTAGTAATAAACAAAGCAGTCGCAATGACTAATACCCGAGTCAATAAAAACGTTAATCATGAACCGTGCGGTGCTGGTCACAGGTAACTCGAATCCGTCGAAATCGAGATAACAGTGGCACTTAAAACGATTAGTCGACGTTAAACGAAGATGCGGATTTACTTTCATTTTTATTTATTTTTTTACGAGGAGATTCAATTTAGATGAATCGCTGCATTTTCATGACGGAGCCGTGAGTCCCGTGTCCGCGGCATTTCGCAGCGACTGATGCAGCAGGATTTTTCGGCGACTCATTTATCGCGGAGCTGCCGAACTTTTCTGCCGAGTCAGCTGATGCGTACGTCGATTAGATCCAAGTCTCCCTCATTCCGCGAGAAAGACGAAAAAGAGTAGACACAAAAGAAAAAATGAAGAAAAGTCGCCTCGCAGCGACGGAGATCTCCTCTTTACGAGCTATTTTCCTCGTCGAGACTTTCTCGAACGTCGCTCGCGAGGCTCCCGAGTATCGGAAAAGTTGGCGCGACGAGGGCCTACCTTTTTGCGCCGCTCGATAAGCTGCACGTACGTCGTAGGGATTACTCGACGGCGACCGCGGGGAAAGCGGCGGACGGCGCGAGGAAGCGCCGCGGAGTCACGTACTTTTATTACGCACGCCGAGCAATACCCTGCCTATCTCTCTTTTTCCGATGACGCGGCCCAATTTCACTCCCGTCCAACACAATTTCCCATTAAAATACTTCGGCTTGTTTACACTGGCACTAGGAAAGTTTTGTACCTGTCGCGCCGTTCCAAGAGTGCGCTCGATAAAACAGATAAAATGGATGTGGGAGACGATTCGCGCGATCGCCTCGGTTTTTCCGGGAAAAGAGGCGAGCGTCGCTGGCTGGCGGCGTCGTCAACGCCCAGCGCCGGAGCGCACGGTCCGACGGCCAGGCTTCCCCGTTCCTCCTCGCGCGCACTTTCACTTTGCGCACCTCCAAGTACCGGCCATTGTTTCGGCGTTCGCGAAACTTTCCCACTCTCGGCGGGCCCCGACCTCCTCGCGAGGCACGAGCCAGCCGAGGACGGGACGCCGGGCGCCGACGCCGAGGAAAAGCGCCAAGGTCCGAAGGTCCGGCGAGTCGCGCTCGAGCGACAGACCTTGAGAGCCCAGCGCGCGCGATTTCGATATAACGGGACCCTGCAAGCGAGCGTCGGCTGGCTCGAGTCACTCCGCACCGAATTTTCACTTTCCTCCAACTGCTTTTAACCTACATCGGCTCCGATCGCTTTTGCAGCTTGCCACATTTTTCGCGACGAAGCCAAACGTCAACAAAACACTCTGGGCGCGCTCTCCTCCTTTTTCCGCTTGGATTCCGCCAAAAATCAGCGACGACGCGATCCTTCCAATTAACGGTACAATCGCTCGTACGCGCGAACTCGACAGAGATGGAAGATGCGGCTCGCCGTGGAGGCGTGGGTTTTCGCGCTGGGCAGTGGACGCCCGAGAAAAGCGGAGGAAAGAAAAACAGAAGGCACAGGATACTCACAGGCTGACGCGGCTCTCCTCCAGGTGTGCTTCGTCCTCTTGTGCTCGATGCGGTCAAGGGACGCCAGACGGAGACAGAGAAAGAGAGCTGGGCGGCGGGGCGACGATGCTTCTCTCGCTGCTTGCTGCTTTCTTTTTTCACCTATTAATACGACCTCGGCTATTTTCGAGGGCTGCCGGCAAAACTCAACACACCGCACTCGCGAGGCTCTCGGGAGGTTGCTGCTGCTGCTGCTCCTCGCGGGCCAACGGCAACTCCGCGGGCGGACCGACGACGGTCAAAATATCACTCGCGGGCTCTGTTATACGGACGTCGACGAGAGCGCGTATTGCACGTACTTTTTCTCGGGCGATTCGCTTTTCCCGTGCGCGCTTTGCCGAGCCCGAGAGGACGAGGAAAGGCCGCGCGCGCGCGAGGTGCAGCCGCCGTGCGCACACAGACGCGCGCCAAAGGGAGAGAGAGAGAGAGAGAGAGAGACGCGCGCGCTCGAGACGACGGCTCTCACGCACACATGTGCAGCCTCGGTCGGTAACTCCGGCGCACCTCTTTCTCCGTCTCTCTCCGTCGCTCCCGCGGAGGCATCCTCTCTTCCGATGCAACGTACTCTTACGTGTGTGTATCGGTCTACCAGGAGACGACGTCCGGCTCGCTGGCTGCAGCCCGCATTCCTCTCTCCTCGCACATGTACACGGGATCGGCCGCGCGGCACGGCAAGAGACGCACGAGATTACGTTACTGCACACACATATACAGAAGGAGAACTCACTCGGAGGGAGTGTCGGCGGAAAAAGGAGAGCGGGAGGACGAACGAACGGCGCTGGCGAGGAAGCCCCGGAGGCGCTCGACGGGGTCTCGGTTGCGGCGCGCCAACGTCGTCCTTATCGGCGTGAGCGAAGACTCTCCGGGGGTGGGTGCGGGGCGCCGGGGCAGAGACGCGCGCGCGTGTCCACACGCGGGCGATTTTCCTCTCTCCTCTCGTCCCTTCCGCTTTTCCACCTCCTCCGCCTCCTCCGCCGCAGCCGCTGCCGTCGACTATTTACAAGAACGCGCGCCACCGCTCGCGTCACACACTCGCGACGAGCTTGTTTGGCCGCGCGCGCGCTGCAGTACCTTCGGGGGAGCTCTCGCGCGGGGCCCTGCCGAGAGATCCGCACCTCTCCTCTCTCCTCTCTCTCTTGCTCGGCCGTCTCCCTTCGGGCCGAGCACAGGCGGCGGCGGCGGCGTTGCACAGGTGCAGCAGCACAGCGCCAGCGCGCGATACGCCGTGTAGCCGTGCACGTCGACGGAGCGAGAGAGACGAGAAGCGCGCGCGCATGCACGCACCAACACACTGCCAGCCGGCGGTGGCGGCCGCGCCGAGAGACCGGAGAGAGAAGGAGCGAGCGAGCGACCCGGCGGCGGGGAGGGGGGCCTGCGAGGGAGTTGGCCCGAGAGCTCACGCACACATGCGCGCGCCAGCGACGGAGAGGGAGATACACAGCGATAGAACGAGAGACGGAGAAGAGGCATTTTAGAATGCTTTTTTCTCTCTCCCTCTTCTCTTTCTCTCTTTTTTCACCTTTCCCAAGTCGTGTAGCCTTTTTCCCTCTCGCTCAGCTCTTTCGCAGGCCAACTCAAATCGCTCCACGACGCGGCCATTCCGCGTCGGGATCCTTTTTCTAGGCTTTCCGAGGGAGCTGCGCGGAGGAGAGGGTGTGGGTGTAGAGCGCGGGAGTGCCCCGCGCAATTTTTGTCCGAGCGTCGCGGAGTTGGCCGAATTTCGGATAATCGCAGTCTTCTCTCCCTCTCTCGCTCGCTCGCTCGCGTTTTCAGGGCCGCCGGGTTAACGTCACGGAACGCGCGCCGTGTTCTCCTCTGTGTGTGCATACACATACGCGTGACGTGCGCAAACACGGCCGCGATCTCGTCGACTCTCTGAATGTGTGTGAAAGTAAGCTGGGATGGTGTGCGCCGCACAAACACGACGATAGACGGAAACGTCGCTCGGAAAGGGGGGCTACCCTCCGCTCGAGAGGCGAGGCGGCGGTGGGGGAAAACGGCGCTGCCGCTCTGCTGTAACCAGGGCTGTACGCCGGGCCGGGCCGGGCTCCGAGGCTCTTTCGGCTGCGGATTTAGCGAGCGCGCGCATCGCACTCTCGGTCCGTCCCGGCGACTCCGTCTATACGACCGCGCCGCTGCCACGGTCCTTATCGGCTTGTCTCCTCTTTTTTCGGAGCCTCGCGAAGGTCACCCCGGCCGTTTATACTTACGCAGTTTTTTTGGCGGTGCGCTTTTTTCTCGTCTTTCTTCCTTTTTGTTTACACTGTTGTGCCAATACAGAAAGGATAAAAAAACGAAGCCGCGACGCACCCGTAATATCCGGCCGGGGCTGTGTGTTTTCGGAGCCCGGGCGTCGGCGCTGCTCGAATAACAATTAATCGCTTTAACGATCCGAATTGAGGAGTCGATCGAACGTGCTGTTGCCAAGGAGTTACAGTATATACCGCTAGCCGGGAAAAGCCTGTCTCGCCCCCGAAAAACGCGAGTCAAGCCGGACGGGAAGCTGCTTATCGGAAGAGTCCGGCCGCGAGTAAACAAAGCCGAGTTTAGACGCGCGCATAAATGTTTTTTTGCTCAATAGAACGGGAAAACTTGAAGGGGATGTGTCGCGAGAGCTTGTTGCGTCGTCGACGCGCGCAGGAGGCGGCCTTCCGATCGCTGCTCAACGGACTCGCGCGGCTAAGGCTGCCGTTTGCGCCCATGCAGTCGCACCTATAGATAAAACGCTTCGTTGATTAAAGACGGGCGGGCGCGCGCGGCCGTATCCTTTTAGAGGCCCCGCGATGCCGTTGCAGTTTTATACGCGCTCACCGCCACCTTTTAAGCGTCCGCCCCTTTCTTTCGACTAAGCTCGCTTTACGCGCACGCGGCATCTTTTATTTACGAGGGGGTATACAACCTGCACGCGCTCTTTCCAAATTGTGCCGTCGACAAACAGCGCTGGCCGTTATTTACGTACGCTCGCTTTACGACAGGTATACGTTAAAGTGCCGCACGGCTAAATTAACAACTCATTTCATTCTTTCTTCTTTTTACGACAGTGAACTCTGTTAATTACGTACCGCGGAGTTGCGTGAGCGAGTTTCGGGCTGAACGATCTTTTGATCGGGATCGAGCGATTCGATCGTCAATTGTTAGAATGGATTTTTTATTTAGGCATTCCTGCTGCTGCATCGCGGGGTCGCCACACAGTTGGTCGCTCGACTTTTTCCTCGTTTTACTTTCGGAGCGCCCGGGGAACGGTAACCGTAGGTAATGAGCATCGTCGGGCGCGTTACGAGCCTCGTTTGTCCGTGCGAAGTAAAAAAGATAAAAGAAAAAGAAGAGTCGCTCGGCCGCATAAGGCGAATCGGGGTCAATTCGCCAAATTGACGGAGCAGCGTGTTCCGGGCCGCGCGGGTGAGTACGAAGCCGTTTGCATTTGTGCACGCGCGGCTGTTCGCCGGACGAAGCCTCATCGCTCGTCGTTACGTCGTGAAAGAACTCATTTTGCCGCTTCGTCGGTCTCGCGCGCGCGAGTTGCACATCGTCGCGGTGCGACGTGTCGATCGATAGCAGCCGCTATGCGACTGCCCCGTGCATACAGCAACGCGCATTCTCGCGGCTCCTTATCGCCAGTCCACTCTAAATTTAAAGCAGCGAAAATGTCACTGTTTTTTATAGTAACTGCCTTTTTCATTGAGTAGCTGTAATGAATCAGAGGGAGAACAAAATTCTAGTAAAAATTACTAGGCTCTTTGCTAAGGCAGGAACGAGCTCGAAAAATTAAAAAGTTTAGCCAAATTTACTACGTCACTTTTACTACACATTCTAGTAAACCTTTTTATTTATCAAGTCTGTTCTGCGTTGCAAAACAGTATAGTAACTTTTACTACAACATTTCTCTCCGCGTAATGCTATTTCATCATAGTGATTATAATTTAACTGACAATTGCGCTTGGTGAATCACTGACTTGACATTGTATATTTTTTACCTACAAAATCGGTGAATATTTAAATGAATTTATTGTGAGTTTTTATTTGTTTATTCAAAAAACAGTAGATAGTCACTATTAAAAAAATTACTTTGCTACTTCTCGATAATAACAGACTGCTTTCTTTGTAAAAATTCATACATTCGCAACGATGAATATTCACTGCTGTTAGCAGTGATAATGTAGTGTTAATTAAAGTGACAACTGATTACTCTTTTTGCACGGTATGTACTTACTGTCTTTTTGCAGTGAAATTCCAATGCTTTTTGCAATAATCTGTTTACTACTTAATAGCGATTGATTTCACTACCCATTGTAATGCATATTCACTATAAAAGCGTGACATACTTTAGACTTTTGAAAATGGTGTACATGCGCTGCTTTTCAGTTATATTTCACTGCTTTAGAATTAAAGAGCAAGCATTTCGAGTTTATTTATACGGATTTCTGTGTACTTACACTTTTTAATTATCGTACGCCCCGGTTCTTATCGGACGTTGCGAGAGCCAAGCGATCCAAACATTTCGATTATTTACAATTGCATCGCTGCTCCGCTTTATCGTCCGCGCTAATCGGAGCAAAGGTCGCAAGCAAAAGTTCGGAACGACACATCCCTTCTTAAGGAGAAGCAAATAAAAAAAGGAAACAATGCGTATCGCTGTTGAAAAAAAAATACAAAAGAAAAGAGAAAAAGAAAAAGCGAGCGCAGCATTACGCAGGCAATTTCTCAAGAACGGCGTCGTCATTGATATCGGCGCTGGCGCGCACGGAGAAACGCCGGGGCAATAAAACGTGCAACGTGCCTGCCTGCTGCGGAGAGGCGGCGGCGCGTATGCCCCTCGCGCGTCCCCCGATAAAATTAGATTTTTGCGCGCCAAGGTCACGCGAGAGCCGAGCGAGGCTGGAAACAAAGGCTGACTCGGCTCTGCTCTTATCAGCTCGCCCGCTCCGCGCCGCGGAGAGACAGCCTCGTGCGGAACACTCATGCCCCTCCTCTCCCTCCTCCTCCCCCCAGTACTGCCGCAGCTCCGGTTTCCGGATCGCTTTTCGCACGTACACGCGCGCGCGCCTCTGATTTCCCACGAGCGAGCGACCGGTTGCTACGGCACTGCAGCTCGCCTCGCGAAAAAAGAAGAGGCACGAAGAAAAAGAGTCTCGACTCGAAAAAAAGGAAAGAGAGAGAGGGAAGAGATGTAGCGCGCGCTCGCTCGAGCAGAGGGACCCGAGAGAGAGAAAGGAGCGGTCGGAGGAGGAGAGATAGGCCGCGGCGCGCTCGCCGAGACAGAGAGAGAAATGAGAGGGTACGAAACGAGCTGCGGTGCTGGCGAGCCCGACGCCCGTATAGCCTCGGACTAAAGGAGCGTCGGTGTGCTGCACCACGTGACATCCGGCCCCCGAGAGCTCGATCCGACTCCGAGACAGAGAAAGAGCACACCTCGGTGGACGCGCTACCTTTACCTTTTATCTGCAACCAAATCATCGATTCGCCCGCGTTCCTTCTTTCCCTTCGACCTTTATTTACTTATTCATTCAAAATATAGAATAGAAAACATAGTTTTTAATTTAAGAATACATGACGGCCATTTATAATTTACAAAAAAAGTATTTAATTTTATGAATAATTCACAATAAAAACTAAGTCAGAATACTAAAAGTAATATCAGAATAAATAAATAATTTTAACTTAAGAGCTAAATGAATATTGCAATTTTTGAAAATGTTACCTTTATATATTATATTGAAAAGCTATATAGACTCTGCACCTACACCACGGTGTAAGTATACTTATAAACGCTGGGCCTCGCGTTATTTGCTTTTTTTGCCGGAGCTCTCGCGCGATGCGAAACTCGCTCCGAAGAACAATATTTAGCTTTCATTCGGTCGGCGGCGCAGTCGCAGTCCAATTGCAGCAGCAATGTATTCGTTTACATAACGAGAGTACCTACGGCGAGAAGTACCCGCGAGCGCGGCCAATTTCCAATTGAATTTAAAACTCCCGGAAATAATTGCAGAGGCGAGCGCGCGCGTCTTGGGCGCCGCACGGGCGAATAAAGCGCGCTCTTTGCGATGGAGCGCCACACCAGGAGAAGGGGAAATAAGAGAAAACAAACGGGATCGGGCTATTTAAACATTTATGAGACGAATCGGAGTATAAAGTAAACGCTCGCGTCATAAATGCGCAGCGCGGCATTGCGGAATTCAGGCATCGACGAGCAGTTACATATACGGTCAAACAATTAAAAATCGCTCAAGCAACACGCTTCGCGACTAATACTGCGAGAGAAACCAATCGCTTGTATAAAAAGACAGAAAAATCGGAGAAAAGCAGCGGATTATCCGATTCGAGCCCGCTGATGGTCGTGCAAAAAACGAAAAAGTTGCTCAAATAAATTATAACGAAAAGAAAAGCATACGAGCGGTGCGAATTTTTTTGCAAGTTTTTCGAAAAAAAGAAGCTCGCTACTCCTCTCTCAGCTATATATACACTTTTATTGCGGCGCTCCCGACGCAATAAAGAAGGCGAATATTTCATCAAAAGCCGGGGATTCCCAATTCCATGGCGGAGCAACAATCAAGCAGTCAAAAAGACATTAAGGCATCGCATCCACGGTGCCCCCACCGCGTGCATGCGAAATCCCGGAGCGCGACTGTTATATCCCGGCGCGCCGCGGCCCGCGAGTGTGCGTGTGGCCGCACGCACACCAGCCTATGCACACGCAGGTCTGCCCGTCTGCAAAGTGCTATGGGCGCAAGAAGAACGAGACGCGATGGCAGGGGCCGTCCCCCTTGTTCCCCCTCCCCCCGCACACACACACAGGCGCGCGGTACACGAGAGCGAGGTCCGTGCGATGAACCGAGTCGCTCCGGCTCAGACGGAGAAAAGAGCGCGAGGCCGGAGAAGCGGCAACGGCGCCCGCCAGGCCGCCCCGAGAGCCGGCAACGCCGCGCGTGTACACACAGCGATCGACCACACGCGCCCGCTCGCTCCTGGCGCGCTTGTGTGCGTCCGTGCGCGGGAGAGCGGCCAGACCGGCCGAGGAAAGAAAGAATCCCGTTTCGTCGCTGGAACAGAGAGAGAGGGGGACAGAGAGGGGGCAGCATCTCAGAAGAGTCGAGGCCCTCTCCGAGCGAGCATCCGCTTTTCCATCGTCATCAGCGCGCGGGCTCCGGTCGGAGGCAGGCCAACGCTTATGTGCATTTTTTCACCGCCCGCTCATGGCTTTCCTCCTGCTCCGCTTTTATTTTTTTCAGCCACTGCTACAAAGGGCCTCCGGAGCGGCGTTGCTCCCCTTTTTCTCGCTAAATTTCTCCCTTGCATTTATATATTTATTTATTTATTCATTCATTATACAGTTAGTTAGTTATACTTGTAATTATAGGAGGGGCATATAAATGACTTTTGAAATATTAAATCAATTTTATTTACTTTCAAAGAGAATTCAAAAAAAAGGAAAAATTTCTTTCTGAAATTTTAGTTCTACAAAGATTTCTTTGAGAAATGACAAACAATTTTTAAACTATATAAGCCTTTTAAAAAAGGAAAACAAGTTATTACAAAAACTACAAGAGGAGTCTTCGAATAAAACTGTACGCACAAGTGCATTACGAAGGAATAGAATATAGAACAGTCGTTTATTATAAATTACGGTATTGACAAAAAGTTAGAGATTCACAATATAAAATAGATGTAAAAGGAAAATATAATATAATATCACAGTCATTTAAAAAAAAATAGCGTTTAAGTGATGTCACGCAGTCAGGTTTAAATAATCAATACTGAAATAGTAAGTCACAGTTCAAAAGTGATAATACCTACAGAAAAATACACATTACGTTGACTCTTCTAAATGAATTTTATATGGGTCGTCACAAGAATAAAGTAATAGCTAAATAAATAAAAGAAACTAATATATCGATATATTGTTCACGTGGAAAAAACGATCCCTACTTAATAAAAGAAAAACATAGAGAAATTCCGCTCGTAATAAATATTCGCATCAAGTGTAAGTCGACAAACGAAGCAGGACGGACGAGGGCAACTCGTTCTAATTAAACAGGCCAGAACCGGGAAAATAAGCTATCGATCGGAAATTTAAAGCGCGCACTGCTCCCGGCCAAACTCAAAGCATAAAGCTGCAAGCGTCCTATCTACAACTGGCACTGCATCCACACGATTCGACGGAATCTACCGGTGCTCGGCAGCAACAACAATCAATAGCAGACGAATTTATTCCCCCGCGTCGATGGACCTCCCTAATCAGCGGCCGTCCATTGATAAAGCGAGAGGTGCCCGACCGTATGTACTATCGCGTACGTGGACACACACAAACGCGCGTACACACGACATCAATACAGTTAAACTTGCATATATGTAAGTAAGGTGATTTAATTTCATTCTAAGTAGAGTAAAATTCCCTCTAAGGTCGAGTACAATGTTACGGGTA
This sequence comes from Sycophila sp. Sp_5, assembly GCA_018906775.1. Taxonomy (NCBI): domain Eukaryota; kingdom Metazoa; phylum Arthropoda; class Insecta; order Hymenoptera; family Eurytomidae; genus Sycophila; species Sycophila sp. Sp_5. Next base: position 27,944 of record JACCID010000033.1, read on the forward strand.
CGTCCCTACATTTCTTCCTATTGGGAGTCAAAAAATGTCACACTGTCTCGCTTCATCATGTGAGCTCTATTCACTTTAAAATTAAAATGAAAATTTCAATTAATTTGGTGTGTACACCTAAAAAAGAAGTAACTTTTACTTTTTACAGCGTGTATTTATCGGAGAAAAATGATTAATAAAATTTGACTTTGGTAAAATGAGGAGTTTTACAAACAATTTTCCTCAGCTTGTGAAATTGCATGTTAACTTTCTGCTTCGCAACAATAAAAGCTGCTTTGCAAACTCAGTAAAATGATAAAATTTGGAAAGTTAATTTTTCGGTGCACATGTAAAAAAGGGCATAAACTGACGAACACACATGGGTATGGACATAGCGAGTAGCTCTGGCCGGTGCAACAGCGTCGTCTACTCCGGTGCAGCAGGAGCGGTAATGGGCCGCGACGTTCTCCGTCTCGCTCGCTCCTTCGGCGGGGGCTCTAATTACAGCGGGCGATCGTAATCTGCCGGCCGCGCCGCGGCGTAACGGACCCGGACGCGCCGAGAGAGCCGCAGCCCCGGCGAATATCGCCCTTTATAAGGCCTCGGCGGCGGCTGCCTGCAGCTCCTTTCCCCCCGTGGCGCGCGCGCCTCATCGCGCCGAGCTTGACGAATATTTTCTGGGGCAAAATTGCAAGGACCTGACTTCACGCGAGGCATTTAAATTCCGACTTGCCCGGAAAAGCGCCTTGGACTCGCTTCCACCGGTCGCGGGTAGCTTTCTTCTTCTTTTTCTTTTTTTACTCCTTCGCAGGAGCGGGGGGAGCGACGCCTGGCGATTTACGAGCTTGCGAATGTGGCATGATTAATTTGCGAGTACAATAGATTAATGGAGTGTTGTTGCATGACGACCTGCATGGGGAGCAGCAATTTTAATGAATTAATGCCATCGGGTAAGCGGCCGCGGGCGTACAAGAGGTTCCCGTTTCAAAAGGCGCGCTATGCGCGGTGGATCCGCTTTTTTCTTCTCCTTCTCTTAATTTAAGCAAATTCTCTTTTCTGCAGGTGCGTCAGATGAATATTCAAAAAAGGAGAAAAATTAAGAAAAAAACAATGAAGGCGGATGCCTATTATACGCTCGATAAAATCTACAAATTAAATTGTTCTCTCGTGCTTTTTATAGTCATCGGAAAAACGATAAACGAGAAAAAGTATTATATCCAGAGTAAAGTTTTAATTTGACCTATTTTATATAGGTAAATTAAAAAAAAAAGAACACGGTTAAAAATCCGCTGCTTTTAAAATCATGTATATTTTTTACATTTGTATGTATAGTTAGTATAATCATTTTACACGTTATTTCAAAGAATAATAAATTTTACAATAAATTTACAATAAATACGGGGACAGACTTTACAAACGAAGAAAATTACTGTATAAAATTTGCTGTAATTGTTGCATATTTTATATAGTAATTTTCTTGGCTTGTCAAGTTTGTCCCCGTATAAAAAAAATTAGTGTACCCTATTATTTTTTTCAGTGCACAGGCAAAAAAATTAGACATAAAACATAAGAATTTTAAGCGTCGGAAGTCCCGCGGTTTCGCAATTTTTTCGCCCATCGCTTCGAGGAAAATTTAACTCGGAAGTTATTGTGTTTCGGTGGGGCTCATCGATCAAACGGCTCGCCCTGGAAAAAAATGCCTCCCGGAAGCGGCGCGCACGCGTACACAGGCGATCACTGCACTCAGGTCGGCACCTGCCCGCTCCTGGCAGCTCCCCCACCTCGCGCCCCCATATGCATACACACCCAAGGCGGAGGGCGCGTAATGAAATTTCTCCGTCGGTCTATAAGAGAGAGAAAAAAGTAGCAACAACCTCGACGCTTCCTCCGCCAAATTGAGCGATAAATATCGGGAAAGGGGCGCATAAACGGCGCGGGGCGGCATTAGCGCCGGCTAGAATATCGCGTTAGGCGCGCCGAGTGCTCCGCGATTGCATTAGACCCCCGGACCGTCGCGCGTGCACGCAACGGCGCCGTTTTCTTTCGCCGCTGAGACGTGTACTCAATCGTTTTTTTTTTTTTCTTATTATGATTTTTGCAGTCGGGAATCGGCTCGTACGTAGACTGCCGATACCCGGGACGTCGCCGCTTTCGGCTGTGTCTACGTATATAATGCATAGGTCGCGGCTTTTTTTTTCACGGAGACAATGGGGCCCCTCCGCGCCGTGTAATTTGAGCGTACTAAAAGTCTAATTATTCGCGTGATTTAGTGGGCCGTAAAGCCCCGGTTATAAGATGTATAAATAAGGCGGCGCGAGCGATTAGTTGAAAAAATTACGGCCCAAATAAAAGAAGCGTTATTTTTATCCACGCGGCTTAAATCAATGCGGTATTACAGGTTTCAATGAGGCTGGAGAAAAGTTTCCGGCCTCGCTGTTTCTTGTTCTACCCACGACGACCGGCTCCACGGCTGCCGGCTCCTGCATCCCGACGACAAAAATTTATTTATCGATCTTGTGCGCCGCGCTAAATAGAAGCTAAGCTCTAAACGGTAGACCGTGCCTTCAGCTGAAATTCACGCAGAAAGCACACGGAATTTTCTTCTAAACCTTACGGTCAAACTGTCCTGAAGAAAATTACGCGAAAAAAGCGTAATCGAGGGACGCTATTAATATTATAGCTTCAGCTTCGTAATCTTCAGCATAATAAAGATCAGCAAAAATGACGCAGATTTTCTGGTTAAAAATGAAGAATCAATCAAAATCACCGCATTTTTTACTTGAATATTGGATCTTTAACAAAGCTTTTTTCTATTTCAACAAGAAATTTAGCTATGTAAAAAATACACGGATTGTTTCACAATAATGACGGTGAAACTGCTAGTTAAAGATATGAAGCTTCGCTTGTAAAAATTACAAAGCTTCGAGTTTCGGGTAAAATGGACAAAAATTTCCAGAGCTTGCAAATTATTTTTTTACGTAACTTTTACGGTACAAGCTTCATCAAATGTTTTACGGCTTAATTTTCTCACTGCAACTACACGAAGAGAGAAAAGTTTTATAAAAATTATCGCCAGACTTATGAAACAAAACATTTTACTATAATTTCTAGTATAATTTTTAAAATTTTTCTACAGTGATTTTTAAGCGTAGTTAAAAAATGAGCTACGTACAAAGAAAAGAAATTGAAGCTTCCCGCAAGACTCGCGCGCGTCCCAGAAGCGTAAAGCAGCATCTGGGAAATGAAGTTGGAGGCTGCTCGTTAATGCCGCGGAGAAAAGTAAAAGCCACGTCGCCGGCAGTCGTAATTTGCGGAGTCGAAGTCGAGCCGTCGCTCGTGCGCGCATAGTTTAGCGAGAAATTTCCTATGCATCGCGCGCGCGCTCACAGGAGGGGCGGTCTGGGCTCAAGTCTCGTCCTTGGGCTTTCTCGCTTCTCTCGAAACTCCGGAGCGTCAAAGCGCGCACGTGCACACGCGCGTGAATGCCGGCGTGCGCCGCGGCGAGGTCGCACTCCGTATTTCCCCAGTGCAGCCGCGTCGTCTGTCAACCCGGCCAGCCAGAGACATCAATATCCGCTTTACGAGTAGGTAGTCCACTTTTTTCTCCTTTTTTCTTCGGCAAAAATCTCACGGATAAACTACGCGTCCATCCGCGTAAATTTTCATCGATTGTCCGACTTTTTTTCGGTAGCTCGGATTCTAGCATCCCTTTTGTTTATACATAGGAATGAACGATGCGCGCGGCAACAGACGCGGGGGGAAGCAAGGCGCGTTGAGCCACTTTCTCGCGCGTATCCTCGCCACTTACTTTCGTACTTCATATTTCGCGGCATTAACGAGCCTCGGCCCGCCTCCGACGTGATTTTCCATAAATTCCAATCGATGCTCGCGCTTGAAGCGGGAGCGCTAAAAACAAAGTTAGTTCCCAGACAGTCGTCGGAGACGCTTCCTGCATAATGGAATTACGCCGGGGATCGATCGGGGCTTTTGTAATATAAGCGAATCTATATGCCTCGCGGATGGCCTCGAGGTCGCTGACTGCTGCGCGCGAATTCAACGGTTCGCGTGGGGTTAAAAAAAAGACAAGAAAAGATAAATGGGTGGGCAAAGTAATACCGCAGGAGGGGAGAAATTATTCGCCGCGATGCTCGTTGTATATTTATGAGGCCAATTAAGGACGTTTAGCGGGCTTGAAATATTAGCGCGGATTTTTCGGACGCCAACTCGGCATCATGCGGCTGCATAGGCGCGCAATTATTGGAGCATCAATCTGCATTAAGGTAATTAAGGCATTGCAGTCTGGAAATTCGTTTTGTCTGCACGGGAATTAGAGATCAACTTTGCTCGATCGCCGATACGATAGTTCACGGTGAAGAAAATTTCCAAAGAGTATTACGAAAAAAATTTTACATACTCCCGCCAAAAGTGACTATTTTTATCCCGTCGCGGATGTCTAAAAAGTCCTATACTGTACGGAAAAAAAAGAAAGAATGCCTCAAATTGCCAGTTTATCAATATCTTTACTATGTATACTTTTACAGATACAACAAAATTGCTTTCTAAAAATGAGAGAGAAATTCACATTAAATAATTCACTTAGAACTTTAATTATATAAATTCATTCAATTACAAATATTTAGTTAAACGAATAAAATTTCTCTCTAAATATGAATAAGTGTATTAACGAAATTTTTAATTAAAAAATCGATCTACGTAAACACTTTTTCAGTGCACATTGGCCGTGTAGTTTTTCCACCTTGGCTCGGGGGTAAAGTCGCGAACTGCGGGGGCGTCCCTTTAAAATCTCCCTCACAAGTGCCAATCACCCAGACGGCGCGTCTAGCGAGATTATTTCACCGAAAATTCACCGGATGAATGCGCTAAATGAGACGGTCGCACTCATACTCCGGCGCGGGGGAACTCCGCAGCGCCCGCTCGGGATCAATGGAACGGCCCGGGCAGGAGTAAGGGAGGACGCAATTATTGCGCGTTCGCCGCTGGCAGGCGACGCGAGTGTTTACCGAAACTATAAATTCGCCCGGCGACCGAAGTTCCCAATTAAAGTTCGCTCGCGGAATGAGATCGCGCGAGCATTTAAATTAATAGACTTTCCGGGGGCGCGCGCGGGGGCTAATTTCATGAAGCCGAAACTGAAGCGAGCTTTAATGAATCGAATTTCCCGCGTCGCGGAAATTTCTTAATCGGATATACATCTGGCCCGTCCCGGCTGAATGGACCAATCAGAATTGCCAGCGACTTTTCCACGCGTGTAATTTAATTTCTTTCTCTTTTTTTTTAACGTCGGACCAGCGGGATAATCGCGACTGATTGGTGAAACGTAATTTTGTACGCGGCGGGTGCGCGCACATATATATGTGTGTGTGTGCATTCGTAAGTTGCTTTTCCGATAACTTTTCCCCCTTTTTTTATACTAATTCAGCAGGTTTACTGTTTTACAAGTTTTCCATACGTATTTCCGTTTAAAATTGAAGAAAATTTTGACAAACGTAAATTTCATTTGTCTTTTTGTGAAAAAATTACATTTTAAAGCAGATGTTCATTTAATTTTCATTTTATTGTAAAAGAAAAAAAGTGAGCGAGTAAAATTATGTTCTAATTTTTTTTTCAAGTGAAAATTCCTTTATTCAGAGTTAAAAAGGTATACCGTTTCTATTTTGCCAAGCATTTACATTTACGTAAAAGCGTGCTGAAAATTTTGTCACGCAGGATTACTTAATAGTCGAAAATGCAAGTCAACGAATTTAAAACAAATAATAAACTGTTAAAACCTCACAACAATTAATTAATTCAGTCAAGAACCCTCGTATAATTCACCGCACCGTCAACACTCGCCGCATAAATAAAAAATTAAAAAAATTCTCCACACAATTTGAAAAAAATCACGAGAGGTTTTGCTCGAGTACATCCCGATCGTTCGTCGAACCCCGCGTATATGTACACACTTTCTTGGCAAACTGTCCGCTCGCACGCAAGACATATTTTTCCGTGCGGGGCGGCAGGAGGTCGAAGAAACGCGGAAATAGAATCGGCCGCGGCGCAGATAAGCGGGAAGCGCATCGCTGATCTTCGAATTAAAAATAGCCGCTTATCGCCCCGACCTTTTATCTCCGCGCGGCGCGAATGGCGTTTGCCTGGCTTACCTGGCCGACCTCGCCCAGCCCCACACCCCCATACTGGATCTCGGGCAAGTATGGCGCAGAGGCCAATGGAAATACAAGGATTTTCTGAAATTCAATCTTTTTTTTACCCCCGCTTTTCAAAGGGAATACTGTTCTACTCCTTTTTTTATTTTCCGAATATCGGATTCCATGGACTGATACCTAATACTCGCTTTCAGTGCATACGAAATATTCAAGGTATATGTTATACTATATAAAAAATATAGTAAAATATGTAGAGTTTTTACGTTTGTAGAATGGATACTACATCTAGATAGAAAATAAATTTACCGTTTATTAAAATTGATTATTCATTATTGCCAATTTTACTAGAAATTCTTTTATTACATCATATCAATTTTTTTCGAATATCAAATATCTACGAGGATCAATATCCTTACGATAATATAACTATCGATAATTGAACCAATTACTCCCATTAAACGAATCTTTTCCTTTTTTTTTAAATTCGTAAACGTAAAATCTGGAAAAATGTCTGGACGTTAAACTGCGCGGTAACACAATCCAGCGGCTGTTCAAAATTCGCGATCGCGCTTGCGTCGATATGCACCGCGCGCTGCCGTGCTCCGCGCGATTTTGCGCTTATATATGTATATATATGCAGAGCTCCCGCGCACGATAAAGCGCAGCCATTATCGTAGCCGCGCGAGGAGAAGCCGTCGGCGTTATGCGCGGCGACGGCCGTTCGCGCGTGGGAAACAACGCGGAAATTTCCCTCCGGGCTCTCTCTCTCTCTCTCCCCCCGGCGCCGGAATCGATTTTCACCTCCGGAGAAGCGCGAATCGTGGTGTGCGTTTTGAAAAAGGCACGCGTTCGAGAGTAACGCGATGTGTATAAAACATAAATATCGAGCGAGCCTGGAGAAATTCCCCAGGCAAAGGAAAAGCGGCTCCCCTCCTTCGAGGAGCTGATAAAGGATGCGAGTTGATGTGTCTGGGGTGCGTCGACCTTTTTCGGCGACCTCAAGGGAGGGATCGATTTGAAAAATGTATATACAGGATGATGCAGCGGCCAAGGTTGTAAATATTCCGGGGGTAATAAGTTCGGACGTAAAGGAGGCAGTGCGAGCTTATAAGAGGGCACAACTCGCTTCGTAACGAAGCGACGCTAATAACGCTGCCAATGTAACCCATGATGGCTTCGTTTATAACGTAAACTCCCGCGCTAATCCCGATGCGAGCTCGAGCTTACTCCTCGCCCTTCCGGCCTAATTAAGGCGTCTTCTTTTCTTAGAAAAATAAATAAAAATAAAAAATACACAAATATGGAATACTTAATAGTATATTACGTGACAAGGGATGTAAAACAAGAATGGTCCCAGATCGCACGTAAAGTGTCAAACGTGTGATCCAAGACATTCTTTTTTACCTCTCATGTTACTATAGCGAGGCTGAAATCGTAACCTTTTCGATCTGGTGCCGAGGGAAAAGCTTATGATTTCGAATGATCGAAAAATTAGTCCTTTATTTTATTTACATCACGGAAAATTACGTTTTTTACAAGTCATTCGAAACTGGCATCTACCCCATACCTACGGGGAAGATGCCGCAAGAAAAAATTAACATTAAAGAACGGCTATCCTTTTTTGCACTACACCAATGTAAAGTTGAAGTTACTAGCTATTATAAATATATCAAATTTTATGAATACATAAAAAACTGTAGCACATAATTTCAATAAAGGTCTGAAAACAAACTAAATGTTAAAGCGAAATTTCGGTAATACTATCGAGAGTAAACAGTATATAAAAACATGTATATAAACAAAGGAGATATAAGGTTTGCGGCATCTAAAATAAAATAATATAAAAGAAAATGAAGAAAGAAACGTGGAGTTTGCAGGGGTGCTTACCGTCTTCGAATTGCCGAACTTTCACGCGAAAATTTGGGGAGAAGAGGCTCAAATCACCCGGCAACAGTCTAAACCCACCGGTTCCGAGGCGTGCATATGCAGCCCGGCCGAATGGGCGAAGGGAGCTTCGAGAGGAGCTAAAACAACAATAGCGCTGATTACTCGTCGGCCAAAGGGTGTGGCAGCGCACACACAGAAATGTTACACGCAGAAATAGCGCGGGCGGACCACCGAACGACCGGTCACTCTTCGAGAGACTCCACCTTTTTTCGAATTCTTCTTTTTTTTTTAAGACTCTTCCCTCCTTTCTTTTGTGCTTTTCTTTTAAATTTGACCGTGGGTCGAGGCACCGCCGCGGAGCCGATCGATCGCCGCGCCAAACTGAACTTGCACATTGACTCCGCGTAGCTTCCAATTAGAGGTGTGCAACCTTTCTCCAAGAAATTTTTCAGTCTGCTTCGTACAGCAGCTTTTAATAGCAATGGCAAAAAGCTCGCGGCTTCGCTATTTGAGAGTATAAAAAAATTAAGCGACAAAAAGAATACAACAGAATTTAATTTATTGGAAGGCACTCTTTAACGCACAACTCGTACTCGAAAAAGCAGCATCGGCGAAACGAGTGTCGCCTTGGAGCAGCTGCTCCACAATCATCGGCCGCAAAGCCCATCAAAATAAAAGGAGAAAAAGAGCAAGACTGGCAAATGGAAACGACGGAGGATGCACGCGCAGCGACGGTGGCGATCCGAGACACCGTCTCGTCGACGCGGGCGCGCACCTACGCACACATCCCGACCGAGAGGAGGCTTTTTCCAGCGGCGGGCGTGTGTGTGCGCGCGCCCGAGAGAGCGAGCGCTGCTGCCGCTCCGGCAACTCCGCGCCGCGTCTGGGGAGCGGGCGGCCCGCGCGCGCGGGAAGGGGCAAGGATGAACCAGCTTAAAGGGGATAGAGCCGACCGCAAATAATCAATATAGGCGGCCCGCGAGGCGCCCGCGAGGAGGACACACACGCGCGAAAAATCGATCCCGCGGATGCCGAGGCGCCCCGACCCGTCTCCTCTCCTCGCCCCCGCGGGGTGGCCACCCCCGGGCCGCCCGCTCACCTTTCGGCGAGATCGCGGACGCCGAGTCGATCGGCACATCGCCTTCAAGCGCGGCTTCTTTTTTCCTCCGGTATCCGTCTGCCTGGCAGTCTCCTTCCAGTCTCTCTCTCTCCTTTTTTCATCCTTCTTTTTCAATTAATATCGGCCGCGGCCTGCGGGAAAAGAGCGCCAGGTGGGGAAAACCGAGGTACTTTAAAATACTGGACCTCTCGGCCGAGAGGAAAATGGCTATTCAAATGCGACGACCGAGAGCGGCTGCTCTCCTCGCTCTCGCATGCAGAAAATATACATCGGACCGGGTGTACGTGGAATATTCCGCGCGAGGACGGACGCGGATCTCATTTTTGCTCTCTCTTCTATTTCTTCGTTTTTTATGTACATTATACATATAAAGACGCATCGAACGAGAGTATCCGCATCTCGAGCGTGAGTTTAAAAATTGAAAAGAATAAATGAGTCGTCGCCGTTTGCTCGGATTTTACGCTCGCTCGGGTATGCTCTGTGAGAAAGAGCCGGGCTGACTTGTGCTTTTTCCGCATTCGGAGTTGTTTACTCGCGGACGGAATGTTGCGGCCTTTTACGGGGACACCCTCGAAAATTCTAGCCGCGCGCGCGCCGATGCAAATTCGATTAACGGGACACGTCGCGGTGACTACCCGAGACTCCGGGTTTCGCCAGTGTCCCCGATGTTTAAAACGCGTTGCTTCGGAGCGGCGATCGATTGCATACGCCGGCGAATGAAAGAGGGACGACGGAGCAGGCGGGCGAAAGACGCGCGTGCTCCGAGCAGCGGCAAAATGCTTCGTTGATTTGCGGTCGGACGATCGCTGGACTTAATTGCACTTCATCGACCATATGTTTTGCTTCCGAGATTGTGGACGGCGCAGAGAGCGTAAAAAACGTGTGCTCTCCTTTTTTTTCTTGCGCCGCCTAGTTCGTGGGGAGCCCGCCGGGCAGCACCTTACGATCGCCAGCTGACATCTGTCGAGCAGTCGCCTTCATGGAATTTTCAACTTTTAGCGGCGAATTTAGCCATGAAAAAGAAACTAGTGCAAAAGTATTAGCGACGATGCACTTGTGTCAAACGGTTTTTTAATTTATATTTTGGTATGAAATTTATTGAATTTGCGCGCGATCGCTCATACTTTCACCTTAATTTTGCTTGAATTAAATAACAATAATAAATTTATTTCTTAAAAAATGCCTTTAAACATTACTCCTACTCCACTCTTTCAGTGGCAAGTTATTCGATCCAGAGTCGTCTATCTTTAAATTACACTTAAGTGGTTTGCTGGAATCTAGCAAACCAAACATTTTTAGCAATGCATTTATCGCTGCTAATTTTTCAGCCTCTTCAATCGTCTCACCAATGCCTGCAAATTTTTAGTGCTTTATATGAAGACGATAACAATGAAATAATTTAAATGTTTTTTTCACTAACCAGAGCCTAAAAATTGTCGATTGGAATAAATGCCAATTTGGTAAACTGGAAGTAGTGTATTTATGCCATTTTGCGCGATTATTCTTGATTCTGCAAGTTCTCTGCGTTCTCTGTCCAGAATGTCGTTCAAAACATTTAGAGGATCTTCTGGATACCAAATCTCTATCAAATCTTTCTCTGCCAGTTGTGATATTAAAATGTCCCGGATAAAGATACCAGCATGTTCCAAATCTACGCTGCGTTTCAGGGCTGATGTCAAAGCATAAAAAGTGTTTGCAAGAGTTTCCTCTTCAACTGGATACTCCTATGCAAATAAAGGATTTAATTAAATGCAACCCAGTTTTAAAGGGTGAAAATATAAGAATTTGAAATACTCACTGCAGTTAAAATTAAATCTGTTGTACCTATTCCAGATGACGTTTTTGCAACTACTTCTCTTGATAATAAATAACGTTTTAAAGCACTAAAATAAGAAGTTTATTCAATTCTATTTGTTTGCTAATTTAAAAAATAAGTGGAAAGAGATATTACTCACTATATACATTCTTGAGGTGCAAGAGGTAATGCTTGACTTAAGTAATTTTCAATAACCAAAGATGCAATTTCTCTTCCTTCTTCAATTAATTCACGATTATCCACAAGCTCTATTTGAGGATCTTCAATGCCTGCGCTCTTTTGCTCCTCTTCCTCTTTTATGATGTAAGATCTACAGGTAAACGCTTGCTCCAATAATTCTTCATCAAACTTCTCTGACAAGCGACTATTGAATGCATACAATTCTGCATTTCGATTCCATTCTAGGAATTTATTTCGAGGGTTGTCAATAGGTTTATCCCATTTTTTCTTTCTATGAGTTAATTCTATCAAAGTTGGTCGTACCCATCTTTTGATTTGTCTTTGAGCTGAAATGATTGGGTAACAATCACTATCAATTTATCGTTTACACAATAAATAAAAGACTATTTACATGCATGTACATTTCAAATAATAATGACACTTAAATTGAAAAAAGTAAGAAATAAAGGATACACAGTTGAATAAGTAACCTTAATCAATACGAATTATACTTACAAACTTGACCGACAATGTTGATTTTTTGTATATTAGCCACCAACCTCGTACAAGCTCGTAGGCTGTACATAATTAAAGAATCACCCTCAGAAAGTTGAAAGACTAAATTTATTTATTTCAGCAAAGCACCGCAAAGATGTTTTTTTCTCTAGGAAAAATAGAGAGTGTGCACCGAAGCGATGCAATGAGGTCCGGAGATCGGCTACCTGAGCTTAGGTTAGGTAAGAAAGCTACTTAGCCAATCAGATGTGAGTACGTTTCTCATGAAAACTGGAAGGATTTTCTGCTCCGTTTTGACAGAAGCATGTGAATCTACACAAGTACAAGTTCTCGGTTTTCGCTCCGAAAGTCCGAACCAAATCCACAATCTACGATTTACTGATGCTTACGGTCACGAGCTATGACCAAAGTGTCGCTTGTCAAAGAATAAAGGCTTTGTAACGTGCGGTGGATATAAATATTACGCGTTTAATTTTCACTTCGGCTGTGATTTAGACAATTGAAAAAATGTTTAAATCCAGCGTAGAACCCGACATTCCAGCGGCTATAGGTCCACTCTCGGATTACAGTACCAGTGACTTGAAGGATCTGCTAAACGATGAAGAAAAATTTGAAGAGATCATCAAAAAGAATCAGCAGGTGATAAGAGCCTTTTTACTTCGTTGAACTTATAGTTGACTGCTTGTCAGCTACTGTGTTTCAAAGCTTTGCTTTATAATTACTTTTTGTCTTTTTAGTTGCTGGAACTCGAGTCAGAAAAAGAGGAGATAATGGTGAGAAACCGTTCGTTAGCAGAGTTTAATTTATCAAAAGAACCTGAATTAGAAGAAGCCAAACAGCAAATACAGTCCATGAGCGAGGAGGGTAATGAACTATGCTCAAGTGTTCAAGCAAAGTTAGAACAAATCGGTGAGTATCATAATAACGAGAAAATTTAATAATAATAGTTTTAATTGTTGAGATGATTTTATTTTGCAGCAAACAAAGCAGGAACTATGACAGCAGAAACTGCATTGGATCTCCTACAGGCTGCTGCGGCAGAAATAGAAGAAGAATCTGAGGTTTGCGTGCTTTCCAAGATGACTCATCTTTGATTTGCTTGTACTGATATAATAAACTGAACGTTCGTTACTTTTAAATTTCAGAAAATAGCAGAAAAGTTTTTAGGAGGTGATATGGAAGTAGATGAATTTTTGGAGCAATTTCTCACCAGACGAAAAATAATGCACATGAGGAAAGTAAAAGTTGACAAAATGAGAGAATTAATGAGACGAACTTCAATACATTCTTCAAATCCTGGATATCCAATGATACCTGGGAGTTTCCCAGGATTGTCACCAGCTGTACCATACCCTACAGGGATCGTGTCCATGCCTATGCCAGTGCCTCCATTTCAGTGATTGTTGTTTAAGTTATTATTTATATATTATGTTAATACTTGTTAAAATATTTCATTTAATGTGAAACTATTATATTTAAATGACTTAATTGTGAACAAATGTACAGTCAATGATTTACAAGATTTGCTTGAAAAAAAAAGAGTTTTTGTCTTGGTATCTATAAACATGGATAATTAGTGTATTTTTATATTGACTTAAAGTATATAGTTTGTGTACAAATAATACATATTATTTACTGTTAATGTATTATTAGTTTTCTATTTAACTGACTACATCAGTAAGGATGATAAAATTTCAAAAAATTGAGTGTGACAAAGAAATTAGTTATTCTGTGAATTTACTACAAATTTAGAGTTTAGATTTAAGAATAAAATATTTTTATTTCTTATGTACAATAAAATTTTTAAACTGTCATCGGCAGTATCTTATCAGTATTTACAAGTGAAAGTAAACAATTTAATAAATAAAAGTCTATCTATAAATGAACATAGTTCAATTTTATCTACTGTACTTTTGCTTCATTCTTTTGCTTTGTTAGCAGGTGATTTTTATCATATTTGTTTTTTTCAAATTCATGATATATCGATAATATAAACAGAAGCATAGAAGTAGTTACAAGTATAAACAAAGTCGAATTTTTATGGCTTTTTATGTCTGCTTGGTGATCTTCAAATCTCTGTTTGTGTCTTTCGAATCGTGCTTCTTTATCTTCCAGGCTTTTCTTTAAACTATGACCATAATGTGCTCGAGTCCAGTCATCAAAATTATATATGGGTGTTTCAGGCTGATTTCCTAATCTTGATTTATAGAAAGCAGCTAATGGATCTACATGCACAGTTTTGCGAATTCCATACTCAGAAGCAGTTGACGATGCTGCTGTGGCTCTATTCCCTCGTGCTATTAAGTCTCGATCGTACTGTTTTCTTTTTGCAAAGTTACTTAACACTTCATAAGCTTCTGAAATCTTCTGAAACTTTGCCTTTGCTTCGACTGAAGTATTTTTATCAGGGTGATACTTCTTTGTGAGTTCATAGTAAGCTGATTTGATGTCATCTTGTGTACTGGTCTTACTTACATTAAGAATTTCGTAATGATTTTCAATTTTAGTTTTTGTGCTCAAATGTGCTTTTAATTCAAATTTGCCATTGAATAATAGTTTTGATCTGCTCATTATCTGTAAACACATGCAATAATATATCAATACTAATAATAGACTTTACAAAGTTAAATATTAAATTTAGACTGAATGTTTTAAAAATAACAAAATTTTAAAACAGCTTACTTTATTTATTAAACAAGCAACTGAAACGCTATTATGTTGATTACAAAGGTATACCATAGTTGAAATTAAAATGTTTTCTTTTTACCGCAGTCAACGTTTACAGCGGTGCGAATTGTTAAGTAACATGGCTAGTTCATTATTTACTAATTTTTAGCAATTTAACAAGGCTAAAGGAACATTTTGCCCTGCACTAACCTCTGCGCCCGAAACATTTACGCAAACATAAGCAAGGCATCAGAAGAATTTTTTCAAGTTCGCCAGCTGTTCCATTCACTATATGTAGAGTGGAAAGCTACCGCATTGATCAGCCTCCAATAAAGAAGAACTCTACAAAATTTCTAGCTATGCTGCAGTCATTTGTTTAAAACTTCAATTTAAATTTTATTCCATTATTTATTAAACAAGAGAAAGTATAAAAAACATCCATTCAAGTTTTAGATTAGATTTAGAAAAATTTCATTTTTAGCGCAATTAGGCGCTTTCTTATTATTCATAAATGTCATTCATCGCCTTTTTCTAAGCTTATTTATTTACATATTTATTTATTATATATTTCTGGGCACATAATTATATGGTTACTTTTAGCTATTATAAATTAGTTGGTAAGTTTATTTTTCTACCAGCCTATATGTACAGCTAACTGGGTTTATCTCGAAAGGAATTGCTATATGCAATTTTCTTCTGCTTGAATAACTAAATAAAAAGAAACTTTAATTTTCACGGGTACGAAGATGTAAATAATATTTCTAACTCTTCAAATTTATTTATTCTTTTAAAAATTTGTCGATGAAGAGCGTTAATTTTTAACTGATTTTAAATAATCAACTCTTCAGTGCCCCCTTAAAAGCGCTAATAAGCGAGTGCGTGCGCACAATTAATCGCACATCACCTCGCACTTAGACGCGCGCACACACTTTGATGAAATAAAAAAAATCGTTAAATCAACGATAAATAAGATAATATCGTCTGATATGCATATTTTTCATTTAACGAAAAAAATAAAAACTGACGAATTCATAAAAATTGACTTACTCCAGCAAAACTAAAAAAACTGCAGGTTTTCGGGCGTACGCCCGCTCGTCTGTTTTTTTTCCTACACCGGCCGCGCGCCTATACGTGAGTCACTTGCTATCAGATAAGACAACCGCGGTGCGCGTATTCACTCTATCTAGGGCGTGCTTATCCGCAGTATCGGCTGTATTTGCCGTAGATAAGGAATACACTGGCACCTCGCGCCCGCAGCCGCGCGACCAGTCTCATCTCGAGAGCGGCGGTCGACTCCGTATTCCGTATTTTTCACCTTTTATTTTACTTCGCCAAGTGGAGAAATAAATCGACTTCCATCGATCGGAGAAAATCGCGCGGCTTTTTTAAAGAGGCACTGTACGATGGTGGTGAAGACGCAGGGCTCGGGCCAGGCCCAACTGGAGCGGCGCATCGAGTGCATCAAGTACACGCTGTTCTGCTTCAGCGCGATCATGTGGGTGAGTCTGGCGGACGAGATTTGCAGTGTCAAAAATTATGTAAAAAAGACAAAAGAAATCGCTGCGATCGCGACCCTTATCGGTGCGCTGGGCGTGCGCGCACAGGTGAATCACCGTACAAGTCACTCGAGTGATTTCACCATTTCAAAGTTTTCTTGCTTATTTTCTCTGTGCGCGGGTCTCGTGGATCTGTCAATTGCTGAATTTGTATTTTTTATGTTGCTGAAACTAACGAGCGGAGGTTCGTGCTTAACGAGTTTTAGTTTTGGGACTTTTGGGGGTTTCAGCTAGAGTAGAGAGTTCATTTACGCTCAGGTGTGTACTAGGGCTTGAGGAATATCTCTGACCCACTTATCTACACCAAACTATGATAATACACGGTGCCCGAAATATTTCACTGCGGTCGAGTCGTAAGTCTTTTACAAAAGCCTATACGTCACCGTTTATATAAAAAAAAGTTATCCGTACATTTACGCAGTTTATATTCAAATCAATTCAAACAATCTTTATAGTCTATAATCTGCAATAATGCTTTTTTTATAATAAAATTAGTAAAATTACTTGCAATTTCACAGTTGAATCTACTGTGTAAAAAATAGAATTTGTTTATATTTTCGGTATGTATACATTTTAAGCCTTTCAGACTCAATATTTTCCATTTTTTTATACATTTCGCAAAAAGAAACATGTGGCTCAGACTAAGTGGATAATTTTTCGGCTCTTTTGGAATTATTCTAGACTCAACAGAGCTTGAGAAATCTAGCATTAAAGAAAAAAAGAAGTTTGAAAAATTGAAAATTCGTTTTCTGTAATTAGATGGTCGGTACCGGCACCTTCGGTCTGTCGCTGTGGCTGCGAGTGGAGCCGGGATTTCAAGAATGGGTGGACTTCCTGGATATTTACGAATTCTACATCGGTGTCGATGTGTTGATATTCGCCTCTGTCTTGGTAGTCGCCGTATCGTTTTTCGGCTGCGCCACTGCACTCATGGAAAACCAAATTGGCCTTCTCATCGTAAGTTCAATTTTCTCTTACTCTTCTAAATTTATTTTAATTTAGATGAATTAATATAGTAATACGATTTGGTGCAGCTTTAAATACATATCAGAGAATTGTTGTTATTTTAATTGAATGAATCAATTGTTGTTTCTTTATTACATGCTAAGAAAATGATTAAATTTTCAATCGATTTTTATTTTCTCAGTAATAGATAATAATAGTTAAATGCAGCCACCAATATTTTTAAATGAAGAAATTTGAACTGTGATATTGACTTTGTTTTCATGAAATAATCGCCGATTTGATTTACGCAGCACGTGGGAGTACAGGCCTTGTCGTTCATCTTCGGACTGGCAGGAGCGGCGGTGCTGTTGGATTATTCGACGTACAACAGTCAGATCCAGCCGCTTATCAAGAGATCCATGCTCAATTTAATCTCCAATTCTCAGCACGACCGCGTGGCCGTCGTTCTCAGGATGGTTCAAGAGAACGTAAGTACACTTTTTCCAACTCGCGGCGCTTAGTCAATCGCTTCTTCTCTTTTATCGGACGCCCTCGGTGCCTTAAGTAAACAGAATTCAACGAGATTGTAGATTTGTACACTATTTTTACGCTCATGCATTAAATTATCGTCCGCAATAGTTTGTTTAATTAAATTCAATTTTGTCGAGGTATAAGCGACTGTTTCTTTTTTTTAAGTTAATAGTTTAAGTACTTCAATAGTACGGGGAGTAAAATTATTAGTAAAATTGTTAAAATAATATAGTAAATAAACTTTGTTTAAAAGCTTAAAGAAAATGTGTCTTCGGAGAAAACACGTCCGGGGAGAAAAGTATTTCTTCGTGGACTGAAATAAGTCTACGTAAAAAATATGATTTTTCTCTCTCTAAAGAGCTCATTAAAGTGGACTTTATGCATGATCAGGGTGCAAAGATTGGCAAAGAAATATGTTTGACAAATACTATTGAAGGAAATAGTTTTTTTCGAGCTCCAAAAGTAATATAATTTAGTTACTGCATCGAAAAAAGTAACTTGTACTTTTTACACCGAAGATTTAACTGTGAAATTGCAAGTTAATTTAACTTACCGAATTTTCTGGAGAGTAGATCTGCTTTAAGAAATGTTAATTTTACTAATTTTGCAAATCATTTTTACTTTTTTCTATAGTCTATCAGATATTCAGTAAGAACTACTTGTTTTTTTTTTCGCTGGGCGTTTCGACATAACTAAAAAAAATTCGTTTCATGAAGTAATCCCTCTAAAATGGAACAATGATCTTGCAGATCGGCTGCTGTGGGGCTGACGGACCGACGGATTACCTGACGCTGCTGAAGCCACTGCCGTCGGAGTGTCGAGATTCGGTGACGGGCAACGCCTTCTTTCACGGCTGCGTGGAGGAGCTCACCTGGTTCCTGGAGGCCCGGTCCAGCTGGCTCGCCGGCCTCGCTCTCGCCCTCTGCATGATCCACGTAAGAAAAATTCTCGCCGAACTTTTTTCAAACTCCTCCGAGTCCCCTTCACTCTCCCTGCTTTAACGAGCCAATTAGCCTAGAGTCGTGTCGGCAAAGAGCATCTCGGGAGACGTTGCGACACAGGATTTCGAGACTTTATTGCAGATGCTTTTCTGGCTTCGAATGTTCGATCCCGCCGAAGGATTCGTTGCTCGACCTATTGGTATTTTGTGCCTAAGATTATTTTTCAGTTGCCGTACATTTTTTCTTACTCTCCGTTGATTTGTTGCGGTTATTAAAAATTTTTTAATTAAAAATTAAAGCGCTGTGTCGGAGAATTGCATGCTATTTCAACTGAATCAGTCAATTTCTTCTTTATTATGTACTAAAAAAGGTTGAATTTTGTAACAATAGATAAATCTTAACTGTTCCAGGTCCTTCAAGCCGTCCTCTCCTTGGTTCTCGTTCAGGCAATCAAAAAGGAGGAGGACACGGCGTTCAAGCGCTAACTTTTACACATGACATTATTACTTATATTTTCTACATGTCATGAAGTTCGCAGTCTTTATATTTTTATAAGTTTTGAAAAAAAAATGAATAATTTACTCGCATCGCTCCTTTTTGTACTATAATTATAGCATATTTATATTATCATCGAAATAAATCACATTCACTCACACAGAAAGAGGTGAGGAATTTTTCTGTTCACCTGCGATTGCGGAATCGCGAGCGCCAGGGGATCAATCAATCTCCGAACGAGAGTACAACGTCCCCCTCAAAATTTAAAAACACGACCGCGAGCCTTGAAACTCGTTGCCCGATCTCTATGACCCATTGTTGTGACTCACCGGAGAGGCAATTGCGACGGGTGGGTGAAGGTTGTGGTCGCTTTCCGCGTATCCTATTCTACATTCTGGGCGGATGGCATTGGTTTTTTTTTCTATTTTTCGAAACTGCAAGTGGAATCGAGAAAGTTGGTCAATTTTTTTCGGCCGCTTGAGCTTTTCCGGAACCGCGTCCGCGATGCCCACTTTCCTGCCGAGCCGGCTTCTCTGCACATTTCATGAGGGTTTCGTTCACTCACAGACTCGATTAACCACGTCTTTCATTTTTTCAAACTCTTTATTTACAAAAAGAAATTGTCAATATACATGGTATGAAAAAAGATGTTTGTTAATGTAAAATCGTTAGGAGATAAGAATAATTTATTTACAAAATACAAAATGAAGTTTAGCGCACGAGCACCGTGGAAATCATGGAGTGTACAATTTGTCTCGCCGCAGCCCGTCTCCTCTCTCTTTTTTTATCTCTGTTCGCATTGTGCCGAAAGAACGCGTTTACACGGTAGAATAGACAAAAATAGAATTTCACGAAGGCGCGGCGATTGTTTCTGCGGCTTGAAAAACGCTTTGCTGCAACGCCGGTTTTGCCTTTTAAGTACATATTTTACTCCAACTCGAGTGTCACGATTTTGTGTATACATTTATTTTTGTCAAAATGTATTGTACTGTCGTTCAAAAATTTACCACGATAACAGAGGCATATTGCACAATTTTAGTTACAACGAGCCACCGGCGTCTGTACTGACGAACAATTAATACATGATTCTTTTTAATGTTCGACGGTTTAAGAGAGCGAATTGTACGTACTTCATTTATCGGTCAATTATTTAGAATTATAATGCTGAGTATTCGCGTTCGTTTAATACTATGATAGGTCACTGAAACATGTCACGCATAAATAGAATAATTTAAATCTCGTTAAAATTTGTTTTCTTTTAAAAATTAACTCGAATAGAAAAGTTGGCGCATTAAAGCGCAAAATTTCGCGATTAAGATTATATTCGATTGTCCAGTGCGTCGTTCAATTTACAGTAGCTTAGTTTCTAAAAAACCTAGTTGAACTACAAACCTATACATACTTAAAAAAAGGTAATAGAATTATTGACCTCGTCTCAATTTCACAATTGGACGCGTTCAGAAGCCAAGTGGAGTGGCGCTTGTACCTCCATTACTTTCTAAATTTCTCAAAGAGAACTGGCAGCGCTCAATTGGCGAAACTGCGTTTTCCTTTTGGACGAGGCTTCATTATCCAATTTGGAACTTGTGAATGACGGTGTTCCAACCTCGAGAAAATTAACGAGTGTACAAAAGCGACGTGCAATTACGTACACATCCTCCACTGGACTTCGCAACGGACATGCCACTTTCCTCTCGCAGAAAAAAAGGGCAGAATGGCGATAGTGCCGGTATTTCCATGCAAAGAGTCGCGCCGCTCAACGAGGAGAGGAAAAGACAGCGATGTCGTGGCGACGACGCAGTGTGAGGTCCGAGGTCTGTGGAGGTTCCCTAAAGCAACTACTGTAAAGGCTAAGCGCGCGGCTCGTCCGGTCCGCGCGCGCTCGGAATGCCAAGTGTGTGAAAGCACTGCTCTGCGTGCGCCCCTTAACCCACGTAGGGATAGCCGGGGTAGCCGACGGCGGGGGGGAAGAAACCCGGGAAGGCGGGCACGGTCGGCTGCAGGGCGATCGTCGAGGTGACGTAGGTGGTGAGCTCGGTGGGCACGAGCCGCGTGGAGAAGAGCGTCGTGTACGCGGTCTTGGCGCCGAAGGTGAGCTTGAGCACCCGCGAGTCCGAGACGGTGGCCAGGGTCTGCTGGACGATGGGCGCGCTCGTCACGGTGAACTGCGGCTGCGCCGGCGGGAACAGCGGCACCGGCGGAACTTGAGGCGGCAGCAAGGGCGGCGTCACCGTCGACGTGCCGTACTCGTAGGAGGTGCGGGGTACCGTAGCCACTGGTCGCGTCAGCGTCGAGAAGATGGTGTTGCCGCCGCTCACCAGCGGGATCACGTGCGACTCGTACACCGTCTCCAGAACCACTACTGGCCTTGACGTCGTGATTACCTGCAAGGTACATTCAATTTATCATCATTTTCTCACCAGACTAGCAGAGAGAAATTTCTTCTATGGTGTTACTCCGGTTAACGAACAAGCAAATACTAATATCATGAAATAAGCTGTCGTTGAAGAAGACTCACCTGTGGTCCGGGTTGTCCAAGAAGTTTGAGTAACGCCAGCTGCTGGGCTTGTTCTTGATTCATGGAGGGCTCCGCGCTGGCAGTATTAGAGCTTGGATCCTTAAGAGCCTTAGTAGGACTGACCGACCTAAAGATGTCCAAATCGTCCGCGGCGTCTGCACTGGGCACAACCACTCTCTTGGGAATGTCTTCGTCGTCCCTCTCGTCATCCCCAAAGTCCAGTTCCAGATGCAACTCGCTACCAGCCTCATCCAATTTAGAATTGAACTCGTTCAGAGTCTTGCTGGGCACGAACTGATAAAGCTCGGACGGGGGCAGGGTCTTGGTGGCGGTGACGATGCGAGCGATGTTGTAGGTTTGCACGAGGGTCAGGCGCGTCGTCGTGTTCCCGTTGGCAATCACTGGCAACAGATGAGTCTTCAGGAGAGTCTGAGTCGTCGAGAATGTCTCGGTGATGGTTTCGAGGGGTGGAGTCGCCTGACTCGGTTCCAACACGATGGCTGGTAGCGTGGCTACCGACGAATCCAGCGGCAGACTCGATTCGTAAGCTGCGCCGGTGTTCGCCAGGATGTTCTCCGTCAGCGGCTCCGTCGGCGATATCGGACTCGTCGGGTCCGCCGTTGCGAAGGACTTCTTCACCGTCGACGTCACCGTTACGTAGCGAGTGTTTCGCGATGTGCCCACCTGTAAATAGTTTAATATTCAATTTTTGCAATACAATTTCGTACTATACAATCTTTTGCGTATAACTAGTACGCAGAACATCGATTATTATATTCATTTTATAATTATAGCAGTCGATGTAACTGTCGAGTAGTACTACTACGTTACACAATCTTTTCTAATTAACTAAATTTCAATAAGGTTTGAGCGTCCGAACAAACGATTTATCATAAAAACAAATCGAATTGCTTTTTCCTATTTGTCGTTACATAACGATGAAGAAAAAAGTACAATGGCTCTATTGTGTTCACCGCGCTTTCTTTTAAAACATCGCATTTTCATCTGCAAACCCCAAAAATCATTTATTTCTTCTAGTTGGACGACTCGAGATATAGCAGATACCAATTGCGCATTAAAAAAAAAGCATCAAACGTTCGATTAATTAATCAACAAGAATAAATATTCAAATTATAATAGCCATTGAATCTAATTTTGTTATGCCGCCAGTAGAAAAAAATGATCGCTAAAACATTTGGTATTTAGACGACAACCTTCGGCCGAGACGTTTCAAAACAAAGAATAATCAAAGCAGTGACTCGCAACATCCCATTAAATCCCGAAGCGCCGCGCTAAATACAATTTAATGAAGAGACGCGCAGCCCTGAAAAGGCACTCGCCGAGGTGATTCAGCGTCATTACGGACTCGCCGGAAGTCTCCCTTTCATCCGTCAAATTCGAGCGGCTCCCCCGCTTGTTGCGCAAGTCGAAACAGTTCGAAACAGTTTCCCTCTCGCTCGGGACGCGCGCGAACCGCCGCGACCTTGGGGGCGATAAAGCGTCGCACGGAAGCGGGTGGAACGAGCCCACGCGTTACATCAGGTACCTTGAATTTATTCACTCGCCGGTATATATAAGAATTTACATTTGGAAAACGCGATCCATTTCTTTGTTGTTCGGTTTGACATTGAGGATGGTAACGGTCGGGAATTCTCTAGACGCGCGTTATCTGTACACATATTCGATGGGCTTCTCTTTTGTCTTGCATTTTTCTTCTCTCTTCCTCTCGGGGTGCTTTCGCAACATCCGTCGGGCTGTATCTTAATTCGATCGGCCAAGATTAAGGTCCGAGACTTCGGGCGAAGGTCGACTGTTTTGTATATCGGGAATCATCCTGCGGGGTGCGTGCCGTACTTGTTGGAGTTAGAAAGTCGATGGGCTTGCGTTTTTCCTCTCTCGAACGGGTCGCTTATTACTGGCGCCGGGTACTTGTCAGATTTTGCGGCCCGCGAGAAACTAAGCGCAGAATTTACGATGTCGACGCGGGAGAAAGTTCAATTATGTCGTACATTCTCCCATTTTATACAGAGAGTCCAATTTTCAAGAGCCGCTTAATTTCGGAAAATCCCCTTTCGTCCTGCTAATTGGAAAGATTTTATCTTCGCAACGTTGCAACACTTGATTATCAGTTGTCGTTTCCGTTTATATTACTCGTTGTTCTTGTATGTATAGTTTTTATCTCAGAGTAATAAAGATTTACTCAACTATTATCTAGACAAATAAATAATTGTTCTTTAGAACAGATGTAGATGCTTGTCTTTCTCTAAACTACTCAATCATCTTTAATAGTTATTTTAGTATTCTATCCTAAAAACGATTCTTTTATTGCAACTTTTGTTTCAACGTAAATATTTGTCAAATAAGTCAATCATTATTCGTAAATGAATGAAAGTATAAATATCTGTTTTTAAAAAAGACGTTTTTTTTCTCCAAACTTCTCTCAATCTTCTTTAACAGTTAAATTTATTATGAATTATACGCCCCAACGCATACGCAGCTCTGTCTGCTGATAACATACAATACATGGAATGACATTCTTTTTGTCTCACTCGCACTTGCGAGTGTTAAATAATCTTAGCAATTTTTATTTGTTTTCATGTATTTATAATTACTCTCTTAATGTTTTTTATACAGTGTGCATAAAATTGCTTTATTTCTCAGACAATGTACCAAAAAATATTGCTCGGCACACGTGAATTAAATGTAATAACAGCGTACTTTTGTTGGATATTAATGGATGCATAATGTTGGAGAATAGGCAAAAATGAGAAAAATACTTAAAAGAGTTTAAGTATAAAATACACTCATTTTTATTTTAATATATAAAGTTTTCGACTAGCACGAAGCGAATAAAAAATGAAGCCAACCTTTTTCTATTGCTCCGAAATTCAATCGTGCGTAGTCTTCCACTCGTTAAGTTTTGATTAGAATTTTGTACTATACTTGCTTCCCCCCCCCCCCCCGGAAGGGTTAGAAAAAATTCAATAAACGAATGAATTTGCGTATTACCTGGAATTCGTAAGGCGACTTAACAGTGGCGATTTCAAAGTAAATGTCGTTGAAATCGGCAGGGGTGGAGATCTCAACGTTGAGAGTCTCGACGGGCAAGATTCGCTCGGTGGGTTGTATGGGTGCCCCTTCAACCTGCTGCTGCTGCTGCACGCTCACATTGACGACATCCTCGGACTCGCTCTCGTCGAGTTCGCCGTCGAAGTCGCCCTCCTGAATTTTACGCTGGCTCAGGGGTGCGGGCACCTCCTCGACTCCAGCGGGCTGCTGCTGCGCCTGAGGATTGACGTTGGCTGTCGGCGCCGATGGAGATGCTGCGAGGACCTGTTCGCCTCCTGGCAGTGGCGCGAGGGCGCCAGGCTGGGGCTGTGATTTGCCTGGCTCATCGTCGCCGGCCTGCTTGCGGATGTTGATGCGAGGCTTCGGTGTCGTCTTGTACGACCAGCGGCCCTGCGTTCGCGGCAGCTTCGACTTTATCGAGGGGCTGGAGAACAGCGAGGTCGACTGGTCCTTGCTGCTCTTGTACTGCTTGGATCCGCCGCCGCCTACGCTGTTGGACGGACGGAAACCGGAGCGACGGCGAGTGCCGCCAGAAGGCTCCGTCGTCGTCGATACCTGCTGCTGCTGTTGCGGCTGCTGGGAGCGGTTCCTAATGACAAATGCCATTTTTACACAGAAATAACGTTTTACCTTTTCCGACCTGAATTCCGACCCATTGTGTTCGTTTACTCGTTCTTATTAATTTATGATTTATAGTAGTTTCACTTTACTTTAACTTAGTTTATAATGTACTTTATATTTTTCTATTTAAGCTCTAAATAAATATGATCTGAGATCATTTTTAGTTAATTTTAAACATTTTTCAAAATTATTCACATAATCTGATCCATGAGTTTATTTTTAGTTATCGAGAATTTGTTTTACGAAATTTAAATAAAAATCGAAAAAATCCAATGCACATTGAGTCTGAAAGGCTTAGTTTATTATAGATGCGGTATTTCTTGTTTCTTATTGCTTGATGAATTAAATTAATTGGAATTTTTTGCAAGTAGATTGCAATATTCGGAGATATTCACGATTAGTAATTTAGAACACTAGGGATAGAAAAAAGTTATTATTCGGCGAAGTTTCATCATGCATTATGAAAATGCTCTTTGAACAGAAAAAGTTGCATGTGTGAATCGTAGTATCTCATTAACGCGGTGTGAATTTATTATTCGCTTTGTTGTACCAATTGAGAGCCTCCTACGAAAAGAGCTATTATCATGTAAATTTAAGATACAAAAAAAGCGATAGTTATATTTACATCAGGTTGAGTGTTCTTAATTAACATGCCTTTTTATATTTTAAAATTAATGAACATCTGAAGTACTTGTCAACGTTAAATATAAAAGATTGTATTTTGCAAATTTTCTTTATGAACAAAATGTAACACGTGGTTTGAAGTACAAACAGTCCGGCTATACGCAGACTTAATCCTCGCGTTCCTCAATTTCTAACTATACTACGTTAACTGTTTAAAGCTAATTTTGATTTACAAGCTCGTATGATCTTTAACAAAACTGCGCAATTAAAAAGTAAATAAATAAAAGATCATGAAAATTGATTTGAATAAAAACTCGGTCATTTGCAAAGACGCCATCCCTCCTTTGCCCCCGTTAGACCCATTGCCACATACCAAATGTATTAAAAAAAGTCATGTATCTTTGGTCCCCATCGCCTCTGCCAAACCTCGATATTATCACCTTGCCCTCAAACAGCTTAACCCGGACACGACCCAAAGGTCACCAAGGTCCCCTCGCACATACTCACTTATAAGTGGGTCGCGAGCCAGCGGGCCGATTCTTGCCGCCCGGTCGATTCTGCTGCTGCTGCGTATCGGCGCCGCTGCCCTCGGACTCGTCGACGATCTTGTTGCGAAATTTGGGCCTGACGTTGCCGCCGCCGTTATGACGGCGCGGCGGCCTGCCTCCTCCGAGACCTGCACCAATAACGCCGCCGTTACAATCCGACCGTTACGAAACGCCCGGGGGCCTTTGCGAAACTGACATCGGGCAGAGGCACTCGAGAAAACTGCGCGGGCGCCTTTCGAAAGCGCTCCGATCGAAATTTAGCGCGCGTCCGGGCCCGCGACGCTTTTTGCCCGTCAAGTGGATCATAGTTTTCGGAGGCCGTTGCGTCACACGCCCCTCTTGCAAATTTCAATGGCGCACTCCGCGTTCTTGCGCACCTCAACATTTTCTCCGCACGAATTTGCATTTTAAAGGTGTTTCTTTTTTTTCAATGTTCCGGCGATTGCTAAGTTTTAAGGATCAAATGGCTTGTTCGGCAGGCTAATGTTTCTACTTTTTACTTTAAAATGTTCGGGCATTGTGATTTTATTCTGCCGAATTAGCCACGTTACCTTTTTTCGAATGTTCTTGTTACGCTTGTACCTATATTATTATTTTTCATTTTTAAACAGATGGAAACATTTGACGTTAGAATTCACTGTGGTCTTTAATGCAGAAAGTACAGATTTTTTTAAATTTTACGAGTTTATCCTTATTTTTATAAGTATTATAGTTGCAGGGAGAAAAATTGTTAATAAAACTTGCTTAAATATTAAAGAAAATTTACTTTTAAAAAATGGCACAAGTCACATTTTCATAGTTTCCAGATATTTCGAATTTTGTGTTTAATTGTAACGGGCATACAATTGGGATGCTTTTTGATGATTTGTTTTTTGTATAATACATATAAAATTAAACGTGAAACATTTTAAAATTGGCTACAGTACCATTTAAAAAGTATGAAACTTTATCTCAATTTATGTCTTATGCCCTTTTTCAAAATTACCACAGATAATCTGCTTTGCTTAATCAGGTCAAAGTACTGCTTAAAAAGTCCAATATAATTTACTTACTGCATGAATAATTTTTATGTGACTACGTTTAGTTCTAGTTAAAATTACTAGACTATTTTGCAACGCATAGTAATTTATATTGTAATAAATAGTATAGTAATTAAAGAAGTTATCAATCCGTGTGCTAACTGAAGGTTTTCACCGAAATTTAATAAGAAAGCTCCACTCACCCTGCTCCTGGTTCTCATCGCCCTGCCCGGCACTGGACTCCAGCTGCTGCTGGTGCTTGATTTTGTGCTGCTGCGGTCCGATGGTCTTGAGGATCCTCTGGGTGCTGCTGGGCCGGATCTTAGCGCCGTTCTCGAGGTTATTGGCAGCGGGTGGGTTCAGTACGCGCGACGAGCTCTGCAACACCTGGGCGTACTTGCCGTTGATGTAGGTGCCGATCACGTTGGTCTCGTGCACCGTCGTCAGGCCGTCCTTCACTATGGTACCGCCCAGCTTCGTCACCAGACCCGTTGGGTTCTCTTTGTCTCGGCGCGCCGTCGGTCGCGGCTTCTGACCACCCACCGCCTTCGCCGATGGTCTCAGATTTATCACCTATAGAGTAGATCATTTTTAGTCGTGTATAACACTTTTTGTGTTTTTTAATTGTAAATTTCATCGATTTCCTCCGAGCGCGCGTCCAAAGGCATATGGCGTACATTTTTTCACCTCGCGCGGCTGACCGTTGCTGTCTGATTCCACTTGCTTTATCTACCGCACCGTGGCTTTAATCGCGATAGCATTCCTTCGGCATGAGACTACGCCGTGTCTACTTTTTTTACACAGTTTCTTGTCCATTTATTACCTTAGCACTCGAGTACATATTTACACTTATTGCAGGACTATTTGAGTTATTTTTATTTTGTTTAAACATTCTCAAAATTTACTTTTAAAATGAATTATTTTCTTTCTCTTTTAAGGGAAAGAAAGTAGGGTTGTTACAGTGGTGTCTCGATTCTATTTATATAAACCTTCACCTCGCGCGCGCACAAAGCCGCCCGTCATCGGACGAAAATTCAAAGAGACCACGGTTCACAATCCCGCCTACGCCGATGGCATAACAGCGGGAGCAGCGATGACATGGTCCCTTCTTCCTCGGCATCGAGATCACCCCGACCGGGGCTTCGGCGGAGGTCGATTCAGTGGAAAGGCGCCATCGAGGTCGCGGTCGATCCTTCCTTTTTGCGCTGCGCGATCGCGCGAGTCGTGGGAAAGCGCGCAGCGCGTCCTTCGCGAAATTTCCTCTCACGCTCCGGGCGTCGAGGTGTCGCGAGCTTGCTTTTCCTCCGTGACCATCCATAATTAGGATCGCGCACTTTTTTATTTCAGAGAGCTTGCGATCTCTCAATCGCGTTACGTAAAATTCGCGGTTTCATCGTGCGATCGCGCCTTATACGCTCCTTTGTGCACACGCTCATTTGATAGAAATTGAAAGTGATTATATACGTATATATATATATACACACACGCTCATTTCATAGGAATTGAAAGTGATTATATATATACAGTACGCAAGTAAGAGGAGTAATTAGCGAGTAACGATTGTTATTCCGGAAACGAGGTGCTGTTTTTTTTTGTAGCGGTAGATTATTAAGATCATGTACTATTGAAAGGAGCGTAAAGTTAATCGAGAGGCGTTAGGAAAGAGGAAACGAGGCAGACTTAAAAAAAAGGTACATCAAGTATAGCAGTTTGATTCATCGGGATGTAAAAAAAGTTGGAGCGCCACTCGAGTCTCGAGTCTGGAGAAAGAAGGAGACAGTTAAGTGGCGCTCAAGCGGCGGAAAACTCGAGGCGGCATACGTAATGAGGTGCGCCCACCTTGTAGGTCTCGTCGACGACTTCGGCCGGTTGCTTGGACAGGAAGTCGTACTCGGGTTCGGCCAGGTTGTTCTTCACGCCGGGCACGTCGTCCTTCGGCTTCACCTCCACCACCGTCGACAGCACTGGACTCTTCGTCGTCACCACCTCCACGCGCGTTGACTTGGCGCTCTGCTTCACATTGCGAAAAGAATTTTTTTTAAATATTAACTTTTTTTAATAATCTTAGTTTTTATTTTAAATAGTAAGTTTTTTAAGGATCTTAGTTTCTATTTTACACCGACAAAAATATAAGTAACTTCTACTTTTTACACAATAGAGTTAAAAGCAAAATTGAAAGTTAATTTAACATTCCAATTTTTAGCAGAATCTGCTTTACAGTACTGCGAAATCTACTTTTCTGTAAAGTACGATCTATGTTGATCTGCTTTAAGAGAAGTTGATTTTACTAATTTTGCGAAACAGCTTTTACTTTTTTCTACTCTAGCAGATGTTATTGATGCGAAACAGTAAAAACTACATTTTTTCGGTGTAGATATTAATTTTTTTTAAGGATCTTACTTTTTTATTGCACGTGGAGTCTTTGTCACCATACCGGAATTTAAAAAATTCGCGCCTTTTATTCTTGGAATAAGAGAATGCCAAATTTTACTATGAACTTCAGATTATTTTGGAACTTTATTTTTGCGGTATTATCCTTGAATTTTTTTGCTTCGATACATTAATATCACGCAGCTTGTCTCTTATCGCGTCGATCTAATGCAGTAGCAGAAAAAGTATATGAGCCTAATAAAAAAAAAGTTTGAACTGCGCGATAAATGCCACTATAACCGACAGGTTAATTAAACCAGTTTCAGTAAAGTTGTTGTAAAAAATTTAATGTTGAAAATTAACAAGAAAGCAGTGATATCAAATTATAGTTCTATACCGAGGTTTCTCTCGTTTTTTCCCTCCAAACATTTTTTCTCTCGCGTTTTCATCGTGAAAAATTAGATGTTTTTTTGCTTACAATGTAACGGAAGTAATTTAATTTTCACCAAGTATAAAAACATGAGAAAAGACGAGTAAACAGTGTCGTTCGAGAGGCTCAATGAAGCGCAAAAGTAACGCTGGTTAACTGTGTTTTCGCTGTAAAAATGCATTGTAAGACAACCGAAAGAATCACGCGCAAGAGGTCGCACTCAAGTTTCGAACAATGCGCCGTGGCTCGGAAGAAAGGAAGAGGCGTGACGCGGAGACGGGTGGTGGGTGCAGAAAATCTCGCGAGTATTTCCAGAAGTCGTCGAGCGCCGCAGGAATTCGCGGGGCGCGCCGTGAGTCAGCTGGCAACCGGTTCCAATTTCCTTCCGTTAAACCGATTCAGGTTCGAGGTTCATTCTTTAAACTATCCTCAAAATTTTGAACGTTTTCATAGATTCTTCTTGCTCCATTGTTTTTAAATGTATATATACGATTGCGTTTTTTATTCTGTATGATAAATTCAGAAAATTCATATTCATACGAGAAAAGCAACTCAAGATTTTAAGTAGAAAATCGTCGGTTGTGTACAGACGCGTCCTTTTTTCCTTAATTAAGATTAAGCACGACAATTTTTTAAGCTACATTTTGGTTTATAAACGACACTCAATGAAAAATTTAATAATATTATTCTTTTACAAAATTGCTTTATAAACAAAGGGAGGAAATATACCTGAAGGTTTGAAAAAAATAGTAAATAGTGAATGATTTTCTTAAATTTCAAATAAAATAAACGTCTTGACTCGTACGCAACACGTGCAATACTACCAATCACTAAAATAAAATTTTCAATAAAAAATAAATTCATCTTCGTTGATGTATCTAAACGTCTTGACCTGAACGTCACGCACGTGTAGCATTCGAAATAGAAAGTTTAAAAGGAAGAAATCGCAACTAAGAACAAGTCGATTCAGTAATGATGAAGCTGTAAAAGCATCGAACACGATTTGACATTCCTGGGCGTAAAAAGGATCGTGTTCCTGTCTCACCTTGACGGGCGTCGCGTCCTCTGCTTGATTGACGACGTTCTGCTCGATGACGGAATTGACGACAATTTTCGTCTCCTTCTTCGTCTCAGCGCTCTTCTGAGTTTTGCTCGGCTGTATATCGGCGGCCTTCTTCTCCGTCGTCGGGGGCTTCGTCTCGATCGGCGGGGGGCTCGACGACTTCACCTCGTGCGATCCCTCTGCAACGAAACAACAACTCTTTTACGATTCGCCTCTTTATCTCTCTGTCTTTCTCCCTCGGCTGTACGAAAATAAACCTCGGTTCAACGAACCCCGCAGTCCTATGGTCCGGCATTTTTGCCCCAGGGAACAGCGGCAACGTAATCTTGGATACATACTTGCTGAATCCCGATTTAAATTGTGACTCTTGTTTTCGTGGTTTTATGTAGAAGTGAGCTTTTATACTGGTTTAAACAGTAGAATCTTTATTTTATTAATCAAAGAGTTATATTTTCATTGATTTAAAAAGGGACTCTTGCCTTCACTGTCTTGTAGGAGTGAGCTTTCATACTCATTTAAGTAGTAGAATCTCTAATTTTTTTATTGACGAACGAGTAATATATTCACCGATTTAATAAGGTGCTCTCTTCGTTGAATGTTTACAATTAAACAGTAAGCAGATCCTGAAGAATACAAGCAAAAAAGAGTGCATTTTCCTTAGATAATATTTAAAGAGCAGCAACTTCTGTCGAAAGGTCCATCGCGACTCCGATCATTTCGATTAGGAACAATGCGTACATAATTCAGTTGTCCAGGTGTACGCGTAAAAAAGGAGGAACCCCGCGATATTACGTAAGAGATGACAAAAAAAAAGAATTCGTGACGAAACTTTCTCCGACGGGCGTGCTATCCGTGAGAAAATCGGCTGAAAACGCAGACGGCGGGGTCGCTGAACCCCGCGGGCAACGGGCTCTCCGCGTCGCATCCCAATCGCGCGCCGCTTGAAATTCATATAAGCGCGCTCAGTCATGCCCCGCCAGCTCGAAGGGTCAGGCCATCCTTGACACTCGACAGAACCCATTGACTTGTCGAACCGTTCATTAAATAAGCCTATATCTCTATTTATTTTCTTATTTTTCTATTAATTTTTCTATTCATTTTTTGTAGTTATTTATTATTTTTTTATATTTCTTTATTTTGGCTAGCAAACTCTGTTCGCGCTGTTGAATTTCTGTAGCTTTCTAAAAATTTGATCACGGCACATTATTTTATTATTATATTTATTTTTATTTATTTGCTTATTTAACAATAATTCAGCGTAATTATAAGCTTACATAAAATAAAGTTAAAAACTAAAACTAAACTTACAATATAAGTAAACAAGCAATTAAAAAGATTTGTAAAAATTAAAAAAAACTTGAAATGATTATATTATTACAAGTATTTACACGTGTCGCCTTTTTAACTTGGCTGAAAGAGCATTCCGTAAAGTGTTTAACAGGTCGATATAATTTAAAAGCACTTCCATCTGACAAAAAAAAGATTAAAAAATAAAAGAAATAAAAGTAACGTCGAGAACGGATCAAATGTAAATCGTCCGCGTACGCGGGGCATTGGGCAACCCGCGCTTGGGGCATCGACGTGTACGTGCATTATTTTCTTTCCCCTCGAGTCGATATCTGAAAAAGGAAGAAAAAAAACTAGAAAGCGCTGAGCGGCGTTACTCGCGTGTTGCACGAGGTGCCGGGGTACGTGCACACCTTCTAAGCGTGTAGGTTATAAAGGATACATACGCGCGTTTCTGAGGTGCAGTCGTGGTGAACGTCGGGTGAATGTCGGGCGCGCGAGCTCACTCGCGAAAACGCGAGTATATGTATACCCGCCGGGAGAGCGCGAGCCTTACGTAGGAGGCCGCCGCGCGGATAATTCGCGCGGACTTTCTCATAAAACGCGCCGCGAAGCGATATGCGCGGCTGGAAAATGGCTTTTTTCGCCGCGGAAACGAAGGGAATTGCGCGCACCGATTTATACCAGGCTTCTATCGTCGCGCTGGCAAAAATCGTTTTGCGCGATGCGCCGCGAACAAAGATGCGATTTTCCGCGCACTCGATCGAATCGGCGGCGAAAAAACGTGCTTTGCTTACATGCTGCATCGAAAAAACAATTCGCACTTGTATGCTCGAAACATACCATTTCTACACGCCGTGCGCAAAGATACGACTTTAGAGCACGTGGACGCAAAGTCCTATCACTGCGCACGGCGTATCGAAAAAAAGGGTACGATACGCATAAGAGTACATTTCGATACAAGTGCGAGAAAGTGATTTTTAACCTCGTGTGACGTTTACGTAGGAGCGAAGCGAGTAAAATGGATTAATTACACTCTGTTTTCTTTTCACGCCGCTCCGAGATGAAATATTCTCGCTGGCATCTTCCGATATAATTTTTCCCCTCGTCTGTCTTTTTTTCTGTCATAATTGGAGCGTGCAGCGAAGAGGGTATAATCGCGAAGGAGTCTACAGTGATTAACCGCAACGGGGGCGGGAAGTCGAAGAGTCAGCTAGCCTTGCGACAAAGCACCTGATTCTTGGGGATAGGAATGCGTTAGGCCAAAAAGTCGCGGTCGTTGAAAAAAAGGGACTGTGCTTATCGGTACTCTTTTTTCGTGTAAATACGAGAAATGGAAAAAAAAATTCGTTTTATAAGCCAGCCGCGTAACCAGCGTTGGGCAACCTGTTCTCTCGCCTCGATTCAATTTTCGGCGGGTTTTATTTGCAATTTATCGCAAACGGGATTAAAAACTTTCTTCCGAAGTTTAATCGTACCGCTCGTAAGTTTCGATTACTACGGCGAGTGCGAGCTTTTAATGGTTATTTCATATTTTGTAAGGCCGTTGCATTGATTTTTTTTGTACCTCGAGGCTGATGCAAAGGCGCTCGCAAGGAGAAAAAAGTGTACGCGAGACAGTTCAAAGCCTAAGTTATGGTTCGGCTTACGTAAAAGAAGTACAAGGCAATAAAATTATTATTCAATCGACGAAAATGCGCTCAACGCTCAATAAGCCTTCAGTCTTTGGCCATACTAGCGAGATCTCATTAGCAGTTAAAATTAAGAAGTACAGTTCGAAAGTTCAATAGGCCTTTCCGTCGGTCTCTTATCGGCACCGAAAGAAAGTGCCAACCCGGCATTTTTGAAGCTCTCAAAGAGAAATTATTGGAAAACGGAGTACATCAAATTTTTGACTGGCTCAAAAGCTTTTCTCCTGCACGAGCAATACTCCCGTACGACGCGTGCGTTAAAACGGTCTCTTGCAAAACGGAGAAATTTTTAAGAAAAACCCCCCGCGAGCGCGGTTTTCTCAACTGCGGGGCTTTCGCGCGGAGGGCTCTCGGGTCGTTGAAATCGTTGCGCCAGTCGAAATTGCACGGAATTGAGTGGCACTCGTCTGCTGGTGAAGAGATATTTCGAAAGCGCTCGGTTAAGACAAAAAAAAAAGAGTAAGGAGAAGATAAAAAAATAACAAGGCAATCAGTAGTAGTCCCCTAATAACTGGAATCCGACGCAACGGCGGCGTACCCTATAGGCGATACCGAAACCGATCCTTTGGCGTCTATGTGCTTCGATTACTGTGATTCGCCGCTGTCTGGAGGAAACGGAATGCCGCCGCCGGTATAACATAACTATATGTCTCGTGCCGCTATTAAGAATCGATCGAAAGGTTCACGCGTGACTGTCGTCGAGGTACTGGCGGGAGTGACGTATTATTCGCACGTGCGAGCAGCGATTGTTGCGGATCTGTTGGAAACGCGGCTGACCTCGTATTTATGTTTTAATCGGCCTGATTTGCGAGAAGAAAAGGTTTTATATATGTATATAACATATATATATGCTTGACGCTGAAGTTTTTTCGGGATTATTTTTTAAAATGCTTCATTTGTCTTCGTGTGAACCGAAAAAACTATTTTTGTATTCACAGAGAAAAATGTGTAAAAATTAAGATTATAAGTGTTTGCTAAAGCAACGGCGTAATTGCAAAATAAAATAAATTACTACGATGAGTAGTAAATTTTAAAATATTTAAATTTTATAGTAAAACCTACCGGCAATTAGGTATACATCTTTATTAATACAAGTAAGACTTGCTAGTAATTAGCTACATACATTTTTTTTATTTCTCCAGTTATAATTGCTTTATTAAAGACTACCACAATTTTTCATATTCCTGCGTGTTGATTTAGACTATTTTAAAATTTATTTTGATCTGATTAGTTTTTAACATACTCCAAAATAACGTTAATAATGTTTTAGGTCAACAATCTTTCGCGAAACAAACAAAAAATAAAATAACATATTTCTATAAAAATTTAACCTGCTTTATCTGTGTAATAAATTAAAAAAAATAGTTTAACGTTGTCCGTGTTTCTTCTGATGGCACAATAAGTTAAAGCAGAAAACTAAAGGAAATTTATTTAACCGGGAGCGTGGCAGATTTACGAGCCAGCTTTCGAAAATTGTAAAATTTTAAAGCCTATATACATAAGAAAGTATTAAAAAGCTAAAACAAAAAGAGTAAGATATTCATAGATATTTTGAGCCACAGGGACGTTTATCATCTCGTAACCATCCCGGCACTCCTCGTATAAATTTGAAAACGCAGGTACACTTGAGCGTAACAGATCCTAAAGTCAAAGCTTAACTCTCAGTTTCACCGAGTTCCCTCGAAACAGCGTGACCCAACTAAAGCACCGACCATAACAGCCCAGTGAGTAACTGACATTTTTCTCGGAGAAGGCGAAATTAAAAAAAGGAAATTTGCGTCCGTAAAGCTCGTGTACGGCCCTTTAAATCTTACCTGGCGGCGCGCTCTCCGGGCTGAAAATCATGACGGTATTGGCGATGGTGGTGGTGAAGTCCAGAAAGCCGTAGACGGTCTGGGTGATGAAATCGTTGCCGGGCGGCGGGGCCGCGGCGATAGCCGGGGCCGCCGCCGCCACCGGCTCGGCCGCCGCTCCCGTGTAGATCTGCGCCGCGCAGCTGGCTGCTGAAAAAAAAGCAGCGACAAAGTCGCCCGTTACATCGTATCACCTTCTCGCGACGGCGAGGATCATTGCGCAATCGAGAGAGGAAAAATTCGACGAAAGTCCCGGTTTTTCTCCTTTTTTATTGTATCCCCGTATCTCCTCCCGTAGAGCGAGTGGACGCCGTGCATTCCTGCACTCTGCGTGCGCCGCGAAAACATTCATGCGGTGCTTTCTGTCTTGGTTTTCCTCTTTTTCCCAGTGGTTTAATTTAATTTTAAACGAGAGTTTTATTTAGGTATGGAGGAGCTTTTTTGCGAGGGTATAGGTTGACGTTATGTGAACACGAATTAGAACAGATTCTTTTTATCGATAGACTTTTAAGTATTTTCAAAATACAACTTTCTTTTATGAATAGTGCACAGACTGCGGCAAAATCGTTTGGATTTAATTTCATACAAATTTCATGCGTTTTCAACTTTAATACAGTGATTACGGTAGACGCTTGCGATAGACGTTCATTATTCAAAGTAGGATATTCAACATTTATAATTTTTTTTTAAACGCGGTAATCATTTTTCGCTGGCGGTAACTAGAACTTCACATTGCAGAATAAGTATAATACTTTATCTTCAGAAAAAAACTTTTTTACGGTTACCCATTTAGTTGCAGACTGCACGTCGAATATAAAATAATTAATTTATGCTGTCAATAGTAATATAAATAATCCACGTGAAAAAAAATTACAGTTTTCATACGTAAACTCAAAGTATTCATCCAGCATCCTTTATCCCGTACATTTGGCTCAAAGTAATCGCACGTGGACTTTTTCCCTCCTGTAAGCTTTCAGCACACTAAAAGAATTTTTTCGTAAGAGTTACATTGAATTTCTCAACAAAATTTAAGTTAAAAAATGTCATCGAAGAACGATTGTCAGGCTTTGAAAAATAATTACAATTTTTACCCGAAAAATATTCTCTAAAATAGAATAAGTGAAAATTATAAGTAGAAAAGTGAATAGTCCTTTATTCTACGTCGTTTATAAGTGAAAATAGTACATTTATATTAAAATAAAATGTTATCAAAAAGAAAATAAACGATAAATCGGTAATTCCCGAAGATTCTAGAAAGAAAGTTTATTAAAAAGAAAATGTTTCGCCGAATGAAAATTGAACCCTCGTCTTTTACATAGGATTCAGGAATTCTATTCCGCTATTACGTCACGCTTGAATTTTGTAAATATTTTTCTTGTTGTCTTATAGTATATTGAAAAGCTAAAATACACACGGCGAAAAATGGTTAAAAACATTTACTCAAAGGCTTTCAATAAAAAATACTGAATTTTACGTAAGTAGTGTTTGTATATGACTGCGTTTACTTAACTTTTTAATTAAAATTTATTTACAATTTCAGTAAATTTTACTAATGATTTTTCTGCGCGCAGTTACTTGGAAAATAAGTAAAAATTTCACTTTTTCTAGCAGAGAGGCGTAAGCAGGACGCACCCCTTCGTTGCGCAAGTTCGCTCGTCAGCCTGTCCTTGGCTGCGCAGGGGCAGGACAACGGCGCACCACGCCTTTCGCCTCGACCGTTCCTCGCGACTGACCGCGATATTGTCGCGTGTCATTTTTCCCGGGGCGCCCCGCACGTGAGCCCCGGCGCACGTGACAAAGCGCCGCTCGGAAAAATGCGCGGGCCGCTCACTCGCGCGACCGCTCGCCCGCATTTTCACCGCGCGGTTTCCTTTCGCGCCCCTATTTCTTCCATTTTTTTATTTTTATTTCGCGAGCGAGAGGCTGAGCTCCGCCTCTTCGTTTGGCTCCGAGGCATGCCGCAGCTCTCCGCGTTTAATCCATTCGCTCTACGCTCCAACTCAAAAAGGCAACATTGCTTCAACAATTTTATATATACGCACAAACTTGAAAACGGCCAATTGAAATTTTTACGCACTCAATTATTCTGACTATTTTTGCCTCTTTGAGGCCGAACTCGAAACGAATCGATTAAGGCGGAGCGAACGTTCAGCCGAATTTTATTCTTTTAGAACGGCCAGAACGAAAATTGCCACATTGCTTGAAAAATAACATCCATTTTCTTTTGTTTGTTGCTTTTTTTGCATACGATTTTTCAGAGGATCATGTCACGACGAGGGTATTTTTTTAAAACAATTCAATTTAATTGAGTGATATAAAACTAAAGAAAAAAGCAGGTTTATATTGCACAGAGAAATATATAGTTGTCAGCAATGAAGAGATGGAAAAATTAAATTATATAAGAAAAGTTGTAGGGATATCGAATTGTGCTAAAATTGTAAATTCGGCGTATAATGTAAAATATAAATCTCATATGGTAAATAACAGGCCAAGATATCTAAATCAGAAATGGGTAATTGTGACGTAAAAAATAATAAATGTTGATTAAACGAGGAAAGGACATCTGAGAATTCAAACAAGTACACAAAATGGAATTTAGTGTACAGTATAGTCATTTTTATCTAAATGTCCAGTGGCGTTCTCATATAAATAATAGTAATTACAATTCAATGAATAAGTGGACATTCCTCCAAAGAAAAAAAAATTCTCAGTGTAACGATCACACCGGACGCTGTTGTGCTACCGTCCCGATTGTCCAGTGGGACTAACCACTGGGGGATTCCATTGTGGCATCGGTGTTACGTTAGATCGTTATGACGTCCCGTTGCACTGAGACTGTGTGTTTTTTTCCCTCTTCTAAGATACTTACGTCCTCCGTAATTGCCCCGGCAATTGGAAGAGCGGGGCCCATTGCGCAAGTCGTCCGGCGGGAGGGAAGGGTGGGGGGAGATTAGAAACCGTTGTTTCGGTAATTAATCTCTCGCTCTCTGGTGTCTCTTTTCATTTCTTTCCTCGTTATTTTTTTCTGGCGTTCGGGATTTACCAGGATTTTTTTCTTTTCAATCGACGACGAGAGTGGATTCGAATCGGGCTAGCGCAAATTGTTAGAAAGTGAAAATTCCATTCGTCTCCTTTGTTCGCGCGCGTCCGATTCGGAAAGGCGAAAGTAAATTACGATCGTTAGCTCTTCCTTCCGAATCATTATTCATAAAATCTCGGTTCGATCCCCCGCGGGCTCTTTCTCTAGTAAATCAGTCTCTATAATACATTATTCTGTAGCGTTCAGTCCAATTCCAATAAGGAAGAAAAAATTCTCGAGGAGATGAGTGCGCTGAGTGGAAGAGGGAATGTATAAGATACTTACCGAGGGCGAGGGCTGCGAGTAGAGTGGAAAATTTAGTCGTCATGCTGCTACTGCTGCTTCTGGTCTCTCAGGCGAATGGCATTGTACGCCGCGACTCAACTGTTCGAATCTGAAAGCACAAGGCGCACATTTTTTTTCTTTAGCTTCGAGAGGAGATTGAGAGAGAAGCGTTCCGAGTGTTTGCTCGAGTCACTTTAAATCGTTTGTTTATTTTTTTCTCGACGATTTCTCGTCTTACCTTTTCATTAAAGTTTTACACTTGCCCCATTTAAGAACGCGAGGGAAAAAAGTTTAACGAGCTCCGTAAAAGCGTACTTTATTTTTTTTTCTTTTTAAATCGAAAATATATGTAATATTCAATTAATATTCCGAAAGAATATTTTCACGCAGCTCGAGGTGTACAATTAATATACTAAAAACACTCGATATAGCAGGAAGGCACCCACCGCGAAAGACTTGTAAATCCTTGGGTCATGCGATAAAGTTAATTGCGCGAGCGCAGGCAACAATCCCGA
This sequence comes from Sycophila sp. Sp_5, assembly GCA_018906775.1. Lineage (NCBI taxonomy): Eukaryota > Metazoa > Arthropoda > Insecta > Hymenoptera > Eurytomidae > Sycophila > Sycophila sp. Sp_5. The sequence goes on from JACCID010000033.1 coordinate 67,692, forward strand.
AGGATCAAAGAAACAAAAAAAAATCGCTAAACAGCGCCGGTTATCGTGAGATCGGCCGATGCATCGGTAGGCCATTACCGAATCTTCACGGCGCTTCTCCGCTTTATCTGGCCGTTCCGATCTTTGAAAGAGCGGCGCACCGCCCGGCGCGCATCCACCGCCGTTAGTCAATCGCGCGCTTGCGCAAGCCAAGGAGCACGATTCTGCCTAGTTTACGTCGAGGAGCGCGTCTGGCCTGGCCTCGATGCACTTGTCGCGGAGGATCCGCCGAGGACGCCAGGTTGGGAAAGCCCGCGGGACTTTCTTCCTGCGCGCAGTTGACGCTTTGATTTTTGCGCCACTTTGTGTGCGTATACATAAAGTTTTTACCGTTTCGAGTTTTTTTCTTGTTTCAGATTTGACTTTCTTGTATCGGTAGACTGGAATAAAAATTTAAGAAAAGTGGACCAAGTGAAAGATTTAAAAAACACATGCGGCGGTTGTTTTAAGTAGATAAGCTCGTGTACACGACAGACGGGCAAACGCGCCGTCACTGACTTGTGAACTTAATTTAGAAAATATGAATGACATATTTTATATGGAAAGTCGTTCGCACGTGACATGTATTGAATGACTGCAGGACTTTTCACATTTTCTAAACTAATTTCACATTCTCTGGTTTACAAAAAAAAATCTGCTCTTCAAACTTTCTTTTTTACATCACGCGGCGATGTGCATAATTAAAAATATCGACTGTTAATTTTAATATCTTCCCAGACGGACTACATCCTTTTGTTAAAAAAGTGATGGCCTTTGTTGTGAAGCTTTTAATGCGTAATTCTTATTGGTCGGCAACATGCGAATATGTGATTGGATCGCTGATTTTCATATTAGATTATTGGCATTTTCAGCGCCATTATTGGCATTGTAAATCAAATATCTATATCAATAATTGACCCATTTGCTTCCATTCAGCTTATCTTTCAATCCATAAACAGCAGGAATAGCCAGGCAAATAACCGCTCATTACCCAAAACTAGACCATCGAAAAACACCTCCCCCGCGGAGCGGAAACTTAACAGACCCGAGGCAACCGAGCGTTCCCCCGCCGTAAAGGCGCGTGCAGTTCGCAGAAACTGCATCATGACCGAAGCGGCCGGCTAATACAGCAATTTCCGAGGCAATCGCCAAGGTGCTCGCGCGCCGCTTTCTTCGACTCGCAACGGGAGCAGCCTTGGCGCTCGAGCCTAGGAAATTTCGTTTTTTTTTATGGCCGCGAGTTGCGCAAGCAAACGCGAGTCCCGCCTGCTAATCGCGTCGGCGGCACAATGGGGCGCTGGCGTGGAATCGCCGATTGTTATACGGACGACCGGCATATCCCGTCCGATGCGTTCGCCGCCGGCGTTGCTTCTACGCATTTCGTTCGTTAGCTCCTCCCTTTTTTCATTTCATTTTTTTTGCCTGGACATAAGTAACGCGTATATACGACTTGATTTTTGCCGGGCCAGCTGTAAAAACGGGCTTAATGGGTACTTGTCGATCGAAAGGCATTTTTTTTTTTTTATATGCGACGCTTCATGTGTTCGTGAATTTTTTCTCTGTGCGGGTGTCTTATATCCTTACGGTGTACATAGTTTTATACACCGATTGGTATTGTGCAACTTTTTTTATAAGCGTAACCCTCGATGTATCGTAAGCTTGGATAACACAATAGGCGAATAAAATCGTTATAATTTTAGAACGATCGCGGATTTCTAGCTCGTAAATCCCGACGAATTGTGCTACCCCCGAGTGTATTAATCAACGCTGGAATATTATAAATACAAATGTAGCGTGATTTACTCACTTTTCGAGTGGAATAAATCAATTTAGCCGCTACTGTAACACGCGCGCACCGCTCGCGAACTAATCAAATAAACTAATTTAATTCAATATATAATCGAGCGTAACACGATATCCACAAGTTTTTAACCTTCTGCGGCGCTAATCTAAATCGCCTAATTAAATCGAGCGGCTCGCAGCGATAAGCGAAGCCGATCGATCAAACGGCCGCGGTGCAGGAGGAGAAGTAAAAAAAATTACAAGGAAAAAAATGAGCGAGCTTGGGATATATAAAGCGCGCCCGCGCGGTTAATGGGCCTCTTGACGTAATTGCAGGTTGCGAACGGGCGACACAGTCCGGTTCGAAATCGGCGCCTAGGCGAAACGCCGCCGATCCGTAACGATAAGCACAATGGAGACAAGTGCAACGCACTTTTCGAGAATTTCACCGGGCGTAATTACGCGCTCGAAATTCGTGTGTGGCAACCGTCCGTTACGCCTCGCCGTGCGCGCGGATTATGAAAAGAGCTCTCGGAGTGAAAAAAGTAGGATCGAAGTGTTTTTTTTTATTTTCTTCTTCTAATTCGAGGAAGATGAATTTTTGAATTTCATTTCAAATGTAAAGGAGGTGTGAATGATTGACGATTAGTTTAAAATCGCTTTTTATTGCTATTCGCGTGTATTTCTATTATAATTTGATGATGGTGCCTAAAGTTGACTTTCGAGCTCTCAAAAGATGGGAATTTATAGAAACAGGTTCGAAATTTAAAGTCGATGATCTAACGAAGTATTTCAATGGTAGTGAATCTGACTTATCAATGAACCATTGCCCGACCGTAAATACTAAATGTACACTCTCGTTGGTATGATAATCCATTCATCCACATTAAATTAGCATTATTATCTAACAACGATTATATTATTCCATTGAAAATAATTATCCGCATGCAATTCAAATACCCCGTAAAAAATTCACTGTGAACCCTAGAAATGTTTTGCTTCCTTTTTTTCTTTAAAAGCGAACGTTTAATTAATGATAGTGTTATTACCGATTCGCGTCGTTCCGAAAAATCGTCATCATCTCCGAAAATAGCGCGACGAACAAAAAACTCGTGGAGCAAGGGAATTTCAAAGCCCACCCGTTTGTCTCATCTCGCTCGTAACTCACGTCTACCGGACAATCCATCCGACGGCGAAGAATCCGAAAAAGGAGAAGTTGGAGCAAACGTTCGCGCGTTTCTTTAAAACAGTGAAAAAACGTATATAGAATGACAAAATTTTGCGCGTGCATCGCAAAAGCGAGAATGCAAAACGTGACCGACTGACTGAGTTTGGAGCCTAGCGACGGCGCACTTTCTCGTCTCGCGGATCGCGGCGCTCGCTTTCCTCGCGGCGAAAAACGAGCCGGCCGCCTCTTCCGCAATTAAGGGAGAGCGCTGGCTTTTCCGCGTGTGCGCGACCAGTCCGCTCGGTGATTTGTGACCCGAACGCAGGTAAAGGAAAGTCGTCGTCGTCGTCCCCGTCCGAGATGAAATTCTCTCTCGTGTCTAACCTGGCGATCAGCATTTTTCATCTCGGAATCGCCGACTTTAAATCGGCGTCGGCCATTTCCCGATTACGAGGTATCCAGCGTAAGAAAAAAATTGTTTCAGGATTAAGTTTACGCGAAGTTCATGTTTCACTTAAATGTACAATTATATGTATAGATACCGAGACTTTTCGAAATTAATAAACTTGTAAAAGACATTTTCATCACAGAATAAAGTTCTTCGGATCTTCTATTTAATTTAAATATTGCGCAAACATGAAGTTCGCGTAAACTTTATCCTGAAACGATTATTATTTATAAGCAAGTAAAATTAAAAAAAAATATTCTTAGGATACAACCATCTATTAGTAAAATTCTGCTGAATTTTATCGAAACAAAAAAATACAGACAATTGGGGAGACACTGCAAAATAAAACTACACCTTTTATTTTCTAGAATATAAAGAAAAAAAATGTTCCGGAGCTTTTAAAATTTAACGGTAGGGAAACGTTGAAATGTCAATAGCGCAGCATCGGTGGCCGAGAGCGCCTAGCCCGCGTCGTGGAACCGGTAAGCCGCGTCGTAAAAATCAGCCGGCCGGTTATAGTTAAATACTCGCTCGCAAATTATGTCAATGGCGAGAGAGACCGCCTCGGTGAATTCCTCGAGGTGCGCGCTCCTGAAAACTGATTGCCCCGCGCTCCGCGCGCGATAATTTTCTTAATCGCGCGATTTTCGCCTCGGCGCAAATTTCCCCCGAGCGCCTTGTATGCACAGCGCACGCAGCCCGTGTCGCAACTGCTGAGCTGCGCTCAAGGTAAAACCCGCTCCCCTCGCGCTTATCCTCGTGGCAACCTTCGCTAGGTATTCACTTGCAAAAAGAAATGAAAAAAATAATAATAGAAAGAAAACAATCGAGATGTCGTTATTGTGAACCGATCGGCCAAGCAATAGAGGTATTTTCATTTTATTTCTATTTTTTAAATTTACGGCCTTACACCCATCTAATGAATAAAATGTAGTAAAATTCTCTCTTAAAAAAGTAATGGCCTTTGTTGTAGAGTTTTTAATGCGTAATACGAGCAAGTAATTAGATGCATAACTTTTCTATTGGGTGTACACAGAAAACAAATAAGTAACTTGTAGCTTTTACACAGTAGATTTGACTGTGGAATTAGAAGGTGCTTTGCAAAACTACCAAATTTACTAATTTTACTGATTTCGCAAAACAGTTTTTATTTTTCTATAGTCTATAGTAGCTATTACTTTTGCTCAATAGTAAGAACTACTTTTTTTTCGAATTTTGAATATACAGAACTTTAAATAAAATAAAATCGAATAGAACAGTCGTTTATATTATGTAATGCCACTGTCATATTTAAATAATTAATATTATAGTTTAAAAGTGATATCACAGTTGGTCGATTAAAATAACTAAAATAATTTACAAAATTAAATAAAAATGTACAGTAATATTTACAGACAGATACACTGATACGCACTATTCACGCTAATAAATTAATGACCAATGATTCATGTTGAGTTATCCCAGTTAGTAGTGAACTAGTGGAAATCACAATAAGGTGCTTTCTCAGAGCAAGTTTAAACCTTTTGAGTAAACGGGAATTTTTCTTATTTCAACGTGCAAAGAGATTAAACTTATATTATAGTTATGGGAATAATTAATATTATCTCTATAAAAACTAACACCAAAATTAAAATATCAATCAAACCTTAAAAGGGTACATGTAAAAAGCGCGCTAGATTTTGCTAGTTTTATAAAATGCAACATGAGACGCTCTAAAAAGATTTTACCGTATACTGTAAATACTCTGTAACAACGAAACAATATAAGTTTCTTCAAATTATTTTGACATTGGTAAGAAGGAGATATTGAGTAGTGCAAAATAAAATAAGAAAAAAATATATATATATAAATTAGCAAGCAGTGCAGCGTAAAGTACGAATTTTCGGGGAGGTCGGTTGCGCAATCGGACGACTCGCGGCTGTAAGTGAGCGTACGCTGCATCTCGCGACTCGTCTCTCGGCGCCTTTCACTCTCTCTTGCTCAAGCGGCCGCAATGCCTGCCCCTCTCCCTGCGAGAGGCTCCGTCGGCTAATTGAAGCGCGAACCTCTTTGTTCCAGGATCCCGCGGCATCGGCTGCGCTGAGTTTTAAGGTTCAGATGCTTATAAAATTGAAAGTGTTGCACGATATTAAACCGAAAAGGCTTATTTTCATTTTCGTTAATTCGGAGCTTTATGAGAAACGAAGCAGCAACTCGGGCGGTAACGCCACGCGCTCCATTTTCTCCACGTATTTCGGCACCGTCCGATTCGATGATTGACCACTTCCACGTGCGGTGGAGGTCGAACGCGTAACGATGCCCGAGGAGGCTCTATTTGCTATTCGATCATTAACGAAGAATAATTTAAAGCTATTCACTGGGTTGATGCGTGGATTTTGCCTTAAAGTAATTGCAACACACGCGTACGCGAGTACGAGATTCAACAATGAATTTTTGCGTCACTTTGCTGTCAGTTTTATTCGTGGAATTTTATTATCAGTGGTCACGCTTTCGAAATTAACGTCGACTGTTCTCCATTAGTGTCAATGTAGAATAAGAAAAATATTGTAGATAAAATTCAACTATACTTTTTCGTAGTCTCATTTTAGTCTATTTTATTTCATTTCAATTTCAAATATAAACGAGATGAAAATTATTTAAAAAATACTATAAACTGTATTAGTATAAACTATATATATTTATATATATTCTATTCTGTAATTAAATCATCAAAAAATAGCCAATTTTGTTAAATATTTTGTTCAGTTTTAAACGTATACGTTGCGTACGTCGAATCCAAAATAAATGACTTATATTTTTTGAAGCTTAATAGGGCAAAATTTATGATAACTTTCTTGACTTGTTAAGTCTGTCCCCGTATTAAAAAACTTATTGTAAACTTTACCCTTTTATTTTTTTAGTACGCTTTTACTATAGCTACAAAGCTGCATTTAACTATCAACGATAAATGAATCAATTAGATTCCTTTTCTGGATTCCTTCCTTTTGGTGGAATAAACGTGACGGCAGCAAAACATTCTATCCCCACGGAGTCATCGCGAAATTCGAGTGCCGCAAAAAGAGCCGCGCAACACTCGATCCGAACGACCGCGAAAGTTGTAAACACCCAGATCTCCTCGTCACTTTCTTTTTCGCCGCAAAGACGTCCCGCCGTTAGAATCCATCCATCAAATTCCTTTGAAACACCAACGGTGCCAACAAACAGCCTCCCATTCCGTCTACTTAAAAATTCGCGTATATATAGGTATTTTTCGGCGCGGACGCGAGATGCACCATCGCGGCCTTCTTCGCCAACGGCGCGCGCGCTCATGCAAATGCGCGAAAACCGGTCATTGGCCGAACGGGAATTCAAGATCACGGCCGGCTGCTTCGAAATCTTTCCGCTTCTCTCCTGGCCTTTTTTGAGCCTCATGGAGGTCGTCTGCCCGCCTCCCCCGACCGAGCAAAACGAAAATTCCAGCTGGAGAGGAGAGAAAAGTTGTTACGAGCGATCGAAGCGGGGACTCGCTGAGAAAAAGAAAAAGAAAAAGAAATTTACGAGCCTCAGGGCGCGGCGTGGAAATAAAAATTCGGCGCCCGTGCGTTACACGACTTTCACAGTATGAGCCACTCGCGGGACTTTTTGCGGTCCGACGCATTGTCCATCGTGCGCGTTGCGCTACATATGCAGCGGCGGCCAAGCGCGCCGACAATGCAGTCCAGATTTCAAAATCGCTGCCGAGAGATTCGCGCCGCGCGCCTCGTTACATAAGCCGCGGCGAACTGTAAAGCGTAAACTCGCTCGCATGCGCGAGTACGCTAAAAAAAAGAAGGAAAATTAATTCACAAGAAAACGTGATGTTTTTTTTCTACTTGCGGGACTCCTGGTGCAATGTGAATTTTACCCTAGGCGATGGAAGGAGGGAGAGAGTAGGGGGAACTGATACGCCCGCGGCAGGCGCGATTAGCATGCGACTCGGGACGAGGGGTGGCGCGTGCATGGGTGCGGTTTCCGCGAGGTGTGTGCTCTATACGCACGTGCGCGCTCGCGTTTCGGGTCCGTCCTTTCACTTTCCTCTCGCAGCTGCATTTTTTCCCTCCTCGCGCTTGCGCTTGGAAAAACTCGCGAGCATTCCCGCGGGAATCCTCGCGCAGAACTCGCCAATTTTTTAATTTTTTTTATATCTAAAGTTGAAATAGTGACGACTGCTACTAGTCTAATTGGTAAATAAAACAAATGTACTGCAAAATTTTGTTTAAAAAGTTAAGTACAAAGTTAGCTTATTATATAAGTTATACTGATGAGGCAGGGAAAGCAGACTGGAGCAATCTAGTTATGATTGTAATATGATTGCAATTTGTTGTAATAAGAAATAGGTGTAAGGATCAGGGTGTGTGTCTGGAGGTTTGGTTATGTCAGATAAATATAAAAAAGGGTGGTGTACAAGTTAATTATCTGGTGGACGTAGGTAGCTGGATAGTGTGCACTTTTGTTGGATGGAGGACGCCTTTGATTTGTACGGATTGAGGCGGTTGAAGTAAGGAAGAAAATTATGTAGAGAGAAGGTTGTAACCCGATGTTTGTAAACCGATGTTTATGTATGGAAGAGAAACAAGGTAATTTGTACCTTGGTGGAAGCTGTGCTGGTGTCGTGAGTCCTGGAGAAGAATGAGTGTGACGAATGCATGTATAGGTTGGGGTGGTTGTACAAGTTTATACGAAAGGAGTGGGGGCGGGAATGTTCTGTTAATGCGACAAAGTCGATATGTGACAAATACACAAGTTTTTGTGGTGGTGCATAGTAGGTGTAGCTATGGTAGATGACGGTACGAAGAGGTAAAGAGATGTAATTATTAGCGAGTATGGAAGAATGTGAGGTTAAGGAAATTTTATGTAAACCAAGTCCATTTTTGGGCCTTTAAGGCTGAAATTAATAAATATATATATAAGTTATACTGAACTTTTAAGCAATATTTACTTTCTTCATTAATCTAAGCAGACATAGGTTAAAGCACCGAGTAAATTTGCTTGAATATTTAAGCAATGTAATGAGTAAAAATCAGTATTCTTTATTGCAAGCCTTTAAATTTTTCTCCGAGAAATAATGAAATTTAACTAAAAATTGAAAACAAAATATTATAATTAATTGTGAATTTTTAATGAAAATTGAACAACTAAATTGAAAAAAGAGTACTAAAAGTGTCAGCTATATATTTATTTATTGGTTGTTTATTTAGATGTTAATTTATTATTCCGCCGTCCCAATTATAATTTTTTTTGTAAGAGTGAATGACATTTATTAACGAGAATGGTGTATGCCAGTGTGTTTCTCTTATTTCTATTGTATTTTATTATTATATTTCATTAAATCGGCACTTTGAAGGGGTAGCGGAGCTGCATATGGGTCCGTCATCGAAGTTAAGCGCTCTATATGCAACTTCGATGATCGTTTAGGTGATTTTCCGCTCACAATAAAGTGTTTCGCCAGGTGAGTTTGCAAAGCACCTTCAAATACTCTACCCGAGGTGGAGGTCTAATAAAAAGCTCTGCTCGGAGGTTCGCATTATCTATAAGGTCGAAAGCTCGTATGGAAATAGGTATCGAATGAAGCCTTACTAGAACACATAGACTGTAGATTGACAAATCAAAGAATATATTTCATTAATGTTTTTTAGTTTTCTATAGTCATTTTGCTATAGAATTTCTACTAGTTTTAATGGGCTATCAGAATAACTGTGATATTTATTTTCTATAATACTAAATAATGTAATATACAATAAATGATATACTATTCTATTTTATTTCTACTAAATATAGTGAAATTGTAGTTAAAATTTATTAAAACTACTGTAATTTGAACGTCTTCACGGATCTAATTAATGAGGTGCGATGATACTGGGCAATTCGATTAAGACTCCGGGCGCAATGCACTCGATCGCTACTCCAGGCACGTAATTATCCTCGATTCGTTATATTGAAATGCAAAGCTTCGAACGGGCGTGAAAGGGCCGCTCGCGCATTTATCCGCTATGCGGTAATCCGAGCTTTGTTGTGTGCAGTCGTGGCGTTAACGAGTCTCTCCTTCATGTTCATATAAACGAATCGATCGAGCCGTTGTTGCGCTTTAATTGTACTATTTAGCAATGTTTTCCAATGAAAAATGACCGTTAAACTCGGTGGCTATTACGAGCGTCTTCGACCTTTCACTTCCCCTCGGTATCCTTCTTTTCATTTTTTGTTCCATAATACAACAGGAATTTGCTCATCGTGAAAATCTCGAGGTGTCGAAATATGCCACAGTCGACCGGAGTCGTCACCGGGGTAAGAATTATCGCGCGGATAAATCAAGCCGACGCACAATTGAGGAGTGATTGATGATAATTAAAAGCCGCTGATATACGATCGGTAAATTTCGGCGAGCAAATATAGGCTGCCGAACAAAAGAAGCTCTGGTCCTCGATGAAAGAGAAAAAAAAATAAAAGGAGAAATCTATATAGACTATGCGCCGCGCACCGATGTAAATCACCACGAAAAATCGGTACTCTTATATTGTACCCGCCCACGCGACGATCAATAACCCTCTAAATTATCCGCTCCGTCGATTGCCATCCTCGCAATGATCGCTATTTTTTTTTTAAAGCGGCGCTTCGAGAGCGTGTAATTTTTTCATTAGCTGCGCTGCGTAACGCTCGTTTACGCTTCTAATTAGGACCCGCCGCTACGTAACGCCGTCATTTTCTCTCCGCGTTAGTATAATGTATTTATTTCGGTCGGCGGGATATTTACGGCCTCGGATAAAACTGGACGACCGGATTTAAGCGCCGAATTAAACGAATAATTTTTTTTAATTTTTATCGCGAATTCCATAAATTTACCTCGTTCCAATATTATTTCCTCGCCGCGGCGGGATACCCGCGTTTGCTTTATGTTCGGCACCGAGTAAAAGTGCGCATGACGCGCGAGTGCAAAATTGCAATATTTATGTAATTTCATTTAAAGTGAAATACACGCATCGCGAAAAAAAAGTAGCAATTACTCTTAAACTGTTCCATTATTGTGTCACTTAAATTACCAGCTGCGTAATTCAAATGTTAATTTTCCGCAATCTCACGCGTTTTTCCAGTGCGCAATGATTCACCTCTCCACAGCACAGTGCAAAAAAAAGAAGAATGGAAGAAAAACGAAACCTTCGGCTCCTTATATTCCTACGTCATTAATTAATACATTAATTGACACCCAGCGCATTAATCGCTTCTATATCTCGCAAGAGAATCTCCGAGAAAATTCTCCCGGCAGCCTGGGAAAAAGTCCGCGAATCGATCAGCTATTTTAATACTCCTCCCGCGCGTTTGATTATTTATCGCCCGATTAAATGCGAACAAAGTGCGCTGAGAATACCCGGGAAAGCCTTTTCCCAGGCACGTGTTCGCTGGCGGCTGATGAAAACTCGAGGATTTCGCGCGACTCTTCCTTTTTTCGTCAGCGCCGCAGATGCGCGGGAAATCGAGATAGTGGACGAAAAACGTGCGGCTGTGATGCATCGACCGTGTCTTATCGGTCCAGGCTGTTACTACTGCAACGCTTCTACACAAAAGCTAGGGGTATAGCTGCTAAATTATATTGGTGCTAATTGTGTCGCACGAATTTACGGTCCTGGTCACGCGAAATACGCCAGATAGGAGCGATAAAATATTAGAACGAGCGCGATGTAATTTGGCATGTATAGTGCGACTATTTGCGCGAAAATATTGTTATTTTTGCTGCTGGCGCGTCCCTCCGCTCTACGTACCTATTTAGCGTATTTTTCTAACGTTACCGTGCACTTAACTAAAATTTAACACTTATTAAGTGTAATTTCGCACGCTTAAAAAATAGTAACCGTGCCTGTTGACGAGTCAGTAAATAAAAACCAAAGAAATGAAATAAACTAAAATAAAAACAGAAGAACCATCGTCACCTTGACCTGCAGCGAAATCAATCGAGTGACTCAATCGCGAGAACCGAAAAAATTGAGGCTACATATTCGAGGAAAATCTCGATTTCCCATCCAATCATCGGGGAGGACGTCCAATTACCCTCGTTGGAGGAAAAGGCGACGTACGGGGCGCACTGCGTAAATCACGCGGCGCGTCGAAAGAAAACAACGTCGCAACGGGCAATTTCGTAAATGCAATCGGCGCGCTGGCGGGCAGCCCGTTATATACGTGCGCGAGTAATCGAACTGTTTTCCCGTTGCGCTCGTGAATCGCACGCGCGACCCTCAATGAATTGCGTCACGCTTATTATGTTCCCACGTGCGCGGGCATAAATTAAGCCGAACGGTGAATCGCGCGTACACCGCAATTGGGAGCTAGCTGTGACAGCGAGATTATTTAGCATTTTTTTGCAGATTTTTATTACTTTTTTCTTAATTTCATTACTTTTTTAATTAAACCATATAATTTAAAGTTTATAGTATGGTGGTCATGCATCAAAGTGGTCAACGGGATGAGTAAATTATGGGGCTACGGGATAATTACTGAGATGATATCGTGTAATGCATATTCAACGTATATGACTACTTTGTCGGATAATTAGTCACGGAACTATAGCTATAGCTATTGGTATGATAATTGATGTTTAGCTTGCTAACAGCTTTTTTACGGTTTGACTGATTTTCCGTGTTTAGGGAAACGGAGAACGAGTGCGGAATCTACCTGTTCATGAAAGGTACATTCTATAGGTTTACAAGATTTTATCGTTTCTTGTTACTGGAGAAGGTCTACACAAGGCGTACATTTGTAAAACTTTATATTTTCCAACGTAAATTTCTCTTCGCGTAGAAGATCGTTCAAATAAAATTCGCACCGTTGAATGGGCCATTATCGAGATAATTCCCTCGGTATTTAAAAAAATAAAATAAAATTGCTCAGCAAACAGCGATATATTATATCTTTCTGCAATTTTTTTTTTTTTTTCAATTCAAACGGCGCAAGTATAAACATGTGAAAGAACGCAGTGTGTAAGAAAAGCGATGAATTTTCACGATTCATAAACCCGCTTTTTTTCCAGAAAAAGTCTGTCTCCGCTTTTGCGGAATGCCCGTTGAATATAAAGAAACGCCGCGGCCGCGCGGCTTATTAAAAAAAGGTTAATAGTAAATAAAACAAGGAGCAGAGCGCGCGCGCCACTAGTATAACTTTTAACGTTCATTCGAGCCGTTTTTTTTACCTCCGGCAGTTACACATAAATCCGCACGCAATATAATGGCGCTGGATGATGTTTATCGACGTCAAAGTATACGATAATTCCGCAATAAACCAATGGTTTCGCTGCGCGCTTCGAGAAGTCCCACAGGTCAAAAATTCCTCATCTCCCCGCGAAACTGGACGACTGCTTCGTTAATGAATAGCGGAAATTTTTACTGCGTCGTTAGCGCGTATCCCTCGTAAATTTTCCTGAAGCCCCTCGCTCATGTCTGCGATCCGCGACCCTTTACAAATCGAGAAAATTATTCATCTTGGCAGGATTCGGATCTTAACCTTTGACCTCGGGCGGAGTAACAGTTCCAAATTGGCGAGGACGAGCATATAATCAACTGAGAGTTTTTGCGGAATCGCGTAGTTAATGAGCCTACATTTACTTATAGTATTACGAGGCGAAGGAAATTAAGATGCTGAGATTGTCCGGATGGGATGAAGAAAGAGAAGATGGAGAAAACAAATTACGTAAATCTTGTAAATACGGTCACCGTCCTCGTGAAAACAAATTTGCACAAATCGCGATGGAATATACAGATGTAACTATATATTTGTACGTAAATTGCAATAACTATAAAAAAAGTAAGGCCGCGTAATGCACGAATAGCGCGCATGTTTATATGTTTTAGAGAAAGTGAGCGTTCCATGCTTCCTTATAATAAATAGGGTAAATATGTAACGCAGAATAAAATAACTGATTTTATATTCGACGATTGTTCAGAAAAACGTGAGTTACACACATTTTAGCAATGCAGCTATACAGCTAACATTCTAGGCTCGAGCTGTACCCTCTAACATCTCTACTTTCATTTAATTACTATTAAATATTAATCAACCAAAGAGAATGCATAAAATCCCACGTGATCATCGATAAAGTATTTCCAGAAACGAAGAAAAATCCAGGGACGATATTATAATAAGGTAAATCGGGGAAGTTGCCACAGCCAAGGGAAAAATTGAAATAAAAAGTACACAAATTTGGAATATACAAATTTTACTAGTTTTTTTTTAATTTGCGCATGATTGCGTACAAAATATACAACAAAACGACTTCTTTATTTCATTTACTCTCGGAAAATTACGTTTTCTACAAATCATTCAAAACTGGCATATTGCCATACCTGACGGGAGATAGCACGAAAATTTTCAAACATCAATCACAAGAATTAAGATTATAATATTAAGCTCATATATAATTAACGTTACATTTCACATACTGAAAAAAAATAAAAAATGAGTATTATTTTTACAGTTTTTGAGATAAGAAGTCACTGGCAAAATATGTTGAATGCCCTGGCATCTTCCCCATATGGTATTAATTTAAGAAAATAGATATAATTAAAGAAAAATAGTAGCTTTCCTTTGTGTTACCAACGTACGTACTTTAGGTCACTAGCTATTATAAATATATATGAAATTTTATGGATACATAAAAAACTGTACTGCAGTGACAATTAAAGATACAGAAAATTATAGATCAAACTCCGCACCGAAAGAAAAAAGCAGTGGTTCTTACTGTTTCGCAACAGTAATATCTGCTAGACTATAAGGAAAAGTAAAAACTGCTTTGCAAAATCAGTAAAATTAACATTTCTCAAAGCAGATCTTAGAAAAAGAGATTTGGCAGTTCTGTAAAGTTCATTAAAGTAGATATTACTCTACTGAAAAGTAGATTTGGCATTTCTGCACAACATATCCTACTTAAAAATGCGAAAATCAAATTAACTTCCAAGTTTACATTTATACTGTGTAAAAAGTATAAGTTAGCTATAGTTATAGCTTTGTAGTATCTTGCCCCGTTTTACTTTAATTCATAAAAAAAATTTCGAAAAACTGCGTACCTAAAAAAGGCACGGCGCATCCCGACGAAGAAATGAAGAAACGTGAGAGCCGGTCCCGCGGATTTATATTGCGGCGCGAATCGCTCACTGGCGCAATTGCTCGCACATCGCGCGCACAATAGACGCTCGGTCCTTGCGCAACGCGCTCGATTTCTCGCGACGCGGCAAACGCACCCGGCGAAATTCATAAACTTGACCCACTTGACGCGATGCACCACGTTCAGTCAATGGCTCTACGCTGCGGGATTTGACATTTTATGCTCGAAGAAATTTTGATAAAGTTTTTATAAAATAATTTAAAATACCTATAGTTGTATATATATAGTTGTATAGCATTTGATAATTGTCTTTTTGTATAGCTAATAGAATTATTCATTTTATCTAAGTAAACACAGTCGAAATCATTATCAGGTCTCAATAAACGTAAAAATTCCGTTTAATTTTATCGGTTTATCAGTCCAGCAGAGGAAAACATATATCTGTTCGCTGGTTCGACATACAATCATAATTAATTTGTCAGTAAATAATATTTTATAAAAAAAAAGGAACAAAAGTTGCTTTATAAATGTCTGTATAAATTCTGTCTCTAAATTGTGTCATCTTGATTAGCTATTTATTGTACATACCCGAAGAAAAACGAATAGTAAAATTTACTAAAATAGTAAATAAATAATATTCTGAATTGTTTAATGATTAATCGAAGCAAATTTTACTTAAGTAAAAATCAATATTTTTTACCGCAAGCCTTTAAGTAAATTTTACGAATAGTTTTTCCCCGTATATAAATATGGATTTAGATTAATTATACGTGTCTTGTTCTGGTTAACATTTTTGCGGATGTCATATCTGAATACCCCGCCGAAAAACACGAGGATCCTCCGCGGGTCCTTTCTCCTCTCTCGCGGCACGTCAACGAGAAAAAAAGGCCGCCGCCGGGAGCCGAGGCAGTGAAAGCGAAGTTAATTTAGCCGCGGTGAGAAAACGACGGGGGACTTATGATTTCCCCCCCGCGGGCCCGTAAGGTGTACGGAGAGTGCCGACGCTTTTTGGCCAGGCTGGGTTACGACGGGCCTCCGGCGTTACTTTTGCCTCGCTCGTTTTATTTATTTTTTATTTTTTTTAATAAGCGCGGAAAAATTTAGAGCGGCACTTTTTTTCCTTCAATGGTTACTGAACCGATTTTTTTCTTTTCATTGGCGTTTCGAGTGACTTCATTAAAAATTATTTTAACGGTACGTTTATTTTTTCGTGACTCTGAAGGATAATTTTTAGAAATTTAAGCGGAACCGTGAGCAAATATTGTTAAAGATCTTACGTGAAAATTTGCAGTGGCTGTGCTTACTTTGCGTATTAAATAACAAAACTGTAATGAAAATTCGCGTTTTCTACAAAATTTGCTTATCATTATTGTTCTGCACAATTCGCAAATTTATAAGAGGAAAAATTAATAAAATTCTTACGCAAGACTTGCGATATTTGCTGTGGAACGGCGCGTGGATATTTTTTCGTGGATAATTAACAATTTACTCGACAAAAAAATTCATCGTTCCATGCTGCTTTTGAGTGAATTTTTTTCTAAATAATGCGGAATGCAGAATATTATATCCTCGAATGGCCACACGCGGCAACATTGTTGCAGGCAAATAATTCAATAGTACTCTAAACACTTGCGCAACTTTTAATTAAATTTCAACTGGAGGAAATTAAGACTCGGTATAGTTCAATTACGCTATACCAGCAGGGAGAAATTGCCCGAACGAGCAATGGCTTATAGAAACGGTCACAACTGCAGTTAGCTCCGTATCGACGTGCAATAACTCACGTTGATTATTCATTATGCGGTAATTAGAGCTGAATTAATTAAGTCGAAATTCTGACAGGCACCGAGATTTTTATTAATCGAAACTACCGACGATGCCTAATATATCACGAGCATTTTAACGATCCGCATTTTAGACGCGATTGTTTTTTTTTTTTTAGTTTATAGATGAAATAGTTAATGAGTACACGTAAAAAACGTACGAACCTTCCCACGCACTTGTCAATGAAAAATCAACTCACCGAAAAAACAGAAATTTGATCTCAAATATTTTACTACAATTTTGTTATTTAATTCCACTAAATACTTCCCTGCCGGAAAATTTAAGAATTGCTATCCGTAATATGTTCGATTCTATTTTAATTTAACATATTCTAGGCAATCGCAGGATTAGTTAATAGAATTATATTTTGTTAAATATTTAAAATTTTCTTTTCCAGTATACTTGAGTATTTATTTTACGCGATTAATCAAATATTTAACTAAAATTATGATAATTAATTTCACTAAATACTTGATAAAAAATTATACTTTGTTAAATATTTAAATAAAATCCATGCTGAAGTATTTATTCTAAATGCTTAATCAAAGCCTAATATACTGAAATCGAAAGAAAAAATTTTATATAGAATTTTCGATAGAACTAATTATTCCGTAAGAACATTTTACTCCATTCTTACGTCAATACGCGCTAACGATGATTCTAATTTTGTCGAGGAATCAGGCGTTAATATCTCAAGAGAACGCGTACATAAAAAAAATGCGCTTCCTACATACATCATAATACCGGCGGTCATACGCGAATCGAGGAAGCGAGCGAAAAGCGCGCATTCGAGCGCGTAAAAACCGGCAAAACCAACACACCGGGCGCGGATTACGGGAAAGTCGGTGAACCCCGGAATAAGTTGGCGCGCGACTCGGAAAAGGCGTTCGGACTTCCGTGGTGCTCTGGCGCGTAACTCCGACGCGTAATCCGCGATCCCCAAGAGCCAAGGAGCGCGCTTACGTATGTTGTGCGCCGTGCGAGAACCACTTTCACCGGATCGGGTCTCGCCGAGCATTAATCACCGGCGAGAATCTTCGCGTATCTTCTCACGCGATTCACAAAAAATCAGTCTTTACTGTGTATTTCAATAAGGCATTACAAAAAATACTTCTTATTCTTTTAATGCGAAGAATCCCCTTTTTAGAAAACGGCGGCAGGATGTTTTGAAGGATTTTAGACACAAATGTTCCGTTTTTTCTTATTCTTCGTTCAATTATAACGCACAAGATAAATTCACTCTTATTTTCTAATGAAATCACTCATAACGTCGAGTTTGACTCTGTTGGAATAATTCACTCTATTCATATAGAGTCAAATTCGACTTCAATATAGAATAAAAAATTGAAGGAGTTTATCTCTAAAGTAAAATAAAATTCACTAGAGGTCCAACAGAATATTAAAAATCTTCGCTCTACTTAAGAGTGAAAAAATCACTATTAGAGTAAAATTTGACTCCAACAAAGTTAATAATGTTCAGTCTATTTTCCTACGGCTAATTTAACAGTTAAGGATTTAGAACACATTTTTGACAGAGTACTCTTTCTCTCCCACGAATTGATCCTTCCCCTTGATTTTGGCGAAAATCCGTAGCCTTTCTAAAAAAAGAAACGCACCGGATTCAATTAGGCGCGAATGGGAGAAACTCGTTTCTCGATGCTAATATCCGGTCGATGTCGCTTTCAGCTGTCATTGTTTGCTGATATCCCGCGTGATTTTACTCACGCCGCGGGAAGAGTTATCGCGCGGACGGACATTTTTATTGAGATGAATTATGTCGTAGGGCGGATGATGGCCATTCCATCGAGGAGAGATTCGAAAACGAGTTGGAAAATGCCGTGACGATCGGAATTTAAAAAAAGCGGATGAAAGTAAAAGTGTTATTTTGAATGCTTCGAGATTGTCGTCTTTTTATTTCCCTCTAGATGGGAAATCACAGAAATATAATTTACTGAAAATTGCGAAAAATGTACTTCCAAATGTTCAATGAGATTAAATTATCGATAACTAAGACGTACGTAATTATAATTACGAAAATTGTAGAAATCCAAGTTAATTTAGTGCCGCGCACAGAAGACCACCAACTAACGGAAGAAATAAAAAGACATTATAGAAAGAGATTCGATTAAGATACGCAGCCTCCCTACGTACGTTTGTATACAGCCAAGAATCGCTCGGAGGCTCGGGATCGTGGGCACGTCGCGTCCTGTAGTCCGCCCACGAGAAAAGCTCAGCGCCATTAATAATTCTCCCCTCCGATGTAAAAATGCACGTAATCAATGACACAAGACGATCTTTCCTATTGCAGCGAATGTAGGTCCCCCCGACGTCGCCGCACAAATCTGTGTCAAGCTGGCCGCGCGCTCACGAGAAACTCTCACCTTTTCCCATTATTTTCTAAAAAAAGCATAATAAAAAAAGAGCGAACGGCGGTTAGCCCGCTGCGCGTATTGCAATTCAGGTCGCCGATATCGAAATTATCCGAAATAACACACTTTACACTGGCATCTAGGTGGAATCGAGTCGCCACACGGGACCCGTTAATTGGCGCGCCGTTTAAAAAGGGAAAACGTCCGGCAAGAAACAATTGGAAAGTCCAAGATCGAGATATCAGCGTCCGGAAGCTGCACGCGCCGGAGTAAGTCATCCGCGGCTCATGAAACGACTCGGTTCGTCGATCCGATGGATCTTTTTTTTATGTATATAAATTGCACTCGCGGATACGAGTTCTACACTTCACTTTTTCGCGGTGGTCATTTTATTTCGAAGCAAGACGCGTACACTTATTATTCACTTGTGGCGAGGTGACATTGAAAAAAAATATATCCGTTCTTTTGATCGGCGGCGAATGAGAGATCAGCTCGGTTAAGTAAGATATTTGCGTGGCGAATTGAAAATGAAAGTTTAATAGGTATTTTTATTACCTATCCTTGTTTGCACTTTATGGAGTGTAAAACGTAAAATTATCTTTAGTCAAATGTAGTATTGAAAACAAAGAATTAAGAAAGTCTTTTATAGTAATTGAAAACGTTGCCCCAGCAGTCATGCCCATAATTCTCAAGGAAAAAGGATAATTTAATCGATCGTTTAAGTTTTCTTTATCAATAGTAACAAAAGTCAACAAGCCATAATAAAATTGCATTGAAAATAGAGAATTAACCCCGCGACCATGCTCGTATTTCTCAACGAAAAAACATAATTTAATGGATCGTTAAAATTGTCTTCTATCGATCGGAACTTAAAATCAATATCCTTCAATAAATTATGTTGAAAGCAAAAAAATGAAGAAAGTGTTCCGATCAAATGAAATGAATAAGCCCTGCATCCACGTCCACAGCTCTAAATGAAAAAGACAAGACTTAAACGGATTGTTTAAGTTTTCTTTTAGCAATGGTAAAATTAAAAAAAAGTCGCATAAACTTTAAAGTACCTGCTGAAGATTCTCCTAAAAAAATAAAAGAATAAAAGGGTAAAGTAAACGAAGGAAGAGAAAATGGACCATTGAACGTGATAAAAAAAGCAAGTGAAAAAAATGTCGACTCACCCCGTACTCTTGGTGAGTTGGACGCGAAGGAAGAAACTGTGGTGCGGGTTGCAGCGAGGCACATTACCCGATCGGCCGCCTCGGAGTGACTGGACTCGGTGGTCTAGGCGCTCGGGCCCCGTGGGGCCGTTCGCCCGCGCCGCAGCTTCTTTACATTCGACGCCGCTTGGCTTTCACTTCGCGCGAGCGCCGCTGCATGCCGAGGCCCGATCGCTGCGATCTCGCTCTCTCGCTCGCCCGAGGAATTTTCCGTCCCCTCCCATCCCACGGGGGTGCACCAAGTCGTGGACAAATTTTTTGCTCCTCGTCCATGGGGTGAGAGACGAGCATATGGCCAAGTGCCGGAGGCGAAAGTGCATCATCCTCGGTGCTTTTCGCCGACAGGGTAGGTCGAGGTGCTCCGAGACGGAGGCTCGGCCGGTTGACCTGGATTTTATGCGGTAAGTCTGCCGCGAAAAAAGGGCTGCAAACATTATGAATAATTAATATCCTTAGGTTTTTTCGCGGGAGAAAGTTTGCTTGTTATATGTTGATTTTTCGAGTATTTTTTTGAGAATCACTGGACCCGTTTATACTCTCGCGTCGAAGAATTTTGAATAATCGCTTTTTCTAATAAATCCAACCTGCTTTATTCAAATAAAGAAAATATATCACATGTAACAGACACATTAAATAAATAAATAATATTTCTATAACAGATATAGTAGTTTTCAGTTTTGTTTCTTAAGAGACGTCAATTTTATGTGTACCTTGTGCTTATATAGATGCACTCGCACTTAATGTCGTTCAAATGCAATTCTATTTTCATTTCGCTTTCCGAATTGAGCATCGTAAATTTAACAAGTTTCAGTCAACTTATTTTTTCGTCATTTTCTTTAGCTTTGCGTTAATTTATTTTGATTAGATTCAACACTCACCTTCTAAATTTATTCTATTACTCGGCTAAAGAAACTAATCTCTTGCATTTTCGTACTTTCTTTCAAATTTCATGCTCCAAGATTAAGAATTAAATATGCAAGCTTTTTCTCTCGAACCTCACATATTTCATGAGGTTACACGCCCTTTGTTGTAGCTAAAAAGACAATGTACTTTCCTTCCGGCTAAAACAACGGGATAAGGAATAATAAAGTTGTACGTTATAACGAACTAATTTTGTTGCGATACCTTATTGTCTTATTATTTTCGTGTAACCTCGAATGTTCCGGTGAACGAGTGAACTTGAGAGCCTTTAAAAGTGAGATTATCTTCTCGAAGCACAAACTTTCTTATTTGCTCTATTGCGATGATCGTTATTATAAAAATCTAACTGTAATACATCCACAGTCTAATAGCCTTTTCTTTGAATTTGTCCGTATTTTGAGAGCTCAACTGGACGGCAAGTGCTGGCATCTCGCGATGGTCTGAAGTACCCGCCAAGCAGCTGAGCACCAGAGCAAAACACCTACAGATTTGCCGATGCTAAATACACATACGAGGGACACGTGCAAGTATGCAATTTTGTCTTATAAAATGAAAGGTGAGCAAACGTTACTTATATTCTTTATTCATTTTTATCAGTGCTGCTTGATTTAAAGTAGCTTAAAGATATATCGAGGTAACCTAAATTTATACCTCATATTGAATATATATTTTTTCAATGTTGCCTGTACAAATAGGTAACCTGTGTGAAACAACGTAAGGAAGGCCTTCTTGTAAAACAATTGCAATTATAAATATTTATCAACAATGAAGGAAATAATTACTAAATCTGCAAGAAAATGTTTACGCAAGCAGAAACGAGCACAACACAGACTTGCTAGAGACATAAAAGTTGAAGCATCCGAAGTACCAACACAGGTAAATACTATTATTTTTAATTTAGAAAAATGATTGCAGTAAGTGTGTCTGTGAATTAATATGTATATATGTTCAGTACTTAGCAGTATGCAATGCTGGTTTAGTCACGGGACTACAGAGAGAAATTTTGGAGCAATTCATAAGTGCCATCGTGTCAAATTACCAAATTACTATGCCACCAGGAAAATCATACTGTTTTGTTAATTTTTTTAATGTTGAGAATACCATTAAGTTTTATGAGAAAGTCCATGGAAAATTAAATGTACCAGACCAAAACACAGTATTTTATTTATTATATATTAAAACGAGTAAGCATAAGTTAATCGCTGTAACATTATATTTTTCTTTAAATGAAATACTATAATACTGAATATTTTACAGTTCCTTGTCTTGAAGAAACATTGGGTAATGATCTACCTCCAGGACTAAAATTATTAACAGATTTTGTATCTTCAGAAGAAGAATCTATTTTGTTAAAAAGTCTTTGCTGGGAGACAGGTAAAAATTTGAATTCATTTTATTATTTTAATAATAACAAATATTAAATGAAAATATATATATTTTTAGAAAACGCTGAATTAGACTTAAAACATAGAAAAGTTAAACATTTTGGATATAAATTTAGATATGACAATAATTTAGTAGATATTGATAATCCTATTACTCCAATACTAAAAGAGTATGAATTTTTACAAGAACGTTTTGCAAAACATAAATGTGGAGATTTCAAATATGATCAACTTACTGTAAATAGGTATCTTCCTGGTCAAGGTATATTATACTGTTTTTTATGTTCGGAAATATTTTGTATTAAATTTATTTTATACTAATTTTAGTATTTTCAAGGAATACCACCTCATATAGACACCCACAGTATTTTTGAAGATCCAATTTTATCTCTTTCACTTGGCTCAGCATGTGTAATGGATTTCAAACGTGGAGATAAAAAAGTTTCTCTGAATTTACCAGCAAGGTCTTTGCTAATTATGAGTGGAGAAGCTCGCTATGCCTGGAGTCATGGTATTGGTCCAAAACACAATGATAATATTGAAACCACTACTGGTTTTTCAACTCGTCCTCGCGGTACCAGAATATCTTTTACATTCAGAAAAATACATAGAGGCAGTTGTAATTGCAAATATTATGAGTACTGTGATTCTGAAAGAATTACTCCAAAAGTAATTGCCATTGATAATTCTGTAGCATCAGAGCTTGAGAATTCTTATGTTCACAATGTAAAATTTCTCTTCCATATTACTACATTGATATTACTTTTACCACATTGATATTAAAAAAAAAGTACTAATGTATTATTTCTTTTTTAAACAGGTTTACGAAGAGATTTCAAATCATTTTAGTGAAACAAGACACAAACAATGGCCAAATGTTGCAAAGTTTATTGAAAGTATAGAAACTGGAGGTCTTCTTCTTGATGTTGGTTGTGGTAATGGAAAATATCTTTATGGTCAATCGAACATTTTTAAAGTAAATTTTCTTTTTATTAGTTTATAATCATTAATTCTTGCACTCTATAATAATTTACAAAAAATTTATATTTCCTCTTCAGATGGGCTGTGACCGTAGCACAGGTCTTGCTGAAATATGTCGAAGTAAAAGTTTTCAAGTTTTATTAGCCGATTGCCTTCAACTTCCATACAAATCAAACTGTTTGGATGCAGTTCTTTGCATCGCAGTCATTCATCATTTATCTACCAATGAAAGACGAAAACAAGCAGTTTCTGAGATCATGAGAATTCTTAGAGTCAGTGGCAGAGCTCTGATTTACGTGTGGGCCAAAGAACAAAATAAAGATTCTGAAAAATCTACTTATCTCAAATTCAACACCAATAAGTACAAAAAGGACGAGACAAAAATTGAGCAGAAAAAACAATTTTTTACAACAGAAAATAGCGTGACTCTTCCTATTCACGAGAACAGAACAGAATTTACGCACAGCGACATGCTTGTCCCATGGAAACGAAAAGGTGGCGGTGAATTTTTGAGATTTTACCACGTATTTGAAAACGGTGAATTAGAAAAACTATGCTCTGACGTGCCTTTGACAAAAGTGAAAAATATTTACTATGATCAAGGAAACTGGTGTATCGAACTGCAAAAAAGTACCGACTAAAAAAAAAACAAACTGAATACTACGAAAATTTGTTACTTTTGAAAATAAAAGAATGTATATATGTATATATACCAATTGAAAACAAATCGGTATATTTTTTGAAAAGTTTATTTAATCCCTAAGAGATATACAAAACAAACGTTTTTCTTTTAACTAAGATATTTCCTAAAGTAACACAGGAAATTTTTGTCATGAGTTTGTTTTTTTTTTTTTCATTTTTAATATTTGTTTTTATTAATTATCACCATCAATGTATCTGCTGTCAGTATCAGTACAATTCATTTTTAACCAGCTATATCGTTTAAAATTATGCACATCTGCAAATCAGTATTAAAATATTACAATTTTATATTTTACAGTATTAGTCCTCTAGCTCCCTCCCTAAAAAAAACAGATTTTCGTTTTCTTGTTCACTTTTGTCCACCCATCTTACTCATTGTTCTTACAGTTCGTCATAGTATTATAATAATTGTACAGTCGTTTTTCATGACATTATATATGTGTGTGGGGGAGACGAAGAGCTTAATGCTGAAAGTGGTGGCTGAGTCAAAATGAGATTTGCTTACTTTTTTTCTCTTCGTTATGACGTTACTTGTTTTTTTAGTTTGTAATACAATTCAGTCTGATTATTAATGAAGCAGCAACACGCTTCCCGCTTTTTTTCTCACATATAATTATCATAATCATCATCCTGGCAATAAAATCTTGAAGTAATATCGAGCTTGCAGCTCATCAGCGTCTTATATAGTTTTCTCTAATCGATGACGATTAGGTAATCTGTACATACTAAGACCTAGGAATGTTAACATTACAAGAAACCACAATAATTTATTATAATACAGCCTGCTGTACACCAGAATGATTTTCATGTAAGGCAGTGCGAAATATCGAGACACCACCTTTTGCCGCTTTTCTCATACGACGAAAAACGAACAATATATCGTGTGTTGTTAAATTTTGAGAAAATATCTATAGAAGCTTGTTTGTAAGAAATATCATTTTATTGACAAAATGAACGTTTGTAAGAAGGGGATATAACGATGGTAAGGGGCAGGGACCGATTTTTGTTCAAACCAAATATATGTCGATAATACATTCATCAAACCTAGTTGCCAGTCGAATCAATTTTTTTTAAAAAGAAAATGAAAAATAAACATACAGTTATTATTCCATACTAATTGGTCGTTAAAAGAAAAAATCAATGTCAACCGAGTGTACTAATTGAGTTACATTGACTGATAAAACAGGTTTAAGCACTCTCTATAATCCCCGTTCCAACGATAAACAGCATATTACAATCGAGAGGAGTGGAATAACAATGATTTACGTTGTACGCACAACAGCCACCCAGTTATTTGTTTCACTTTTTTCCCTTTCCCTCGTTTCCTCACATCTGTGCAATACATAATATAATTAATAAGGATTCTTGTGCTCTTCGATCGTGGAGCAAAAATTTCGAAAAAAAATTTGCGTTATTTGTTTTGATTTAAGAAAGCTGCCTTTGCTTTCTTTCGCTCGTTAAACCACTCGCTAATTAAACATTATGCTCAATCACGCGCGTTGCAGTCCTAGATAAGAGTATCATTATAACTCGAGATCGCATTGTAACGTACGCGATTGAGATCGAAATCGTACCATTTAGTGGTTCGTAACATCGATATAAATTACACAGGTACAGCGAGGTGCAACATACCGGCACACTCCTCATTTAGAATCGCAAATAAAATAAAAGTAGAAAAAAAGAAGTAAAGCCACCATCTCCCCACCTGCGCGATTCATTCAGCCGATCCGAGCATGAGAATTAATTAAAGAATAAGAAGTATAACTGTACAAAAATCGAGTAATTACAAAAAACTGCTTTATTATCTTATTAATCGCTTACTACGCTGGCACCGAATGAACTGAACTGATAACGCTCCGCGAGTATATTCTCCGGACGCTCCATCGATTAATACAATTGTCCTTTCCATTTTTTTATTTATTAATAACTAAATCAAATGTATTTATCTTTTTTTGCCGCTTTTAACATAGAGTGGAGACAAAGTCAGCGATAATTGAGCCCCTGCGCCTTCCACCCCAAGACAGAAAAGTGGGCACCATTTCTCACGTTACTCGTTTTTCCTTTCTCTATCCTATGCCACTTTACATGTTACTATCAATATGTTAAAATACAAATGTCACTCATACAATCTCCTCTCGCATTTCACTCACACATACATTTTTCTTTTAAAATAATTATTATAATCGCGGTTTTTTTTAATTATTATTGTGAACAGTCGGGGGACTGGTGGTTAGTTATTTGTTCTCCTAGTGGTGTAAGTACGCTCACGCTAAGGTCAATGGTATGTACAGTAGGTGAGGTATGCATCGGGATCAAGGACACGGGGTGATAGATGAGATTTTTGACGTGCGTCCGCTATCAGTTATTCTCCTTGCTATTCGTCCTCCTCTTCCCACTCCTCCTCGCTTTCGGCCTTCTTAGCCACTGCAGGTGCCCCAACACCGGGTCCATCCTTCATCTTCTTTTTGTACGCAGTCATTTCCTACAAGCGGACAAAACAAAGGCTCCAATCAATACTTGCTTATTAAAAAAAAAATTTCGATTGTTCGACGCTCGACGGATACTTACTCTTTCGTATCGAGCCTTGTCCTTCTCAGCCATAGCCTCGTATTTGCCTTTCAGTTCGGGACCAGCGTCAGACCATTTCTTGCCAAGTTCCTTAGCGATGTCACCAACGCCGTATTCAGGGTTCAGCATCTTAACCTTGCTGCGCTCGTCATTGCAGAACCAGAAGAACGCCGACCTGGAGAAGGAAAAGATAGTTTTGTTAGTACATCAATGATTTAATTTGGAAAAGAATTAAATTTTTATATAAAACAAAAATTTAACTTGTAAGCTGCGATCGGATACTTACAGAGATCTCTTGGGCGCGTTGGGATCCTTGATGTGCTTGCGCTTCTTGCCTCGGCCCGTCACCTTCTCGCCCTTGGGCGGTATGTAGCTCTGCATCTCGTCGTCGTATCTCTTCTTGTCCTTCTCAGCCATCTCGTGGAAACGCTTCTTCTCCTTGTCGCTCATAGTCTGAAAAAATTAAAGACACGCGCGAGAAAAAGCACGCGACACATAGTCCCATTATAGAAACGCACAAGCCTTCACTACTCGATGCACACCACATGAGTTCAGCGGATGGATGCCAATCTTTGTGCGTGATATATTTTGTTCCGATGATTAAAATTTAAAATACGTACGTAAATATTAAAACGAAAAAAAATATCCGCGAAGGCAGAAGAGAGAAAAAAGATTGGAGAGGAGTCACAAATTATGGATACGCGTGTGGGAGGGGGGAGAAACCCGGGGAGAGAGAGCGAGAAAGAGGGTGTCTGGGTGGGGATGGAAAACACAAAGTCTCGCGTATTGATCGCGCGCGAGGGGGGCTGCTATGCGGGGGAGAGCTACCAGGACTCCCCCCATTTTCACGAGGATATCAATTTTCATCGCCGGCGCACCCCCACCCCACGTCACTCTCCGCCACCCCCTTTTCGCCCGCAGTGGTGACGAAAAATCCTTGGAGAAAGCGAAAAAATAAAAGTCCGCGAACGAGAGGGTACGCAGGGACAGCGGAGAGCGTCTCTCACCTGGCCGACGAGAAGGAAGGCCGGCGACTGAAGATTCGCAAACTTCGGACTTTTCCGCGGGCGCAAAAGCCGCCGCAGAAACAAGTAGAGGATTTCCTCGGGGCTGCAGGAAGGGTCGGCCACAACGCCGGGCGCGCTGACGTTACGCTCGGGCGAAGGGCACGAGGGGAAGGCTCTGCTGCCGCCGCGCGCATGGGATGGTCGATAGCACCACGGCGCCTCGGTACCCCTATCGCCCCTCTCCGCCCACCCCCTCCAAGCCCCCACCAGTCTAACCCACTTTTTTACGTACCCTCTCCAGTCCCCTGTT
Organism: Sycophila sp. Sp_5; assembly: GCA_018906775.1. Taxonomy (NCBI): domain Eukaryota; kingdom Metazoa; phylum Arthropoda; class Insecta; order Hymenoptera; family Eurytomidae; genus Sycophila; species Sycophila sp. Sp_5. The sequence continues at coordinate 95,487 of JACCID010000033.1, forward strand.
TCGACGTTTTTTTTCTCCTTATTTCTCGTTTTCCATGTTTTTTTCCTGCCCCCTTTTTTACAACGTTTTTATCGTCGAGGACCAGCGCCGCTGCAACTCCGGAGAGATTGGTACGTTATTAGAGAGACGGGAGTAAAGAAAAAAAAGGTGAGCGAAAATTGGGGAAGGAGAGGAGGAGGTTGGCGCGGGGGCGTCTTTCCTTATTCGGCCGCGTCGCCACCCCACCCCCCGAGCGAAAAATTAAGCGCGCCCCTGGCGCCGGAGAGCAGCCTCGTCGCCCCCACCGCGGGCCAGCCCGGAAAATCGAATGCGCCCCGTCAAAGGCTGACGTTTATTAAAAACGGAGGGGAGAGGAGAGAGGCAAAGTATGCATTATGCGCGAGGGGAGAGCGAGTATAATTTTTTTTTAAACCTTCTCTACCCGACGCATGCACGCGTAAATTTTTTTTACATAATTTTTCGGGCGACCTCGGTAGAAAAACGGTGGAAGGGGGATTATTTCTTAATTTAAGCGCCGGGCGTCGACTTCGTTCGTCGGCGCCGCGCTTGTATTTTTAAAAGACTTTTGCAAAATTGATTGGACGTAGACTTGACATTCGCGCCGGGGCTCGAGTGATCGCATTCCGAGCGCTATATCTGGCGGCAATTGAATAGTCTCTCAGCTCTCGCCTCCGATTTTCCACCGGTCGATCGCCCGAGAGAGAGCAACACTGAACTTGAATCCGCGTCGCGGGAAGATCGCGCGGCATTGCCAAAGTGCCCGTACACCGACGAACCTTCACCCCCCCCCCTATCGGAGGGGTGATTAATCGCCAAGTGACGACTGTCCGGCCGCGCGCGCTCCTTCGATTTACGAGGCGGTCTCCGTCGTCGCACGTGTGTCCCGCGCGTCAATTAAAGGGCAACAGTCGCCTCGTAAATTCTGGCGAATTGAATTATCCGGCGAATAGATTACCACCTCTTTAAAGGAAAACGCGACATTTTTCGGGGGCTCGCTGGAACCGCGAGACTTCGCCGCCCTCCTCGGCGGGGGAGAAGTGAGCGATTATCGGCTTTATTGCCGGAAGCGGCGGTGACACGCGCGTGTGTGCCGAAGCGCGGCGATGGCGACGCATAACGTACCGCCTCTATATAATGCGCTCGGCTGGGAGACGCATTGCCCGGCGCACGCCACTAGCCGGTGTTTATTTCGCTATCGGCTGTCAGTGGTACATCGCGCGCGCTTTGAGCCTTCCTTCCTTGTAGCCGTTGAGCCGTAAGTGTCGCACGACTTTGACGAGGCGACTTTGTATTTACACACGCGGCGTGTTTGCCACCTAATACGAGTTTCTTGCTTTTTTTATCCTTCCCTTTCTTTTTCTTTTTAGCTGTAGGGAACGACAATTTTAAAAATCAAAAAGAAAATAGCTAATAAATCAGACAGCTTTCCCAGTGAGGAGTTTTTTGTTGGTCTTGGGGAAAATGGCGGTGTACCGAAATAAAATTTGTGAATAATGAGAATGCTTTTCTGGATAAGATTAATTTTTCTTTTCCAATTAAATAGAATTAACGAAATAGATTATGTGAGTTTATTAGTTATATTTTTACGATATCGACAATTTCTTCGTGTTTTATCGTACAAAAAAAAAGTAAAAGATTAATTTGCGAGCGGAAATAAACGCGAGGCTTCGCATTCCATTTCAGCGTATACTGATGGCGAGATCTCAAGTAGCGAATTCAACATGGCGGATGTAACACAAGTAATTGAAGTTCAGTTTTGAATTTGAATAAAATTTAATGCGATAGATTACCCCGCCGTGATGTTGCCTGGCTCGAGCTGAACGGATCGCGATTATGTGTAAAGTAAATTTTTTTTTCTCCGTTTTTTTTTTTTTTTTTTTTTTTGCATTAAACTTGTTTGTGAACTGATAAAAGTTTTAAAAAAATATATATGTGTGTGGAATAGTTAATCGTTTGATATCGAATATTTCCTTCACGAGTGCGCTGGCCAGTTCTCTTCGCGCGCGTTTGAGCACGATCACTTTCACATTAGAGATCGGTTTTCGCTGCACAATTACGCATTGTTAAGCAAAAATCGAACGAGCGCGCGAGCAGATAACAGAATCGCAAAAATAACTAATACAAATCAACTGTACGAAATAGAGGTAACTGTGTCCTCTGCAGACACCACGAGAACCTTTATTGGAGAATGTAAAGTTCTCGAAAACAGGCTTGTATTTTAACGGCTCACATGAAAGTTGAAACACAATGAGTATGATAAAAATTTAACGAAATATAAATAAATAAATAAAACGTGAAATTAAGAGAAAAAAAATAAAAAATAAAAATAATAATCATCGTTTTTTTTTTTTTTTTTTAAGGAATGTAACATGAACGCCGTGTACTCACCTTCCACCTGAGGGCGCACTTTTTGGAGAATTCCTGGAAGACGATGTTCTCATCGGGGTGCTTCTTCTTGTGTTCCTGGCGACAAGTCTGTACGAAGAAAGCATAAGCCGTCATGCGGCCCCTCGGTTTGGTTGATTTCGCTCCTCTCTTATCCTGTTGTAAAATCGCGTTATTTTGTTGAAGACTGTTTTGATGGTGTAACTGCTGTATCTGATGCTAAAAAATCGAGAAGACGAAACAAAAAAAATGCCATGTTAGAAGGGAAAGTTCGCCATTGCCAATGCTCTTTCATTTTCTTTGTAGTTTACAGCTATAGGGGAACAGAGGGAGGGCCGATGTGATTGCCTTTTTTTTTACGGTGAGTCGTGGATTTTCGTATCTTTCAGGTACGCGAACAAAAAAAGAGTTTTTCTGAGGGGCGAGGTAAGGTATTTCCGAAAGAAAAATAACCTGCGGTGTTCTGTTTGAAAATTCGCCATGAATTTGCAACAATTGATGGACGCGATTACGTGCTGCGATGACCCAATGCAGTGCTGCATATATCCCCAGGCTCGTAAACAAAATGATTTTTATAAATAAATTAGGCAGTATTTCAGTCTCCCTTAATAAATATCAGCGAAAATAGAACAAAGGATATAATTTATTCACCCTCCGAAAATAAAGAAAATAGGAGCTTGGTGCGTCGCGACTGAATCGCTCCTTTCAGTGCACCAGGGCACGGAGGGAAATGAGGCGCGGAATGAAAATTTCCTGCTCCGAAAAATATCGCGGCGCGCACGCTTTTACAGAAGAATGCAACTCCTGCTCCGCTCCGTTTTTACGTTTCGGAGTAACTCTACCCGCCGTCTCCTTCGTCCCTCCTCCTCCTCTCGCCCCGACGATTTTACCGTGCGCGAGGGTACCCAGAGAAAAAAACAAAGCGATCAAACCAATTATCCGGCGCGAAAGGAAAAAAAAGCGAGAGTAGAGAGGAGAGGGGACAGACCGCGAGGTAAAGTCTTGCAATTTCGGCAATCTTCGGTAGGTCATTTCTCTCCTACCTTTTCCCTTCTACTTTTTCTTCCTTTTTTTCGAAAATGGAGCGCACCGCCACGGCAACAAAAAAGATGGAAAGAAAGAAAGCGCCAAGAAGAAGAAATGAAAAAGGACGGTAAAAAAGAGAAACGAGTAGGACAACGGTCGTCGCGTTAAGAGAAAGAAGTTTGTGAGCGTGTAACCTTCAGAAACGGACCAATTGCATATCCGCGGTAATCCGGAGTCACTGACACTGACGATGACGCCGTGCGTACGCCAACGGCTAAGCGACGAAAAAAACGCTCGACGCGTTGATGACGACGAAAGAAAAAAGTCGGGGAACCAGAACGAACGGGTCCACGGCATTAATCGCCCGACATGACCGAGAGACTTCTGGATGAGATAAAAAAAAAGTAGATTGGTGGGTATTGCGATGAACGAATTTTCGTGCCGCTCGATCGGCGATTTTTCCGCGATGAGAGTCCGGCTGCTCGTTTTTCGACACAAAGAGAACTTTTTCAGCTTTGGAATTTACCGTAAAATTAACGGTTAACGACCGCGGAGTTTCGAGAAACGCGGCTGAAATAAGCACATGACAGCTGGGAATTAATGTAATTCACGATTCGGAGAGAATCGCACGATTTTTATTGCTACCAGCCACATTAACTTTATCCCGCTGTCGCGGTAAATTCCGCCGCGTATTTGTCAAGGCCTCGCTCGCGCCGCGACCGTACCACGAATTTCACGCTAATCATTTGTAAAATATATTTTATGCCGTTTTATGTAAGCGTTGCGCAAAAAAATCCATCCTCCGCCTCCCCAGCCGCCGAACGCAATTATCCATCGGCTAATTGCGATCGATATTTTAATGCTCCAACTCGAATGACCATAGCATCCGTGAGGCAATCAACCAGGCGTTCTAATCTCGTTCAACAATAAAAGGACGGAAAGAGCGTGTAAAAGTGTCCCGTCCGTAGCACCTTGCGCCGACGCGTAGCTGCCTAAAGCAATTGAAGCGTTCACACGTGAAACACGTAAAATCGGCGCCGGCCGTAGTGTCGCCGCCCGTCCAGAAAAAAGGAAGGGAAGCCCGAGCGAACGGCAATGTATATACATAGAAAAAAAGGAGAAAAAACTGGTTGGAACAAAAAAAGACGAAGTGCCTGCACCGAAAAGCTGGCGGTGGCACCGCCGCCGCGCGCGCGAAGCAGAATCAATAGCCGGAGCCGCGCCGTATAGAGAGGCGCGGAGTCCGCGGCGGCCGGCCAGCCGTTCCCTGCCCGTGACCACCATATTTTTCGGGCGCGCGCCCGACGTGTCGCCCGGCACGAACGCTGCCCGCGATACTCCGGTTCGATGTAAACAATGGAGCAGCGTAGGAACGCAAGGCGACGCCGCGGCACCTGCGAGGCGGCGTAAACAAGTCCCTCGTCCCTCGGCGTTTTTTCCCTCGGCCGAAGCCCCTCGCCGGACCCGTCGGAAAGAAACGATTCCCCGGCTCGACATGGCGTTGCGCGCGCGCTCGTGCCGCCATACAAAATGGACGGGGATGGGAGAGGAGGGACCTCGAAAAGACCGCGCGTGAAAGTGGCCCGCCGTGGCGAGCGAAAAACGGAGCTTCCGCGGCGGGGGAAAACCGGGGGCGTGCGGGCCGACCTTGGCCGGCCGGCAGCCGGAAGCGGAAGCGCTGCCGCCGGCTCTGGCCGGCTCTGGCCGGAGGACAAAAGGACGCCGGCTTCGGGGACTCGGACAAGCACGTGGACGGGCACAGATGTCGCGGGGAACTTTTGACGTTGGCTTTTTTGCCGCGCGTGACTAACCGGCGACATGATGGGCGGCGTGGAGGTCTGCGTGGTGATGGAGGCGAGGTGCTGGCCCTGCTGCAGCTGCTGCTGGTGCAGGCTGTTTTGCTGGTCCATCACCTGGCTGGGGTACCACCACTGCACGCCGGGCGGCGCCGACGGCGCGCTCACCGGCACCCCGGTCCTGTAGTCGTAGCCCTTCATGCAGGTGACGGGGCTGCTGCTGGATACGGGGCTGTTCTGCGCGCCCGTCGTCGCCGGGTTCTGGAAGCTGGAGGCCATCTTGTAGGAGAAGAGCTGCTGCGTGGCCGCCGCGGCCGCGGTGCTCCTCACGATGTCCTGGTGGTGCTGGCTCAGCTGCTGCTGCTGCTGGTTGATCAGGTGCTGGTGCAGGTTCTGCTGCGCCTGCTGCTGGGCCGCCGCCTGCTGCTGGGCCGCCGCGACGGCGGCCGCCTGCTGCTGCGCCTGCTGCTGCGCCTGCTGCTGCTGCTGCTGCTGCTGCTGCGCCTGCTCGTTCAGGCCCGCCGGCCACCACGCGCCGGCGTTGTTGTCCTCGCGGTTACCCGGGCTCGCCGTGGCCCAGCCGCCCGCCACTCGGTGGTGCTCCGACATGTCGGCGCTCCCGTCGGCTGCCTCGTCGCTCTGGCTGTCCGCTGCTCTGTCGTCGCTCGGCGCGCTCTCGGCGGTGGTCGCGCTTCCCTCGTCGTCGCCACTCAGGCGGGGGCACTGCCGCTCGGGGCTCCGCGCATCCGGCGGCCGGGCTCTCGGCCGCGCTTCCCAGGAGCAGAGGCTCGCTGTGCCGACGACGCGCAGGACTCCCGGCGGCTTTGTGCCGCTGCGCCGCTGGCGAAGCGCGCCCGGATCGCTCGCTCCTTCTCTCTCGCTCCCTCTCCCCCGCGCCGCTGCTGCCCGTGGCCGCGCTCGACTTTACTCACCGCGCCGCCCGACCAAGGCACACGCGCGCGCACTCGCGTGTCCGCAGCTGCTGGGCCCCAGGAGGTCGGCGGAGCACGCGGTCCGACTGCGGCGGCACGACGTTGGCCCACGTAGAGGAGGCGGCGACACGCGGCGTTGCTGTCGCGCGCGCCTCGCGTCTCGCGCTCTCTCCTTCGCTCTCCGGCGGCTCCCCTCGTGCTCAGCGGCAGCGACAGCTCGCTGCTCCGCGGGGCCGACGTCGCGGACGGTGGCACTGGCTGCGCCGCTGGGGCACACACCGACACATAGACGACGCGCGCCCGCGCACTCCGGGGTCGGCGACGATCTCCTCGCTCGGTGCTGCTTCGCTCGTCGCTCCCTCGCGCACGCCGAGAGGCACACACAACAAGATGTCGGCTCGGCGGCGGCGCACGTCCGCGGCGAGGACGGCGGTCCCTCGTTCGTCGCGCCTCCGGAGCCTCGGGGAAGGCCTGGCGCGGCGGCACTGCACGCTGGGGGCCCGAGAGGACGCACGACTCTCTTCGGGGCTCACTCGCTCCGTCTCTGTCGGCGCCGCGAGGTGTAGCGCGCGCTCGCTGGGGCTGTGCGCTCTGCCGGACGCACGGCTTTTCGCGTGTAGCAGGCGGGGGCCCCTGTATTGCGAGCGAAGGCACGTATATACACACGCTGCGTGTCTCGGTGCTCGTCGGTTGGGATGCGCGCGGCACAGCGAGCGGTGGCGGCGGCACACGCTCGACGTTCTACGCTGTAGCTAGCCAGGCCGAGCGAGCGGCCAAGCAGTACGGCCCGCCACGGCACCTTCCCCCCGAGCGTCCCCCTTCTCCGCCCCTCCGGCCGCCCCGCCGAAGGACGGGGGGGAGGGGGTCGAGGGAGCCCGGGCGTCGTTGTATGCGTTGCGCTGCCGGGGGAAGGGAGAGCGGCGCTCAGCCGGGCGGGTGGGTAGGGGAGGCGCGGGCCAGCCCGCACACACAGTGGCTCGTCCTTTCCTCGGGGCTCCCCACCCCGGCGGCCGGCCGGCCACCTTCGCCCGCTCCTCTCGCTCCGTCTCGCCCGCGACCTTCCCCTCGCTCTCCCTCTCCTTTTGCCGCACGCTAACGCCAGCGAGCCACGCCGCCCGCTCCTCGCTCCTTCTCCACGCGCGCGCGCGCCAGCGCCTTTCTATATTTTCTAGCCGAGAGCGCGGAGCGCGCCTATCTTTGTCCGCCGGCGTCGTCGGCGCTGGGCTCCGCTGGAGTCGCGCGGCGTGGGCGGAAAACGCCAGCCGAAAAATCGCCAGGGCTGCCGCCGCTGCTGACCAGCGGTAACGGCTTTTCCAACGGCGGCGGCTGTGTAGCGGCCCGAGGAGAGCGTCGCCTCTCGCTCGCTCCCACCCCTCGCCGCAATAAAAGAGAGCGAGATGGAGAGCGGTGGCGTCGGTTCGCCCCCCTCGCCTCCGTCTCGCTCCCGCTCTAATGGGCAGCGTTGCCGAGCTCCGCGAGAGAAGCCGGGCGAGGCTCGCGTGGCGTCCGAGCGACGAGGCAACGCCGCTGTGCTCTTCTTTCTCTCTCGCTTCGGCTTCGCTTCGGCTGGAATTGCCGCCAATGCCGAGAGACCGACGCTCGTCGTCGTCCCTTCTTTCTCCCTCCGCGTCGGCTCGGTGTGCCCGCCTGGCTCGGTGTGCGCGTGTGCCGAGGCACTTTTTATGCGCAAGAGCGAGACCGAGAGAGCGCGAACCCTTCTCTCTACCCTTGAAACTCGAGGTCAACTTTTAGGCGATCGCGCGGCGCTCCGCGAGCAAAAAACAAACGAGTCTTCCTCCTTTTCCCAGCGAGCGCGTGACTCTGACTTGCGTCACTTAGTTCTCGTCAGAGAAGCAAAAAGCGGCCGATCATTTGGGAGCAGAGCAGCGCACGTGCTCCGAAAATTAGCTTTTCGAGCGGCCGTGGGCTCGAAAAATTTCCGTCGGGGAGCAGAGCCTTTCCTAAGGCAAGGCAAAAGGGACGCAACGCGAAGCCGCCGGTGTGCGCTCGAGCCATTTTCCCGCGCGTTTTTCGAGCGGAGAGAGACGGCCACGGCACGCGGCAGCTGGACGCGGCGACGGGCAAACGGCGTCGCCTCGGCCATGCGTTCCGTTTCGTTCCGTTCCCCCGAGCGAGCGAGCGGGCGAACGGACGAACAACGCGCGCGCGCGCTCTCGCTGCCGAGACTCGGGAGAGGGAACGGCCGCGGAGATATCCCTTTGTTTTCGAGAATCATGCGCAAAACGCCGATCGCCTCTCGTTCCGCCATTCCCCTCAGCGCTGTGCGCGCGCGCTCCGAAATTTTTTTAATTCTCTACCTCTTTGATCTGCCCCCTGCCCCTCCGCTGCAATGTGCGCGCCTCGTCTAACAACGAGTACGTAGCCGCACTCTCGGCGTCTTCGTTTTTCGGAGCAGTAACAAGCAAAATAACACTGTTGCGCAACTCGCGCGGCTGGCTTATGCAATATCGTAGTTTAATCTCGAAAACGGATAAATCTCTTTCTTTCTCTCTTCCTCATTCTTTTTTGCCGGCGTGCGTGAGTTTCTTTCTGCCCGCTCACTCTCGCAACACGCGCGGATCTGCTTTTTGCCGAGCGATATTTCGATCGACACGTGCGCTCCGCCGCGACGCGGTAAAAAGCAGGGCCCACGCGAAAAACCGAGCGCTGCTCGCTTATCCACGGGAAAGGAGCATTTCTAAAATCCAGCGGAACATTATGCTCAATCGATGTTAAAACGGAACGAGTTCAGAGAGAGAGGGAACGACGAAAAAAAAAGGGACGGAGAGGTTTAAAAATAAAAGTAATATACGCGATCTCGCGAAAATACATTCTGCAATTTTATAACGATAATAATAAACGTATAAAGAGCTCCGAGGCCTCTATCTCTCTCGCTCCTCATCTCGCTGATAACCGCGAATATCGAATGTGTGTGTGTGTACGAGTGGCTCGAGCGCGCGCACGAACACACACAACACGTAGAAACGCGGGAGAACGGCGAATCGAAGCCCGAGCGAGCGAGAGCGAGAGGAAAAGAGAAACGAGGCGAGAACCGGGTTCGGGTCAATAAGACGCGCGAGGGGGAGAGAGAGAGAGAGAGAGAGAGAGAGACGATCGGGAGGGAGAGCGAGCTGCGCGGGCTCGCACATTCCCAGGGCTAGGCCAGCGGCGCCGCCGCCGCTAACGAATCGAACGCGCGCAGGATGGGAGAGAGAAGGACGAGGAATATTATCGGGTAAATAAGCCCCGCCGGAATAATGAAACAAATTTCACCTTTTTTAGTCGACTATATATGCGTTGAAAATATTTTAAACGAGAAAAAATATATATTTATATTTCCCTCTCTCTCTCGCTTGAACGAGAAGTATAAAAGTTAATAAGTCGGTGACTGTCTTTCTCTCTTCTCTTTTTTAAATACGCTCGAGCGCTTGGAATTTGTGAAATTTTGAAGCAGTTAATTATTTTACGTCCGAGCATTGCCGCGAAGTCGTATGGGAAAAATTTGATTTTTTCTTTGGTCGGTGGATTTGTGCGGATTGGAATGGAATAGTTGATAGTATTAGGGAATATCGATAGTGAATGGTTCGAGGGAAATTTCAGATATATTGATTAAATTTTACAGGTTTCAACGGCTGAAATAATTTCGGAGCAGTGGCAGCCAGTGCCCCCTTGTTTGGTTTCTCGCGTTGTGCATTAATTAAAAATTCAAATGAATTTAATAATAAAAAAAAAGAAAATAGCGCAAGCATTATCGCGCGAACTGTTATGAATTTAAATTTCGCGCTACTGCAGTAATGAAAAGTCGACTCGTCCATTGCAGATCTATAAAACGAAACGAGAAAGGCGGGAACGCGTTTCGCGCTCAGAATTTAATTCCGATATCCCCGGAATATTACCCATCTCCTCTAATATTTTAAAAAGAAATTTAATTTTCAGCCTTCTACGTGTACACAACGTGCAAACATTTTCAGTGTATCCGTTAAATGGCCTCCCGATGCACGATAAAACAACGAGTAAAGCGTATATTTCAAAACATTTTATAAAATTTTACAACATTCTTCTCTGAAACGCGAAATACTTTGTGCAGTATTCACCGAAATCGAACAATTTATCCGTGAGGAAAGAAAAGGTACAAAGGAGATCTCGCAGAGGCGAGCCCAACCTAAAACTTCGGAAAACCGTCCCCCCTCAGAAAAATAAAAGGAAAAAATAAAACCACACCTATGCAGGCAGGTACGATTCTCTTCATCTCTCTCGCTTTTGAGGCCGCCAGGAACCGGTGTTCGCGGCATCCCCCTTTTTTCATCCTGCTCCCCCCTCTTCGGTTTCCCCCTACCCGACCTTAGACCGAAGCATGTGGCGTAACAGTCTCTCGGGCGAAAAACTCTGGGGTGCCGAGTGGCACACGGGGACGCCAAGCGAGAAATGCGCGGGAAAAGAGACGCCATGCGTTCTCGCTGGACGCGCTTTCCCCCCCCCCCCTGCAACATACGTGAGAAAATGCAGGCAGGATTTTCCGAGGCGAACAACGCGCGTTTCGCAGTGGGGCCAATTTTCATGGTACCGTCGCTGCTCCCATTTTGTCGTTGATTTCTCTTTTTTTTTTGTTCTTAGATTAGAGACGGATAATTTTTCGAGTGACAAGGGGTGATTTCAGCCTTCTAAGGGTGGCAATGAAAGGGTGGCGGAAAAAAGCGAGTTGCACTGAGTAATACATTTTTTTTTGCTCGAAAGAACGACGCGTCATATGGGTAATTGACGAGTTCTTTTTCCCCCAGTCGGAATGACCGTACGGAGCATACGGCTGTGTAATTTTGGGGCAGTTTTGAAAAGAGGGTAATTTCCGCATGGTACGTTGGCCTTGTATTTACGGAGACCGACTGGTCGAAAATATTATCTAAAATTTTAACTTTCACAGGACTGAATTTACGGTTAGAGCATTGGCATTTGGCGTTGTTTACATACCAACGTTCCCTTCAACATTCCATTCAAAGGCATTGTACATTTTCGGGGTCTTCTCGATTTCTCGCGGATACATATTATCGTTCATTGAAATATTATAATTATAAACTTTATGATGAGTGAATATAAATCCATTGTTTAGAAGTATAATTTTACGAATAATGTTCATTGCATTTTATTGTTCTTTGCAACCACTCTGTATTTATGAAGATAATTCCTGATTATTTATTGATTTGTTCCCAGTGTGACCTATTATGGATAACAAGTTTTTAAAATGTTACTAGTGTCCGTACTAGTTTACGGAAATTATGAAAATATAAACTATATTATTCTACTTAATCATTTCTGTTTGTTCATTATGTTACTAATTAATTATTCTTTTGAGTAGTTTTCGAAACTTAAAGGAATATGTATAATCTAGAAAAAATAATCTGATAACGATGACTCTTATTTTTAATTCTAGCTTATGGCAGTGATTAGAAGTAATTATTTTTATTAACAAAGAAACTAATTTTAAACATTACTGAACAGTAGTTTCAAAAGTATAGCGTACCCATAGGGTCCTACATTATCGACATTAGTTTCTTTGCTAAAATTATAACAATTCATTAACTTCAGTCTTATGAATTAGAACAAAAATTACGTTAATTCGTTACAAAATGAAGAATGTTGAATTCGCCTGGATTAACAAGCACTTACTCATGATATATAAATAATATATCATACTTATTAATATAGGTTGTTTATACAAATAAATTATCCTGAGAATAACTATACATTTTGATGTAAAAACTTCTCGCTAGTATAACTTGGGAACCTAAAAATTACAATTTCGACATGTGAGATTAATTAGCATTATACATTTGATTATTCCTACTTCATTTTGACTGTAATCTTTTTTTAAATTTTCATACATTAGTGGTCACTTAATTAAATGCAATGACATTACAAGACATGAAATCGTATCACTTACTTCCATGATGATATCGGTGATTGAATTCCTTTCTATCTAAGCAAGTATCGCCGACACTGATTTGCTGCGAAGTTACGGTGAAAATATCACCGTCTTCAGGTCTCACAGTGATAAGATATCTGAAAAATGAATTATATCATTAGTTATTTTATTCACTCATTTCAGAAATTTTAAAATTTAAAATTTATATGTTTTAATGATTTAGACGTTTCCGGAGTACGAACAGTTCGCGAGCCAATTGCAAGGAAGCATCAATATATTAAATATAGCACTTAAATATTGCTTCTATCTTACTCGACGGCTGAGGAAAATTATACAACTTCCATACGACTGAAGGTACGAAGTTTCAGGTAGAAAAAAAATAAAAATTATTACGGTTCGCTGCTGATTCTTGCAAGGAAACTTGGCCAGGTACCAAATTACTTTCGGTACTTGAAACTTATAGCCATAAATTTAGCAGATACAGATTTTACAATTTTTCCCTCTCAATGATCTCAACTACTTATAAACTTTCCGAAAGTGTATAAAAAAACGCATAAATGAAATTTCCCATCCAATAAAAAGAAGGCTCAATTAGCACGATCTTGCTGCCGCCAAACATTTGGAAACTTGGAAAAAACAATCGAAATCTAGAAAAAGTCTATACCCAACTACTAATCTAGCTAACCGCGTTTACCTACTACCCCGCTTAGTTCAGAGCAAACATCGTCTCCGAAGTGTCCCGTGCACGGCTCCGTTTGCACAGTCGCGAAATAACACGTTGCCGCTAATTTCTCGACAACAAGGGAATCGTTGACCATCCCGACTGCGTTAAGCGCGCTTCGGCATCCCGCGCTAATCCAGGCTAATCGCGTCGCAGTAAAAATTTCCTCGCTCTTTCGGCTCTAAAACTGCAGGAGGCTAATAACGGTGAGTCTCCGGGGGGTACGGCCCCTCCCTCCCGGTATCTGTCCTGTCCCTCCGTGCATAAACGAGTTCGAGTGGGCGAGCACAATGGCCCCGCGCGTCCGTCCTTGTCCCGCGGAAGGAAGAAACAGGTAGCGTGCACCGGCCGCAGTGCTATCGATGACCGGGGCCCAGGACTCTCGAGGAAACGAGTTGGCCGTGGGGTGCGCGCGGAATTATGCTGATTCGCCGTAATTAAGGGCGCGTAGCGCGTTAATATCGCGGAGGGTCATCGGGCTTTGTGCGCACCGCCTCGGGCGTACCGACAGGTGCGAGATTTCCCTTTCCGCGATGGCCCCACAAAGGAGGAGCGATCGCGTCTCGCCGATTAATTATGACGGCGCCGTGGGCCGCGATTAGTTTGGTCGTTACGATCCGCCGATTTGAAGGCGCGTTAGGGAATTTAATGCTCGATTTACGGTGCCTTGTAATTCTTACGTTTCGTCGGGATGTACGCGACCATTTTAATGGGACGATCGTTTAGCGTCATTTCAAATCGTACGATCGTTAATGCTAGCGTTATAAAGAAGCACATTTCGTGAGTCACGTAAGCGCGAGAACATTTGAAATTGTAATATAGCGTTTGGTGCGTCTTGTAAGAATCGTAGCACTGCTATTTATACAATTTCAAGAAACACTACAATTACACGGAGGAAATAAAGAGTCTCGCGGAGAGCGACAAAGACGCCCAGCATTTTTATATAATAAAATTAATACTCGCGTTTTAAAATGAATCATCCAAAAAATGCCAACAATAAATTAACCAATAAATCGACGAAATCGTCCGTCGGAAAAACGTTGCTCCGAAAACAAAAATAGGCAGGAAAAAATCAATCGACTGAACGCCGTAAAAATCGTCCTTGCCGAAAAAATCGCAGTATCGATTTCCGCGCTCGGGGAAAGCCGGGGAAAAAGGCAAGCGCGCGCCACCTCGCTACGCGGCCGTACAGCGAGAGCCTCTGCCTCGGCGATCGCCGTGGCGCAGTCAGCGATACGTGGATGCGCACTCGCCGTCGAATTCCGCGGACGACTGCAATTTTTTTCTTTTTCTTTTTTTCGTCATTCGTCCGAGCACCGTCGCCAGTAATCCAACTCGCTGCGCGCGGCATATGGAGTCTGCCTCTTGAGCTCGCCAGGCATCGGAGAGGCCCTCGTCGCTTTTAAAACATGGCGCAGATGTCGCCGCTTCACGGCTCCGTGGCGCGCGCACTCGGGCTCTTCGCGTTCCGCGTGTATATTTTCGCTGAAATTTTCCCAGGAGCACTGGACGACCCGGGCGAACAAAGCCACCGACATGTTCCCGGTGGTTTTTAACCCCCCCCCCCTTCCCCAACAGAAATGAAAACGCAGTGTACGCATTTAATGTGAACAGGCGCAGGCAAGAGAGAGAAGGATAGATAGACAAAGAGATAAAAAACTGAAAAATGAAAATAAAGCGAGTAAAATGTACGAGCTGAGCAGCCTGCGTGTCTGTTGTAAATACGTACGTGCGTGCGTGTGCGCGCACGGCGAGCTGCTGAACTATCGACGCACAGTGGCGGCCCGAGCGCGTATATATACATATATAGAGAAAAAAAGGGGAGCGAGCGGGAAAGAAGAAGGCGGGAGAAGAGAGGGAGCCAGCGAGCAGGCTGCCAGGCAGAGAGTAGCTGCGAGGCGGGCGCGCGTTGCTCGAGCCCGAGAGAGACAGAGACGGGCGGTATATAGAAAGACGGCAAGTATGGCATGATATCCCGCGCGCGCACTGGCCTCGACAGCGACGGCACTTATGTGCGCCGCCTGTGTGCAGCACGCACACGCACACGCGCCCGATACGAGCACCTCGCGTGCACGTACGTACGCTCGCTCGCGAAGAGCGACGGGTTACGTACAACAAACATGTCGTCGCCCGTACATTGATTGCATTCCCACCATTTTATATTAGCAAGAAAGCGCGCCATCGCGTATGCCCACTCGCGCACACGTAAGTGCAGTTGCGCAGGGAAAGGAAGAGCGCGAGCGACGAGAATAAAAAACTAAAGGAGAAAAGACGGAGACCCTGCGAATGACAGCTACGCGGAAAATGAGGAGAGGCCGTCGCTCGAAAAGGGGGATTTTGTAAGAAGAGAAGACGACTTGGATTAGCAGACGATTGGGAAAGAGGCGCTCGCCGCCGAGGGTGAGGGAGCGCGCGCGTACTCGGTGTGTCTCCTCCTCCGCGGTATAGGTTAGAAAAGCGCCAGAGTGCAGGCGTTGTATACCTCGAGCGAGCCGGCGACCGGAGGCGTCGCAGAAAGGCAGAGAGACAGAGAGAGTAAAGGAATGTCACTTACGGTGCTCCGTTCCGTTTTTCTTTGGGTTTGTTATATTTCTCACGGGAGAGGCGCACGACGACGACGGTGGCGGCGACGACGGCTGTACTAAAGCCCTACGACGAGAGTCTCTAGGAAGGAGGCGGGAGCGGAGAGCAGGCCCGCGGGATCTTTACTTCCGTCGACGCAGCGGCAGCAACGCTGGCGGCGAACACAGCGACGAGAGCACGACTCGACACTCGGCCGTGTATTGCAGTAGCAGCAGCGGCAGGCAGCAGCAGCAGCGGTAAAGCGACGCACATAGAGGAAGACGCTTACGTGTAAACACGAGTGATGCACGACTCGCTCCCCCCTCCCCCACCCCCTTCCCTTCCCTACGCGCGCCAGCCACTCTCTCGTTCTCTCTTTCAGCCCGCGCGCGCTCAATGTGTATACGTCTCTACGCGCGCGCTTTCTCGCTCTAAAAGTCCCAGAGCGCAGGCCCTCTCGCTCTTGCACACGCCGCTGCCGCTGCTGTTTCTCGAGCCTTGTTGGTTTCGTCTCTCGCAACGGGATATCTCTTTTCTTTCTCCCACGCTGTCCCGGTCTATTTTCTCGGTCTTGCACGCGCGTGCTTGCGACTCTTCTCTCGCTCTCTCCCTCCCTCTGCAGAGCGAAAGCCGAGAGCTCCGGGCGAATGCGAATCGGAGCCGTGTGACGCGCGCTAGACTGCGACGGAGAGCTTTATTCGCGTCCGCCAACAGCAGTCCTAGCGCACAAACTTGGAACTTTGTTGTCGGGAGAGCGAGAGTGCTCCTCTCCTCCGCCTTTTTCTTTACATTTCTTCAGAGACGCGCCGCGCTCTCTGCGTCTCCTTTTTGCTTTTCTCTTTTCACTCTTGCGATTTTCAGCGGAGCGAGCGCTGCGCGCGTGCACGCCGACGGGCGCCGCGGGCGCAGTTGGCGCGGAGGAATGCCAGGCGTCGCAAAATGTCGGGGGCAGCCAGTGCGTTTTGAATTTGCCTCTCTCGCGGAATAAGCGGGGGAAACAATTATGCAACGGGCGGCCAATCGATCCAGCCACAAAGAGCCACGGTCCTCCATGGCGAACGCCGCGGTGCGCTGGCCCGCGCGGCTCGCCCAGGGCGTTCCACGGAGAAAAAGTAAAAATGCAAAATAAACGAAAATGCAAGAGCGAAAGAAAGAAGAGGGGGCTGCAGAGGGAGGTGTGTGCGTGCATATGCCGCGTCGACTGCGGCGGCGGCGCAACGCGCGCGCGCCGCAGCTTTTGACAAGCTAGACATGTTGCTCCGGAGCAGCGAAGTTCGGGAGGCCGGAAAGTGTGCATGCCGACGGAGGATTCCCAGACGATCACTTAAAGTCCCCGTGATTATTGCTCTGTTTGGCGCGGGCGTGCACCGCTGCCAGTGAAAATGCCGCTTTCCGCCGGAAAAGGCACCTTCCCCGACGGCGTGTCTGCCGCGGCTTGGACGCGCCTAGCGTCGTCTCTGTCGCGCCAGCGCGCAGGTATATACATGGGAGCCGAAGGCGGGCACCGCCGCCTCGAGGGAAAGCGAAAACGAAAACACCCGAGCCAAAACAAAGTGGCGCGCGGCTCCCTTCGGAATAACCTCAAAATTCGAGAGCCGAGCGCTAAATCGCGCGCTCCGAATCTCGAGGAGAAGACCGTCGAGGCGGGGAGATATCGCTCGAAAAAGCCAGTCCCGTGATGCCGTGTACGTGTACGCGCGCACTCACTGTGTATAAGCGCGCTCGATGCGCCGACATTTTAAGGCGTTGCGCGGAAAAAGTTGGCCCGGCCGCGCTAAAGCTGCGCGCGTTTCGGTGCGAGGCAGTGGCCCGACGGGGAAAAGTTTCGCTCGAAAAGAATGAAATACAGCGGACATGTACGCGCAGGCGGCGGTAGCAGCGGCGGCTGTTGGCTCGGGGCCTCGGGAAGAGGCGCGCGCGCGCACGTAACGGCCGTGCGAGAGCGAGAGAGACGGCGAGAGAACGCAGCCATTTGCCAGGCAAGATATTCGCCCGTACAACACGACGAAGGTGGACAGGTTCTCCGTCGCTTTATCTTGCTCTGGCGCGCGCGTGCGCTCTTATCTGCTTATCGTCGTCGTATTAACGCGATCGCCGTCCCCTCCCCCGTAGTCGCGGTGAAAAATGAAGAAAAGACGTGCGCGCGCCACGACGTAGGAATCGAAGGAAAAATCGCTCGCTCACCTCCTGGTGCTTGTGTGTCTGGCGCTCGTGCGGGGAACTCGCTCTTCCGACGATGCGCGCGCGCAATAAAGATGCACGATGCACACGCACTGTGCACTCACGGACGTCTCTTCGCCTCCTTGCGCCGCTATCCTCTTTTTTCTTTGCGCTCTCTCTCTTCTCGCCCCTTCCACTGTGTCCGACTCGGCGAACAAGCGACGATCGCAAGAAGTCGAGCGATGCGATTGCTGCCTTCTCTTTTGCTCCGTGCAGGCCTCGTCTTGTGCGCGACGGCGATCGAGCGACGGCAATAAAAATGAAATCGGCGGTTCTCGCGCGGAGTTTCGGAGCGTGCGTGTCGTCGGACTGTGGGGAGCCCGACGCGTTCCGTTCGTTACGTGCACGGGAGGCGCGGCGCTCGACCTGTCAACCGGCTTCTCCGCTCGACGCGCGCACCCAAGTGCCTTATTCTACTGGCCGTTTTTCGCTCGCTGCAAGCAACTCTGGTCCTTACCTCCTCTCTCTCGCGCGATGGACAAGGCACGTCGTGACCGACGGGCGCTTGTGCTGCGATGAATCCTTCGCCCAAGTGCGTTTGTCGTCCTCCGTGCCTCCAGCGGTGTGTACGAAAACTGGCCTCGCGCCGAGGATCCGCTGCTGGGACGGGGATCGTAGGCTGTAGGGTCCGCGCGGCGGTGGATACACACACCAACTTGGCGTATAAGCAGATACGGAGAGACAGAGACACAAGGAACGAGCCGAGAGCCCCACGCCACTTGTGCGCTGCTGCTGCTGCCTGCCTGGCCTGCCTGCCTGTCGTTGGCTTATGCGGCGCTCGCTCCCAATAGCGCCGTCTCGCTCCCTCCTGCGGCGTCGCGCGGTGTGCGTGCGCGCGCGGCCCCACTCGCCCCGTCTCTCTCGCGCTCGCGCCGCAGACGGACCGGGGCGAAATCTCCGGGCGCCCATTGGCCCATTTCAGATAAGCCGCAAAAAGCAGGCCAATGGAGGCGCGCCTTTTACCCGTTTTCCTGCCGTTCTTTCGCGGCCCCACCACCGACGGCGCGCTCGCTCCGTCTCCGTCTGGCGCGGGATGAGCGCGTGTCGCGACGCGGCAGCAGGGAGCCAAGCCGCTGCGGCCTCCTCGCTTTTGCGCTGCTGCTGCTTTATATCCGCCGCCGCGATAGAGCCTTTGCCTCGCCGCCTCGACTCGCCCGTGTCGGACGTTCCGAGACACGCCGGGCTTCCTATGCATAGAGAGGCGCGGGTCCGCCGCCGCGCAACGCTCGCCACGCAATGTCTGCTACGGGGAAAAAGGCGGGAAACCAAGACCCGAGGCCCTGCGACGTACGCCATGGCCGCTGCGTCCCATTTTCAACGCCTATTGCAATGTCTTCCTCTCGGACCCTGCTTCTTTCTCTTTTTTCCTTTCAGTGCGAGCAAATTAAGCCGCTTCATCGCTCCTCAACTTTCGTCTCCGTATTTCCGTGGAAATATGGAGACCAACGAGTGCGGCTACTCTGCGCTTCATCGCCTTGAGTTTCTAGAACGGCGGTTCGGCTGATTCATCGAAATACTTAAAGAAAAATTAGAAACTTCGCATTCCATAAGTAAACGCGATTCCTCGAGGATGACTGATTTTCAGTTCGAGTGGCTATTGCAAATGTCGTGCAAGTGTCGCACAAACATCTGCCCGCGACTGCTTCATTTCTTTGTGAAAAACCAGTCTACGCTTTGGCCGAGTCCCGAGTCGAGAAAATTGGACTGCTCCGAATTCATTGCCGCTCGTCAGGCGTCACGTCACTCGACGCGTAGCAGTGGACTCCAAGCGCGCCCGCCCGGGGTCGCTCCCGTCGTCGTAAACATGGCCGTTTTACTCTTGCCCGTGCGGGCACGACCACACGGACGGTCCACTGGCTGTCGCTGTCCGTCGCCTTCGTTTCCTTTTCCGTCTCGCTTTAGCGCATTGAGTAAATTACGCTGCGCTTCGTTCTTATCCGTATATGCGCACCAACTCCTTCGGCTCCGCAGTTCTGCCAACCAAGAACACGAGTTTCATTGATGCTCGCCGCTGCGATACATCCTTACGTGGAGCCGAACGCTTTTATCTGTTTCTTTTCGTAAGCGAGGCGACAGTGTCTAATCACTCTTAAGTCGTTTATTTCAGGTTGGACGATGCACTTCCATTATTCAGCGCGTATTTCTTCGGCGCTCGAAAGCAGCTGATTGTAATAATCGACTTGGAACATTAGTTTGGATAATTGTAATTATAATTATCGAACGATTCCGTATTCGTTATTGTTTAATAAATTATCTCAGCTGCCATTTTTAATTGATTTAATTGAATATCGTAATTATTTTTTTAAACAGATTTCTCCAAGTACAAATACAACACTCAATGCAAAAAAGACTTTCCAAAGGTTTATTAAATTTGTTTCAGCTTTTAAGTTGTTACTAAGCAAAAATACGTGATTATGTAAATGCGCGCAATAGCCGTAAATGAATAAAATAAAATAAGATAACTTTATCTTTCTATCATTAGCATTTGAATTAGTCATTTGTTATTTTCGATGAATCAGAGTTTACTTGTATTTAATGCGTTTATTATTGGAGTGACCTTTGATTTGCCGCCTTCAAGTTGAAAATCGCTGAGCGCCGAGGATGCACTGGATCGACCAGCCAATCGTTCGTCGCTCCAACACTCGCACCATTCGGATGCGCTCCCGCACGCACGCTCGCACGCACACGCACACGCGGCGCAAGTGCAACTCCGGGTCTCAGCTGAGAGAACCCGACTCGGCTGACGTTGGCAGGCCTGCGCCCGCTCACGCTCCTCTTCCATCTCCGTCGCGCCCGCGACTCGCCGCACATGATTCCGTCTCGCTCCGCTGGCACGCACGTACATACCCATCGCGCAGCCGAGGCATCAGCAGCCCTGCATTTGGAGCCGGACTTTCTCTGCGCGAGTCTCACGCGGTTACCGATGAGAAGGTGCGCGACGCATACGTGCCTGCCAGTTCGCCGCTAGTAACACCCGTCAGCCAGGAGTCGACCCAACTTGCGGAGAAGACGCGCGAGTACTCGCCGGCGTGCCTCCGGGTCACCTCTGCCGCTCGACCGGCTCGTCGTCTCCTCGGACGGAGCCCGTCCTCCGGCTGCTGGCTCCAGGAGGCCACCACGAGGATGCGCGAGTTCCGGCGCCTCGTGTGACGCAGTTCGGGGGTCATGCGTGAAAACTGAAGGGCGACGTGCTCGTGGTGTCGCGGTGACTTTTGTGCGCGAAAACTGGACCCTGTGCTCGCGAGGATGAACGGCTTCAGCACGGGCGAGGAGGACTCGAGGGGGGCGGCCGACCAAATCTGCTGCCTCGTCGACGAGGGCGTGCGGTGCACCAGGCCGGCGGGCAACGCGTCCTACAGCAAGAGGATACAGAAAACCGTCACCCAGAGAAGACTCAAGCTCAACCTTGACAACGTCGTGAGTCAAGCACTTAAACCCTCTGTTTTTCTTTAAAAGTCAACGCGGCTCCCTCGCACCTTTGTTTACTGCCACTCTATAACGCCTGTCCGCTCGGGGTACCTTTCATTACTCACGGGGAGCGGGCACAACGCGATCTTTAAGCGAGTTACTTCATTCGTTGCGAGAAATTTTTGTTTACGCTCGGGAAGGAGCGTCGCGTCGATTTTGTCATTGAGCGGATTTCAAAAGGGCGTGGAAAATTTTTTTCATTTACGATTTTTTCTTCTTCCGTTGCAGGCGAGGCACATTTACATTTGCGATTATCACAAACAAGTTATTCAGTGCGCACGTACCAAGCAGCAACAGCAGAGGAGGCGGAAGGACTCCGAGGAAGACTCTGGAGAGACGGACAACGATCTCCCCGAGGTTGATTTGTATCAGCTGCAAGTCGGCACGTTGAGACGGTACAAACGTCACTATAGGCTCACCACAAGACCAGGCTTGAACAAAGCACAATTAGCAGATGTGAGTAAATTTGAAAAGAATTCGTATTAATCTTTAACTATCAAAAGATTTTTTAAATTAATTTAATTTTTTTTACAGCTCCTTATGAAGCATTTTAAAAGTATACCTGTTGTTGAGAAGGATACACTGAACTTCTTCTTTTACACAGTCAAGACAAATGCTAACAAGTTGGATCAAAAGAATGGTTTAAGTAATGATACCACGTAGCCTAGGATTAAGTCTTCTAGCCTAGGATATAGCGTCATTGTGAATGTCCCATCTATTAGTAAGATATGAAAAAAGTTTATATTTGGCTTTTTACGTGTTAATAAGAGTAGGTGTTTTATAAAAAAACAGTATATCTGTAGAATAATTGCGATAGGAATCTAATTCCAGATTTAAACTATGTTTTAAAGTCTTTCAGACTCGGAATCTGACAAAGTTTTAATAAATTTATGTTGATAAATAAGGAGAAATACTGATATATACTAAATATATTTACATTTATTTCTGATGATCAAAAAAAATTACATTATAATAAGTCTTGTTTTGATAAAACTGTTGTATTTTCCTCTTCGCTATCTCCACTTAATTCTGTAAAATATAAATCAATTCAGTGCAATTAACCATGATTAATAAGAACCAAAATAAAGAAAAGAATCATATGTTACCTATGTTATCAATGATTTTCTTTGAAGATGTTTCCGCAACAATCTGGACATCATTGTAATGTTCAAATTCATTATCCGAAGAATCTGATGAATGCCACGTGTTTTTACCTCCTTCTCCAACTGCATCACTCTAAAAATAACAAAATTATTCAATCACCTTAACATTCGTGTTTGAGAAGCTATTTGCTATAAAAAGATTGTACTCTTCTCATGACTAATTCAGCTGTTCCATCTTGAACATTACATATTTCACCTTCCTCTTCATTATTTTCGTCATCTATAAAAAAATAAAACTTTGTACATATTATTGACATGTATTATTTTCTTAATTATCTTTAAAAATATACTTACCAACATCCATTTGATTACAATTTCTCCATGTAGTTAATTTGATATTTATCCTTTCACTGATCATAGATGTAATCTTATCCGTTGTAATACAGTGAGAGAAAGTGTTCATTTTAGGAACTTCTTTTTTGTACCTGAAAAAAAGATAAAATAAAAATTATACAATTTTTAAAAAAAAGAATGGTTTATAAATAAATTTTATTACTTTGCTTCAACATCTTGTTTAACTAACTCCTTAATTTCTCTTATTAATTCATATGCATAATTGGCAGCAAAGCCAGAAACTGTTGGAATGACATCAGCTACCAATGAAGTATACTCAATGTAATCAAAGTTCATACAGCAAACTTCTCTGTACGAGTTAATACCCAGTGTAAGTATGGCAGCACCAACTCTTTCTTCAAGGTATGAAGGATCAACTACAGTTTTTCCACTGTAAAAATTCATAGTTATGATACAAGCCTCTAAATTAGCAGAAATTGTAGTAAAAAATTCAAATTACTTCTCAAAAGTGATAAATGATATACAGACTGGATGATGATAAAGAGTAAGAGGCAAAGGATCTTTCTCTGTAAAAGGATGAATTATAACTTCTTCACCTGTTGATGTTACATCAGGCCTGTGAAAGTGCATAAGAGCTGCAAGAGCAGCTATTGATACACAATCTATAAGATTTCCATCATGATTTACAACATTAACATCAACTCTTATATTCCAAACCTAAAAGAAAAATATCAATTTATTAACATAAATACATGGAAATAATTGTAAAATGTATTTTTAAATCAAACCTTTTTATCTGCTACAATACACAAGGATTCCAAATCAAGACACTTTGATTCATGTAAACATTTCTCTAATTGACGACTAATTAATGACGCAGCCTCAGATTGTCTGCCACTTTCAAAGTGTTGAGCAGCCAGGGGATTTAATTCAACATTTACCCACAGCATGCCTTCATTTGGTCTGGCAGCCTTTGGTTGTTGAATGTCACATGAAACTTGAGCTGCCACCCTACAATTAATCAACACTCTTTCAGTCAAATATCAATTTTGTCCTTTATCTTTATAACAATAAAAAATACATTAATTACCTTGTTTGTCCTAACGAAACTAAGACGCATCCCCAATTGCATCCAAAGTTAATTTTTAATTGACGTGGTTCCAATAAACTCCTTCCATCTAATCTCTATAAATTATATTTAATGTGAACAATAATGACTCGTGTTACTGCACAAGGAACTCCAGAGCATTAATTAATTTAGTAAAAGCAAGATGCATTAAACAACAAAAACATGTACCACATGTAAACAATTTAAACAATAACAAAACAAAGTGAATGAAGTGCATTTTTACCGTATCGGACAATATGGCCTTGTTAATGAAATTTTTTTCGCAAATTGAAATGTACGTTTCCTTCATCTTGAGATAGAGTTCAAGACGAAATAAAGAAAATTACTTAATTTTTAAATCTTGCAAAATGTAGCGGCATTTCTTGCGTGAGGTTAGTTTATATGGTTCACGTGTGTGCCTGCGACAACTTGCAATTCAGCCGCTGATTCGAACCTGTGGCTCCATCTTTTTAAAATAAAATGAACAAACGTTTAAATTAATTATTTATTTGATGTAAAATTGAAATGTTATTAGCACTGGTATACTCCACCTTAGAACGCCTGTTATTTTGTTCGTATTAAAATTCATATTAATTTATCAAGTGCATTCCGGCACTTTTGACGACCGGAAGTCGATTGTGCGTATACGTAACTCTGCGGACACACGTGTGTTTATCGGCTCCATACTGGTGCATGAACCTGAAATATTGCGGAACAATTAGTAATTGCAAATTCCGTTAAAATGTCAGATTTTTTTAGCAACTCGAATAGTTTCGACACTGAGAAAATGGACAGTTCAAATCATGAATTGGAAGAGTTTTTGATGATGGAAAAACAAAAGGCTCAATTCAGTGCTCAGGTAAGTTTGTACTTCAATTCTAACCTCCTTTTCTTTTTATTATTAAAGTTTCTAGGTTGATAATTATGTAAAACTTTTTTTAAGCAAGAAAATAGTGAGCTGGTGATATTTCTTCCCTTTTTTTGTGCTTATATTAACATTATAATTTCAAATTTCAGATCCATGAATTCAGTGGTCTTTGCTGGGACAAATGCATCGATAAACCTAGTAGCAAATTGGACAGCAGGACAGAAACGTGCCTTGTGAATTGTGTGAATAGATTCATAGATGTTTCTCTTCTAATTACGAGCAGATTTAGCCAAATGTTGCATAAATAAATGTAGAAAAAATACAAATTAGGACGCATTTAAAATTATTAACTAAGGACTAGTCAAGATGTAGTTACGACAATTATTTGAAATTGTTTTACTGTCTTTGATCTAGTTGTTTTCCATTTTCGAGAAACTATCAAATTCTCCTATAGAAGTTATGTAATTTGTAAAGTAATGTATTACAAGATAGATGTTCGATTGAATTACAAATTTAAACACTTCAGACATGACTTATAAAAGAAAGATTGAAATGAAATATTAGTAAAACTGTCTATTGTTAAAATGTAATGTACGGCGATTTAATTTCTAATAGGTTTTTATTCTTTAATTAAAGCAAATTTTCATAAAGTTTAATCCATTCTTGTATTATGTGTTGAAATTTCAATTAGTAAACTAATTAAGTAATTGATATACTTAATTTTTTCTTTTTATTAAGACAATATTTTAAAAAAGTTTGTTACATAATTAACATGAAAATTGAGTGACTACCTAATTATTTTATATTAACAATACCAAAGAAAGGTATTTTTGTGAAACTGGAAATTACGAAGGATATTATTGATTGATAAATCTCAATAACAAATGCTGAGTAACTTTACATATGAACTTATTTTATGAATCAACATTAATCACAATATTTAAAGATTTTGCATTATTGCTTATAAAATATTAAATCGTAATTAAGATGCAAATTGAGTCCTACAGTTTCATTTTATAATTTTATAATTGAAATGTCACAATTTATAATCTAATAAAAGTTGAAATAATTAAAGAATTCTTCATTACTCTATGTTTAATTTAAAACTTAAGATAATTAAGAAGTAGTACTAATTAAAAAAATATTTATCATTTTTCAGTGAGAGTAGCAGTTATGCATCACTAGAAAAATGTTCATACAATTTTATTGAATATGAATAATAATCTTTTTATAAACATTGAACAAAAATTCTGGAGCAAAATGGAACTTTTCATGCAAAATATACAAACTGTTTGAAAATGAGCTTTTAAAAAACTGGGACTAGACACTGGGCACAAAAGTTAATAAAAATAAAATCTGTTTACGAATAAAAGTAAAAATAGTAGCAACTCAGCTGTCCGTATAAACACCTAAAACATACATAAGATTGAAAAAGTAGCGAGCTTTTTCTTTGAAGCTAAAAGATACAACAGATTTGCAAAGCTATCCTTCACCATAGCCCATCAATCTGCTTGGCCAAAAAAAGAATGAGCCAATTCTACAAAATAAAAGGGAAGACAGTAAAAATAAATAAGCAGTTTTAATACTACAATCCTTACGAACACGAGTCCTTCAAAATGACATTATACAGCTTATAGAAAAGACAGCCGGGAAGAAAAGAAAATAACGTGACGTCGCACAGTAGGTGCCCGCTCGCCTACCTCCCACGTGACGATCAAGTATATATAATAAAAAGAAAGAGCAGCGCAAGACAGAAATCGCAAAGGGGTGGCAGAGAGAGGCGGCGACGGCGCAAAGGCGGAAGCAACTCCGCGTGTCCCGAATTGCGCTGCGGCATGTAGCGGTCGAAGCGGCAACGCCGCCCGAGAGCCACCGACGGCAGAGTGGAGGAGCGAGCGAGACGGAGCGCGTCCCCGCGACTCTCGCATGCCTCCGTCGCATATACGTGTTGCGTCGTATGCTGGTTTGGCTTGGCGCGGCCGCTCGGTGCAGTGCGGTAGCCCTCGTCGGGCGTGTCCCCGAAGACCGGAGCGCACCTGCGAGGACGACCGCCCGGGTGCTGCTCCCACTTGGCTCTCGCCGTCCCCTTGATCGTGCAGCGGCGACGGTGGCGGCGCTGGCGCGCCCAATCAGCGGGCCGCTCTCTCGCCGCCGAGCCAGTCGCGCTCCTCGACAGATGGGCTGCGCAACGGCGAGCTCCCGGGGGCCCGCAGCCCCGCGTCGCGTCCACCGCGCCCAGGGCCCGTCGTCCCCGTGGGCTCGTGACTCCCGGAGTGCGCGCCGCCCCCGCGCGGGCCCGCCTCGCCTGCAGGCGTTACGCGCTCGCGCGCCACCGCCGCGGGCTTTTGCGCAGTTTCCATGACCCAGATAAGGAATGTGTGTGGGGAGTTGGCTCGCCGCTTGGAACAGCTGCTGCCGCCGCCGCCGCGGGAAGATGTCGGCTGCGGGGAAACGCTCGGCCATTCCGTCGGGGGCTCCGAGCGGGCTGCGCGCGCCTCTTGGCGGCTTCGTCGCGGCGCACAATTCGCAGGGCCGGCGCGAGCCCCCCGACACGCACGCGCGCTCCGGGCGCCCCGCGAGTGTCACTATTTTTGTACTTACCGAAAATTGGATCGGGAGGGAGCCGTATTTTTCCTTCGTTACCAATCTTGCCTTTTCAGAGTTTGTGCAATGTTCAAGAGACGAAGTTTACCGTGGAGAGGCGAGCTTGCGAACGATGCCTCTTGCCTCTATATCCTGTAGGTAAAAATATATAGAAAAAGAAATGAATGGCTCTCGCGATGCATCGACCACTGTTATTTAACAGATGTGTCAGACTGACAAGACTTTTGCACGCCACTGTTAAGTTTTTTCCTTCTTCTTCTTTATTCGACAAGTTTTTTTTCATTTATTTAAAAAAATTCTTACTTCTAGACCTCTAGATTCTTATAGTTCCGTCCAGTATCTTTGGTAATGCGTATGTTCGATAAAACTTGACACGATCACCTAGAATATAAGACTCTTCGAATGTTGTACATATGAATGAAAAAAAGGAGCAATAAAAATTGAAATTTATCTCTAAATTGAATCGCTTTATAATTTGCAAACCTGCATTACTTACACAATCCTGTCTCACTCCATTTTCCATTATCATTGTCATTATTATATCTGTATGTCATTATTTTATGTGATTGTTTTAATACGCAGTCATGAGCGCCGCTTGTGTAGGAGCAAAAAATAAGAGGAAGACATTAGCAGTCGATACACATAGGTAACTCATTTCTAACATAAAACATTTCCCCTCGAGATTGTGCTTGAGTGGAAATTTGAAAAAATGAAAACAGCCATGCTCTTTGCAGCGTCTTATAGAATGTTTGCGATTAATTAAGAATTGGTGGAAAAGAAAAGGAGGAGCGAATCTAAAGTCGGGCATCGGCGTTATATGTGCCACGGCAGGAGCGAGAGAGCGCGCGAGAGTAGGTGAGCATAAAAGAGCATGGTGGAGAGAAAGAGTGGAAATAAATAATAGAGAGAGGCGCATGAAGTGAGTGCAAGGCGAGGAGGAGGAGGAGGCGGCGGAGGCGGCTGCTCGCGGCCGCGCGGGTCCAAGCGAGACGACGGCAGAGCGGCGCGGCGGAAAAAAGGAGGAGCGGCGCGGGGCGAGCCGGGTGGGGGGGAGAGAGCGCTCGGGCCGCGGCGGGGAGGGGCGGCGCTGCCTCGCCGCGCTCCACGGTTGGCTCCCCGGCAGCCGGCGTCGCGCTACGTCCCTGGCCGCTCGGCTCTCCCCCCACCTGGGCCGCGCATCCCGCTACACGGCCAGTCAGTTCCTTGTTTGCCATACAAAATCCAATAGTTTGCCTTGTACCCCTCGCGCGAGTGCAAGTATGACTTTTGCATTTGCGCCGACCTCGTCGCCGTCGTCGTCGCCGTCGTTGCCCCGCTGCCCGTGTGAGTGTCGCCGACTGCGTCGCCCGCGCCAGCCCACCCGGAGGAACTCCAGCCCAGGAAAATGCGCACCAGCTACGTCGAGGCCCCGAGCAGTCTGCGTCCGCCTAGCAGCGACGTGTCCACGTCGTGAGTTCTAAGCTTTCCCGAGGAAAAGTCGCGGGGAGAGGAGGAGGCGCGCCGTCGAGAGGACGAGGAGGAAGCAGAGGAGGCGGCAGAACAAGCGCTGGAGCAAGAGAAGGAAAAAGGAGCGAGAAGAAGAGGAGAAGAGGAGTCCGAGCAGCCCCGAAGCCTCGGCTAGGATAGTGCGGTGCGTGTGTCGAATTCGCTTTCACGAGCGCGTGCTTTCGTTGCCGCCGAAAAATCCCGGGGGAGCACGAGAGGCACGCATCTCGCGAGTGGCGAGCCTTCCTCGAGGGCGAGCGCTGCCAGCGGAGGCAGCGCGCGCAGAAGGACGTTCTTGTAATACGCGCCGAGCAGAAGGCATAAGGAGCGAGTAAAGAAGGAAAAACACGGACGGAGGGAGGAGGAAGGAAGAAAGATAAATAAATAAATAAATAAACTCGAGGGTGTCGGAGTGCTGGTCGGCAGCGGCACCGCCACAGCGAGGACTGCTTTGCAAAACAGCAGTGGTGGTCCGCGTCGTCGCCGCGCGAGAGGAGAACCGGGCAGCAGCAGCAGTGAAGGCAGGTAAGTCGGTGCGAGGGGAGAGGAGCGTGTGCGTGCGTCTGGCTGGACCGGCCCCGTGTGTCGGGACAACGCCGTGCGGCCTGCTGGCGGCTCGCGCAGTCCTGCCCCGCGTCTGCGTCATCCGCGACACGCGCGTCCTTCAATTTTCCGGCCAACTTGCCCGAGCGGCTCGGCACGACGTCGTCGTCGTCGCCGCCGTTGCTGTCGGCAATCAGGCGGCCTGTCTCTCGTGCCCTGTCGCCGTCTCTCTCGCGCTCGCGCGCGTGTGTTGCGTGCGCGTCCGTGTGAGGGACCGCGAGAGCGCCTGCTGGGAGCCTCGCGCAACACGCATAACAAGCGGCGGCGGCGCACGTTTCCTCGCGTCCCGCCGAGCGTTTCCACGGCGAAAACACCGCTCGTGCATCATTCTGGGGGCGGCTTGGCAGGAAAAAATGTGGGCGCCGACGGGCGTACGTACCCCCTACCGAAAACATTCGGCGCGACTTTTCAGGCTCTCGCGAGACGCTTCCGCGCGTCCGACCAACAGAACTCGAGGGGGAGAGAAAGAGAGAGAGAGAGAAAAAGACTGGTCGCGGGACAGAGAATCGCGACGTGTGTGCACACGCGCGTGTTTCCACGCTCGGCCGCTGTGTGCGTCGCGCGGTTGCTCCGGCCGTATGTGCGTGTATACGTATACACATGCGCGCGGCTCGCTCGCGTATATTACTCCGTTTGGTGCGTGGAGGACGGCGAAAGAGAGAGAGAGACGGAGTGAGAGAGAAGGAGCGAAGGAAAGGGGAATACGGGAGAAGAAAGTGGCCCCAGCGCGCCGAGCGGGCCTCGGGCGCGCGCGAGAGAGCGCGCGAGCGCGGGCAAGGAAAAGTAAGGTTAAAAAAAAGAAGGTTAGCCGGAGCTGTTGCCGCCGTCGCCGTGCTTTGAAAAATTCGAGAGTCGCCGCTGCCGCCGCCGCCGCCGCTGGCGGACTCTCGAACTCGCGAGAGGAAGAGGCGCGCGCGCTCCGCGTGAAAAGTGTAAGTGTGTGTGCATATAGCCGCATCCGCGGGATCCTCGGCTCTCCCCTGCTTCCCTCTTTCTCGTCGTCTCGGCGGCTCCTCGAATCGCGCCGCTGTTCTTTCTATCCCTCCTGCGACATTTGCTCGACGAAATTGTTTGTTTCGTAGCACGAAGCTTTCTTTAATCGTGCGACACGCGAGAGAAGAAAAAAATATAGAAGGGAAAAATATGACGCGCGCTTTTCTCTCTCTCTGTGTTATGTATTTACGTGGAATATTGCGTAACGCGGACTGCTCCGCGCGCTCTGCTCGCACACTGCTGCTGCGCCTGCCTCCTCCGTACGTCAGCGTTCGGCCGTTCGTGTGTTTGCGCGCGCGCGACTCTGAGAGTGACTCAGAGTGAGAGAGAGAGAGAGAGAGAGAGACGTGGGGCGCCGGGCGATCGCTCGTTCGCGAAAAATCCCACGTATGTATGCACTTGGCGCGCTCCTACGTATACACGGTATATAGGTGTACGCACATATAAATTCGTGCAGATATATACGCCTATGCATAACGCTGCACACACTCGCAGTATTCTTCGGCACCCGAGGCGGCTTTCCGCGATAATAAAAGCGCCGGAGACGACGTCGCCGATTATTTCGCTTGATCCTCTCCCGCGCCCGAGAGAGCGACTCTCACGACAACGCCAGTCGCGCACAGCTGTGCGCGCGCGCGCCCCCCTTCCTCCGCCAGAGCAGCTCCTAGTCTCTCTCTCTCCTTCCTTCGCGAAGAGACGCCGCGCTTTAATAAAGGCCGCAAAATATCCGCGAGCCCCCTTCGCATTCCGGAGCACGTACCGGTCTCTCTCCGCGTCCTTTGCCCGTGCTCTCCGGGGTAGAAACAACGGCAGCGGATAAAACGAGTTGCAGTCCGAAAGAAGAGGAAGACGACAAGAAAAGTCCCCCGATGCTTCTCCCCGCCGTCTTCGATCACTCGGCTGCCGCGAGCACAGCGACTCGCCGCGGCCGCCCGCACTCGTTCTTTCCCCCTCCCCTGCCTCCTCGTCGCTCCCTCTCCCCCTGCAGCCGCTCGCTTTCTCGTCTGCTCGGGCCGACCGTGCACTTGCAGTAGTACACATACGCACCTTTTTATGCTACACACCTCGGACTCTCGTCTCTCCTTTCCTCGGCCGAGCCATCGGTGTATCGCGTAGAAAGAAAAAATACGACGAATCTGGACGCCGGCGGGAGGGATCCGCTTTCGGGACTCCGGCTGGGAGCGCGCGCTTTTAATCGCAGAGGGCCGGACGCAGGCGCAGTGGAGAGCGCCCTCCGTGAATATATATATATAGCTATCCAGCAGCGGCGCGCGGTGCGTCGTGCCGCGCATGGAGTGTGCGTGCAGCCTCGTTACGCGATAAAAAGAGTCCTACTGCGCCCCTCGTCGTGGCGCACTCCCCTTTTCGCCGGGGTCCCGCGAGATCCGGGCTTCCTGCTGCCGCGACGTTGGTGCGCGCCACGACGCCACGAGGCTGTTTATCTCCCTCTCTGAGCTCCATTTTTTTCCATCGGGAGGACGCACCGCGCGTCGACCCCTTTCTCTCCGGAGGCTTGCCTGCTGTGAAGTTCGCGCGGCCGTGGGGAGGATGCGAGGGGAGAGTACGGGCAGCTCCGCGAGGAACATGTCCAAGAGCATCCGTTGGCTCATCAGACAGGTACGCTGAGCGTGCTGCGCGTGGAAGCGAGAGAGTCTCGGGGTGAGGTTATGAAGCTCGGCTGGACGGGCCGCGAAGTAAACATGTGTTCTCCTGCGTCAATGATGTAACACTCGGCGTGCTTGTGAATTGCGGGACGTGGGTGTTCTAACGAGGCGCTCGTTGTTTCTGTTGCAGCATTTCCAATGTAAATTGAGATGAAACGTGTTCGCGGGGTGGACGAGACAACGCCGCCATCAGCAGCAACTTTGAAGCATTCGGGTAGTGGAGGAGCCGTTGTGGGGAGCGGTGCTGGTGGTGGTAGCAGTAATATAGACTACCATACCAGTGGTGGCATAGGAGTGGTTTCTGGTCAACCCGTTAGATCTGTTCCTACCTCCAAAGAGATGCCAGGTAGCATACAGTTTTCTCAAAGCCAGCAGCAATATCCTGGTGCAATTGTTGTACCAACGGCGAATCCTTCTCCAGTCAAGGTGAGTTTCTTTTTTTTTTTTTTAAATGGAAGGTTTTGGGAGATTGGGTCGTGCGGTGGGTAGAATGGTATCACAGCAAAACTTTACTGCAGGTGAGCAGTTCAGTTGGCAGTCATTCAACTAGCTCAACATGCGCAGTGAGCAGTATAGCTTCCAGTGTAGCCTTGCACAATGCTGGCATAGGTGGTACAGGGAATCACAATTTAGGCCCACAAGCACCTGTGGCCAGTTCCCAAGCACAACCACATGCTGTTCAACCTTCGACTATAAGACACAGGGTAAAAACTTTTAAAATACATTTTTAAATTTTGTATCGACAATTGTAAATTTTAATTTTCTGCATTTTTTTGCAGATGGTACAGGCTCCTACACCTCCTGCCAGTAATGTAACTAGTGCCAGTACCAGTTCGCAGCAATTTCAGAGGTTAAAAGTGGAGGATGCCTTGTCCTATCTAGATCAAGTCAAGTACAAATTCAGTGATCAACCACAGGTTTGTACTTGTACATTTAAAAAAGCTTAAGATTCATTTTATCAAACAGAATTTCTAATCTACATGTACATTTTTCTTTTAGGTTTACAATGATTTCCTTGATATTATGAAAGAATTTAAATCCCAAAGCATAGATACTCCAGGTGTTATAACAAGGGTTAGCAACCTATTTAAGGGACATCCTGAACTTATTGTTGGTTTCAACACTTTTTTACCACCAGGATACAAAATTGAAGTACAAGCCAATGAGCAAGGATATGCTTTCCATGTCTCAGTCAGTATGCCAAGTCCCACAGCGCATACAACCACAGTCTCTCATCACTGTTCAGTCAATGTTGGATCTCCCCCCATAGCAAGTCCACCTACTCAACCTGCCAAGGCACAACCTGTTGTACAAATTATGCAAGGGTAATTGTTTTATCTGCTTATTTAAAAATGGAAATTTAGGTACACATAAGTAACATTAAACATTACCACTTCTTTCTTTGCAGCTCTGGAAGCATACATCATCCAATTGCAAATAATATTTCGAATAATAATTTGACGATTCACGGGCCCTCATCGCCGCCAGTTCCGTCTTACAATAATTCCCACGTCACTACAGCTCAGGCACAAGCAGTGAGTCAGGCTTTAAGTCAGGCACAAGATGGTGTTCCTAGTACAGGTCAAACGCAGCAAAATCAACCTGTCGAGTTCAATCACGCAATCAACTATGTGAATAAAATTAAAGTAAGTACTATCTTGATTTTTTTATGTTAAAAAAAACACAGATCTAAATCTCTTCGTGTAAAAAACAGTTGAACAAATCTAAACCTTTTCTTGTGTTGCAGAATCGATTTCAAGGACAACCAGACAAGTACAAACGATTTCTCGAGATTTTACACACCTACCAGAAAGAGCAGAGAACTTTAAAAGAGTCAGGCCACATGGGGGGTAGCGGCAGCGGAGGCAATGTCCCTGGCACTGGGAAACATTTGACCGAAGCTGAAGTCTACAGTCAGGTCGCAAAGCTATTTGAGAATCAAGAAGATCTTCTAGTCGAGTTTGGCCAGTTCTTGCCCGACGCGACGAACCAACAAAGTGCCCTGGTGAGTTCTTTTATCCTTCTTATAACATGCTTAATAGTTATTTGCACACGTTTTTTCATATTCATATCGATTTGCACACCTAATCTTTTTTATTTAAAATTCATTATTTGTAGAAACTTAATATTTCGTAAAAATATTTTATTTTTTAATATTGTTCTTTAAACAAAAAAATTCTTTTCTATGAGTATCATTATTAATCATTGCTTCCATCACAGTCTTCCTTTGCACCGCTACCTAGTTGACTGTCCTACAAACTGTCTAACTCTGATTGGTACCAGTCTGCTATGTTTCAGAGTAACAAGGTTGGAGCGGTGAATGACCACGCGACAATAGTGAAGAAGCCGATGAGTCTGAAAGCGACGTACAACAACGCCGGTCCAGTGCCCCGTGAGCACCGAGACTCGGGTGGTCCTGGTGGTCTGGAGCGTGAGAATCGCGATCATCGAGATCGGGATCGAGAGCGCGACCGACCTGGCGTTCGGGACTTGAGCAACGCTGGGCAAAAGTTTGGCCATAGTACGGGGCAGCTTAAGCGGAGCCCCTCCTTTCCCACCTCCATGTCGACAGGGAACTCGCACACACCTCATGGTCCTCCTCCGCCTAAGAAGCACAAGGTTACCTCCGTTCGCGACGTCTCTGTGGCGGAAGTCGGAAAGCACGGCACCCTTAATGATTATGCTTTCTTCGATAAGGTAAGTCTTATTGAATTGCTTTCTTAAAGTCAAATTTTGTATTATTTCGTCAATTTATTCATTACTTTGTTTTCTTTACTCTCTGAAACAAAAAGAAACTGTTCTGTGCATTATGCGGGTTAGATCATTTTTATGTAAATTCAGTTAATCATTGTACAAGTTAGAGTCTTATTTATTGCCCTTATCATGGAGAATGTAAATGAAAGGAAAATGTTATTTGATTATTAGGTGCGCAAGGCATTGAGGTTGCCGGAAGTCTACGAGAATTTCCTGCGTTGCTTGGTGTTGTTCAACCAAGAAATAATATCCAAGACTGAGCTGGTGCAACTGGTGATGCCGTTCCTAGGCCGCTTCCCCGAGTTGCTGCGGTGGTTCAAGGACTTTTTGGGCTACACACCGGTGGAACCGAATACCACGTCGAATCAAAGCGTTTGTGCGAATCAGAGCACTGGTGCCGTGGCCGGTACTGCGACTATGGAGGCAATACCTAACAACGTGGCGCGGAGCCATCAAGACCGACCCCAAGGCGATCTTGCTATGGAAATTGATTACTCGGCGTGCAAGCGATTAGGTGCCTCTTATTGTGCTCTTCCCAAATCTTACGTGCAGCCCAAGTGCTCAGGTAGAACTCAACTCTGCAAGGAGGTTCTCAACGACACCTGGGTTTCCTTCCCTACCTGGTCGGAGGATAGTACTTTTGTTACGTCTCGGTAAGGATATAATTAAAAAATGTTTGCTTAAATAAGTTTCGTTAAATGGCTATTCATTTTATTAATTGATAACTTTATTTTATTCATTAAATAATATTTAGATACCTAATCAAACAAATTTTTTCAATACAAGGAAAACGCAATTCGAAGAATTTATCTACCGTTGCGAGGACGAGCGGTTCGAGCTCGACGGTGTCATCGAGACGAATGCAGCGACGATCAGGGTACTCGAGGGAGTTCATAAAAAGATGAATAGAATGCCTCAAGAGGAGTTACAGAAGTTCAAACTTGACGATTGTCTTGGTGGATGTTCGCCGACGATACACCAGCGCGCGTTGAAGAGGATATACGGCGAAAAGGCGGCGGACATTATCGATGGTCTCAAGAAAAATCCTGCGGTGGCGGTACCCGTGGTCCTTCGTAGACTGAAAAGTAAAGAGGAGGAGTGGCGGGAAGCCCAAAAAGGATTCAACAAAATTTGGAGAGAACAGAACGAAAAGTATTATCTTAAGTCGCTCGATCACCAAGGTATCAACTTCAAACAGAACGACGTTAAAGCACTCAGGTCTAAGAGTTTGTTCAACGAAATCGAACTTATTTATGATGAGGTAAATAATATTTTTAAATTGACAATTGTACTTCAAAAAAAGTTATCAAGTAAAGAGTAGGGCTTTTATAATTAACTCTTGATGTATCTTAAAATCTGAAAAACATTTGCAGAGGCATGAACAAGCGGACGAAAACGGAGAAAATCAAAATAGCAGTGGTCCACACTTAATTTTACCGTACAAAGATAAGTCTGTATTGGATGACGCAGCCAATCTTCTGATACATCACGTTAAACGACAAACTGCTATTCATAAAGACGATAAGCAGAGAATTAAGTTACTTCTTAAGCATTTCATTCCCGATCTGTTCTTTCATCCACGTCAAGATCTCAGCGATGATGAACAGGATGATGAGAGTGAGTGCAAAATATAATTTTCTTTACTTTTTAGATGAATACTTGTATTCAATAGCGATTCTCAACTATGCACTTTTTATAGATGAAAAGGATGACGTTAATCCAGCGTCGTGTGGTAATGCGCAAACGACCACGCCGACGACTCTTGGGCTGCAAGGTACGCGGAACAAAGCGACGCCCTCGCCCGCTCCATCGTCCATTGCGATAAAACCCGATCCTGATGTTAAACCACCGATACATGCCCTCTCGACTGATCCCGAAGAAGCGTATGCGCTCTTCATGGCAAGCAACAACTGGTACCTCTTTTTGAGGCTACATCAGATATTGTGCGAAAGATTAACTAAAATGTATGAGAGAGCGGTGGCCCTCGCGGAAGAAGAATCTCGGTACAAACAGCAGCGGAAAGAAAGTACCGCTGTTGCTTTAAGGTTAAAACCCAAAAGTAAGTGTCGCTATTGCTATATTTGTTTTTATTTATTTAAATAAATATTTAAATGAGTTTTCTATAATGTTGATTTATATGCATAGGTGAAATCGAAGTGGAAGATTATTATCCAGCTTTTCTTGACATGGTAAAAAATGTCCTGGACGGCAATATGGAAAGTAACGCCTACGAAGATACGCTTCGGGAAATGTTCGGAATTCACGCGTATATTGCCTTTACTCTCGACAAAGTAGTGTCGTATGCAGTGCGTCAGGTAAATTCTCGGTCCAAATTAAAAAACTGTGTTTCAATTAAATGAATTAAATTAATAATTTTTATTTATATTCAGCTTCAGCATTTAGTGTCGGATCACACGTGTCAACAATGCGCAGAGCTATTCCATCGCGAGCAAAGGCAACCGAAAGAATCAAACGGAACAGGTGGCCTTTGCTCAACAGCGTATCTTAGAGTCGCTAGCGAAACAGCTTATCAGAGGAAAGCGGAAAAATTGATGTCCGAAGAAAACTGTTTCAAGATATACCTTGTAAGTTTTGATTATTTAGAAAAAAGAATGGAGTATAATAAGTACTTAATATGTTAAACATAAAAAACGCTTTCTAACTTAAAATATATTTCTTGCAGTATAAGAAAAATTGTAAAATGACGATAGAGTTGTTGGACACGGAGGGTGAGGAGACTGTCGATAGCAGTTGTAGAGATCGTGACAGGGATTCGGTGATGGCGACAGAGAAGTGGTCGACTTATGTTGAGAGATACTCTTCATCTGCGACCGGGCAAACAAGTCCAAAGGACGTCCCGACCTCGTCAGACAATGAGCCACCAGCCAATCATCCTGTGAGTAGCGACCAGGCGGCAAGGGGGGGGAGGGGCAGAAAGCGCAAGAACACTGACATTAACAAGAAGGTATAGGACCCACACCCCTTTCAATTGCCAACGTTGTAGATTGCGTCTCTCGTGATTTCTTTGTACTCTTACGGTACATATACGCAACCAACTTGTGATTTTCTCGTCGACGGCTGTTCGCTTCATCGACAGGCAGTTTCCGCCCGAGACTGTGTCCGAAATTTATATATATTATCTTATGAAAGAAAGAAAAAACGCAAAATGTTTTTTGAGATATATAAAAACGAAAGAATTTATTTAAGTTTTTTCTATATCTTCGCAGCATTTCATATATCTTCAGAAGATCGATAAAAATGGGCTAGTGATCATAAATTTTTGTCCATGGGTTAGCAATAATCGTATAAAGTTTAATCATCTTTGAAAAAATATTTTCATGAAAGCAGAATGAGTATTAATGGAAGCTTCTAAAGAAATAATTCTGACTTTCCGTTCAGTGCATAAATAGAGATTTATCTTGAAATTTTTTTATATTAACGCGATTATACTTATTGTTCTCGTAAGGAATGCCTAAAGAGATTTATTTGATTTATTATTATTATTATTATTATTATTATTATTATTTTAATACGAATATGGTATATTTATTGTATAGCCTGGTGCTATTTTTACGTTTGCAGTATTTTGAAAAGAAAAATTGAAAAAATGAAAAAAATACAGAAGTCTATTTCCGTGGTATTTTTTTAATCGTGTAATTTTATTTTATGGCCATTTATTTATTAAATACTTTTGACTGGAACTGTCTGCATTTCATATTTTCGGGGCAACTGTTATTCTTTCTCCATTTTAAGTGACGTGTAAATTTTGTTCCAAATTGCATATTTTTTTTATTAATTTCTCTTTTTAATGTTGTAACATTCTTATTGTACTGTGAATTTATTAAAAATGTAATATCTATTTATTGTAATATATATTGATTTTAACTGAACAATAGTGGATAAAAATTAAGATCATTTAGCTGAAGTCCGTAAAACAATAAAGTAATCTCTCAAACTTAAACTTTGCTGAATTCTGTTTCGACAACACGAACATAATGATATACGTTTACTAGTTGGTTCGGTTTTTTCAAACTGCGTTAACGAACAAATATTACTCGAGTCAGGAATTTGGAAAATGAACAGTGAGAAAAAATTGAACTAACTTTGCACTCGCAAATAATTTAAAATCTTTACAAAGTAGAACAAGTTCTGAGAGTACGATTTAATGAAAAAAGTGATTAGACAGATTTTCTAGCAAAGAGAATGACTATTAAATCGCAAAGAGATAAAAAAAATTCGAAAAAATAAACAATAAACGTACTTTAATTCATGAGAAGACAGCATTCGTTGCGAATGGACACGTGTTGTTTGACGAACGCGTAATTGGCAGCGAATGCGAGTTATGCAATTCGATTCCTCGTTGCGATTCCCTAAGCATTTGACGATACTCACGATTGATTAAAGCACATCGAATGCCTTCATTAAACACGAGTCGATGGTATTTTTCCAAAAAGAAAAAGCAAAAAAAAATTGT
Organism: Sycophila sp. Sp_5; assembly: GCA_018906775.1. Taxonomy (NCBI): domain Eukaryota; kingdom Metazoa; phylum Arthropoda; class Insecta; order Hymenoptera; family Eurytomidae; genus Sycophila; species Sycophila sp. Sp_5. The sequence goes on from JACCID010000033.1 coordinate 134,524, forward strand.
TTTTATCAGTACCGTGATACTCGACGAGACTATTATATTCGACCTCGCGTTTAAGCATGTTGAAAGAAAAAAAGTTTTAACAAAAAAAGTGAATAATTAAATCAACTAAATGTTGAGGGAATTGTGCCGACAGTATCCCAGTGCACATGTGTGTATATACGTCATATACATGCAAGAGATAAATAATTGACTAGTTGTAAATCCTCCAATTTCAATTCTTCGATATTGTAAATATTCCATAGTCTAGAGGTTGTAAATAGTTAAATACAATTTTTATACGTACTAGAGTCTAGGAAGAGAACGTAAATGAAGCGGTAGCAGATTAAGAATATAAAATAATAAAATAAAAAGACGGTACGGCAGTCGTGTCGCCAGTTATATATGCTGTAAAGTACGATTGAAAGAGAGATTGAACGACAGTGAAACTCGCTGGATCAGCGTCTTGGATTGACTTTCGTCGACCGGCAAAAGTAATGATAAATGAACGAAAAACCGCAATACGCACACAGACTTGAGACAATTTGACTTTTGCACTCGATGCGTACTACTCTCTTTATTTTCGTTTTTTCATCGACGTATAATAGAATTTGTATATATTTAAAAAAAAGTGAAACGAGAAATTAATGCATGGCAATCGCGCCCGTTTTGCTAATCTAAGCTAAAACTTACGAACGAATTGAAACTAGAACGTCCAGCAATTAAACGTAAAAAATTAACTACGAAGAACTTTCTTCAAGCTAAGAAAAAAAAGAAAGGGGTAAAGACAAGCCAAAAGTAAGGAATTTTAAAAGTCCCTCGTTTCGAATCGCGCGTCGTCAAAGTAACAATAATGATAAGAATAATAAATAATGAAAAAAAAGTCAAGGGGTCTTCGTCTCACTTTTCCAACAATGCGCCACTTTTTACAAGTGTTTCTTCGAAAGTCACGCTCTTATCGCATTTTTTACTCCGCGCCGAGAAATTTACAATTCCAAGTTCTTCCCTTTTCGACCGCTGCCCGAAGTTCCGAAGCCTCAAGAATCATCGGACGTGCAAAGTGCGAGTCTAGTGAGCCGCAAAACCCATCGCCGAATCCATCACAACTCAGCGCGTCTTTTCGAGCGATAGAAGCAAAAAAAAAAAAAATACCCGTGCACCCTGCAAAAACTCAGAATCACCCTGCCGAAGAGGACTTGTCGAAATCGTATAGCGTCTCAGACGCCTTCCTTAGATCCATATCGCCGGAGCAAAAGAAAGAAAGAATTTAAAGAAACAAACGAATCAAGCGGTGTATAAATTAAAAGAAAAAGAATAGAAAGTAGCGAATGAAAGGCAAGAGATAAGAGCGAATTCGGGAGGTTCGCCATCGACGAGCGCAAATGACGTCGTTATCCGTCGATGTCGATCCGACCGCCTGAGCGGAACCGAAGAAACCTTCACCTGTATAAGAGCGCAGCGCTGTATAGCTACGAAAAGAGAAACAGATGAATCGAGAGAAAGAGAGAGAGAGAGAGAGAGAGAGAGAGAAAGAGAGAGAACGAGCGAGAGAAAGAAAATTATTGTACATATAAAAGTAAAAGAAAAAAATTTTGAAAAAAAGAGGAACTCGCATTAGGGATCATTATTATACTGCGTTTTCTTCTCTTTCCCGGCGCGGGAGGAGGTGTGCGTCGAGCGTTTTCAGAGGTCTTTCCCGAAGAGGCGCAGCGAGCGGTCGCCACCGGACGATTTCGAAAGGGAAGGTCCCCTGAACACCGTGCCGCGCGAGCGGAAACCCAGAGGGAGGTCTCGAGTCGCGCAGCGAGAAAGAGAATGAGAGATGAACGCGGCACCTTGTAATATACTCACGTGTACGAGAGCTAAAGTGCGAGTGAGAAGGGAGGGAAGCTTAAGTAAAAGGAGAAAAGTTAAATATATAATATACGGTTGAACGAAAAGAAAAGAAAAGAAAAGTTAGAAGTGAAGGGGGAGGCTCTACGTTCGAGAATTTTTTTTATGTAAATGTGTCGCATACGGATTTTCCATTGAGACGCGTTCTTCGTGCTATAAAGAGGAACCCGCCCCTTCGCGAGGTCCCCGCCCCGTCACCCCTCCCCCCACCCTTTTAAAAAGAGAAAGAAACGCGTACCTTCGAGAGAGAGAGAGAAAAAAAACGCGATGAATTTTAATCTTGACCCGTATATTAGATAGATCTATATATATATATAAATATATATATAATAAATATAAATATATTTTGTATCTTTAACTTGTATATGAAGTGAATATGCATATAATGATATAAATGGCAACAGTATTGTATAGAAGAGAGATATTGAAATACATGAACGATGCTTTTAAACATTATTGTCTGACATCATTTTTGTACCACTTGTAATTTTTCAAACAAAAAAAAAACAATAACGATGAAAAAAAAATTATATTCTTTTTGGTTGGTTTCTCTTTTCTCTCTTAATATTATTTTTTTAAATTATCGCTATTTGTTGTTATTATTGCTCATCCTGCAGTTTATTTTTTTATTGATTTTTCTCCTTTTTTACCTTGACTTTATACAAACTTTTATTTTTTTTAATCGATAGTTTGTTTACCGTTTGCCGCTCAAAATGCGAGCTTTTGCGCGTTTTTTTTCTTTTACAAACAAAAAAATACGGGAGACATTTTTTACGTTTTTCCTTTTCTTTAAGTTTCCCTTTCTTTCTCTCTCTGACTTTCGCACTCCATAGTGTCAAATCGCTTATCATTTCTTTTTCGCTATCATGCCTGTGTAAGCGTTTAAATAAAAAGAAAAACTGTTACTGGCTTGAAACATGTTCTGAATACAAAAAGAAAAAGAAATTTCTTCGTTCTGTGATGATTATTTTACGACGTACTAAGTAGTTAATTTTTTTTCTCACGCAATACTTATAACGTTTTTTTATTACATTTAAAATTAAGTTTTTAAGTTGTTATAAAGAATCAATAAACTTGAACTATTCAATCAAGTTGAAAGGTCTCATTTTATTTCAGAACCTTTTACGAAACACCTAAGTCACTTCAAAAGTTGTTCGTACCGATTCGCTTAGAAAGTAACTGTAAACCCGTTTAGATGAATTTTAAAACAATTAAACCCTTATTAAACGACGCGTTCAAAATGAGAAAAGAAAACGTTGCGACTAGCTACGGTTTAAATTCACTCGGCGAGTAGCGAATGTTTGAAACACACGATGTTAAGCCGCATCGATTCAAACAAGCTCGAAACAAGAGTAAACAGTGCACTTGTCGGAAATGAGACGAAGATAAACAAACATTGACATTTGTTTTTATTTTTCTGTAGTATTAAAAAAAGGAATAACAATTGATAAAAAATTGCGTACGCGATGGATTTTATAGTGAAGCTTTAAGAAAATCTAATAAATATTATTTTCATGAATTAGAAGAGTACGGTGCCTGTCGAGGCAGCAAACGCCCGTCAGAGACCACGACCGCGGCTCTTTGTGCGCGAAGAGTACACCTCGACGAGGACCGAGCACCGCATACCCTGTAACCTTTCCACGGACCCACGACTTCTCACCCCGCCAATGCCTTAAAAAAATATCCAACGCCTCCGCCTCCTTTGGTAATCTCTTTGATCAACCTCTACTCTCGATTTTTTAAATCGTTTTCTTATCCTCTGTGGTGATCGTTCCATTAATTAATTTATCTATTTTTACTTCTTTTTCATTTTTTTGTTTACATAACTTGTCGTTAAATATTTGCTCGAGTTTGGAAAATTTTTGTTCGAGTGAATTAAGAGAAAAAAAATTAATAATGTTAACAGCCGAGCGATGAGATGAAGAAGATTCGAAGAGTACTCGAATTGAGAATTTCTGTTTGGTTAAAAAAAAAGTAGTTGTTAAGCTCGGAGTTTTTTTTATCGACGGTCATTTAAACGAAAGCAAATAAATGACGAAGCTACTGATAATTGTTGTAGATTGATGGAAATGGATGGAGCTCTGTAGGCAAGGTTGTGGGCGGTCGCAAACGAGTATATCTTTACCGCAACGTTCGCCAATATCGAAAGCACGCGGCCCGAAAGATGCGGGCCTTCTCATCCAACGCAGTGAATTCCGAAAAAATAGCTGAGTACGTATGGCTCCCAATTATGTACGATTCATTGCTTCCTCTAATTAAACTCTTTTTTTTACATTTTTTCATTTCTTTACACTAAAATTTTTTTTAATTATTTTAACATGTTAGTTTAGTTTTAGTTTCCTGTATAATTTTAATTTTCTTTTGCTCTGCTTGATTTTGAAGCTTCCATAAATGAGTGAAAAAAAAAAAAAGAAACGAGAGATCAATGAGTGATTTTTCACTCGCTCCAAAAGAGTCGCGCTTCACGTTTTTGTTTAATGTTGGGAAATTAACATTCCAGTCCAGACGGTAAAAAGGCGTTCGATACGGGACCCGAAGCCACGGACGGCTCCGACATTATTACGTCCGACGAAATGCAATGCACATTCAATCTTAACAACTATCGCGCTATCTACGTTGTGAATCAGGAGACCTCTCTGTACAAAAAAGGCTGCTTTACGCGAGCGAAGAAGGTATGCACCTATTTTATTTATTCAAAAGCTCTTATCGTTTATTTTCCTTTATCCTCTTCTTTCTTTTCTTTTCTTTTATTTTTTTTTTCAACTTGACGAGAACAACTAATATTTCTTTTTCTTTGCTGTGCAATGTTCAGAAAAATCATCTATGGTGAAGAATAAAACGTTACGGCACAGAGAGAAATATTAAAGTAAAAATTACTATGCTCTGTAAGAACAACGGGGAATACTCAACCTATAACCATTTTTACTATGTATTGTCTATCTATTTTATCATAAAATTCCATCTGCAAATCATATTATATATTCTTTGTGTGTGCGTGTGCCTTTTCTCTTATTTCTTATAATCTACCCTTTATAGCGATTACAATATTTATAATATTTCTAATGTAATTTTGATAAAGGGCATAAATGACAATTTTTTTTCGTAATCGAGATAAAACTATTTTCACACTCTTAAAATATAATATAGATAATCTAGCAGATTTTAAAATGTTTCGAGCGTTATTATATATTTATTAAAGAAAGAACTAATTAGTAAAAATTACCCCAGTTACTGACGTGTTACAATTAAACACAAAATTGGAAAAATCTGCAAATTATGAAAACGTACAACATTACCACAGATTTATGCCTAATCTACCCTATAACAGTTTCGCTCTTTTAAGTTCCGAATCTGGCATTACCTCGAATCTCCTACTGATTATATCGCCGAAAAAACAAGAAATAACTTCTACTTTTTACAAATTGTCAAATCTCATTTAAAGAATCTACCTTAAGAGGGTATAAGCCGGTATTCTGAATCTGAAAGAAATAAAAAATATTATATTAATATAATTCCACTTGATACTTACATATTGAAGTAAAATATTTTTCGCTCAAACATTGTAGGAAATCTAAAAATCTTTAGAATGAAAAAAGTCAAATGTTGAATAAGAATTTCCAAATTAAATTCATTTCAAAATGTTCAACAATTATAACAGTTGAAATATTTAACTCCAATATGTAAGTATCAAGAGGAATTCATAATTTTTAATACGTAAATATATTTTTTATCTTCTTCGTAAGTCTGAATACCGGCTTACCTCTTAAAAAATGTTAATTTTATTGATTTTGCAAATCATTTTTACTTTTTCCTAGTCAAGCGGATATTATCGTTGCGAAATAGTACGAATTACTTCTTTTTTTCGTTAATGCTTTCAGAATCGGATCACTTCTCGTAAGCTCGTTTACGGCTTTTTCAAACTTCTTCCCCCTCTCCGCTAAGCCGATATGAAGAATTTTACAATAAATAATAACTATGTGTATAGTAGAAATTACCATGCATTTTGCAACTAGGCCTTTTATTTATTTTTAGTAAAAATCTTCGTAGGTTCCTTGTATAATACCATTGTTCATATGGAGCATAGTAATTTTTACTATAATACTTCTCTCTGTGTAGTTCTAGTTTCTTTAAAGTATTTCTTTCTAAATAGTAATTAAATGTTTACTCACGGAGAGAAATGTTATAATAAAAATTTCTTTTCCGTAGGAACAGTGGGATATACTCAACTTATGAAAATTTTTACTATAAAAAATAATAAAAATTCCTATGTACATAGCAATTTCTACTATATAAATAGCAATTTTTGCTATATACATAGGAATTTTGAGTACGTTTTATAGTAAAAATCGTCATAGGTCGAGTATGTCCCATTGTTCCTACGGAATATAGTAATTTTTACTATAACATTTCTCTTCGTGCAGTAACTTAAAAGAAAGTTTTCTTTACAAAAATTATACCGATAAGTTCTAGTTAAAATTACTGTACTTATTTTGCCTCCGTGTGCGACCACAAATAAAATGGCTTTAATCTCAAAGACATAAAAAAAATCAGCCTTCCACTGATCCGGGAAATGTTTGCCTTTCGCAGAGCCATCCGCTGATCACGAAGAGCATGAGCTCAAAGTTCCAGCAGTGGCACTTGAAGTGGTCGGCGAAGAACGTGGTGGACGCGCAGCACAGGCTCTGCCAGGATTGGTTGATGGGCCGCTACGAAAACCTGATACCTCACAGGACGCGCGTCATCGCGGACAACGACCAGGGCCGCACGCCCTACCGGCCCTACAACCGCTACTGCATTGACCGGCTCCAGTCTGATCAAGAATAAAAAAAAAAAAAAACGCCGACGCCAGTGCGTGATGATGTACTATCCCTCCTCTTTTTGCGTGTACAGAAAGAAATTTGTAAAATTCGACGAGATGTACTTTTTTTTTTGTCGCTGATGAAAATTTGTTTTCTCTCCTTTTCACAGCCGTGCTTGCTATTATTATTATTATAATTACTATTATTATTTTTATTATTATTATTATTATTATTTTTATTATTATTATAATTACTATTATTATTATATTGTTTGTCCCTCGCTGCCGATCGCCTCGGCGTGTCGCCCTGTCAAATGAATTGTGCTTAGATCGTAAGAGCGCGCCGACGGTGATTTTTGTATTCGGATGAAACGTATCGCTGCTCCAATGCATCGACAAATCGCTTCCTGTCGTTTTCTTTTCTCTCTTTTTTTATCATGTACGCCCAAAGTAATGTTTAAGTCCAAGTCATGAACGTGATAGGTTTTAGATTGTACATAATAAAGACAGGAGGGGAGGACTGCCCCGCGCGAGCGCTCGTTTAGTGTAATATTTAATTAAGTCCCTCTCTTGTCATGCCTCCGCGAGTATGGGGGTATTCGCAGACACTTTTGTACTTCGTACTCTATTTTTTTGTCTTTCCTGCGACGCGAGCTTTTCTTAGTGATCGCGGGCTATGTATACGCCTCCGACGGTCATAGGTGCGAGCGCTGGGCAGCCGTCTACTGGCTCGATGTATATCTTTTTTCTTCTTCTCCTGAGGCACGTTGTCGATGCATCGTCCGGCGATTAGACGATGTGCTTACTTTTTATGTTGAAAACAAAGTGATCCCGTTGCATTCTCTTTAACTTTCGTTTATAAGTATAAGGCGTTTTTATCGAAATAATTATTAACGGAGCGTGTCAATGGCAGTGTCAATGGATATAACAAATTCTTTTTTCTTTACCCTCTCCTGTTAGTTTTGTGCGCGGATGTTTTTTTTCTTCTTTTTTTTTGTATAATGAAGAACAGCATCACCTTGTTTGTATGAGATAAATTTATAAGCACCTCGTTATGCTGACTTGTTAATGAAAATTGTTCATTAAAAAGAAATTTTATACAAAGATTCTTTTACGTTTTTTGTGAATGGTGGTAACGAATTTATACAATATATTTTATATTTAAACAATTAATTTAGGAACGCGTCACTTTAAGTTTTTAAATAGTATTTATGTTATTCAAGCCCGAGAAGAAATCTTGCAATTATTATAAATTTTTTTTCTTTTCTCAGAGCGCGTAAATTTGAAAAGCAAATAAAAAAAAGCGAAGAAGCGAAGGCCTTGATTTTTTACCTGAACCTTAGGCTGTAAACTTTGTTGTAACATACATATGTCGTAAGTAAGGTGATTATATAAACGTGACACTAAGGATAAACAGAAAGTTGATAAGCAAAACGATATGCAAGGTAGCAAAATTTATCAATCCTTTGAAAGATTGTTCTTGTATAATATAAGTATAATAATATTAAATATAATTCCATAATTGTGTACAAATATTTCATATCTGAACAAAAAGAAATATGATAGCGCGGAAACCTCCCCCCCCATCTGCGCGACTGTATTTTTGGTGAATATCTTTTTTTTATTTACAAAGAGACATCAGTGCCTGTGTTGTAAAGTGTATAAAAAGTTTCCTTTTAATGTTTTATAATTATATTTTCTATACATCTCGTGATTCCATTAAGTAATGATTCTAAAGATGTTTAGAATCTAAACATTTGTGATTAATGAAATATCGAGCGGAGCAATTATAGTTTTTATAAGAAATGCAAAAAAAGTAAGAGAAATAAAACCGCACTTTTTAAAAAAGAAGAAACTAGGCATAATGCCTAGGAAGTGGATACAAAAAAAGTAATTGTATAATTATATTACGTATATGAAATGATTATTTAATATCTGTATATTTTGCACAAATAATAAATACCTTAATTCATATATATTTAAAAGATATAAGATTATAATCATAATAAAAAAATTACGTTATCAATCATTTAAAATTTTGTTTTGTTACTTTTTGGTTTTGTTAACTGAATTTATTTTCGTTAGTTAGACAGGTTCGCAACATTTTTTTATGAAAAAGGTTATTCATTATTTATTTAAATATACGTTTTAATTCTTACTAAAATTTATTTTTATTCATTTAAAATAGCGAATGAACAAATATTGAATAAAAATAAAAGATGACATCCAAAAGTAATGAATAAAAGTTTATGATTAATGAATTAACAGGATATTTCGACAATTGCACGAGTAAACATTTCCACACTGTTACTGATGATATATTATTTAATCACGTGGATAACAAATAGTACACTAGTATCACATTTGTTTAAAGAAAATTTGTATCTTTTATTTAAACTTTGCAGAAGAGCCGTTTAACATTTGAGCATTATACATTTTTACATAGTTTTTAATTGTTTAGAGTACCTTTTCGCGTTAAAGTTAACAGATTGTTTTTTATTTAAAAAATTGTATTAAAAATAAAATTTAGCAGTCAAAAATGTCGATTAATTTTTTACGTTTAATTTTGCTTCATTAGTTAATAAAGGTGAAAGGTTGATAATTATATACATATGTACAGATTTGAACGAAAAATTCCAATTCGTTTTAGTTACTGGAATTATTGTAAGAAGGCCTTCCTGCTAATTCCAACAGGTAACGGTCCGGATGATCCAGCCATTCGGAGGTGCTCAATTTGACGACTCTCTGTTTCTCCGCTTCCTTCACCTGCCATTTCTTTATCTCCAATTGCCTCTCCCTAAGAAGCAAAACAAAATAAGTATGAGAGAATAAGTAAAACGTGGCCTCGATAACATTTAAATAAACATTGGTCAGCTCATTAAACCTGGATTTAGTGTCGCCGCATCCCCAGACCTCGAGACTGGATATTTTATAAGGCACCCCGGCGAACGTGACCTCGCTGAACGACTGATCTATGATAACACATGGATTTCGTGGATCGGCGCCTGCCCGCAGGCCCTGTGGGTAGCCCCGGATGTTGGTATTTAAGTACAAGAGTTTCGGACCCTTCTGCACGACCCGATAATTGGGCAGTAGCTCGATGACCGTCGAGTCCTCGTTACCCCAGTAGAGATGAGTTTCCCGCCACTCGACCGCCGAGGACACGCAGTAGGTGGGATAATTGCGGCTATCGTCGGTATCGCTGACGCCGCGGATGAAAAGGAGCGTCGGGCCCCGATAGCCCAGCACGTGGTGCATGAAGCGGTTCGCCCCGGAGCCGTGTTCGTTGCTGTTGTATAGCAGCGTCCAGTGGCGCGGACACACAGTGCCCGACATCTTCGTTATCAGCGCATGCATGCTATCCTTCTGCGGCTCCTCCTCGGTCTATGTGAAAAATGAGTCATTAGTTGGAGAATATTTACGGATTATATATTGACGAGGGAAAGTTCCTTGCGATTACTCAGTCGTTTTTGTCGCTCGAACGCTCATAACCAGTGAAATAGCGAGTGTCGTAAATTATATGCTCTTATGTGTAATCGCTTTAATGAATGGATAGAAATTAGGTAATGTTGCATTTGCTTGAAACGAGATTTATGTTAATACTACGTAATCGTGCAGTGGATTTATTCATAACAGTTAATTGACAGTCAACGATAGATTTTTTATTTAAAAAAACTTTCAATGCACAAATAAATGAAACTTGTGAAAATTAATAAATTATTTAACGTTACGTTTTTTTTCTAAACTGATAACTAGAAAAAATATAAAACGATCACTAAAACGTGTGAATCATCTATGAGTCATGTAGTCGTTTACGCGCAGATATTAGGTCAAGCAATTAAAAATATTTATAATTTGAAACTTATTGCTCTCTGTATTTTCTACAATTAAATATCTATTTATACAGTTTTAAAATAGCTTTTAAAATCTAATTGACTATCAAGTACTTGCATTCAACAATTTAGAAGTGTTATTACATGCTTTATTCGTTCTTTTTTATTATTAACCGTGAATTGCAATTAGTAGTTTTTTTACAATTAGTTTTAATAGTACTTTCTTTTGTTAGTTTAAAGAGTTTGAATGCAACAGTTGCTGACATGCAGTTAAACATTTTACAACAAACCCAGAAATTCTCAAGACTCCTTCTTTGGTAGGTAGATAATTAACAAGTCGAAAATGACTGATAGATGACCATTTTTAGCACCTTCACTATATGCTTTACATGGATTGTTTATAAGCCTTATACCATTGTTTTCTGTACTGTACTTTGTGATTCTACTAAGGTAATGCTTGGTTCTACTTATTTGGTTAATTCAAATTAAACCTAATTGTTGATAATTAGTGAATACTTTGTTAAATTGATTAAAAGCTTAATTTTCCAATGTACTACTGCAGAGAATTCAATGTGTACAAAAAAAGAAATAACAATTAGATATGATGTACCCAAGAAAATGTTAATTACAAAAGTAAAATAAAAATAATTACCTTGATAAAACAAGCAGGTAAACTGGTTGATAAAAGCCACACATGACTGATGGGTAAAAGTGTATCCGACAAATCCAAATTATTTGGTTGATCCAGAACAGGGGTTGATGGTATCAAATGTGGTCCAGATTGTTCACTAGACATTAAAGTTTTACCACTGCGGTATGCTGTTGTTAATATGTGTATCACATATCTGTGCATGCCAAATACGATCCGTGGACAATTTTGCCACAGCCAATTACTAACATAACCAACTGACAAAGTGTCCTTACCGTGAAACTATAATTTCAAAAAACATTATTTTATTATCTGTTAAGCTTTCTTAAATTTTGCTTTTGTTATACAAACAGTTATACTAACACAAGCATTAACCACAGCACTTAGTGTGTTCAGTAACTGAGTACACGAGATGCTTCCAGTACTACACATTGCAAGTCTGTAAGAAATCATAAGTAACTCTCGTAGGCCGTTTGATGTGATATCGCTTTCTTCTTTATTTTCTGAAAACATTCTGACGTAGTTCTCCAAGACTGTTTGGTCATTCATGATTGCAAGAAACTTTTCTGCTTGTTGTTTGAATGCAGACTGTCCCAAATGAGCAGTTGTGGCTTTGGACAAGGCATGGAAGTGTGAAAACAGTCTATTTGAGAGTTCTGGATAAGCAGGAAACAGGTATTTTTGAAAAATAGTTTTTGTTATCCCATTGACAGCTTCCTCCTTTTGAGCCAAATCGGTAAGTATCTGCGAAACATAAATTTTCTTAGAACTGCATTTACATAGAAGCAAAATCAATTTAAAATGCAAATACATTTTGTTATCAATTTAAAAATTGCTGTAGTGATACTATCAGCAGGTAAACTGACAAGAAACATTTTAAAGATAACGCTAGGCTAAGATAAAAATAAACTTTATATCAGGTTGTATAAAGAAAGTAAATGTCAATCATCGCTTGGTAGTTTGTAAATAAAGCATAAAGTAAAAATCATCATTAACATAAACATTTAAAGCTTGTAAGCAGTTGCTTAAACAGGAAGCAGATATTCTGCCTATTTTTTTTGCAACTGATAAGGTGACATAACAGAAGAATCAAACAAGATAAATGGTCCTTCAATCGCGTCACCATAACACTTTAAATACACAAACTGCACTTAATCCAAAGCACTCCAAGCTAAATATTAAAAAAAAGGCCGCGAAAAGAAGCGTCCCCCGAATAGACAAAAAATCACAGTCGCCTCGAAGGATCTCGCTCGGAAACAATCGACGCCACTACTTACCCGAACGAAGAGAATAAAAAAAGTAAACACAAAACAGTGACACGCTATGCAGTAGATAATACCTTGGCCAGTCGGTCGACGGGTAGAAACTGGGTGTGCGAGGCGTTGCTCTGTATGTCGGCGCCCGAGGAGCTGCGGGACATGTCCGCGGGCGCCGTCGCCGTCTTGGAGTCCTGACTCGGCGCCGCGGCGCTCTTGACGGAGCCTGCGCCGCCGGCGGCGCTCTTCTTCGCGGCCTGGTTGCCCATGAGGCGATCGCGCGCGTCTAACCTCCCCGGCGCGCGACGGACGTCGGACGAACGGACGCTCGGGGCCGCTCCAACTGCTGCTCCGCTGCTGCTGGCTCACCACGGGGCGCTCTCCTCCGCGCGCTCCTCCAATCCCATGCGCCAGCCGATCCCACGCACCAGCTGCAAGCGCACCCACCGCCGCCTCGCCGCAGCTGCCGCGGCCTCAAGCAATACGAACGCGCACGCTCACGCAGGATGACCAACCCACTATACAATCTTTTTTATCCCGATCTTACGAATTCAATATTTCTGCCAATTTATAAATAAAATCGAGAAATAATTTAAAAAACTTTTTCATCCTTACTTTAAATCTTATTTTGCTGGCCCCTTTTTATTTTCCAAAGTATTTGTAAAGTATTCGCAAGTATACAAAATTAAAAGCAATTCTAAAAGTGGCTATAGAACATTTTCTTTTTTCATTTTATTTCATTTAATTCGCAAGGCTTTTTTATTTTATCTACTTTACCAAGTACTTTATGAATACTATAAATAAAATTATTTGCTTCTTCATAAAAGTATTTATTTATTAATATATAGATTGTCAATGTTCCGTTCAGTCACTGCTTTTAGTTTTTATCAAATTAAAGAGTGACATAATCAATGTTTGGATTACAATCGTTACTTCTTTATTTTGTAGGATCTCTGCTTTGTGTAATGGAAAATTCGAAATTTACATTGTAGTTCGTATTGTGTCCTTTTTCTTTGATGCTCTGACTTTTGGGTTACGCGACTGAATGGCACACGTGTCCGCTCGCTTTTTTTTCATTAATTTCTTCAGCCACTCAGGCTCGTTTTTCCGCAGAATCTTTTGCCAGCTTTGTAATTTATTAACAATTGATCGTATCTGTCCTTTTTTCTTGGTACATTTGAAAGTGAAAAAAGGGCACGTTGTTTATTTGCGAAAGTTTGGCATCGTATTTATTTCTTAGATTATTAACATTTTAAGATATATTCAGTGCACGATTATGATAACGAAGTAAAGACGCAGTTTTCTCATTGCGCCAATAAGAACAGTAATTAGTGTTTTATTTAGACGCGGGAATATTTTGCAAATTATGAACGAATGAATGAATAAACATACTTTTGAGCGTGAGATATCGATATGTATTTCTGTGGCAAGAGATAATTAAAATAAGTCTAGATGAGTGACTTTTTAACATTTAATTTGTTAGTATTCTTTTATTTACAACAATCTTGAATAAATGATTCAAATTTTAAGCAATCACAGCTCTCTCGTGTAAAATAATAAAATTTTCTTTAAATAGTTGCACCACTAAATTAATGGCAGATCTTTGAAAAAATCTAAAAAACTAATCAACAATTGATGGCTCAGTTCCAAAGTATCTATCACCAAAGTTGCCAATGCCTGGCAGTACATAGAACTTTTCATTTATTTCCGGATCGAGTGCAGAAGTCACTATTTTTACATTTGGAAAGGCGTAAGCTATAGAATGAACTCCTGACTCGGCCATAAGAAGAGAAACAAGCATAATATTGTCTTCGCTAACATCGTGATCAAGAAGTACTCTTATTGCCATCATTGCTGCTGCACCGGTTGCCACAGTCGCATCCATTAAAATTACTCTATAGTCTTTGATGTCTTTTGGTAAACGAAGATAATACAATTCTGGTTCCCCAGTTCTCAAATTGGTTTGAATTAAAATTTTGCCTATTCTTATGTCTTTGCAAACATCCCTTACTGCTTGCTCCATAGTTTCACCGGCTCTCAAAATTGACACACCACATATTTTATCTGTAGCACTTCTTTTCCCATGATAGGGAACTCCTTGTGGAGTTTCAACAGTTATTTCTTTGAATGGTAAAAGCGATAAAGCATACTCTATCACCAATCGTATTAAACGTTTTGAGTAAAAGATAAATTCATCTCTAACTGTATTTTTATTCCTTATAAAAGTGTGTAGTCCTTTAATTTGTGGTGTATCAGGAAGTAAGTATAATGATTCGGGGAGTGGCTGGCCAATGTATGAATGAGCTAGTTCTTCTCTTAATTTGAATCCTCTTAGTTGAAGTTGTGTATGAACATGTTGCACTATCAATTCAATAGCTACTTCATTTTCACCACCTCGAGGTACAATAATATCTGCATGAACCATTGAGGGAGCAATGTAATAATAAAAAGAAGGTTTCACCATTGTACTATACTGTTTCAGCACTCCTTCCAAATCTCTTCCTCTCTGTGATATATCCCTTCTCAGACGTCGTGCTAATCTTACATCTGCATCGGTATCAACAAATACTTTCATATCACACATATTCATCACTTCTACATCATAAAAAGTTAATATACCTTCAAATATAATTACATTTGCTCCATACATCATTTTAGTTCTAGTTTCTCTCCTATGTGTTACAAAATTATATATAGGTACTTCAACCTTTTTTCCTTCCTTAAGACGTTGCAATGTAACTTTGAGTAATTCAAAGTCAAAGGCATCTGGGTGGTCAAAATTGTACTCATTATAATGAGCCATTTCATGCTGCTTCTCATTTAAAACTTTATAAAAAGAGTCCATACTGAGTAGAGTAACCCAAGGCACATCAAGAGATTCTATTATTTTGGTAGCCACCGTAGTTTTTCCTGATGCACTGCCACCACATATTCCAATTACAAAAGGTTCTACCTGCTGACCAGCAGAATTATACCAAGGTGGTCTACCCGCTGTGTATATGGTTCTTGTTTTGCTTTGAAGTATTGATTCTGCTGCAGTTTTTTTATTGGATTGAGAACAGCTTGTTGTCCTCTGCCTCCGTGAATGAGGTGACTTTTGAGATTGCACAGACGGAGGTCTTGGAGAGGCAGGTGTAGGAGTGCCCATTTCCTGCTGAAAATCTTCTGAAAGCTCATCGGAAAAAAATATTTCCTTGCCCAAACACTGCTCGCAATCGTCGCTCTCAGAGCTTGCAGAACTTGGTGGGTCATAATGTTGAACTTTGGCTGCCATAATTGTGATGTAAGTACTTGCTAATCAGACTCTTTTTTCTTCTATATTCAAAGCCTACATACAACTCAATAATACCTACTTTATAAAAGATTTCTTCTCCTTCACTTGCAAAACTATAAAAGATAAAAAGTTTTTATATTAGATAAAATTTTATCATCATTATCATTTTTTAAATATTTATTCTAAACTTACGATCACAAGTGAAGACAGCACTAAAGCTTAAGTACATATGCCTCCAAAAACATATGATTCCAAATATGAATCCAGTATTTATTATATTTTATATCAAGATAACTGCAGGTCTGAAAAAAATCATTGGGCAATCAATGAGATAAAATGCATATTTCAAATTGTGATGTAATTAAATATGACAACTTATAAAATATCAGAAAATTTAAAAATAAAAAAATTATCCACATCCGTAAATTCTGCAATGAAATGCTAAACAAGCCAGTGATTAATCACCAGTTCACATAAAAAAGTAAGTGAAAACAGGTGGAAGCAAAAAATAGAAACTTAAGATATAAGCAGTAGGGAAAAAAAATTGCTGAAGGAAGTAGGAAATTTTTATGGCAGAAAATTTTTACATCTATTATCCGACATCTTCTAGGACTTGGTTCCAAACAAAGCAGCTCAATGGATAAAAAATAAAGAAATAAAAAAAACGGAATAACTGCCATTGCAGCACTTGTGTTGGTTCATTACTAATGGAATACAACACAAGGTCCTCGATAAGGCAGCATGCACACTCGAACATGTATATATCCACACATCGCTCGACAATCCCGCAAATGCGCAGTAGAATACAAAAAGTTTATTTATAACAGTCTTTTTCTCGTCCCCCCTTCAAAAGGTTAAAATCGAAGACTAACCCTAAAATAATTGGCGATTGTCACGCGAGAAGCAGGCCCGCGTCACTGCCCCGCACTTTTCGACGAACAAAGCGTGCAAGCTGCATGTCCCCGACGTGCACAGTAAAGCGTGCTCCTCTCGGCTCCGGGGAGAAAAAATTTAAACGCTCTCCCCGCAGTGCCCTCCGCAGATATACGCGACTCCCCCTCTCCGAAAAAATTGGCGGCGCGTGCGGGGGTCTGTTCCGATAAGCGCGGAGAGTCCGCAACAAACTAAGAAGAAAGTAAATACACTTAAAAAAAAGGAGAAAAAAATTTACCTGTCAGTCGTCGGCGACGTCGCTCTTAGCCACACGGCGAGGAGCCGAGCGGCTCTTTTTTTTATGCAATCGCGCCAGATCCGTAGGCGCCCTGTAGACAGCGTGCAGTCGGCGCGGCTGCTCCGTCGTCCAGTGCGCGTGTTTCGAAGCACGATCTATTATACGATTAACCATATACGGAGCCTATGAAAATGGCGCGAGCGCCGCCCGGGGATGCCCCGTCCGCTCGCGGTGTCCTAGCATCATCCGCTCGGCCTTTCACGCCCGGCGAAAACCCGAGAGTCCGCGAGTTAGTTTCAACTTCAATCGTGGGCCGTTTAACGTTTAAAAGAAAAAAATATCAGCCGGCACCGATTTTATCAATGCGTCGTCAATTTGTCGTCCGAGTGACGGATAAATGGTGTTAGCTGGGGCTCCGAGACCGGACGGGTACAGCGCAGGCTGTTGCCATCTGGCGGTTTGCGGTGATTCGCTCAAATTTCTCAATGGCAAATGGAATGAACGAATTACAGTGGATTTAATGTTTAAATGCAAACGGCTATACTACGCGGCTATTGGCTACAGCTGTTTTCCTTTCTCTCTTTTCTGATCAATGAGCTCATGCGATTTCCCTGCTGAAAACAAAATCTTTGTGTAATAATGGACAAGAGTATTTTAAAAAGTTTAACATTTTTTATTCCCTTTATTTTTAAATATTGAGAAACATTACTAAAAAATCTTACGAATCTTCAAACACTTTTATGCGTGAATTTGCAATTTACTTTATATTTTGCACTTATATTTAAATGACATGAACGGTTATGCAGTCTCGAAGAAAAAGTAAGAGGCAGTCGTCGTAATAAACTTAAATAACTCGAAATTTACAAAGTTATAGATTAATGATAGCGTAATTAAGTGAAGTTACATTACTTTATCGAAATCTCTAAGATTGATCTAGAGCATAATTGCTAGAAATATTTGAAAGAAAGAATTAAAGGTTTTTCCAAAGAGAAAATAAAGAGTAAAGCCAAGCTATTTAAGGAAAATATGAAAAAAGTGAGCTGTCCGCTGACGCGTGGGCAGTTTTATTTTTTGGCGCCGCGCGCATGACTCGACACTCCACAGATAATAGAATTGGCAGACATTTATTCGCATCTCTACGTGGAATTCGCCTCGTCGATGACGACCTCGCGGGCTGGTGGGGGATATGGCGGCGCATGCGCCCCGCAAGCGGGGGCCGCTTACTGTAGCACTCCGCGCAAAAGGGAGCAGTGGCGAGGAGGGGCGTGTAGAAAGGAGGCCATATTGTACAGTTAAATCGTAAAGAAAGGAAAATAAAATATCGGACGGCGCGCGTCTCCTCCCGAGCGTAGGACCCGCGGAGTGCAGCAGCCCTACGGCCTAGCGCACGAGCATCGGCAGAGCCCGCAGCCCCCGCGAGCGTGCAGCAGCAAATCCACTGGTCGGCCGCCGCCAACGGGGACCCCGCCGTGCCTGTCCGATCGGCTGCGCGCGTGTGTGCGCATCCTCCCTCTCGCTCCGCCGCTTTTTTGTATATAAATATACGGCGAGGCAGCAGTCGTCGTCTCGCTCGCGCGCCCGCCGTGACACTCTCGCGGCGCCTCCTGTGCTCTTTCTCTCGCTCTCACGGGGGGAGAGAGGAGAAAGAGAAGACGAGGATCGGCTGCACCGTTCGTCCGTCCAAGCGAGAGCTTAAGCGGCAGCAGCGCAGACCAGGAGCTCGGCCGCCGACATGGGCACCCGGGACGACGAGTACGACTATCTGTTCAAAGGTGAGGATACGAGAGAGACAGAGGGACGCTCGGTTAAGTGCGCAAAGTGGCCCTAGCGCTGGCAAGGCTCGCTTTGATTTTTATAACCCGCGAGGCGCGAGCGTACCCTCATGATCGATCGCGAGTGCGCGTGTTTTCCCCTCGTCCGGGGCCAGGCTCCGCGGTCACATTGAGCAGCGCGGCGGAGAAAGAGGCAGCAGACGCGGAGAGGAAGAAAGGAGGCGGCACGTCACGCACACGCAGCGCGGCTTGTCAACGTCCGGTCCGCCTGTCGCCTTCTCTCTCGCTCCCCCGATGACGACGCTCCAATTGATATTCCGTGCCGATGCGCCGAGTTTCTTGGGGGCTCTTCGTCGGGGAGGTGCGGCCGCGCGGGGTGGAGGAGGCTGAGATACGCCTCCTCGGATCGTCGACGAGGACGATGATGTCATTGGCTTTGCGTGTCGATCGAGTCATACGCTAAATTTCCTGGCCTGGCCTTTTTAGAGTAGTTCGTCGTGCGCGATGACCCCGAATGACCGATGCATCGTACGGTATGTGTCCAGGATCTGGCGGCTGATCCGATCTGACGTTTAACAGCCGCTTCGCTTTCGTTTCGAAGCAACCACGGCTTTTCGCGTTGACTGCTTTTGTTTCTGTGCCTTCCCTTTTTTTCCGTCCTCTTTTCTTAGCAGTCAAGCATATTGATGGAATTCTTTAAGACGCTCTTTTCATTGTCCGAGAGGATGTTGAATAATTTGGAGTATTCTTTGTTATTGATACAGAATCCAAGAGTGATTCAGTTCTCGACGCACGTAGTTAGGCTGCTGTAGAGTTATGTGTAATCTCATTGTTGATAACGTTCCGAGGGAAAAGGAAGGCTGAACTACTTGGTTTAGTTTTAAATTTTATATCTTCCTGTAGGTTTTATTGAGGTACACGGGCTGTTGGTGAAATTGGATCGATGACAAATTGTTCTTGAAAGTCACTGTCTCTTCATGCCTCTGACATTATGTTTCAGATTGATGTTCAGTGTCACCAGACTAAGAATTTCATTGATGACTTGTAATTGACTAATTTGAATATTCGATTTCAAGACAATTGATCTTGTAATTTGACAATTAAACTCCTGTCACTTATGTGATAAAATTACAAAATATTTCTCGAGTGGAAAAACCTTAGAGGATCAATTATATTGACTTTTTATGCCCAAATAAATTTTTCTAAAATAACATATTTCTATGCATTTCTATAGGTGGCACAAAGCAAGAAGAGCTGTGATTAGACTTTAATTTATAATTTATTTATATGCAGTTCTATACTGACAAATATTTTTATTGTCAAAGTTATAATTTACCTAAAATTATCTGTATATTAAATTACTATTATCTAAGTAGAGGATTGTAGACACTTTTGAAATGCACAAAAGAGTTGTTTTAACCTTTTTGCCTGTGAGAAATGGTGGTTTTAATCAGAAAGGTTTTGATAAAAATAAAATAAAGGATTACATTGCTGATCGCAGAAAACGACAAAAAATAAGAGTATCTGACAGTCATTGTAATACATTATCCAGACTGGAAATAACAATCAGAGGTGATTAAAAGATCATACTAAAAATGTCCGAAAATATCAAGATTTCTATTGTGTTCTTCTATTAGAGAAATTTATACTTATATACAAAAAGTTTACTACGTTAGTAGATCAACAAACTTGTTTGGAATCATCTACATTTTGTCACTTCACATCATTTTACTTTGCATCTAAAAAAACATAGTAACATTGCTAAAGAGTAAACTTATTCTAAAAAAAAAAAGATATAGCAGTTAGGGTCACAGAAAAAATGGAAAATGTTAGCAGTTTTCAGTACCAGTTATAGTTTATTGAAAGTAATATTTCAGCGCAAAAATTTCATAAATTATTGATGACCAACATGTGCCACGTTATTAAATGATTGTCATCAATTCAATAGTTATCTCTCAAGCTTATCTTCATCTGCAATATAACTCCCTCTTTATGCTTATAAAATCAAAGCATTAGAAAACCTACTAACAGGATGTTGATGATATATACCTCAAGTAAACATTATAGCAACTTATCCTGCTTGTGCAGTGCACTTAGAGTTCTTCCAGAATACCATTCCAACGGCAATTTAGATTAGTCCCTCATTTATAGGCTAACAAAATACTGGAATCTAGTTTCTAATTGTATGCATAGACTGAGTGACATCATATTTGTGTAAAAAAATCTAATAAAATTTGTTTTTGTACTATTGTTAGTGAAATAACATAATGATTTTTTTTTCATCTTACAGTGGTTCTTATTGGAGACTCTGGAGTAGGAAAAAGTAATCTTCTATCACGTTTTACAAGAAATGAATTCAACCTTGAATCCAAGTCTACTATTGGTGTAGAATTTGCAACACGAAGTATACAAGTAGATGGAAAAACTATCAAAGCTCAGATATGGGATACAGCTGGTCAAGAACGTTACCGTGCTATCACATCCGCGTAAGATAAAAATTTAATTGAATAATATTATAACGAGAAATTTTGTTTTGTACAATTTAATAATATTTTGCATCCTTAACAATACAGGTATTACCGTGGAGCTGTAGGAGCATTATTGGTTTATGATATTGCAAAACATTTAACGTATGAAAATGTAGAAAGATGGTTAAGAGAATTACGTGATCATGCTGATCAAAATATTGTTATTATGCTGGTTGGCAACAAGTCAGACTTGAGGCACTTACGTGCTGTGCCGACAGATGAGGCTAAAACGTTTGCTGAAAAAAATGGTCTTTCCTTTATAGAGACATCAGCTTTAGATTCAACCAATGTTGAAACAGCATTTCAAAACATTTTAACAGGTATACATTAGTTAACAGTGTCAATTGCACAATATTTTCTTGATTTCATAACTGACTTACTAAAAATCTTGCAGAGATATACAGAATCGTTTCGCAGAAACAAATAAGAGATCCTCCTGAAGGAGATACCATTAGACCACAAAATGTAGAACCAATTGATGTTAAGCCAACAGTTCCAGGTTCTGAATCAATGCGTAAACAGTGCTGCCAGTGACGTGGTGTTTGTTTAACAAGTGATTTACTTTACGAGTGAGTCATTTATTTTGTAATTTTGCCATTTAATTTTAAAGAGTATTGTTAAAAAAAAATAATAAAAAATAAAGCTTTAGCTTTAACGTTGCTTAATTCAGTCTTGTAACCACATTTTTTTGTTCATGCCTGTACAAACTTTGCATTGGTACTTCAGACTTTAACACACTATGACCTGATATTTTAGATGCAGCGAGAGAGACACTGAGAGAGGGACGAGAGGAGTGACGGCCGTTGGTAGATGTAGCGAGTGCAAAAGTGCACGAGAGTCAAGACTATGTGTACGGGCCTATAATCTCGTATGCTAGAAGGGTCAGTTAGCCCCACCAAAGCGAGAGGATACCGCAGATTATCCACAGAGCAAAATAAACATAAGCGTCTGCAGCGCGATTCTTTTGGTTTGCCTAAAATCGTGCGACTCTCCCAGATTGCACGGCGATGTATTAAGAGTGAAATTAAACTCACAGATCCACACATACACACACTCACAGACAGAATCCAGGCAGATTATAAGCGATTAAAGTTACATGCCAACAGCTAAACAAGCAGACCCGTTACATTACCAGACACGTTGAACAACGGAAGGCCCATGCACTCTGTCCTCCTCTGTGACATCCGTTCAAATGAAACGACTTTTTTAAACAGATTATTTTGTCAGACTCTCTCTTTAACTCTTTCTCTGTCCTTTTAATCCTTTCGCTCACATACGCATACGTTAATAAAATGTACACACATTCGCCTTCGATGCGTATGTGAAGCGGACATTATAAACGAAACACACGTGAATCACACGCGTCACACACGACATTAAAAAGTAAGAAAAGATGAAATAATTTGAATGCGAGGGCAGAAAAAAATATACATATATTACGTTATTGATAATTAAATGTTGTATTACCGCTTCTTTGTAATACATATAATAATTCTTCTTCTCAACGCATAATGTGATCATGAATATATAAACAATTTGTAATATGTAATATATTTATGAAGACAAAAAAAGAAGCCGTGCACATCAAATTCTATGTTAGTGGATGAATTGAGAGTATCCGAAGAACTGTGTTCGAGTGCTGTGTAGGCGCGCGCGAGAGAGAGCAAAAGTATAAGAGAGAAAGAAAGAGAGAGAGAGAGAGAGAGAAATGAACGAGGAAACATCTAACAGCAGCCAGATAGATGTCATCCGCAGACCTCAACACCTAACTTGCTTAATTCGTCTCGCTCTCACGTAATTGTTATATTATGCAAAAAAAATGAAAAAAAAAACAAAAATAATAGGTAAAACGCAAAATCGCATTCTGTAAATCTTGAAAGTAAACATCTTCATTTCCTTTTGAGATATATTATGAATATGGCTGAAATATTTATTATTGTGTTATATATATTTTCTAAAGGTGGAAAAAAGAATAATAATAATAATTAAACAATGAATTAATAATAAAAAAAAAGCGTCGCGTGAGCTTTACTCGATTTTTTACTTGGCGGGCTTCTGCAACACGTGCGACTCTTAGTAAGAGGTTTTAAATAATTTTTTTACTCGATGCGTTGGCTCTTAGACAAGACTTTTTGTAAAGGAAGAACTAACAATGTCAATTTTAAACGAGATTCTTTATCCGGTCAAGATGCGATTGATTCGATTCATAATAGATTTGTGAGAAGAAATTGAATTTTCCAGATTTTAAATAATAATAAAAAAAGAAACGGACTGGCCACCCCGGCTCTCCTTACGTGCTTTCAAATTGCATTATTTTTTACGAGAGGCTTTATCGACTTGTCAAGCATCGCGAGCTACTTCGCCGTGAACGAGGAAGAAGTTAACAAAAGAGAAAAAAGTAACAAAAAAAAGAATAATAGAGAAGATAAAAAAAAATACAGAATCCTAGCGTAGTTCTTAATTATTGCCTTGAAATGCGTGATGAGGCCCAGGTCGAGGACTACAACGATGACACGAGGACGTTAGCGTTATTTCTAGTACTTGCTGTCTAAAAATGTTCTTTCCATCGAGGTGCACGCGTTGGTGACGAAGATCCTTCGCCACAACGATGTTGCATCGCACGTTCTCTCCGGCGAAGTGGTGTAAAACGTACGATATTTGGATGGGGAATTTATATAGAATTGAGGTACATACATCGACAGGTGAAATCACGACAAAAAATATCTTGAAAATGAGAGAAAGAGAGAGAAAGCATTGTAAAAAGAGAATTGAAATGTCTTAAACCGCTTTTGTGCACCCACACGAGAGATTATTGATGAGAGAAAAAAAAATGTTAAGTAAGTACTTATCGTAAATGCTTTAGACAAGAGATGCCACTGGGATGAATTAAACTCACCGTTACGAAAACACTACGTTATACGTAATTCTCTAACCTTTTATTGTTAATGGATATATTATTTAATAATCTTTTTTTAATGAGAACATGTTTAAACGATTTTATTTCCTTGATCTTATACACTGATGGAAATAAAAGAAACGAAAATTCATTTGTAGGAATTTTAATGTAAAAACTGTAGGTAGAAAAATAGCCTTTAGATTTTTACTTTAGTCTTCAATTATTATTGCTTCTTTTTCTTATTTTTCTATAATTTACTTTCGCCTTTTATTCATGTAAAAATACTATAGATTACCGTTCATTCAACAAATCGCACAATTTCTTTACACTGTATTTACTGTATTTACAATATTGTTTTTAAATTAATGATGATTTGTTTTGTTTAATGATATAATACAAACATGACTGTTTTATGAACGTAAATTAAGGAGCAGATGATGCTGAGGCAGGTTCAAGACGCACCGTGCTTCTTTGTGAATTTTGATTATTTTTTTGCCTCCACTCCAACCAGCGTGCCAATTCCGAGCTTATCAGTGGATCATTAGCATCTGATTGCGCATCTAATTGTTGGTAATAAGCATCTCTTAAAAGGCGAAACGTTTGAACATTTCTGTAAGGGAGTTGGGTCATTGGATCACGGTATTTTGCTGGTAGTCTGTAAAATTAAAATATTGTTTTATTCAAAGAAAAGAAAATGAAGTATTTAAATTTATTTTTATTTTACTACCTTGTGATTGCACAGAGAGATTTAAGTGTTGGCCTTGGTGCTGGTTTCTTTCTGAAAATGCCATTGAATTGCTGCACATTTTCAAATGTGACAAAAGTTCTTTCGTAATAACCATTTGTTTCTATGCAATCAAAATTTTTTTCCTTCACTGATGTCGTTGAATCTATTCTTTCTTCTACAGTTTCTTCTTTTTCATTTTCTTTGCTAAATAATTAATAAAATAGCTGTTATATTTTGATTTTATTATTTTGATAAAAGAAAATAGAACTATAATACCTTATACTTTCAGAGTCTGCAACTTTTGATAATTCTTCTGTACTTTTAATTTCATTTCTATTAACTTCTATTTTGTCTTTCTCCTTACTAGAATTTGATAATACCATTACTGGCATAGACAAAGACTGATACCTAATCATAGGTCCTACATTTGTTTTACGGACTGTTCGAGCATTTTTTTTCTCATTTTCCAACCTCTGATACTTTTCTAAAATATGGATACAATACAAGATCTATGTTACCATATATTTACAAAATAGTACAATAAATTTTTTCACAAAATATTTCAAATGAAATACTCAAATGTTTAATGCATACCTAATGATTTCAAATTTATTTCCTCGGTAAGAAGTGCTTCTTCTAATAATTCTTCTTGTGTAGGTCTGTAATCATCATGTTTTACAATTTTAACTTTTCTCCTTTGATCTTCAGTTCTTTCTTTTAGCCTTTTTAGAGTGGCAGCTGATTTTGCAGCTGTAGATCGACGGATCGATTTTCTTTCTAAAAATATAATGAACCCTGTTATACAATAAATTCACTCGGGACAAATTTTAATTGAATAACTTACCTATATTGTCTATAAATATGCGAGCCACCTTTTGAGCTTTTGGTTTCTTTTTCTTTGGAGTTGTATCTTTTGGTTTTGACGAAGAAGGCTTAGCTGGTTCTTTATAAGCTTTAGTGAATACTCCCTTTTTTCTTTTCTTGTCGTCTACCTCCTGATCCGAGATTGGCTCGTCATTTTCATCTATACTGAAGTCTGAATCGACTTCATCTTCTACTTCTACTTCTTCTCTGTAATGGTAAAAAATGTCAATAGATATTGAACCAACAAATTTTATAGCATTTTTAAAAAGTTACTAACTTATAGTCATTGTCCTGTTCAGTTTCCTCAAAACCTCCATAAGTGGTTTTGTAAAATTCATCCTCCTCCTCTTCGTTGAGGAGTTTTGCCATTTTACTTCCAGCATTGGAACGCCTCGGCCTCGACGACGCCATGTTTAGTGCAAGATTAATCCTTCTAAATATATAAACAGTTCGTTAAAAAACCCCTAAACTATGCTGAGTGCAATATTTTAATCGACAAACTTTTATTAAATTGCAAAATGCTTGTGCACCCGGTCACAACAACACCAGCTCAGAGCCAAACATAACCTTCAACACTCTATGCAAAATGCCTTTGAAACGTTCGAAACGTTAGTGAAAAACATGGAACGTTAAATAAATTTGACTCTTCAATGCAGCTGTCGATCTCTTTAACACGCATACGCACTACTTCCGACGGAAAAAACAAACATTTTTATTTGCACATATCCACTGTACTCGGTCCCTCGTAAACTACTACAGCGCCACCAAGCTCAGTCCTCCGATGATCCGCGCGCGGCAGCACCTTCGCCAAATCCACTTTTATTTAATGTTATAATAAAACTATAAAACTGAGAGTCCGATGGAACGGACGCCACGCATGCCGCTACGCAAGCCCCGATCCCTTGCAATTGTCAAAGGCCCAATTGGATCCCTCGAACGGATTAATTGCCTCGGCCAAATGAAGAAAAGAAGGCTTGAAAAAGGTTCGATATAACGCGATGCCTCGGCCGAGGCACGCAATTGAACGGCGAGGGGCGGAGGGAGGGGGGTAGAGAGTGGGGGCGGCTCTCTCCCTCGCGGCCAGTCCGTGCACTGGCAGTCGGCACCTATCGGCAGTAGTCGTCAGTACGGGGCCGAGTGCTCGGCCGCAGTCCATTCTCTCTCCTCCGTCTCGTCGCCGCTCGCCTCCGCCCCGCAGGCCGTCGTCGCCGTGCGTCAGGTGACCCTCTCTCGCACTCACTCTCGCACGCTTGCCAGCAGCAGTCGCCCGCCAGAGGACGGAGCCGCACGCGCTCTTCGCCCTGGATCGCCGCGCCGAGAGCGGAGAAAGACAAGAACGTCGGTTTTTCTTCTTTTTCTCGGGACGCGCGCAGCATCTCTCTCGCTCGTGAGAGAGCCCCGCGTGTCTCTCTTCGGACTCCCCACTCTCTCGCGCGACGGAGAGAAAGAGCCAACGAGTCGTCCTCCGTTGTTTTCTTCTCCCCCTGTACAATACGTGTATATACAAGGCACGTACGTCGCTCCGTCTCGCTCGATCTCGCGAGTGCCAGCCGTGCAGGAGCAGGAGCAGCAGCACAACGAGTGTGTCGGCGATTGCGCGAGTGGGCCGCTGTGCGCGGGTACGCCTGGTGGAAGAGAGGAGGCGGAGGTCGTCGTGTGTGAGTGCGCGAGGAGAAGAGGAGGGTGCCCCGTGGTCGTGCAGCGTCGTCGCCACTGACAACGGCGGCCGCTAGGAACGCCAGGAGGACGAGGTAGCAGCAGCAGCGCGGCCCGGGGGCCGTCCGCGACAGCAAGCTCCCCTTCCCCGGAAGAGGAAGAGGCCGCCCGCTAGAGAGGAGCGCCGACACGTCGAACGGGAGAGAGTCGACGCGGTGTCTGCGCCGAATAATTATGTGGGATACTGTCGCGGGATCGCGATCGGCCACACGTCAAGTCAGCTGACATATTGCGCTCTGCTACACCACAGCAGCAACGACCTTCCGTAAGTACATCGGGGCGGGCACGCTTTTTACAAGCCGTAATTCGCTCTCGCAACAACTTTAAAGTCTTTGGCGAGACTCGCAGAAAGCTCCGAGCGCGCGCGCGTCTTTTTAAATCCCCGCTGCGATTCGTCGGACGTGGCTGCTGTGCACGAGGCTCTCCGCTATTTTTACACCCCGAGCGACGTGGACGGCGGGCCAGCGGAGCAGCCCTTGGCCGGAAGTGACGCGGCCGCCCTGTGCGGAGCGGGCGAGAGAGAAGGAGGGAGCGCCAAGCGGAGGAGGTGGAAGTGACGCGTGCCTCGGCCAGGAGAGAGCGTACCGTACGGTACATGCAGCTCGGCCGCTCTGGGCGCGCTACAACGTCGGGGGACACTGCGCCACGCAATTTCGGGTCAAGTGCGCTGTCGGTGTGCCTTTCCTCATCGGCGGCCCGATTACGCGGCTCTTCTCCCCTGCGATTGCACGAGCGAGCGCAAGAGGAGCGCCGCCGGGGCTCTCGCGACGACGCCAGCGCCAAGGCACATGCACCCGCTGCTGCACTCATTTTCTCTCGCTCGCTCGCTTTGCCCGAGTCCTGCGCCCTCACGCTCGCTTTTCTCGTGAGCTCGATGCATCTGCTGGGCCGATCGCTGCTCTACGGATCAGTCCGCGGCGACCATCACTAAGCTCGTCGGAGAGAAGTCGCAGCCCGTGTTCGTGGAAGCCACGTGTTCCGCGCGTCTTCAGTCGCGTCTTCTTCCCTTCTTTCTATTGCGCTCTTACTGCCTTTCGCTCGACTCTCGACTCGGTACGTAGCGAACAAAGGCAAATTGTCTAGTTTTACAGAGAGCGAGGCGATAGGTGACGTCACGCCGGACCTCGTGCATTTTCACAGCTCGAAATAAAGTCACAGCGTTTTTTTGTGTCAGCGCCTCCTCGCTCGACTCCTCGCCCCTTCGACGCACGTGACTTGAGCAATCAACTGGAAAAAGCAAGCTGCTCCGATTCGTCGGATATGTCGGAGTGCGGAGATTGACAAGTCCACGCTCGGAATGAATGACGGGACTCGTTTGGAAAGTGAAGTCGAGTTTAGCGAGTGGTTATGCATCGCGCGAGCTTAGCTGCGCACAAGTATTATTGTAATGCAGGCGCGATTAGTATTTATTTATTCTCAAATTGAGAGAACGTGACTCTACGAATTTCTCGATGATTACTGAAAAAAAAAATAGAATTTCAATTGTAATGTTTCCTTTTTTTTATTCTTATTACAATGATTTGTATCGCTTTACGGGTGCTACCTAACTAATCCGACGATGCACATCGCGGCGATTTCGCATTCAAATTTGACTTTTATATAACTGATACGCTGTTGTCACCTCCGCAAGTCACGAGAGCGGATCCTTGGATTCGATGGTCGAGGCGGCGTATAATACATCGCGATTACAATGGAGCAATAAATCGGACGTTGCATGAATTCTTTTTTAAAATAATTTCATTGTTCTCGCATTATATATAGGCGTTGTCTCCTTATCTCTCCTTCCTCGCTTGTTTATTTTTCTCATCTTCAATGTCGAAACGACAATCCCACCTGCATTCCAAGCTCTGTGTACCCACCGAACGCGCTAGGCACGAATAAATAAAAATTCACGGCGCTCGTCATTCACCTTCAACGAGACCTCTCCTCGTAAATAAATCGATAATCAAATTTAATCAAACTAATAAAACGCAAATATTCTTTTTTACACGAACCATTGTTAAAAAATATGTTATCTAATGGAAAAAATCATTTCTTCCGCATATGACACGTAAAAATTGCAGTATCTAATCTAAATAAATAAATGTCTCCCGCACACGAGTCATCGGAACAAAAAAATTGAAATATCTAATCTTGGAAATTGTCGCGTCACGGCGAATTTTTCTTCACGTTAAACGTGTAAGGTAAAATATCGCACCGAGTGTACCCACATCAGAATCTGAAAAACAAACAAAGAAAGGGAGAAAAAGACGCGCAGCTCCGAAACTCCCACACTCTCGCTCCGGCGGTGCTTCCCAAAAGCCTCTCGAAGGGGGGAAGGCCTCGGCGACTCTCGCCATGGAAAGCGCTGGCCTTACGGAGCGTGAAACGGCCACGATGGAAGGAGAGCCTGGGCTGGCTGACTCGCTCGAAAGTAAAAATGTGGAAAGCCGCTCGGCCGACTCTCTACACCTTGCAGCATCTTTGATCCCGTTCTTTCTTCGGCCTTCTTTTTTTTCATCTTTCGCCTCTTCCCCCTCCCCCTCACTGTCCCCTCTCGGGGCTTATCCTCCGACCGAGTCTTTTAACGCACCGAGCGGCCGCTGTTTTCCGAATTCTAAGCGCGTTCTCGGGATTAGTCGGGAGGCAATTTGTCGCAAAGCCGCGGCGATTTTCTTGCTTTATCTCATTCGCTGGATTTCGAATGGTTATTCCCGTTTTTTTCTTTTTTTCATCGTTCTCTCGTTGCGCTAAAGTAGGAGCGGTGAAAATTAAGTGCTCTCTGTATATACGTTCGCATGCGTTCGCGCGTGCGGGGATTAATGACTTCGCGAGAGTTTTTAAATGTGCGTACAGACGTTTTACTTTGTGTAAACGTCAGAACCTCGCCAATTTGCCTGTGTAAGTGAAATGCACAGCTGTTTACAAAACGTCGCGCGCAGTTTGTATGCGAATGGAGGATGGAAAACCGAAAAGTCGTGATTGCCTGGTCAAACACTCTGTTAGTTAACACTTGCAAAACAGACATATTACAAGATTAATGCCTGATTGAACGTTTTGTTCAATAACACACAATAAAAAATAGATTCGAATAAATTGCTACTTAAAAATTTTTTTTGACTGAATATTCACTTTAATCAATCAAGCTTTTACTTAAATCGACGAATTATTTCTAGCAAGATCGACTTTTTAACTGAAAATTTGTTTAATTTAACTATAAAACTTTTAGTCGTGATAATAAAACAAAGTAAGTCACGGCCGCCAAAAGCAGACGAACAGACACCGGAAAACCAAATGGTAGTCCTTATTGTTTTGCATTGGTAATATTTACTACACTACAGTAAACATTTAGTAAAAAAATTGCCATTCTGCAATATATATTTTACTATTAGAATTCTGCTGATATGTATCTATAATTCTAGTAAATATTATTAGAATTCTAGTAAAATTTATAATACAAAATGGTAATTGTTTCACTAAATGCTGTCTGTAGTTCCGCTCCCAGACTGAATAGTAATTTTTATTAGAATAACTGCAATTTTTCCAAAACATTTCTTTCATTGTAGGAAAAAGTAAAAACTGCATTGCATTGCGATATCAGTAAAATTGTCATTTTTAAGGTAGATTTGCCAGTTCTGTAAAGCAGATTCTATTAAAAATTGGGAAATTCTTCTGTGTAAAAAGTAGAAGTTACTTGTTTTTTATCGGTGTATACGCACCTCCAGCGTAAAGACCAGAGCCTGCACGGTTATAGCAGAATTTAGTTGGCGGCTCTTGCACTTATCCCCGTTTGCCGGCATATTGGGGAAAATCCAATTTCCCAAACGATTTTCGCTTTCTTAGCGGCTCGTTAGGCAAGCCTCGGCACGCGCACACTTTCTTCGTCGGGGCCCCTACAGCGACTCTTCTTTTTCCTTTCTTTCGCGCACACGGCGCCTAATAACCCATGTTTACGTGCTGATTTTCAGC
This sequence comes from Sycophila sp. Sp_5, assembly GCA_018906775.1. NCBI lineage: Eukaryota > Metazoa > Arthropoda > Insecta > Hymenoptera > Eurytomidae > Sycophila > Sycophila sp. Sp_5. Next base: position 165,825 of record JACCID010000033.1, read on the forward strand.
CATTAGATCGGCTGGCTAGCCTGGAAATTTCGCGCCGGCCTGTTTTACGTAACGACTGGCGGGTGTCTCCTCTTTAATGGACAAGCATTGCTTTCCGCGCGCGAAAATTTTCAAGCCCGATGCAGTCACACCAAGAACGTCACCTGCTGCCAGCTAAGTGCCGTTTATGCGGGCGGTGGCGGGGCCCCTCGGCTTTATTGTTGGCCGACCGGAACGATCCGCTTGTAGCAAGCGCACCTTTCGAGGCTGCGGCGCAAAGAGTCGAGAGTCTCGTTATACACCGCAAGACGTAATTGCGAAAACACGCGGGGGTCGCGGTGTGTATACCTGCGAGCTCGAGGTTGCTGCATCTTTTCCGAGGGTCACGCCGACATCTGACCCCCGTGGCAGCTGGAGCGCCGGGCAATTAAACCTCCGGTCGTGACCCCGGCGTATTGTGCGGTTCGAAAATTTAAAAGCTGCCGCCGCCGTTTCCCGGGCGCGCCGCTAATTTTTCGCAAACTCCGCATTGCATAGGCCGATGCCCTCGGCGACGAAGGGTCCGACTCGCTCGCTCGCTGGAATAGGGGACGCTCGCGGCTTCGAGGGTAGGGGAAGGGATCATTTAATGCGAATCGACCGTGCACGTGCACGATGCAGATGGTCGGGACGGCCGCCGTGCGCATATCTCTCTTACTCACTTGTAAGGTTTTCTTGTGCGTGAATTTTTCATATAACGCAACGAGACGACGTGTACGCTTACTGCCTGCGCCTCTTTTATTTATTTCAAGGATTATATATATGTAATAGAGCGAGCGCACGAGCGAAACGTATTTTTTCATCGCACGCCGTTATGTTTCCTGCGTCGCCTGCTTTTTCTCGTATATATATTCGCGCTAGCTTTTCCGAAGCTAGAAAAAAATGATGAGTCGATGAAGACATTAGAGTTAGGGCGGACGACGCGAAAATATTTTTTCTCCGCTGGTGCCGATGGCAGGAACTTTTGTAAATATTATTTTAATCTATTAAAAGTGAAAATAATAGCGGTTACGGTGTATTTACCGCAGATTTCTTTTGCTATACCCGCGTGGATCATTAGCTCTATATGTATGCGCCGAGAAAAAAAAGTATTGCAAAAAGTACTGTCTATTTGGAAACGTGACTACCGACCGGACTCTTAATAAAAACTACCATTCTTCGCAGTAACAATTTTGAAAAATTTAAATTTCCAGTAAATATAGGATTATTTCCATTGCTGACCGGATCCGTAAAATTGACTATATTTTTACAGTGAAGAATAAACAGTTTCTTCTGACAACCCAGTCTGTGTTCACGTTTCCGGCCTGATAGTAATTTTTTCAAATAATTTTTTCTTCATACATATAAGCGTAACACGCGCCGCGCAATTATCGAGTGTGACACGTAAGTGCCTCTCGGTCGACCGACCTTTAATTCGCTGCAGCTACTCGCTAATTAAGCGCGCCAAGCTTTTACTGCCGGTTGAAATCTGTCGGCAGTCTCCAAAACCACGTTATCATCCCGGTATGTATTCTCGACCTCCTCCAACCCGTAAAATTACGAAGAGCAGTGCCTCGTGAATTCGACTCGCATAAACGGCGTCAACGAGTGAATCCGTGCAATTACTCCTCCATGTCAGGAGAATCGTGGACTTTGGCGGCTCCGATATAACGAAAATCGACTTAACGCGCTGCGCACAACACGGGTAATCCCGTAATCGCTCCGCCCGCTTCGCTCGGCGAATCGAGGACTCCGCTGGGTCCCGGTGTACGATATCTCGGCGAGTGCGCTCGATATAAAAGCGCATAATGCGCGAGGCCGGCGAAGAGAGGATCCGCTGCGCCAGTATAGAAAGGCGGCGCGGCTATATCCTCTCCGTGACTGACCTCGATATCTGCTCCTCCTGCTCGGTCCTCCCTCTCTTCCCAAGGTCGAAAATTCGCGCCTAGCTACCTACCTCTCCCAAGGTCAGCCGTAGCGGGACTCGGGATTTCACGCGTGTATGGAATTGATCCCCCGAGCGTGGGCGATCCCCTGACGTCTCTGTTTTTTGGCGATTTTCGTGTCGCACCATTTGATCGATTGCCAAAATGCGCGCGTCCGGCTCCGAGTTGTACGCGCCGCTCCGGGAAGAGATTTTAGATTTTACGCAGAAGTGACGTACATTTTTGCGGATTTTCCAAAACATATAGTTCTATTCTCTTTTGACCGAACATCGCGTTACGTCGCGGATAGCGCGGGCGTGCTTTTCGGCCGAAAGTGGAAAACTCGTGTGTACGTTGGGCGCTTTCGCAATTTTCAATAAGCCACGTACCGAGCGATAATAATTGATCCAACTGCATCTGGTTTACTGGTCCTGACACGGTTTAAAAATACGGCGCGTCACTTTCGGGCGAACCGCACGTAATTGATTTACACGACTGAGCTAAATGCGCTCCTGAAATAATTTCTCAGAGCACTATCTCTGCTAAAAGTGTGTTAGCCGCTTGACACCAAGTACCGTGTGTTGGCGAAACGTATAATGGAATATACTAAGTCCACTCGAGTTCGGCCCCAAAATAACGCATGAATGAAAAATGCTCCTGGAGAAGTTCGCCGGGTGAGTCGAGAATGTGAGAATAGCAGGTGACACGAGAGGAAAGAGGAGTTCGCGCGCGCGCGCTTTCCTCCTTGCAACACGCTAGTCTCGCATATATTCGGGATTCGTATCAGGGTCGGTAAGGTCGTATCCTTTAAAAATCATGCACGATTCGGGTGACACTATCGCCGTGAGTGTTCGCTTTCAGTCGAATCGATTCTAGGAAGGTTTCTTTTCCTCACCTTTTCGAGCAGCAGATAAGAAGCTCGTTAAGCTTTCTTAATTTCCTGCGGCCAGTGATTTCTACAACCGAATCTAATGTTACCCTGATTTTTTTACTGTTTTACGAGCCTTGGGATATATGTTCTTTTATTTTGTTTTGTATTCTTTCGAAACACGATAGTACAGTTCTTTTTTTATTTCTTGAAAAATTGAAAATTTCGTTTAGCACATGCAACGTAAGTATTTACGACATTTTTTTTAATGAAAAGTGTAAAATTCTCTTCTTTTTTTTTTCAAATATTCTGTGAATTCTAATAGCTATAGATCGCCTTTCGTACATAATTTATTTCACTTCAGCCGATGAAGAAACTTGTCGTTCTTTGTGATGGTAATTATTTTGGAACAATAGACATTGAATTTAAAAAGATCTTGATAGTCATAAAAGAATGTTTTTTTTTTACGTGGTATTTTAGAACATGCGATATCATGAATTTAGTAATAAAAAAAGAACTTGACGAGTGTAAATCGAAAGGACGAAAAAGAAAGCAGGTTTTTATTATTCAATAGAAAATGCTCAATGTCGGCTCTAAAGCGTCTCTTAATTGCCACGCGTTCTCGGAGAGACAACACGTCGAGTTTCTCGGCAGTTCGAGCACCGAACCCGCGTTCCTGCTAATCGGACAAAGAAACAGCTCGCGAAAAAAACGTCAAGGTGCCAACTAAAAAGCCCTCGCGCACAAAGGCTGAGTGGCTTTCTTGCCATGATCCGATCCGTCACAAAGACACGCACGAAAATCGCCTCCGCGATGAGAAGCGGACAGAGAGATACGCGCAAAAACGCTCGTGTGCAAAAAAGAAGAGAGATCCAAAAATAAAGCTCGCGAAAGAACGGTAAACCCGTTACTGATACCCGCTGGGCGCCGGGATATCGACGCTTAAAAACAAAAAAAAATTAAAAGTTCGTCGATAGAACGCAGGAACATGGACGATTGGCCGCTTCGGTACAATCGGCAAGCGATGAGGAGTAGGCGGCCTGGTGTGCGTCCGCGTGCGTCACGCGGCTCGTGAGTCAAACGACGCGTCTGTATATTATAACCCTCCCCCGTCGGTGCGAGCGATGCGCACCGTCGGCCACCATTTCGTATTCCGCGCGCACGAAAGTTTACGCGGCTCGTTGCGAAGGCGCCGATGCGATTTTCCAAGGCGGGTTTTTCGCTCGCGCGCGCGAGCTGCGTTTTATTTTTTGTTCGCCCGCGCCTCGGTGGCCGCTCAAGGAAAAATCGAGTCGAGCGTTAAGTGGGTCAAGGCTGCATTTAGGGCCGGGCTTCTCTCCTTTTCAAATCGCAATTGTATAATTGTAACGTTTTCACCAGCATTGTTGCGTCGCTGTTCTATCGTTATATACGCACAGGTCTTCTCGCTTTTCAAAACTTTCGCTGGTAGCTTGAGAGGAAGAAGCACATCGATAAATCCGACCGCGTGACTCGATGACTCCAATTTCCGCGATAATCTTCTTGCAGAAGTCGATCAGTGGCTTCGCAGGCGCAGATTGGTGTATAAATAAAATAGAATTAATAATAGTAATAATAATATTTATTTTAAATTGTAATATTTACAAATTGGAATGATTTCGGTGAATACAAATACGATACATATTTCATAACAAATTCGAAAAATCACTCTTATAAGACATTAATCATTTAAATACAAAAATTTCATTTGGTGTTATCACAGTGGAACTTTTAATAAATTAATACTGAATCAGTAAGACACAAATCAAAAGTGCTAGCACAAAAGGTCATGTTAAAACGACTAGATAAAATGTAACAGTAAAATACAATAAATAAATATACAAATATATAAAACACACTCGTAGTTGCCATTCACGCTTATAAATTGCATTTACTCTTATAAATAAAAATTTACACGGGACGTCGCAGTGATAAATTAACAGCCAAATAAATAATACAAGAGTGAATCAGTTGAGAGGTGCTTTCTCAAAGGTAGTTTAAACCTGCAGAGTGTACTAATAAGAATAACAAGAATATAAATTTAGAGAATATTTTAGAATTAACTAAACTGAAGAGAGACTAAACAAAATAGTTAAATTAGTTACTATCACACGCTAAATCAGCTGAAGTGAAATAGCATGAAAATGAACTCTATGGGTGTCAATTTCTTACTCTAATTTTCTAGTGATTTTAACTCCTTTTGTGGAGTGAAATAGAGTAATTTTCCTCATCATTCAATTGACTTTATTCATGTAAAATTTACATTATAAATAATAAATAAATGAAGAAATAACCAGTATCTATTAAAGATGAATTAGTCGAAAGCAAGAAAATGCTTAATAGTTTAAAGAGAGTACGGCAATTTTTATCGGAGAGTCTAATCAGCGTTCGCGTTCCCACAGACAGCAATTTTGACAAGTTTATTGAAAAAAAAAAAACACATCACTGTATCACAGTTATTTTCAACGTAGGACGGGAAAAACGCGGGATCATTTGATCAAGGAAAGCAAATAATTCAATTTGCCGGCTGCATCGGGTCTAAAAATTATTGGTCTTTAAAAATACACCCTCGGAGTGCCGCCGCCGCCGCCGCGGGCTCATTAATAAGGCGGCCACACAAAGGACGCGTCGTGTAGGAAGAGGAGCGTGCGTGTAAAGTTCGCGGAACAAAGAGTGCGCTATTTACACGAAAGTGAATGATTAAGTGGGCATTAAGGAACTATCGCGCGAGCTCTCGCGGGAACGACGACGAGAGCAGAGATAGGCCTGGGAGAGCCGCGGGAAAACGGTACATTTCCCCCGTGAGCATACGTATGCGCAAGAACTGCTGTGCGGACGGGGTGTGTAATTGGCGATCCTGTTATTGTTTGATACCGAGGCGCGGCAAAGGTCGACCCCCCCCCCCACCTCGCGAGCACCGATCCTTATCGGAGCGCGCGTTTCCTACCGGGTTCGCATCGTGTCGCCCAGACCGTAGGATATAACCAGAACCAGCTCGACGAGTTCTGGCCTTTTCTGTCCAGACGCGAAAAATTCCATCCGGAATTTGTGGCTTCTCTCTTTTTTGCCGCTTGGAGGGTAATATTTGTCGCGACTGCGTCGAGTGATTACGATATGGAGCTTACGGCGCGCCAAGGACTTTTTGATCTCGCTTGGTGCGGTTGATTTGCGAATCCTCGGCGCAACCCCCCGGGCACTTAACTAGGCGCGTGTACTGTAGCGATATAAATGCCTCGATGAGCGGGAAGCGATTTCGAAACCTGTTTTTTTTTTTACGATGCCCGATTCTTATTTCTATTCGCGCGAGTCGTTCGATCGATAATCTCCCCGGCTGTATCAGGATTTTATCTCTACATAATTCTTTCGGACCGATACCGTTTAATAAACGTAAAACTGCATTTCCAATATGCGCACTTCCGTTACGCGTTTTATCGCCTCCATATTATATCTGCGCGTTAGCAATACGCAAAGAAAATGGACAAAACTGTGAGACGAGTAAAGGGAGTGATGCGCGTCGAGTCGGAAGAAAAATTCTGCACACCGAGGAGGCATAAAGAAAAAAACAAGGAGAGATTTTCCTCTGGCCGATTCCTGGCGAATTAATCATCCATCATCGACGCGAGGTTCGCCATCAATGCCGCGGTCATTGTTCGCCGCAAATGTATAAGCAGACGGTCGAAAAATATGTATTAGAATAGGGGACCCCGACGCGTGGTCGACCGTCAGGTCGTTCACCTGCCTCAATGCTACTGGCGAATTTCGTCAGGCCGCCCGCGGATTCTCTCGCTGTGCGCAACGCGGTTCGGGTATAGATTCGACGGGGAAGGCTGACGTAAAAAGAAAAAAAAGAGCGAAAGACGCATGCGTTATTAAATGTGCGTGCAATGCGATAAGATAAGCCAGTGAATCGTTGCAAGGGCTACGAATTGTTTTGAATCATCGTAGTCCCAGCTGTTTCGGGTCTAACCGCCAATGTTTGTATTTAGAAAATTGACAAGACCTCTCGTCTTCGCGTACATCGGTATAGGATCCGACGTCGACTAGATTCGTGCGCCACTGCTTTCAGCATTAAAATCTACTTATAGATTGCAGCGTTTCAAAATATATCGGCGCCGAAAGGATTTAAAACGCGATTTAATCAGTTATTTTTATTTTGATGAGGAAATTTACTATACGGAAGACAGAACCTATACATAAAGCGACGATTAATCGTCTGTTTAAATTGACAAAAAACATAGATTCTTGATACATTTAAACAAGGAATTTCTGATTGTAAAATCGGATGTCTCAATATCCCGTTATTTATGAAGCGGAAATCTCCGTATTTGCGCAGAAAAATCTGCATCACTTCTCGCAATTTTAACGATTGACGTACAGCGTCGAACCGAAGCACAAAGAGAGACAATTGTTTTCAAAAAGTTAGATACAAGCAATCGTTCCTCGTTCCAGGCCCCTTTGCGTACCTTAACACCGACTACGAAACTTCCGAAATCCCCTAGTCCGAATAATTTCGGGAGACGATGGATAGACCGATGGATCGACGGTTACTCGTAAAAGAAAAAGCACTAATGTCCCTTCTTCCTGCTCGAACTCTCCCGGAAACAAAGGGGAAGGCGACAAAGGATCGTTGCACGCCACACAAAGGTGACGAAGGAGTCGCGCGCGTACGACGACAGTCACGCGTCCGAGTGCGCGGGGACAATGAAGCGACGTAAAAATTGTTCTTGGCCTCGCGGCCAAAAAAGCTCGGCACCGCGATTTATCCGGCTCAGTGTTCGAGCGACGATCGAACGGGCCAGTAGTCAGTCCGCTCACGCCGGTGCGTCTGCTCGGACTCTCGGGAAGCAGCAGTGCGCGCAGCTAACGCGCCATTTTCATCCTCGCATCTGGAAGGTCGAGGTCGTTGACAGGCCGCCTGCCTCGACGCGCTCGCGAGTGTATGTGTGTACGCCGTGCGGTTCGGACAGCCTTGTGACTGTGTGTGTGCGCGCGAGCGCCTCGTGCGTTGCTGGCCGCAGTCAGACGGCCGCCGAGAAGGGACGGAGAAGGAGCCGTCACGCGATTTTCGGCGGCTACCGACCCCTTGAGGCGGAGGCGAACCTCCTCCAGAGGTGCTCTCTCCCGCAAGTACGTATAGCTGATTCTTCCGCCGAAGAAATATTCTCCGCGCGAGGAGCAGTATAATAATGTGCGCAGTTTCGTTCTTATCGCACGAGTCGCAACTGATTAAATGGTGCTTGAACTCTTTCGTCAGCTGTTAGCTAACGAGTGTGTTTCTTCAGAGGCCCAAGTAACGTGGTGGATCGAAAGTTTCCTTTTTCTCTTTTTAATTATGAATTAGCGGCGATGTACGAGCACCTTTTTATTTGCCGTCCGCGGTTTTATCGATCGTTATCGGCTGTTAACGGCAAAGCCATTCACTCATTGTTCGCTAAGGATTACGTCATTTCGTGCAAGCCTGGTCTAAAATTGTGATAATTATACTATCAATCCCGCTTAGCTTTTGCTGGAAATTCGTGTTAATTAGGTCATCACAAAAGAATTAACCGGGTTTTGCTCGAATTGATCGCGAAGAAGGCCCATTGTTACAGGCGCTCTTCCGCGCGCGCATGTTTCTCCTTATAACGTAGTATATTACGTGACAACGGAAATAGTATAAAAATGGTCCGAGATCGCAGTTAATTTAAGGTATTCTTTTTTACCTCCCATGTTGCATATACTGTTTTTCGGCGAACCGAAACCCTAACCTTCACACGCGATGTCCTCGATGGAAATCCCACGTTTGTCACCCTTGCCTTCGGCTTGGGTGCCAATTTACATGCGATCTAGGACCATTTTTGTTTTGCCTCTCTTGTCACGTAATGTACTATTGATTTCATACAGCGATGCTCGACTCCGTTGCATCCACAGCACGCGTATTTCTTTTTTAGCCCGTTCGATTTCAACGAAGTCTTGATTTTACATCGCCGATTGCATAATAAATTATTATATCAATATTCACGATTTTATGGCAAAATAACATGTCTTTATTTTTTTTAAACTTTCAAATACGCATCGTTTATTGTGCTCCGAAATGATGAATCGGCACTGCAATGCGCCCCTTTCTGCATCAGTCGCCGTTAATTTGACTAAAAGTGTCGAGTCATAATTCCGTTTATAAATTATAAATTTTATAAATAAAAATTAAATAGTTCAGTTATACGAAAACAATTATTGCCTTACTAAGCGTGCTCTAAATTTGATTAACCGTGTCACAGTGGAAATACATACGAAGCTTCGAGGTCTAGTTTCACTGTGCTATTTCCCCCCAAGGCGAAATTGTCGTCCCGCAGACTTAAATTGAAATGAGGCGCGAATTAAGCGTTTTCTTAAATTAACGGCTAGAAAAATAATGCTTTCGCGGTTTCCTTCCTGTAGAATAAGAAAATCGTCGGATGGTCGAATAAAAAAATCGAAGCAAGCATGATAACGCGGCATTTAGCAAACAAACCCCAGTCGTTTCGGAGCAGTAAAAATCTGGGCTCCCCCATAGAATTCGGGCCCTTCTCAATCAGCGAGCCACGAAATTTCGTGCCGGACTCGAGGTATACCGGGGCCCGTCTTGTAAACAACCGAGCCATTTATCGCCCATAACCTCGTCTTTCTCTCTCCCCCGACAAACTTGTTTCCTTCGCCGCATTTGCGCTCTCTCACCCCTCTTCCCTCTCTCCTTCTCTCTCTCTTTCTCTCTCTCTCTCTCTCGCTCGGACCCCGCTGTCTTTTTCAGTCGTCGACACACGGTGCACCTGCAGTGCCGCGCCGCACGCGCCTCTTTTGTTTATTTACACGCTCTCCGAGAGAGCGCGAGGGTCGGAGTCGTTGACCGGCTTCCGATCCTCCCTCTCTCCCGGCTTTTCAGTCTGTTGCTCCGAAAGCTCCCGTCATGGCCGATAACCTCGACTCTCTTTCTCATTCTCTCTCGCTCGCTTTCTGCGTTCTTTTACCCCGAGAGCGCGACTTCTTTTTCTTTTTTTTCACTCATCCGCCAAATTTTTCGTCGTCTCCATCGGCATGTGTCTTCTCTGTTTCATTCCTGTATTCGCAGCGCGCATCTGTGTGCGTATTATTTTTATTTTTATTTTTTGTAGCCGGCGCTCTGGGTGTATTTGACATTTGCGAGGAGCGCTGATTAAAGTTTAACGGTCGCTGTAACTGATGTGGAAAGTTTCGGAGCGGAGGCTTTATTTTTCAGCGGATTTATCAAGGATGACAAAATCGCCATTATTTCAAAACGAACGCTCGAAATTTCTCCGATGTTCTTGCGTTTTCTTTTTTTCTCCCCCTCACTGTTTCGCGTTATAGATAAAGCCGTAGATTTAAGCAACGGCGATTATAAAGTTCGTAGCCAAGGAAATTTCTGAAGTTACACGATTCCAGTTTCATTTTCAGTGAATGCACGCGCAAAAGTTTTTATATACATTCACTTTAAAAATCGACATTAATTTAGTTTAAAAAAATTCCATTAGATGTTCATTTCAAAAGGAGAAGGAAGAGCTTCGGGGCTTTTTGTGTACAAACCGAAAACGTGCAAGCCACCAAATGCCAAGGCTGCCCTTAAAAAAACGAAGAATTTCCATTGTATACGAAGTTGTATATAACTTGCCGAGATCTCGAAGTTGCCATCTACAAGGCCAATTAGGCTCTAAACTGTAGCAGCCGCACCGCATCATCTCGATTTAGTAGCTTCAGACTAGAGACGCTCCCCTCGTGCCAAGGCAAAAAAAATCATCGATCTGTACCTGCGATGCATCCGTCATCGACCGTCCCGCTCCTTCCTTCCCCCCGCGAAATATTTTCGTCGGGGAAATCGGCTCCCGCTCACCGTCTAGTCGCGGCCGTCGGAAGTTTCGCACTCACGCGCGGCACTAAATCCGCAACGCAGACAATCCGCGACAAGTGCGCAGTTAGCCGCGTAGCACCGGGGGCGCACGTGTACGCCGCCTAATTGGCAGTCGCGCGCCTTTTATTTTCGAGATCAGGCTCTCCCCTCTTGCGTGCCGCCGCCGATTCATTCACCTCCCGCGCGCGCGCGCGCGTCAAAATCGCGACGCGACCGTCGCCAGTTGCCCAACGCTCGCGCGGAAAATTGAAACCCGCGTTTGCCGTCAAGGGAGACTCTTGCTTTGAGCTACTTTGGAAGGAGCTGCGATCGATCCGACCGCGAAACAATATATCGCCAGGAATCGAACGCTTTTCTGCTCGGGGGATAGTGTAACTCCTTTTCTTTTTCCTTCTTTCTTGTTCTTGAGGAAGTTTGAGACAGGCCATTGTCTTCGTCGTTCGTAGAGTGTACGTGCGTACGTATGCGCGAAGGGGGGACGAGGCTCGCAGAGTACGAGGCCGTAAACTTTTTATTCGGGCTTTATAAATAGCGAAAGTATCCGTTACACGTTAGCAGGCTTAGTGGCTTTAAACTGCTGCGAAGTGTCTTTTTCACTGTTGTGCGTAATTTCAGCGTATCAATTGTAAGTGCGTCATATTTCGCTCGTTAGAAACTTGTTTCGCGTTCATCTGCATACTTCGCGCAAAGTTCGCTTTTAATGTATTCCAATTTAAAAATTAGTTGTCGATAAGCTGACTCGGCTGAATTTTTTTAAAGGGAATGCGGAATTATCGGGAAAGAAAGAGAAGGGAATAACTAATTTGCGTGCACACGTTAGATAAAAATATTAATAAATAAAGTATAAAAATTGAAGGACACTTCAATTGCAGAAGGCGCTTTAAAAGCGAAATTGTGCAAGAGACGCGCAGGCATTGACTCTTTGCAATATTGCAGTTATGATTGCTCACTTATTTCCACCAATATTTATACAACTCATTATTCAAAATTGCTTGCATCACCTTACGGGGAATGATAAAAAAAAGAAGTCTACTTTGTTTTTCATCGGCCATTGGTGTATGCATGTTTCGACAGTAAAATACTCTGTTTTAATTTTAAATCGAACGCCTTGATTCTTCCTCGTGCCGATGAGTAATGGCGGGGCCAATTAACGGGTCAAGGGTTCGCATAAAAAATCGGTCGCTCGCTGATTAGGCATGGCCGCAATTCCGTCTCGAGACACCCGGAAACACACCACTCGCCGAGATAGCTTCACTCGGGCGTTTATTGGAGCAGGTGCCATTACCCGCGTATTATATGGTGTGTACGTGCCAAACGATAGCGAGAGTATCTCGAGAACACTATGCAAAACGGAGTGTTCGTCACAATTTATCGGAGAGATTATCAGCTCTCGTTCTTTTCGTCAAATATTTTCCGCTAAAATTCGTGCGCCAAATTAGCGCTCGCGCTCTCGATCTTTTTCGTTTACCTTTGCGAATCGCTCTAACGAGCCAGGACTCTCTGCTTGTTCGTTCGCGGCCGCTGAAAGCGTTTATTAAGTTAGGAGCCGACACGTTGCAAAACTTCCTTTATTGCGATCCACATAACGTTACGCAATCGCCGCGCGCGAGAAAGAAAAACCAGGCGGCTCGTGTTTAGCATCGTTATTAAAAGAAAAAAAAAGAATAATGAACGGAGCTCGCGTGCGGTGAGTGAGAAAGACAGAAAGAAAAAAAAGAGAGAGAGAGAAGCAAGCAAGTGGGAAACTTACATTTTGTAACGCGTGCACTGCCTCGCGAGGCATTTCCTGCGATTCGTGGATCTCGCGGCGGGACGATATCGCGCGTACGATTCATTCTCTCCTTTTTTCGCTCTTCGATTGAAAATATTCGTGTGCGCGCCGTGCCGACGGGCGCAATTAAGATAAGCGAGAAGAAGAAAATTTCCTGCATTATTCGCTGAAGCCGAGGCCTCCCCGCGTCTTTCGAGGGCAACGAGGCAACAGTCGTCGTCGGGCGACATCCGCGCCTGCGCTTCGCAGACTCGGAGATACGTGTCGACGTCGTTCCTCGCTCCTTCTCCGTCTGTCTGCTGCACGCCTCTATCAGGCAGCGCGCGCTCGACCCCTTTCCCTTTTCTAATACGTACAAAGAAGCATATCTAGGCGCTCTCACTGTGTTTATCCCCCTCCTTTGTGCTCTCTGCCCCCTTCCTGCTGGAGCGCCTGCTTTCGGTCGGACGGCGGCCCTATTCCCCGGTCCCTTACCTAGCCCACGAAAAATCGATGTGCGTGTCCGACGCTTTGGGCTCGCTGCGTATGCGGAGACGGCTGTGCTCTCTCTCCCTCTCTCGCGTAGCCTACATTCTTTTCGAGTGTTGCCTCGGCGGCGGTCTGGAATTTGCATCGTCGGAGCGCAAGCAATTGACCGTTGAAAGAAAAAGCCCCGGATTGATATTGATTCGAAGCATGAACGTCGATTGACGCCGGGATTTTTGCGAATATCTTTTCTTACTTTTTTTTGTTAGGCGCGAGGAATTATATACGGACGAAAAAAGTACAAAAAAGATGCTGCCGTTGTTCGAACTTTAAAGCGCTAGAAGCAACGCCGAATGCGTCATTATTGTTTTAAATGAATAGATAACCGCCTGTTATAACGAGGCAGCGTTTAATCTAACTGAGTGCTCCACTTTCCATTCGAATTTTGTCGAACGATCATTAACGCTGTTAATGACGTTCAGCTGAACGAGCGCGTGTAATATTTTTGAAATGCTCTCGCGCTGTTACAAATATCAGAGCAATCGAATCGTTCTAAAAACTGTACGAAGAAATTGTTCAAACGTTTCGACGATGAAAAATAAAGTTCTCGAAGAAAACAGGAGCGTCGCGTGATTTTTACATAAAATATATATCGCCATGCGTCCACTTAAAAAAGATAATCCAGCTCGCCGTCGCACGAATCGATACATCAAACGCTATGAGCAATGAAAAAAGCGCAAATCTCCACTGTATCACCAGGGTAAGCCCAATGGAGAATTCAAAAGCTTACGTTATACAAATGTAGACAAAAAACGAAAAATTTGTCACTGTTTCATTCGTATGCACTTCTCTTTCTTCGGAAGAAGTCCCCTAGCCGAGGTCGACACCGACCACGATTTCGATCGATCGCTCGCTTGGTTCCGCATCTCTCGGGTGTACATATATACATTCGCTTAACACACGACGACGACCGCCGCCAGCGCCCACATACGGCGTTTACCACGTGTCCATTTCGTTCCTTTTAAAAGCCCTCCGTTTCTCTCCTAGTCGTCGCGCAGCACACGCTCGTGACACACACCGCCAAAACGGCTGCCTCGGCCCCTTTGCGTCGAGTTTTTAGCCGAGCGACCGCGGATCCGCCGTTATCGGCCTGTTAAAAAATTCACACGCACGCTCGGCTCACCACCGCCGAGCGTGACGTGTAAAATTACTACCGTCGGGAGTTCGCCGCGCGAGGCACGATTCCACTCGAACGATATTATGAATTTATGTGCTGCACCGCGCTATACAGAGTATATACAGAGTACCATAGAAATAAGCTTCTTTCTCTCCTTCTTCTTTTTTTATTTTCATTATTTCGGAGCACACGCAAATCCAATTGTTCGAACGTTCGCGTCGCGGATTGCACGACAACGACGTACATATGCAGTGGCCTTTGTTCGCGCGTAATTACGCGTCGGTTTGTCCTGATCGAGGAATCCGAGCGGCGCGCGTCGTTACGTTGCGCACGCGGAACGGCAGGTGACGCACTCTCGTGACGCGATATATTTCCCGGCCAGGCGAGCGCTTTTCGTTTAGTCATCGGAGTCGCGCGCGGAAACTCCGCTCTCGCGCGCACGCCGAAGAAAGCGAATCGCCGTCCGTCCGACCCCTTTCGATTCGCTCGACCGCCGCGGCCTCCTTCGCAGCTGCATTGTAGACGAGAGACACACGTGTGCGAGCATACGCGTATGAACGAACGAGCGGACAGGTATCGGTTCCTTCTCTTTTTTTTTCTTGTCTTGAATCTCTGTGGCGGTGACGTCAGACCGTTGTGCGCGAGAGTCCGATGGCTTCTGCTAATCGATCGCTTTTTATCGGGTTTCGAGGTGAGAAAAGCTGCTTCCGGTGGTTCAGCATGGAAGCTGCTCTACCTTCGGTTTATAATAAGCGCGGGCATCGGTTTTGCGGAAAAATTGTTGAAATTAGTGGAAATTTCACTGCCCATCTCGAAATAGTGAAGCTCCTCCCAATAATTTTTGTAACAACAATTCACCGAATATAGTACACAGTTGATTCGGTCGTTTAGACAGTAAACTGGTGCAATGAATGAAACATTTCGGGTGTGTTCCGCCGCCGCGATTCCGTCGTCGTGTAAAGAAAAACAATTTATTTGCCAGTAAACGCGTTAACCTCAGCTCGGTCGACGCTCTTTGCTTCATTCTCTCTTTCTCTTGCTCGTTCTAAGTTTTAATATTGCTCGAAGCCTCTCAATGAATTACGTCACTCCGAGAACGACGCAGTTACCGACAACATGGATATTTTGAAAAACAGGCCGAGCAGTCGCAGCACTTCCAGAGATAAATAATAATCGCGCCGTTTCGCCAGTTTCGCTGATATATTATTTCGCGTCGGATGGCTCGAATAAATTTCTCCGCTGGCGTGTGTGGCACCGTAGGCGCTGACTCACTCCAGAGGCCCATTATATCACGACGCAACGAGTCTTCTCTATACCCGAATTATGGTTGACGACTCTCACCACCGCCTGCCAAAGTCAAAAGGCATACGCACAATCGCGAGCGAAGAAAGTGCCGAAAGGAGACGCAAAAAAGCGAAGAAAGTCAGTCTATCGCGCGGGAGTTTTCCCCCGTCAGCAGGAGAATCGCGGCGCCCGACTAGAAGGCGTTATCGCGGCGGCGTGTGCACGCCGCAGATAAGAGAGAGAAAAAATGGGACGCGTAGGAGACGGCTGACGCCTTTCACGCGGGTGCGCGAGAGGACGTTTCAAAAGCACGAGCGATTGTATAAGAACCGAGCGTCGTTTGTAGAATATATCTTCGGCTCCGCGACTGTATTCTGGTACGCCCCCCCCCCTTGGACACCTGACCACCGATTTAAAAGAAAAAACCTCCCCTCTTCTTTTCTTCTTTCGATTTTTATTACCTGGCGGCCTGTACGAGCGGACTAATCTTGGGCAACCTATAAGCCACCAGCTAGAGATAACGTAATTTCGGCACTCTCGCTTTCCAGCGATGTGTAATAGGACAAAAGTTCAGGCTCGTGAAACGCAGTGCTTCGCATACGCATTTACATGTAAACGGTTAAGCCAGAAAAAAAGAAAGAAAGAAGGACGCGATTAGCCGTGGCGCGACACACGGGTATAAACGCGCTTTCTATATAACGAGGAAGTTAAATCTGTCATTTTCCCTACTCCACGTGCGATTTCACTTCGCGTCAACCTGTCGCGGTTATATTATATACTTTCAAAAGCGAAGAACGGAGATTCTCGTCGACGTTTGACGTACGCGCTCGAGAAAGAACGAACGAACCCCCTCGTCGTCTCGAAGGCGAAGATTTTTGGCCGGGAGAATAAAAGGCTGTCCGTCTCTCTCACTCGGCGCACGTGTTTTCCGGGGCCGTCGCACACCCACACGTGGACAGGCGCGTCCCGACGCTGCTCCTCGCGCACATGGACACGGGGAGGCGCGGCGCACGTGTAGGTGCATGCGCGCGCGCTCGACCGCGTATAAATATCGAGAGCGCGAGTGAAAGAGCGGCGGCCGCCGCCGTTGCGCTCTCCCGACGTTTCTCGGCCGCGTACATTCAACAGCTGCGAGGCACACTGGCCTCCTCCCGCGCAACGCCCCCCTCTCCCCCCACCGCGACACTTGCATCGGTCCTCGCTCATCCTCCTTCCTCTTCTTCGTCTCTCTCTCTCTCTCTCCCGGTTTTTTCGTACATCGTCGCCGCCTGCCTTTTTCTCACGCCAGGTCGGTTCGTCGGTTTTACGAGATAATAGGCGAGATCTCGGGGAATCTTATCGGGCGACGACGATTGCGACGAGATTCGTAGGATGCTTCATGGGACTCT
This sequence comes from Sycophila sp. Sp_5, assembly GCA_018906775.1. Taxonomy (NCBI): domain Eukaryota; kingdom Metazoa; phylum Arthropoda; class Insecta; order Hymenoptera; family Eurytomidae; genus Sycophila; species Sycophila sp. Sp_5. The sequence continues at coordinate 182,597 of JACCID010000033.1, forward strand.
TTTTTTTACTTTTATGGGAAGATGCGAGTGGGCGTTTTTTTCGAATGCTCCCCTAGGATCGGTGATCGATGGATTTGTTTTGTGCTTGTCCGGGATGGCTTTAACGGACGAACCTTCGAGGCGATCAGCTGTTCTGGTGGAAGTTTTTTTTTGTTTTTAGTAGATTCTGTGTGCTTGATAGGAATTTTTTTTGGAGTACGTAATCGTATGTTATTCTTCTAAAGCTTATTAGTGAAAAGGAATGACTAATCATTAAAAAGAGAGGAGCAGTAATTTTCAGTGAAATTTCACTGATTCAACTTTAGATAAATATCTTCTTTGTGTCCGATCGCTATAGTAATTTAATTAAACATTCTAAATCTGTCCGCTGCGCTTTTGAACACAATAGTCATCAACTTGCAAATTTACTTTTCTTTATTATGAACAATGCTCCTTGTTGATTCGAAATATCTCCCCCTCAAAACCTTATCTGTCTTCAAATCGCGCTCGAACGATTAGTCAGCGCACGAGAACAGTGAACGGCTCTTGTTCCGAATGCAGCGCTTGATTTTCCGAAATTTCGTCTTCCTCAAGACAAGAAACTCTCGGCGGGCCTCGCGTGAAACTCAATCACCCCCAGGGAAGCCAGCGAAATGAGCCTCGCGGAGACGCACGGGTCTTCGGACTTTAGAGCCCCGGGACGCCGTCGCACACTCCATCAGGAGCTTCTCGTCTTCCTTCTGTCCGTGGGACGGCGAAAAATCACGCGGGCTGGCGTCCAAACGATTAATGCGGCGCGGCGTGGCGGCCCTCGCCTGGACGTCCGCCAGTCTTCTTATCCCGTCCGAGTCGAAAAGCTCCGCACCTCCCCCCCCCCCTTTTAGCCTCTCCCCTCTTCGTTCGCTATACTCGGCCATCCCCGATCCCACACGATACTTTTTCACGTCAATTAAAGCAGGTGTCGCGGATCGGGCGATATCGCGCGGGCGTGCGGTAAAAAGTAATGCCAAGGTCGGGGTCCCCGAGGAAAGCGAATTGTAAAACGAGGACGTGTAATAAATTAGGTTTATTGTTGGAGCTGATGCGCGCGCGCACCTTAAACTCGGTGTATGTACGAGCAACTCGTCTTCCATACTCGCGCGCAACAGTTTTTAACGGATCTTTTATGAGAATAAGTATATTTTTTTTGTCAACGATTCACGGAGAAAAAAATTGTGAATAAAATTAACCTAAACTTACTGATTTTCTACTTACGTAAAATTTGATTGTTAATCAAATAAATAAGTGTTGCTAAAACTACATACAGTTAATGTTTGAAGCAAGTTTATTTCACTATCATATCAGTATATTTTGTAAAAGTGTAATTATGTTTCTTCAGCGTAATCATCACTGAATTCCGTTTTATACATCATGATATGGAAGGAGTGAAAGTAAAATTTTTTCAAACGATTCAAATTTTAAACTTGCGTTTTGTACGAAGTCTCTAAGTCAAAGACCGTCGAGCTTACTTCGTCCAGGTTCTCCTCTATCCAGAAAGATATTGTTTGTAAAATAACTCGCGTTGCGCAAAGCACGGGTACTTATAGAAAAAATAAAAAAGGCAAAACAGCAAGAGTGGTGAGCACAGCGAGCCGAAATTACCTCTGAAAAAAATGACTTATAGCTCACGAGCACAAGTACTAAGGTGTCGAAAGAAGACGTCGGGCGACCGCGAGGCGTCCTTCGATTTTCCCTCCTCGCGATCCTTCCCCGTATTATAACCACGCACCGACCTTTTTCTCTCTTGCTCTCTCGGCCATCCATAAGGCGTCCGAAAAGCAGCTTTTCCCCGACCAAGAGAGATATCCCCCACTTCAGCGGGCAGCATATCGGTGCCTACGCGCAGAGTATGCCCGACGAGGAAGCCGACGGCGGCCGTGGCGCCCTCTGCGCCAGGAGCGTACCCAGCCGCAGCGGATCACTCCGCACCCACGGAAGAGCCTCGTCTCCAAGGCCGCCTCGTTTTCACCTCCTTTTTCCCTCCTCCAACGCTCCCCCCATCCCCACCTCCTTTTCTAACGTACGCGCGCGTGCGAACAATCTTCATTGTCAAAAATGAACGATAGGCAGCGGCGGGCTTACGTAAGGCTCGTGCACTTTCGCAAGTGTAGGCGCGCGCGATCAGGAGAGAAGGTCGCCGCACGCTCCGACCACCGCCTATGTGCCACGGAGACGTTGAGGTCCTCTCCAGGAAAGAAAAGGAAGTCGCGCGATCGCTGGTCCTTGAGAAAAAGATACGCGCGACCATGGATGCGTACGATTTCTAAAGGCAGAAAATCTAATGGCTACGCTTGAGCAAAGGGGACGCGGCGCGAGCTTTTACCTGCAGCGTGTCTCGCTCGGCCGCGCGATTAAAGGGAATGTGTCACTGTTGCCTCGTATACATAAGCAGGTGGGAGGGAGAGAAAGGGGGCACACGGGTCTCGTCCCTCCGTTTCTTTCTCTCTGCCGCACTCTCGTCGCGGGATGTTTTGATTTTCGCTTGGCACTTTATATGCGTTATCCACGCACACATACTGCATGTACAAGACACGCGTACTCGCGTATCGGAAGACGCTGGCGATACACGCACGCCTAAATGCGCGAGAGAGCAAAGAGGAGAGAGCGTAGAGTGCTCACATAGGTATATATAAAAGGGAGGCGGGCGCAGGGGAAGCGTCGCATCCCCACCCCGCTCCTCGCGGCGCAGTGGCGTAGCCACGCCACGGGGCGCCAGCTCTGTTATCGCCGCCGCCGCTGGCTATAGTCGGGCAGCAGCGCCGCCGCCGCGCGTCCGGGTGGAAGAGACCGTCGCTCCTCGGGAAGCCCCAGCGCAGTCGTCGGTCCGGAGGCTCAGCCAGCGCAGCGCAGCCCAACGGGGGACAGGAGCCAGGGCCAGCGAGGACGGCCTCCGCGCGCTTACGTCGCTCGCCGAAGCCCACGGAGCTGACGAGCGTGTGCGCGTCGGTGGGCGCGGGTCGCTCTCTGTGTCGCAGGGGAGCCCGACGAGGCCCGTCGGGCGCTCGACCGCGAGGCGAGCAGCAGCAGCGTTCCTGCTGCGGCCCTGGCCGCGCGAGCAGCCTGCACGCGCGAGGAGCGGCGGCGGCGGTCGCCTTAACAGCACCTACTCCATGTTGTGCCTCTCGGGCAGCGCTGCTGTGCTGCCTGCCTCTTGCAACACGGCCGACGATTGCGCGCTGGAAATTGAGTGACTAAGTGATAATCGCGAGCGGCCCCGCAGTCGAGTGGTCGCCTCTCTGCGCAGTACTCTCGCCTCGAGGACGAGGCGACTTTCGAGAGCCGAGGAGAGGAGAGCAGCTATGCGTCCGAGCCCCCCCTCGAGGTCCGTCTGTGTGTGCGTATCGCTCTCTGCGTCTGTCTCTGTCCCGCCCGCGGGCGGCATACCTACCCACGTCCCTGCGTCTCTGTCGCGCTCCTTACGTCGGTGCCCAGTCGCTTTGGCCGTCGTCTCGCTCGAGTCCCGGAGTCGAGAGGCGACGGCTTCGCGCGGGTCGCCCTGCTCGAGGTGGCGGCCCGCACACCCATTCCGCATTCCTCGCCCAGATGCCAGGAAGTGCCTGGCCTCGCGTATCGCCCTCCCTTCCTTTCAGTTTTTGTTCTTCGGTACGTCCGTTTTTCTTTCGTTCGCGTGGCAGCTTCCGTTAGTTCTCTGCCGCCTTATCTAATGAGCTTCTCTAGTGACAATTAGTAGTTGGCGGTCCAACGATACTGCTCTGATTTTTTTCTTGGGTCTTACGATGTTTCAACGCTTCCTTTGTGCTGCTGTGTTACAGGTGAATACGTGGTGACAGCCAAGAAGGAAGCGAGAGGTGAGAAGGCTGCGGAATTGGCAGACCTGTAACCGTTGTTTCGAGGAGGAGAGAGCTGCGGTTGGGCACTCGAGTGACTTTGACTGCCCACGCCTACCTCTGCAAATTTATCTAGGAAATTTACTGATTCTTGAGACGAGCAAGGATACCAAGGAGACAAAATGGAAAGAGAGTCAAATCCTATGCAAGCGCTGTGCAGAAGCGGCTGTGGCTTCTACGGCTCGCCAGCGACCGATGGCCTCTGTTCTCTTTGCTACAAGGAGAACTTGAAGAAGAAGCAGCAACCCCCTGTTTCGGCTACATCCGTACCAGCATCACAGACCGCTTCTGGTAACGCTGGAACGTTGCAGAGCGGTTTCAGCAGCCCTGCCTCCACTGGAACTGCCCAACCTACTATACCAACCATACCCCAAGCAACGACAGATCTGTCCAGTCCAAAAGAAGTGAGTTAAATTGCTAAATTCTTTCAATGTTAGCTTAATTTATTTTGATTAACTTTTGCGTATCAAGCTTTACTGATAATATCTTGATTTTTTTATAAGAAATTCGTTTCTATGGTTACCAGTAACTGATATAAAATAAAACTTTTTAAATTAACATGATACCTGACAAATAGTACAAATTTAGTGATAATTTGAAAAAAATATGCTAGTAAAATTCAAAATTTATAATGGTGCGCTTTAGATGAAATAAAGTGCCATCTTAAATTTTTAAGAAATTATTTGAATAAAAATATACTTACTTAATATTCATAACTATAGGTAAGCAGGGACGAACAAGAAAGCGAAGTCGGAAACAGCAGCACAGCTGCAGAAGGTTCCGTAAGCAGCGGGGATGTTGACGACTGCTTCGATGGAAAAGAGACTGATAAGGACTACAAAAAGAAGAAAAATCGTTGTGCTCTTTGTCGCAAGAGAGTGGGCTTAACCGGTGAGTGCATGAAACATGGAATAAGTCAGTTTATACAAAATAGGAATAGTCACACATGACTCAGGCTAATCATTTTTGTTGTAGGTTTTGAGTGTCGATGTGGTGGACTCTTCTGCTCTGTGCACCGGTACAGTGACAAACATGACTGCAAGTTTGATTACAGAGAAATGGGCGCTCAAGAGATACGGCGCAACAATCCAGTTGTTGTTGGTGAAAAAGTGCAAAAAATTTGAACTATTTAGTGTGTAGTCGTTGGGAAAATGGTTATATAACTATATAAACAAAATATAAAAAAACACGAAGAAAACGAGATAAATTATCTGGCAGCTGATTGCACATCGAGGAACAAAGCTGATGGACACATGTGAGATAGAGCAAATGTATAAATGAGCGCGAGCGAAACTAACCGAATGAGAGAGAACAAAATTTGTCAAGCGAAAGATGACAATGGGAGAAACGGGGTTTCGGGCGTAGGCTAAATAAATAAATAATTAAATAAATATTACGGATACCTGGTTGAAGCAGAAAAGAAAGAAACCGATAAGCGTGTATGCGCGTACGAGTCTGAGTGAGTTTGAACAAAAAAAAAAGAAAAAATTAATTTTGGTTGCCAGTGCCATTGTCAGATTGTCATCTAGTGAGAGATTCATATGAAAAAATATCTGGTTACTAACTGCTGCCAGCTTATTACTACTATCTATTATTATCATTATTACGGTTTATTATAATTATCATTCTATATTACGTTTATTAATTTACTTAAAAGTAAACAAAGGAGAAAGATAAACGAGAGAAATTTTGGAGCAGGAAAGACGTTTCTATTTTAAGAAGACGAATGAATTCCTGGTGCAGTCAGTCGGTCCAAAGCGACGGAGCGGTTTATCTCTTGTTGATAAAGGACGAGTCCATCGATATATATATATTGAAAAAAAGAGTACATTTAAAACTCGTAATTGTTTTTTGTTTTCTATAGTGTCGGTGATTAGTTGAGAGCGATGCGAGAAAGAAGATGTTATATTGAAACGATGATGACTGACGTTGATGGGTGATCACAATTCTAGGTTTAACAATTAGTCTAATAATTATTAAGTATATTAGCTGATTGATTCATAAATAATGCAATGGAATATAAGTAGTACTGTGTGTTTATGTCCAATCTCATGAGAATATAACGAACATTATTACTCATTAAATACTGTTTGAAAATTACGTTACGAATCGTTAATCTTACAACAAAAAATTAAAAAAAAATTAAAAATATATATATATAAAAGAAAAATTGCTACACGTATACGTCCGCGTGACTTTCTTTGCTGCTATACATCCGACGACAGATCCTTCCGACGATGGCGCGTCCGTTCCTCGTTCTCCGATCTTGTGTGGATCGGTGTGTGTCTTATACATAAATATATACATATATTATAAACTGCGTGTTGTTGCAACGACTGGAGTCGAGTGTCGGTATTTCTCGTTTTCTTCTTTTTAATTCTTCATTTTTTCGCTTGTTTTATTTCCTTTTTGTGAGTTATTATATATTAGATAAAAAAAGAAATGAAAAACTGCTGCGCAAGGTATCTCTGTGCCGTGTGTCGCAGCTCTGCAATTTTTAGGTATATATTAATTAAATCTAAATAATGGTTAGTAGAAAAAATCTAGGGGCCGGGCATTAGGTGTGAGAAGAAATTTAAAAAAAGATTAAAACATGCGACAGAGCAAAAAAGGGCCGAATGCACCTATGGATACTCTACGTAGACTTGTTGTTTCGCGGCTCTTAATATAGGGATGGCGCTCGAGGACTTTTTTTGCGGTCGCACGCGTAAAAGCGAACTTTTGGCCCTCCCCCGCCCGTCACCACCTGTCACCAACGGAGGACACGAATTCTGCACATCCGATGCGCTGACTCGGTTCTCCCGATGAGAAAGAGCCTTCAGAACCCAAGCAAAAAAAAAACGAAAAAACCGGACGCTGGATTGCTTGTTATTGTATTAAAAAAAAGAAGAAAAAAACATTTTTCGAAATGCGCCGAAAGAATTGGTTGAGAAATATGAATCGTCGTTATCGTAACAATGAGACGCAGACTCCAATTAGCCAAGAAAATGTCTGTCTCGTTGGATATATCTTAAGCTTAATGGAGACAAGGTGTTCGATACATTACCGCTTTTTAAGTTTTAGGTTCGCATTTTTCATGCATGTAAAGTGTAACCAACGATTCATCTTTTTCACTGATCGATAAAATATTTTTAGTACAAATGGAAAAAAAAATATTGTTTCTTTTTCAAAGCAAATTTGTCTGTAATGCTGATGACATGATTACCATGGGAAGAGTGTTCACTTAGAATGGTTCTACGGATTTTAAAACACTTGAATGAGTTGCGTCGACTGTTTTCTTTTAAGAAAAGAAATTAAAAATTCAAATTAAGTTTTTAAAGTTTTTAAGTGATTTTAAAAACTCACCGTAAAAAAACGCGGCTCTCGCGAAAAATCTGAAAGAATAGCCATAAAGCGCGTTCGACCATTTAAATTGAACACTCAGAATTCCTCATTTCTCGCAAATCCTTGTGCTAAAAGAAAAAAAACTTCAGAAATGAAAAGTAAATCAACATTGTTTTTTCTTTTTTCTTTTCATTGTAGAGCGCACGACAGACTAAGTCTTCCTGTAAATAAACTGAACTATATAAAAAGAAATTAAGTCACCTTTTTATTTCCACCGTCAACTTACCTACTTTATACACATAAGCGAGAGAGTAGAAACAAATAAGACTCGCACGTTTTCGGTGTGTTCAATCATTGTTGCGCCTTTTTCAAAACTTTTTCTTTAAGTTTCGGTCTGATTAATCGCTACATAATTTGCCATTTTCTCGTTGTCTTTGACACCGTCTAATTAACGGGCTTCTCAATGACACTTTCAGTGTATTTTTTCAGTGGTACTGTTTATGGGAAGCGCTTAGATCTGTCGTAGTTTATAGCCAATGTATTTGTACCTTGTTAATGTCGCAATTTTTGGTTCTATGCGCCTCTGCAATAATGATATAAAAAAATTAAACCAAAACAAACAAAAAAAGAGCAAAATTAACGAGGAAACTGGAAAACAAGTGGAAAAAAAGACACAAAAGTTTGCGTGTGAAACGAGAGCAAAGGAAAAAACCGCACCGGTATAATCGGTAATATCGACGAGAGGTTGCCTTCAGGCCTTTATCCTATTTTAGGCATAGCATATTTTTCTAACGTATATCGCAATATTGAAGTAATCTTGCCTAGCGAGAGCGACCGTACGATAGAGAGCGAACGAGTTGAGTAAAAAAAAGCGGTGCAAATGCGACGAGTGATTGTTTCGAAAATAAGCTTCAATGTATATGCATTTGACGAACGAAGTATACACGTCGACCGAGACATGATATGAATTCAGAATATAAATAAAAAAAAGTATATATATATGAAAAAAGTATAAATAAATAAAACAGAGTATTACATTGAAGCTGCAAGAATTATCAAGTGACGTTTGTACTCGGCTGATTACATAAGGACGTAACGATGCTTGTAATTATTAAAATTGATATTAGTATGTTTAAGCGATTAAAAATAACATCAACTTTAATATATTATATGATATGATTACTATCCTTTAAAACGAAATATAAGTCTTTAGGTTCACTCTCTTATAAATAACGCGAAAAAAATTTGAAAAAAAGAACACCTTCTTAACGTAACATGCATTTACTCGTCTATCTTTAAAAGATCTTTAAATAAATCCATCTCCTTGTCTCTCTTTTCCTATATTCAGTATCCTATTCCCCCTTTAATGCTCTTACCAATTTTCAAACGTTTATAATCATAGCAAACTTATATTTATGTATATTGAAAAAAAAAAAGAGGGAAAAAGAAGAAAAAATGAAAAACAAAAATATGAATTCATCACCATAAATAAATTTACTAAGAAACAAGAACAATTGATGTGGCAAACTTTTTTGGAAACATTTTTGAAACGCAGAATCTGGTAGTTTATTTGAAACTTAAATTCTTTTTTATTTTTAATATCATTTCACTTTATTTGTAATAAAATCTTTTTTTACATTCTTTCAACATTTTATAATCATAATAATATAATAATAACTAATCAACAATTCGCCAATCTAAAGAATCCACGTGTGCCGTGGCATTCTCATAGAAAAACAAGACTCGACAAATACAATTATCAATTTCACTTTTTCAACAGTCAACATTTTCGCGATACTCGAGCCTGCACCGTTTGAACTGATTCGATCTTTCATTTGTTTATTCATTTCTCTTTTTTTAATAATTATTTTTACAGTGGCATCTCGAAAAAATGCATTTGAAAAAAAAGCAGCGTGCACCGTCTCGACTCGCAGGTCGGAGCTCGGTGGAGCCACGACGAGAGACTAGTTGTCGCAGAGTACGGTGCGTTGTTGCGTTTGACTAGAATTGAGCGTGGCGAGGTGCTTGTGGCAGGCCTCGGCCCTGACGGAGCTTGGACTGGGTGGCGAGGCGGCCGGAGTGAGTACGCCGAGTCCCTCGGTCTCGCTGTCCGCCTCGAACAGCAAGCAGTCCTGCTTCATGTAGCCGTGATCCTGGATCGCCGGCGTCAGTCTCATCCTTGGCGGCGGCTTTGCTAGGCCGGCCGACCTCGACTGCTGCTCTAGGTGCTGCTGCTGGAGCTGGAGCTGCCTGCTCGTCAGCGGGAGCTTCACCTGCAGCTGCGTCGGCGGCGACGGCGCCGAACCGTGGTGCCTGATCGCCGCATGATTCTTCAGACCGTAGGGTGTTTTGTAACTTTTGCCGCAGTGACACTTAAACGCCTTGCGCACCCTTTAAACGAAAGGCGAGAAGAACTAGCGTCAGCGGGAGACCAGAGCTGCTGGGTGTTTTAACGTGCTTTTTTGTTTTGTTAAGGATTTTTGGAAACAGCTGACGGGTCACACACAAACATAGGACCTCGCGTGGAGGCGACTGAACAGGGCTAAAAGAGGCGTGGGACGCTGGTGGAATACATACTTGCCGTCGTTCTTATGGCCATTCTTCGAGTGATACTTTATGCCGTTGACATTCTTGTAGCGTTTCTTGCAGCCGGGTACTGGACAAGCGAACGGCTTATCCTCTTTCGAGCTACTTTGGCTTATTACGTTCTGACTAGCGCTCCTAAAATGGAATTTTTTTTGTTAATTCGGTACAGTCACTCAGGGAATCATAGTGCATCTAGGGTATTGTAAAATTTTTTGTCTTTGTAAGATGATTTTCAAAAGTCTATCACTATTCATTCATGGTACTAGGAAGACATAGATAAGATTAAGTATTTTACAATAACTAGTGTCACTATACTCCCATTTCTAGACATTTGTTGTCCAGTCAACAGGTACATTATTACCCTGCAAAATAAATATAGGAATTCTACATTCAATGAGAGAATTCATACCTGCTACCATAACGGAGGATAAAATCAGAGGAGAACTCCTCCAAAGTGGTCCAAGAATCGTTGCTGTCCTCAGGTTCGCTAACAAAATCCTCTCCCTCCTCTGCCTCACTTCCTATAATGTGCTTAATGTAACGTCGTTACTCGCTCGGGAGGGCGGTAGAACGCGAATTAATAAGTCTCTCTTCTTCTCTCTTTCTTTCATCCGCATTGAACGAGTTTTACCTGTCGGAGTTAGACTTTTCACACGAGTTGAAGTAGAGAGACAAGACTGACTAGGCCTGGTGGGTTGAGCAGGCTTGCTATTTTCCCTTCTCGCAGCATCAGTTAAGAAACGGAGGACATAACTCAGTGGTATGCATGCTGGCTGCTGCTGCTCCGTTTTTTCCACGACGTGGGGATCATAATCTGTAAGAAAAAAAATACTGATAACTTAACTATATTTTTAAAGAGAAATAAAAACAATGCAATTAATAATGCAAAAATTGAGATGAAAAATGGACCTAATACTATTCTTGTCTAAAAATAGTAATTCTCTCTTTAATTCAATTAAAAGTCGGTATAATATTTCTCTTTTTACAGCTATCTCTGTAAGTAAACGAAAATCGGCATTTAATTACATTTTCATTCATAACTTTTTGAATTAGTATTTCACATTATTAAATGAAGTAGTAAATGTCCCTTTAAGCATTTTTTCTTATTTCATAAGAAAAAGAAAAGAAATAATGCGATCACTTATTGAACGAATTCACAAAAGCCAAGTAAACAAATGCACCACTATTGCATGAAACAAACAAACTTGTTTTAAAAACATGAAAGTCGGCGATTTAAATGCCCACGTTCAGGTTGAGCCCGTCATCCAAAACGCGATTTCCCTCAACAACAAACAATGCACCGCCGAAAAACACGCACCCTCGTGAAATCTCACGCACTTTTACATCGAAATCCAAAGATATCCCGAGCTGTCACGGCTCCGGACGCTCGCAAAACCGAAAAAATCATGCGTGACTCACGATGCGCTCCGCGGAGGTCCCAGATAACCTCTTCCCCGTAAAAAAAAGAAGAAAATGATAAAAAATTTGGCCGCCTCTGCGCAGCCCCTTTACCGATGTGCGTCTCCTCGATATGCTGAATCAGGTGTCCCAGGCTCTTGAACGTCAGTCCGCAAGAGTTGAATTTGCAGACGTTCAGCATGAACACGGCCATAGCTCGGCGCGCTGCACAAGTTCGCCAGATAAACCACGTTCTTCCGCGAGGGCGATATCACGCGTGCGCACCCAACGAAGACGGGGAAAGAGAGAGAGAGAGAGAGAGAGAGACGAGGATGGAGCTCGCGACGGAGCAGACGAAGAGCGAGCAACCGAAGTCAAGCGAGCGCGCCGGTCACTGCCGTCTCCAGGGTGCGACTCTCCGGCGATATATGAATAAATCGGCGAGGGAAAAAAATGAATGCGGAATCCGTTCCGAATGCAAAATAATATTCGAAAAGAAAAAATGAAAGAGCACGCGGGTCACAATTAGCGACGGCACTGTGCGGCGCGGCGAGAGACTCACGTTTGATCAGCGGCGGCCCGGAAGGTGAGAGAGACGAGGCGAGAGGTAATGCGGTCGGCTAAATACGGTTGGTCGATAAAGGCCGGGGGCCGGACCGCGCTGGCAGCGGGTGCGAGCGAGAGGGAGTCGCGCGAGTTCGGGGGCTTTTAACGCGGCGCGAAGGGGCGCTCCGATCACCGCCGTTCTGTCCCTCTGCGATCCTCGGGAGTTCCGCACGCCACTCTGCAACTCAACATTCCAAAAGCCGGCAGACCTCCTTGCCTCCTTCTACATTTCGGCTTCTCGGGTGAGTAGAGATCAGCGGCACCTGCTGTACTTTTTCCGCCGGCCGGGGACGACGCGGTGCACCGCCTTGGAAGGGCGCGAGTTTCGCGGATTCCGCGAGTCGGAAGGAGTTGAGGTTAGAGCTGCGACAGAACGCGGTCGCCTCTTCCTCCCGACACGGCGTTGGATAACGCGAGCGAGAGAGAGAGGCACTGCGCGCGAGGAAGAGGTCGGAGAGGGCGGAATTATCGATCCCGTGATTTTTGCGCTTTCTCCTCTTTCATTTTTTTGCTTCCATTGACGAAGCAGGTGAGTAGGGCTTTGATTTTTTCGAGCACCACCTGGCCGGATATCGCTCAGGGCGTAACGGAAGCTTCCATCGTTGGGAAGGTGAAGGCCGGGGAAGGCGGCGTTAGCTGCACCAGCAGCAACTTTTCAATGAAAACTGCACTACCTCCTACACTCTCTCTTTTATCGGCCCCTTTTGTACATCAGCCGCGGCACTTGCTTTCTTTATATTCGTCTGCATGTTTTTTTTTCTGGAAAACTGGTAGAAGAGAGGACACTGGTCGACTGCTTTCCGGATTGGGTGTGAACGCTATCCGGTTTCTCGCTCTCTTTTGGGTCTCCTTTAGTTGAGGATTGATCGTAGGTCGCCAATTGCGAGGAAAGGTCATGGATTTTGGTCTCGAGTGCGTGACGATATTACGGTTTGGCAGAGTGCTCCATTCAAAACTGTCACCTCGTGCCATTTATCTCTAGTGCGGTTTAATTATGAAAGAAAATTCATTGACCTAGACGTACTCCTCGCTGCCTTCACACACTGGAAATTAAATAATTACCAGTAGATCCTCAATTATTAAAAATCTGCACGGTTTAAATAAAATAGAAGAAAAACGTGTCCCTTTAAATTCATTTCTCGCGATGCTCACAAACACAGTGCTATATTTATCCCACACTTGATGTATTCTCTTACATGGACGATTTATGTAAGTCACGAATATATGGGTAGAGTTACTATAATTCAGCGTCTATATCACGCATTAATTTTTCCGAATTCTTAAAAAAAAAAGCTCTGATTGCGCGTCTGGACATACTCGCCCCTTTTCTACTGAACATACCCGAAAAGCCTGAAACAAAGGTACGATTTTTTTTTCATTTTCATGAACGTCAATCACTATCATTGAAGTCTAAAAACAAGCGAAACGTCCAAGACACACGAAATAATCTAATAATACTCAAAACCGTCCGACCAACTGCCACTATACTTCCCAGTTATAAATGATACAAATTTACGTCCCCGCGAGACATCGGTGCAAGCTCCTGAACTTGACTTCATCCGGTATTGAAGGCTCCGTTTCGCACCTAAAGATTTAAAAAAGAAAAAAATCTATCTGTTATCTCGGCCAAAGGCTGCAACACCGGATCGAGGGTCTGCTGTAACACATCGTCGTCTACGTCCATGCGACGCGACAGAGACGGAGTAATAAGGTCGAACTGCAAGATGGTCGGGCGTATTGGGGAGGGGAGGGGGTGGTGACGGTGGCGCTTGCGACGGCCGTGCGGGCCGCTAGGAGCGGCCATTTTCTCTCTTCTCTTGCGGCAGTCGCGGGTACCGAAAGAGACGACACATCGCCGGGAGATCCACGCGCGTGTCATCCTTGTAAGTAGACGCGCGGCACCTCGAGCCGCTCACCTTGAGTCCACCCGCGTTCCAGAAGGCCCCGGGCGTTACCCTCTCGTCGACGACCGGCAGCTCCTCGCATCTCGTTTTTTCTTTCCGGGAATTTAAAACGAGCAGAATATCGAGCACTTCATAGTTCACAGCGGTAGAGCACATCGCTAGTTACGTAACCCCCTCCACACGGGATCTAAAACGAGGGCCGTCCTCTCGGTCTCTTCGACGACTTTTATCACTTGTTCTTCTCTTTTCTCTTTAAACTCTCTTTAAACTTTCTTTCTTTTTTTCTATCTCGAGGACATTGGTGAATTTTCGCGCGGGGCCACGTCGACTCTCTTAAGTAATTCCGAAGAGGCACGCCAGTCTCTTCTAGGCTGGATCGGAGTGACTGACATTTTATTTTTGCGCACGGCTTATTGTTGCAGGTTTGTTCGTAAGAAGGAAGAATTAAGGTAAACATGTTCGCCTGCACCAAATTCATCGCCCCAGTCGCCAGGTCCACCGTGAGTATATCTTTTTTTTTTTCTTTTGAGACTTATGCCGAGGCTCGCGCCGACTCGTCCCGTACTTTTATCATTATGTAATGACTTGGAAAAAGAATGTTTAGCTTAAGATTCTACGATTTTTTTCTCTTCAACTTTCAGCTGGTTTCTGGTACAAAGGCCTACATTAGGCCGATTAGCAGCGCAGTGCTCAACCAAAGTCAGACGCTGCAGAACCAGAACCAAACACCAGTGAGCTTGGTAAGTGTGTGAGGATTTTTCAGATTTTGGCAGTTTCCAATACTTCTGCTTTCTGAATGAAAAGAGTAGTTTTTTATTGCATAACAGAAAGTTAAGTTATGTAAGGAAAAGCTACTGTGGGCTTTTCTGTTTTTTTTTCTTTTTTTTTTTTTTCATATTTTTTTCATATTTTTTTTTCACATACTTTGGTGTGAAGCTAGAGATGTCACTAAAAGCTCCAAATACAATATGATTCCAGTCGCCAGCCATCCGTAGCTTCCAGACCTCGACGATTAGCCGCGACATTGACTCCGCTGCCAAATTCATTGGTGCTGGTGCTGCCACTGTTGGAGTTGCAGGATCCGGTAAGAATGATCAGTGGAGTTTGTGTATTTTGTGGTGGCTTGGCTTATTAATGTTTTTATAAATGCTACAAATTATAATTTATTTTATTTTTAATAATTTTCATTCAAAACTTAAGCGTTGAAGTTAAATATTTTTTGAGGATTATGCAACACTTACATAATCTACAAATTTACTATGATCCATATTTGCCACTGATTATTTACTAATTTCTCATCACATTCTAATCATTTATTGTTTTATTCACTTATTCTTTATAGGAATTGGTATGGGTATAGTGTTTGGTGCTTTAATTCTTGGTTATGCAAGAAATCCCTCCCTAAAGCAGCAACTTTTTGCCTATGCTATCCTTGGTTTTGCTTTGACAGAGGCAATGGGTTTATTCTGCTTAATGATGGCTTTCATTTTATTGTTTGCAATGTGATCCTATCCTGATCCCTTATAGATACCATGAATCCTTTCTTGTGTCAAGAAATTTAAAAAGTAACTAACCATTATTTTATATTCACATATCATAATAATTTTATTTTGTATTTATTTTTGTAATACCACATGTATGTATTTAGAATAAGTAATTTTTATAAAAAAATTAATTTATTATTTGCAATTTCAGGTGCTGGTATTGGATCGGTATTTGGATCGCTCATCATTGGTTATGCCAGGAACCCATCTCTTAAGCAGCAGCTTTTCTCATACGCCATCTTGGGCTTTGCCCTGTCAGAGGCCATGGGTCTTTTCTGTCTTATGATGGCTTTCCTGCTCCTCTTCGCCTTCTAAGCCACAAATTCTCCATAAAAAAATACCAATAGTTCTAGTGCGTCACTGCCAAGACAGCATCCTCTGACCTTGAAGAAGAGGCGGTTGTCTATGGTATGCGGTTCAGTCCATGATATCATTTCGGGAACCAGTGACTTGCTGCAACGGAGAACAACGGTGCGACAATAGCTGAGAGAAAAAAATGGGGCGTACACGATATACTTATAAGATCAACCACTTCTTCATGCCGTTTTAAAAAACCGCTCCAGAACAGCCTTTAACTTGTTCTCAATAATCTCATGGTCTACCGTTCGGTGTAGCGTATCTCACATTGTTATGAAGTAATGAATTTCAATCTATTGAACGAATAAGAGGTTACCGAAAATTATCGAGAACGACAGCCTCACATGCATACCTACCATTACCGCGCACGCACGTACATACTCTTAATACGCCCTAGTGTCGATGCGATAATTAAAGGCAAAATTTTTTTGAATTCTTTTGTTACCCGAACGATTCATCATTGTTGTGCTGTTGTGTACGCACGTTGTTGAGGTAACTCTTGGCGAGGAATCTGTACAGTGATATCGAATAAACATCTTTGTCGTGAGATAAAAGTCTCTCCTTTTTTTATCACCTCTCATCATCATGTCTTTCTTTTTATAGTATATAATTCATAGCAACAGTTTTTAAAAAAATTTCTATCTTTTTTTTTTCATAATTAACTGTCGTAATTTTGATTTTCAATTAATTTTTATCTTTTATTGAAACATATATTTATAGATTTATCTAAAAAATCAAAGAGTTAAAATTAAATTCACAAAACAAAAATTATTTTTTGTCAAGATTTGAAATTCAACTCTAAATACAATTAAAGTAATGAATAAATTTTAAGTAATAAATTTAAAGTACAAATATCATAAAATGTGTACGTAAATATTGTTGGAAAATAATTTTATAAGTACGGAAGTTTGATAAAAAAAGAAAGTCTCGTTCTAAAAATATTTTTCTTTATTTTCTAAGACATTAGACATAAGTGGCATAATGGTTTGAAAGATTGCCAGTTATATTATGTGAAAGTTTAAATTGGAATTACATGTTGGAGATCTATGGTACTTTTATGGAAGGGTTTTGTGATTTGTACATTTTTTGTATGCAACATCAAAATGTATTGGTAATACCAATGACACGAACTATAAAAATTTAGTGCGTGTTAAAGTGTAGTGAGAAAAACGAATTATTATAAAAATTAAAAGGTCTGTCCCCATTCTTTAAATAAATGCAAAAAGATCTTAGAAAAATGTTCAGAATGAAAATAGCTTTACCAATTTACAACTTAGTCTCTTCATGCTTACTGACAATATACAAGTTACAATAAGTTTTTTTTTATTTTTAATACCGCAATTCTCTTCATTCTAATTTTAACAATTAAAGAATCTCTATAATATTTAGTTGACTTTAAAGAATCGTAAAGTGGTGTTCACAAATATTATGCCACACTCGATTCTAATTATGTTTATACTTTAATTTAAAGCGACTTCAACTTTGTTGATTGTGTCAGTTGACATTTCTGCACAATTACAATAACAGCATTTATAAATAATGATGCTGGTAAGAGAAGTTTTTGTTCTAAGTTTACACTTTAAAAAATAAGATGTAGTTGAATAGATCTGCATAAGTATTATTGTCAGTGACATCATTATCGAAATGATTTTCATTGGCATCACCAACAATCAACAAAATACTGACTGATGCATCAAAATCACTCAGCATTTGAAATCAGATCTAGGTAGGATTATTAAAATTAGCACTACATTGTAGCACTATTCATAATTTTGACAGGTTCACCAATACTATTGGATGGCAGCATATTCAATTGCTCCAGAAGGTTCTCACGTTCCTTTAAGCAAGCCCATGCCTTCTCCTGTTCCTTTCTTGACAGTGGCATTTTTCTTTGCTTCGCCAAAAGTAATTTTTCATAATGTTCCACAACTTCGTTGTCCACCGCGGCAATTTTGCGTTTGAGGGCCTGTCTCTTGCTTTCTTCTTGTGCAAGATGCAGCAGTCTTTTTAATTGCATTTCATTGTGACTAGAAAGAGCAGTCAATTCTCTCTGACACCTTTTAATCTCTGCTACTATTTCATCATCATCTGGATTTTTCTTTTGAGGGTCTGGCTCTAGGATTCCTTGCTCTACAAGTTCCTTGTGCATTCTCATTTCCAGATTCATTGAGTTTTGTATCGACAAGTCTCTTAATACAGGTGGATCACCATCTCGAAATAATTTACTATCAGTATTATTATTAGCTACATATACATTTTCTTCCAATAGGGCAGAGACCAACCTTTGGGTAAGTGGTCCAGCAATACCTAAAAACAAATTATTATTCAATTAGCTTTACAGTGTATTAGAATTTTTTAAAATTTAAATAAAAATCATTGGTATTTATTTTCAATGTTTTTTGTTACTAACTCACCATTAGATTTTTTTTCACCCTTTGACATTAAAAGAGAAATATCGCTTTTACTCTTTTTTTTGTCTCTGTTAGAATTTCCTGCATCCTCTTCTTGCATCAAATCATTATGAGCCCATGTTAAACTATAGTGCCGACCTAAAGGAGGAATTTTTTTGTACTCTCCTATGTCTCCATGGCTGGCTATAAGTTCTTCTAATAATTTAATATCGTCGGGCATGATGTCTGCACAATAGGGATCCACGGAAGCCCAAAATTTATTTAAAGTTTCATTTTTCGGTAACAAAAGTTTCATTTTATCTGACTTTGATCCTTCAACCCTTACAATTTCATGAGGATTTGGCACTACTTGATTAACTGAACTACCTACAGCTCGCTTGTTCAAAAGTTTGGCTGGCAATGGAGACTGTGTTTTTAGAGCAATTTCTTTTGGTTTCAACTTATCGTCCCTCAACTTCTTATCTATTAAAGCTAAACCCTTGTTACTCTTTGATCTTCTGTCTCTTCTCTCTTCTGATGCCGACAAAAGTGCAATTTCCTCTTGTAACATTCTACTGCGAACCACTACAGAAGACAGCAACATTTCCAGTTCCAATTGCAAAGTATCTAAATCTTCCATGTTGATGCCATCCTCGGCATTTCTTTGTAGTATACTATAGTACCTTGGGAGCACCTTACTGTTGTCGATCATCTTGATAACCGGGAGTGCTGTAGTCTCTGAGCCCTCGGAGCTCGTATCTGAATTGGCCAGCATGGTTTGTGCCAGCTTCCCGCTCTCCCTGTTGGTTTTTACCACTGCCTTCTTAGAGTTCTGCTTCCCTTTTCCAGACATCCTTTCTGCCTATTCACTCAATTGTTTATCAACAAGTGTACCTTTCGATGTAAACAATCAAACAGCCATAGTCACTCCCAGCACCAGGAGCACAGTGTGCACACTAGGAAGTCGCCAGCCTCATCTCCCTCGTTTCTTGGAAGTTCGGTAAACGGAGTCACGGTAATAGCGAAGCACGCGGACGACTCGTCGTTGTGCGAACACTAATAGTAAAACACGCGCGCGACAAAAATCGTCGAGTTGTACGCTAAGAAGGATGCACTTTGGAGGTTATAAAGTACGCGCTGGGTGAGGCTAGGTGCAGCGCTCTATTTTCATTGACCCTCCAGTATTTGCGGGCGTCGCTCCAACGAGTGCGACAGATGCTGAACATCTGGGCGGGTAGGAGGAAGACGGACACTGCGTCGTCGCATGTATAACGATTTACGCTGTTGGCTTGCCTACGTTCGAGACGATGGTGGCGCCAAATTCATTAAAACCCGTTTCGTTCCGATGTTCCTTGTGTTGAGGCGTTGAATGTACTTCTCAATGTACTGTTGGTAAGAAAGAGACAGATTATTTCATATCCGAAATCCGACAAATTCACGAGAAGAAGATGGATATAGATAATAAAGGAAAAGTGCAGGAAAGGGAATAGGAATTCTTGTGTACTTGTGCGGAAATTTAAGGTTGGGCTGGGTTTCTTCCTCCAACATTTGACGTACTTGATCAGTAGGTTATACGTGAAGCATATCTACGAGAATCTCGAGCGCAGTGCCAGTGAACGTCAACAATAAATAAAGCTTCATGTCGTTGTTGTAACTGTTAAAGGTTCGCTCGATTGTCAATTCGCTGCAGTGTTGCAGCAGTTCTTAGCTTCATTTTTTTCAGGAGTTCTATTAAGTGAGTATATTTTTGAACGCCTTTAATGTCAGATAATGAGTCATGCTTCGTGTGTATTATGAATGGTTGGTGGTGTTTGGAATGTTGATTAAAAAGACCTGGAAGAAGATTTACAGTAGTAGACCTTCGTCCGTGACGAGTGTTTTTCTAGGTTATAATTCTGATTTAATTAAGGCTCTGAGTAATGTTTTATTAATACCTTAAATAGAACTATTTTTCTTTCTTATTTGTACATTTTTTTATAATATAACGGAATCTACTTTACAAATAGTAATACAATTTAAGAATTGATAGACAGTATTTTTGATAAATTACTCATTGGCAATCTGTTATCAGAGATAGTTGTGGAGCAAGATAAATGAGAGCTGATATTGTATTTTGAATCAGTGTTTTTTATGGTGTTGTACTTTTATTACATTAATAACTATTAATATTAATTATCTGTGAATTTTATTTGATCAACAATAGAGAAAATATGGAGTGGCTTTTTGGAAAACGGGTTACTCCTGAGGAGATGCTCAGGAAAAATCAGAGAGCACTAAACAAGGCGATGCGTGATTTGGATCGTGAGCGAATGAGAATGGAACAACAGGAGAAAAAAATTATTGCTGATATTAAGAAAATGGCCAAAGATGGTCAAATGGTAAGATGAATGCAGTTTTAGTACAATATAAGCAAATGAAGACTAAATTTTTATTTTTTATAGGATGCAGTGAAAATAATGGCTAAAGATCTTGTAAGAACAAGGCGCTATGTTAAGAAATTTATGCTAATGAAAGCTAATATTCAAGCAGTTTCCTTGAAAATACAAACCTTGAGATCCCAAAATACCATGGCCCAAGCAATGAAAGGAGTCACAAAGGCTATGCAAAACATGAATAAGTAAGATTTATTCTTTTATAAGACACAATATAATTTAGTTTTCTAAGTTTTGTTCTTTTTTTAGGCAACTTAATTTACCACAAATCCAAAAAATTCTACAAGAATTTGAAAAGCAGTCAGAAATAATGGATATGAAGGAAGAAATTATGAATGATGCTATCGATGATGCCATGGAAGATGAGGGTGACGAAGAGGAAAGGTAAGCTTGAATCAAAAATTAAAAGAATATTTTTAATGAAAGAATTTTGATAAATTTAAACATTTTGTTCAGCGACGCGATCGTTTCTCAAGTTTTGGATGAACTCGGCCTCCAACTTAACGATCAGTTATCTGGTTTGCCACAAGCATCAGGATCTTTGAGCATAGCGGGCTCGAAGCAGCCCGTTGCTGCTGCTGCGGGAGCTAGCGATGATGGAAACTTGGCAGATGCCGATGCAGACTTGCAGGCGCGACTCGAAAATCTTCGACGCGAGTAGAGTATTTTGGCGCAATCCCGAATACACGGATATTTGTATAAATAATGTATAAAAACGCTCTATACTTGTGATAAACCTATAGCATAAGGTTGATTCTTTTTTAAACAAAAAAAGTTTATGCACAGGCCTAAAATAAAACCTGTCACAGTCAAGCACGCTAAATTTTGCATCTGGGAAAGCTGAAAAAGTAAAGATAATCTAGCGACAATTACAACGAGAGAAAAAAAATGTTAATGCAAAATGAAATTATTTTGGAGTTCGACAAATGAACACTAGATTGTTGCATACGAAATATATCCAGCAAAACTAACAGGCTTTATTTGAGACCGATGCTATTACAGTTCGCTATATTTGTACGCTTTTGTGTTAAGAATTTTTCTCTAATGTTTTATAAGAATTGTTTCACGAAGGGCATTGTGTCGGTGCACAATTCTCATGAATCGAACACACTTAAGATAGCTAACGCTAAGGACTTTAATGTGTAGTCGCTTAAGAACACACTGCGAAACAACTAACTGCTGTAATGTTAAAAGATTGTTTGGAATCTTTTTAGAAGGTCGAGTAAAATTAGCTTTCTTTTTTTTGACTTTTTACAAACGGATTTTATGAAACTGTTATATTTATTATAAAAGTCGACATTCACTATACCTTAAAAGATCAGTATATTTGTATTTCTGTACAAACGTACAGAATTTCGTCAGACCTTACTACTTACGATGGAGTACAGCGCTTTTCTTCCGTAAACGAATCGTTGAACCTTTATAAATTTTTATGGATTATAATCATTAATTTAATGGCACCTAAAAAGAAATAAAAATTAATGTTCACTTCACTATTCCGTGGTCTTTAATTCTCATCGTAAAGACAATAAATAATAATAACTGTCGTAAAATAAAAGAAATGATAATTTATAAACAGAAAATAAGAAAAAGTATGATGAAGAGGTGAAATAAAGTAAATACATCGTTGAACTTTGTCAAATATTGAATTATATTATGTCACCTGCGAAACAATCATGCCCAAATATCGTACAATCGGAGTAGTGTTTGTTTCATTTGTTTTTGTTTTTTTTTTTTAATTATAATTATTAGTTTCAAGCTAGGAATCGGACCTAGATATCCCGTCGCCTGTCCGCGTTCGCTCCCTTCGATCAGTCCAGAGTCCAGCTGTCATGGATTTATGCGAGTACAAAGTCATCATCGAACTTTTTTTTTTATTCCAATCACTTGCATCACTCCTTCCGCTCTTCGGTCAAATACATTCTATATCGATACATTTTTTGCGCAATTATTTGAGTACATATATATAGACTTGTAAAATGCACGTCTCGGAGAAGATCGCAGCGTGAGGGTGGTGGCACCGTTGAGATATGGGAAACGAACTAAAGATTTCCAATGGAAAAATTTTCTTTCTATAATTTACCAAGGACATAAAAACTGACTACAAATAGTGAAACAAAATCTTGTAAAAGTTGATAGATATCTAGTTTCAATACAACAGATATGCGATTGACAATGGAGCTATATAGGAAAGAATGAAATGTTACGTCGGGGCGTAAAAAAGGGTAAGGGTACGTCGAGCACGCAACGAAGAACGCGAGGTACGACGTACAAAACTACGAATTGCGTGACTGGGCATGTTGGGAGGAAAAAAAAATTATAACAATGCGCTGATATGTCGAGGAGGTAGGAGTCAGAGGAGCTGATCGGAGAGAGGTATATACGTATATACTTTTTCGCCATGACTGAGCAGATAAGACAGAGAAATGCGGAGATATAGATATATTTACGGTACGAGCATCGATCGGTTTCTTTCATTCGTAATTACTATAGGTACCCATTGTTCGCTCGGATTTCTCAATTCGAAGATCAATCGACTATGCTAAACTGCCGTTTTTGCGGTCACCTCGTCTGCTGCTGATTCTCGTAGAAATATCACAATTTCAGCATGGAATCCATCGTTCACGTGTACGCGTGCATATCGTTTATATCGTATAATTTAATTTTTTGTTATTATTATTTGTTTATTATTATTATTTTATTATTTCTTCTTTTCTTGTATAGTAATAGTTTACGCATGGTCGATAGATACAAAACTTAACGTCGCAAAGAGTCGAGGAGATAAGCCTCGTATTTAATTATATTTTTTATTTTTCACGTACTTTTTTTTATAATAGTGTTATTTGTTTATATATATTTCTTTTGAAGCTTAATTGTATGTATTTTTTTATTTAATTTTATGCCTCGAATCGGTCGTGTTGCATTTTTTTATTTTGCTACTTCACTTTTAAACGTTTATATATTTCTTCTGGTTTTAGCTCGTTAATTTTTTCTTTTTAATTAAATGGAACTGTCGACGCTCGAACGAGCTTGCCGCCCGCAGAGCTTTGCAACATATTTGGCTCGTTGCCATATACGATCGTAACAACGTTTTTCCAAAACTTTTGTTTTTATTTATTGATATGGCGGATTATATATGTACGTACGTTTAAATGCTAAAGTTTTTGTTTTGTATATCTTTTTTCTGGACTGTATGTTGGTTTTTTTCAGAAAGCTCGTACGAATTTTATTTTTTTTTATCTGCAAGCTTATTTAGTTGCGGAGACCGAATGAAGAGACGAAACATAATTATCTTTTAATATTGTTTTGTAATATTTCGAATATTTTTCATTGAAAAAAAACATTCAATTTTTTGTTCAACCAACGAATAGCGCTTCTATTAATTTAGTACGGTAATCTTAAAAATAATCAACACGGAAAAAATAAAAGGATAGTTAATTTTACCTTAACTTTAAGAATTTTTAGTAAAATTGACTTTTAAAATAATGCAAGATCAACATTACGTTTGAAACGTTAAAACATCTTTAAAGCTTATGCAGTGCTTGCTTTACAAAAAGGGAGATTCTATTAATTAAAAACTAAAATGTAAAATTAAAATTTTACTGTTTTACACTGTTGTTTTAATTGTTTCTTATTGAGTAGATTTTACAAGTGTGAAACAGAAACGACTAGAGTTTTATTGTTTCCGTGTTAAAAATCGAGATTCTTTTTAGTTCTAAATAATACTTTAGGTATAATTCCGCAATGGGAAACATGCGAGTATTTTCTCGCGGCTCGCTTCGGCAATCCATAAATAAATATAAACAAATCGTGTCTCTTGCTCTTGCAGGCTCTATAATTATATACAGTGGTCGCGGTGGGCATATCGCTCGGCCCACCTTAAGAACAAAATCTCACCGTCGCAATAAAGCGGCTTCTATTATCTATAACGTAATCGATCAACGTGACTGCGTGCACACACCCTGTAGCGCGCGCGATTCAATTCGCGCTATTATTTTTATTTTCACTTTATAATCTTCTTAAATGATCCTTAAAATTAAATTCTTTATCTCCCTAGATTTTTTTATGGAATCCTCAGTGTATGTATATATATTATCATCTTTTTTATTTTTTGTCGATAAAAATTCGCCCGTATTTTTTCGTTCGTTATGCGCTTTTTTATGTATATTATTTGTTTATTTATTCATTAGTTAATGCAGTTTATGTTACACCTTAAGTACAATATCTCGCTGTGTGTGGAGGGACGCAATCCACGGCGTCCCGTTTGAGAGGCCTTGACTAGAATTTCGTTTCTCGCGTGCGTGATCCATGCTTTCGGGGATTGAATTAGCGACGGAGTTTCCTCGCTTGTTTGTCGATTAATTTATCAGATATTTTTCTGTTGTTTTTGTTCCGATTCGATCGCATTGAATAAATAATAATAGTTTAAAAATAATTTTAACAATAATTTTTAACACTACTTTTATAGAATAAAATTATTGTTAAGGCGAGATACATCCTCTTGTTCGAGTGTCACAATCGTTAGTGGCAATTTTCTCAGACGATAAAAAATTATAGTAACAATTTAAGTGTAATCGTACTTTATTTTATTTTTGTATTGTCGACATTAATTATTTGCTTTTTATTCGTCGTATACCCCCGAAAACATTTCGTCAAAGGATTCTTAAAAAACTGACTTTTCTTAGAAATTGTAAAAATCTACATTTACATAAATTTTTGGACCTTTCGACGTGTGCAATTGAATCGTTCTTTTCTATACATTGACAAGTATATACTAAAGTTCATAATTTTATATTAAAAGACAAAATTAAATTAATTTGAAGTTCCTTATGACAGTGCTGTAAAAAAATTGTTTCTTTTAAATATGGACATTTATCATCGAAAAGATAAAAAAATCACCCTAACATGAGCTTATACAATGTAGTAATCTATCAACAACTTTGCAATAGTCTTATTTCAACAAGAAACTTTTAAAATTCTTTTCTACTTCATTATAGTTAGATTAGAATAACTTTTTTCAATTTTTTTGTTATATGTATAATTGTTAATTTTATTATAATAAAAAAAGTATTTATTTTATAATCGAGTACTCAATATATAGAAATACTATTTACATACATATTGTCCATAGCTCGTCGCTTTCGCCTCTCATTTTTCATCGTTAAACGCAATCACATAACTTTTTTTTTATTACCATCGTAAATTATTTACAATGAGTATCGGAGCCTTTACAGCACTGTTATTTTTTAACTAACGCAAATATAAATATTTGTTCCTTTTAAAATCCATCAACAATGAAAGTGAAAGGTTCATCCGTACTACTAAGAGGGGGAGATTTTCTCAAACTATCGACGATCTAGCCTAAACAAAGTTTTGTTTAAAGAATCATGTCATGGAATTTTTACAATTTCAAGGCAATTCGGTTACTATTAAAAATCCTCGACGCTCCGTCTGTATATCAATCCATTTTATTTATTTATTATTTTAATATACGCAGCTAAAATCTACAGTGGCACTAGTACGTTGTTAATATAATCTGCATGTGTGATTACGTACGTATATTCTAAGTAGAAAGGAAAACGTAGGATGTATATAAGTCTGCATTACGTTTACGTGTGTATAATAGGTGGCATCGTTTATTTCTCCAATATTTTCCTCTCGCAATCCGAGAGTTTCGATTCACCTCTTAACATTGGTGCTCGATCACTTTGTTGCGTATATCTCTTTTTTTGTTAATTATTCTTTATCTATATTCTTATTCGTTTCGCTTCGTCGTCTAAGATACTACTGTAAAAGCTTTGTTGTGATAATTTAATCCTCGCGCGCTTTATCGGAGACAATATAAGGTCTAAAAAGAACGAATTTCCTAGCGGTCGTGTGCGCTTCCGTCGAGGACGTTGTCAATTTTTTTATATTTTTCATCGCTTGTATTTCCTTTTAATCCTCCCCGTCATCGCTTATTTTACATATTTACATGTTCTCAGTTCAAGAACGAGGCTACGTAATTTTTTTTAACGCAATGACCTTACATTATCAATTTTCAATTTTCATTATCAAGCAAAACGGAGAAACGCGCGCTCGCACAGCTGAGTTCACCCTTGAGATAGACACGTGCCTAAATCCTCTGCATCTTTAATGTTCTTCGATATATGAAGTTATTAACTTTTTTTAATCATATGAAAGTCGACCGATGGATCTCGCAGTATTTATACGTGTAAGCTTATATGTATATTTCTAGTTTACGTTGCCATTATTGTTTTTACATTTTAGATAGTTACGTTAACTTTTTATTCGAGTACAAAACAACAAGGTAGAGCCGTCGTGTCGATGGCGTTTCAAACGTTTCTTCCTCTTTTTACTTTTTCTTTTAACTCGCGAGTCGTGCACTCGACATAGTGACCCGAATGAAAATCTTTCCTGGAGACTAACGCCACTGGATTAAGTTTGTTCAAACGCCCTTGACGCGAGTACAGTGTTCTTTTTTTATTTTAACTACAGTCAAGTGTTTGCAACTCCTGTCGTTAATCTACTATAATTCAATAGATTCTAGTTCATTTAGGTGAAAATATCGGTTTGGGCATGAAAGTAAATCTCGTTTAGAATTTCCGAGGAAGTTTCTTCGTTCTCCGCTTTTATTTTCTCTTTTTTTTACAAACGCTACGGACGCTACGGTAGGCATCAACTTAAGGTTGATAAAAATCATTCGTAGTCGATTCTTTCTCTTAAAACAGAGGAATACATACGTACAGTTATAAGTTTTATAAAAGTTATAAATCGCTTAAGTCGCTAGTTCATTTACGTAAGGTTCAATCAAGAAAGAAAGTGCAGATGACCGATTAATACTGAAATAATGGCGAACGCTCGTTCGAGTAGGTAATGAAAGAAAAAGGAAGTTACTTATCGCCGATCTCTTCTCACATTAGGCATGAATTTCGATAGTAGTGACAAATCAATTTTTATTTTTGGAGTATTAAAACAAATAATTCCTTTGAATCTCGTTGCATTTGCTGAGTATTTCGAGTGAAATAACTAAAAATTGCATATAGACCTTGAAAACGTGAACGAAAAATAGTCATTCATCACGAAGTTTATAATTATGAATGTATCTCTAAAAAGAACTTATAGCTTCATTTTATTAAAATGTATGCACATTGATGGTTCGGTCATTATTTAATAACATACCTTTTCAAGCATTTACTTACATTTAACTTTAATAACAGATTCCGATAGTTTCACATTTAAAATTCAAATGAACTAATTTAAAAATTGTGTTTAGAACATTAAAGGTGAGCACCCGCTTTAAAAAAATCAATGTTTAAATGTCAAAGGTTTTTAATGAATTGTACGTATAATAGGAAATTGGAGAGAAAAGAGTGATGGATTTATTTGAAAATTAAAATATTCTTTAAACGTTTAGAATTACAGCACGCAAATCAGCAAATAAGAAAAGACTCAAAGGAGAGGAGAGCAAGTTGATAAAAAAAGTGAAAGATTGCAAGCAAAGTGGAAAGAGGCGAGACACGAGCGGCCGCGTCAGTAAGAGGTGAGAAGATTGGGCGTCGCGTAGAGGTTGTCTAACTCAAGAGCTAATAGCCGCGCGTCTCTCGTCTTCTCGCGGTAGCGGTGGGTTCGCCGAGCGGCGCTGAGGGCGCTCCGTAGTCATATAGTCCAAACCTGCACCTTCTCGGCGACGATGCACCAGCTCGCGTGGTCGTAATACGACGATATGATGTGCAGATTCTCGACGTACTTGTTGATCAGCTGGTCGAGCTCGCCCTCGCGGAACACGTGGTAGTACTGGTGGTAAGTGATCTGGTCGGAGGGCAGGGACTCCTGGGAGGAGGAGCCACTGAGGGTGCCGTTGCTGGCGCTGGTCGCGGAGCGCCTGCTGGCAGCGGCCACGGCGGCGACGGCGGCCGGCGCCAGGCGACGCTGCTGCGAGGGTATCTCCTCGGAGGCGGAGCGCATCTGGGCGCTGAGGTGCACGCGGTTGGAGGGCGCCGAGCCCAGGGACGCGGTGCTGCCGCTGCAGAAGCGGCGCGTCGTCAGGGACTCGCCGCTCGTCGCCTGGCTGCTCTCGCTGATGGTGTTCTCGATGGAGTCGCCGATGTCGCTCGACTCCATCGAGTGGCCGTGGCGCGGCGCCAGCTTGGAACTGCCGGTCGCGCGTAGCTGGCTCTGGCGCTGGAGCTCGCGCTCAGTGAGAAACTCGCCGCTGCTGGTGACGACGACGAAGTTTCCGTTGCTGCTGCTACCGGCGTCGCTGTCCTCCGAGCAGCTGCGCTGGATCAGAGCTTCCATCGTGCCCGAGTCGCTGCTCCGCTGCTTATTATTGTCGTTGTCGCAGTTGTAACGCAGCTGCTGCGACGAGTCGCGCTCGTCGGATTCGGGTAGCCGCTGCTGCTCCTCCACCTCTTCCTTCAGGCCGCTATCGCCGTATTTACAGCTGCTCGCGTTGCTGTATTCAATGTTATTATTTTAATAATGATACTACTACTGTTGTATAAAAATAAAATAATTCCATTATTAATTATGGCCTTGTGCAATGGAAACGTTCTTTAATGCTCACGTTCTCAGACATGAAGTAATTTTTACAATGTTTTTTTTCTCAGCCTAAAAATAATTGCGCATGATTTTAAATAACGCAGGGTGCCACATTTAAACACGCACAATGCATTTAAATACTTTACCGTGTAGAGGCCAATGGACTCGAGTACTCCTCGTCAGCGAGTTCGAGTTTGGTCTTGCGGCAGAATTGATAGATATCATGGATGAGATTCTCGCTTAGTCTATCTGTCAAGTCGATGAGTTGCTTTTTGCACTCCTCATTCCACGTACTCTCCACCGGCGAGATGTGCTTATCCAGTGCAGCTGGTCTCGTTTCCTCCTGCAAAAGAAATGCGAATTGTCATATTCACTGCGTATTAACTTTCTGTAATTTTCAAAAAATCTATTGAAAACGTTATCAAGCCTGCCGCTTGGACTTAAAAAATCAATAAATAAATAAAAAGATGCAGAAGTAAAAGTTTTACGCACAGCTGCATCGACACTCGCTGACTTGCTCAGGCTCTTCTGTTGGATGAGTGCGCCAACGGCATCTTCCAGAGTATTAGCCACGTTGGCAGCAGCTTCCAGCAGCCTAAGCGACTGCGAGGATCCGCTGGATAGCTCGAAGAGCGAATCGGAGTCGTCGGTGGATGATTTGCTGTTCTGCGACAACTCGGTCTCGCCCGAGGACACGTCGTCGGGTTTGCTCGAGCAGGACATGGAGGCCATGTCCTTGGACGTGTCCGTAGCGTCGCCCGAGCTGTTGGACGCTTCTTCGGACTTGCTGCCGCTGCCAGCACTGCCGGCGGCCTCCGCCTCCTTCTTGGAGGCGTATCGTTCGTCGCTGATGACGCTGATGACGGAGCCGACGGATTCCGGCGAGCTGACGCCGCTCGAGTCGCTGTCCAGGTCGTCGGTCTCGGGGTTGAAGAGCTCGAGCGAGAGCAGCCGCGGCAGAACTTTTGTCACCGTATCGAGGCGGCTGGAGGTTGCGCTGGTCGAGGCGCGCCGCACCAGCGGGAACGAGGGTTTAGTGCGCGTCGCGAAGCCCGGCTTTTGGCGCAGCAGCTCTTTGATTTGGTTGAGGCGGCTGCGCCGACTCTCCCCGTCTTCGCTCGCCGCCGACGCGGAGTCTGCGCTGCTCAGCGACTTCTCGCTCAGCTCTTCCACAGCCTCGTCGATCGTGTCGTTGATCAACGGCGAGGTGTCCTCGGTCGTCAGCGCTGGCTTCTCGCGTTCGGGCTCCAGCGCGATCGACATCGATTTGTAGCCGCGCAGCGATTGCAAGTTTAATCGCCTGGTGTCTGCTGGTAACTCCGTGCTCGACTGCCTCGTCGGAGTCGTCACTGCCCGTGAAGGATTTATCAATTATTTATTAGAATTGCATAAACATCGTGAATGGAAATGGAAATTTAAAAAGCATACACTTTTCTTTAATAATTATGATTCTACATACTCCCCGTAGAAGTACAAACATTTCTGTCGCAAATAAATTTATTTATGAGCTTCTTTTGGCCCTATTCTAAATTTGCTCGAAAACTTAGACTTTTCAAATTGCTATTAACGAGATCCAGTTCCTGTCAATTGAAACATCAAACGCAGTAAGACGTACCCAGAGATAAAAAAATGCTTAAAAAAAAGACGCAACGTATATAACAAACCTTTGGTAGGCAAAACATCAAGATCTGTAGGGACAACAGGAGCATTTTGACTCGTCTGACTCGCCGAATGATTTTTAGCGGTTGCAGTTGCTGTACTTGGTGTCGGGTTGGCGGAAGGGTAGGGCGGCAGCCTCGGCAGGGGATGAACGTCGAAGGACCTCTTGACCTCGGCGATGCGTTCCAGGAGCGTGGCGCCACCGTTGCTGGGCGCGGCTTCGTTGCCCGAGAAGAAGGGCCGCATGTTGGCCGAGTGGAGTGTGCGGGGCGAGAGGCCGGGCGGACTCGGTGGCGGCAGGCTCTTGCTGGTGGCCGGGAACTGCTTGAGCAGCGGCGACATCGACATGAGCTTGAGGCGGTGGGGTCCGACCAGCTCCGGAGCGTACTTGACACGCGGCGACGGCGGCGCCGAGGTCGTGTTGAGCTGGTAGCCGGCGGGTGGCCCAGGGCCGATCGCCGCCTCGATCAGCGGCGTCGAGTTCTTCTTTGGCACGTAGATGACCGAAGCGAAGCTGTCCTCCGAGTCGACGCTCGTGTCGCTCTGCAGACTGCTGTCCTTGGACGAGTCCGAACCGTCCTCCCGGGAAAGTCGGCGCTCGATGCCCTCCACGCCGCCTTCGCGCTTCACTGTCGTCACGCCAGTCTGGGACTTGGACTCGTTCGCCGTCGTCGTCGTTGTCGTGGTGTTCGTTGCTGGACTTTCCGTTGACTTCCAGCTCTGCATTCGATGTAAATTAAAAAAATAAATAAACGATTATACGTGGATTCCTATAGAGAGTACAAGAGGCTTCAGTGCATTAATAGAAGCCAGCAGTGGACACATATCGAATACGGTAAGACAGTTGAGGAAATTTTAAACTTTCTATCTAAAAAATAGAAAATGAATAATTATCAATATTAGATGGATAATTGACCTGTAATATTCTGACGAAGCCATTCTTGATGGACATCCCGGAGACTTTTTCGATGTTGGTGGTGGATTGCTTAATGCGGTTGGTAAGGCCACTTTTCAGTAATTGGAATCTCTTGGTGGCGCTGCCCGAGTAGAATGTGTCCTTGAATGTCTCAAAGGTTGGTCGGCTCTTATAGATGAGCTCCTCGTTCAACGAGGCTTGTTTCATTATGTTCTTGCGCACGCTCTCCCGCTCCTTTAGTCTTTCGATCGACATTAGCTCCTCGTTCATCGAGCTTTGCTTGTGCACGTTGCCACGCTTCCCGCTTGCGCTTGCCGTCACCTGACAAACCATTAATTTTCCTCCCTTTTAAAATCACTTTTATTTCTCACGTAAATTTTAGTCATGTTTAATGGATTTGGGTTGTCTGAATAACGTACCAAAGGCTCTTTTGTGACATTTCTTTGGTTGCAAGTCTACGTTAATGAAGGACTGTACGTTTTACTCGCTTGGAAGAGCTAACAAGGCGAGAATTTACATATCAAAGCTTTCAAACAGCTCTTCAACATTTAATTGAATAAAAATATTATTAAGCTACAAAGCCGCGATGAATTCATGAATTTCATTGCAAGATTCATTGACGTCATAGCAAGATCGGATTATTTTTTTGAACAATCGTTGCTGTCATATAGCAACTGTCCCAGGAAAACACATGCACACCGATAATTGTACCGCAGGTTTTAAGAAACGGACCTGTAACTCCGGTACGTCCTTGAGCAGTTGTTGAATGGCAGTGTTCTCAGGTTCGTCGAGGCAGGCGTCGTCGAGGAAGTGGGTCTTTTGTTTGACCAAACGAGGCTTCGAGGAGGACAGGGAGACACTGGTACCGTGCTCCAGCGCTTGCTTATGCTGCTGGCTCTGCTGCGCTTGTTGCTGCTGTTGTGGCTGGTGTTGGGCCGGTTGGAGCTCGAGCAGGAGGTCGTGCTCGTCGACGGAGGCGACGCTGGCGTTGCAGAGGCCGGGTATGCTGGAGCGCGAGCGCACGAGGTCCAGCCGCTGCACCTCGATTATGTTGCTCAGGCTCTTGGACTTGACGCTCAGGCTGTCCGAGTGCTGCTGCTGGAGTTGGTGGCGCTGCTGCTTGGCGAACCCACCGCCGGCGGTCGCGTTCGCCAGGGCGGTCGGATCCTCCAGGCGGCGCAACTCGATCGGCAGGTCGTCCACGTCACCGTCATCGTCGTCGTAGTGCCGGCGATCCTTGCCGTTCTGCCAGTTCTCCAGGAACCACGCTCGGCTGCTCCGCCTGCCGCCCGCTAATTTCTGAGGATGCAAGGCGTTTCGTTTTAATGTTTGGTCATTATTTTTACGACAGCTCTCTAATATTAGTTTACAAAGACCCTTTCTTTTTACTACCATTTTCATGAATATCGTTCTGTAATTTAATGATTATTGCAAGCAATTTGTGATGTTCAGTTTTGCAAGCGATCGGTTGCAGATAAGTTTCTATTCATTTTTTTCTTTTCGTGTATTTTCTTTTGAATTTTTAGGGAAACTGGATCGTACTTGTAAAGCTCGTCGAAAAAAGCTGTAGCACGTTTCGTTAGGACTGGATAAGCTGCTCGTCGACGGTGAAGGACTAAAAATTGGATCTACCCAGTAACTTTTGTTTGTGCTGCCTTTTCTCTGGCTATTTCTGCAAGTAAATATAAAAAACGTCTATCATCGTTTCATTCATTCGTAAGAAATTGAAAAAAAAAAAAATAAAATAAAATAAAAATCATCAATACGATAGCAGTACCTTTTGGATAATAAGTAGGTTTGCGCGTTTTTTCCTCGATGTCTATCGTCGTAGGACATACCCTGGGGGTTCATTGGACTGCCGGACGAACTGACGCAGTACGCTTTCGGCCATGGTACTAAAACGTCTTGAGACTCGAACTGAAAGTTAAATTAAAAAAAATTATTATTTTCCCATCTCAATTTTAACGATCAATAATAAACTGCCAAGCGCTATACCTTTCTGTGCTTCTGCTCCATCGCCCAAACGGAAATGATGAGCCTGCCGCCGATCCTGAGGACGCGGGCGAGCTCCTTGAGTGCCCGAACTCGACGCTCCGTCGTCGAAAAGTGGTGCACCACGGCAATCGACAGCACCGCATCGAAGCTCTCGTCTCTGAACGGCAGCGACAGGTTGTCGCACGCCAGTACCTAAATTAAACAAAACAAAACATCAGCTCCGAATTCCAACGAAAAATCGAACCCCTACGAGAAAATTACAATAGTCGTCCGTTTCAATTTGACTTCGATCGACTTCAATCGACAATATATATTTGCATGTATAAAAAAAATTAAATCAAAGGAGCCTTGAAAAAGAACAGTAGCAGTAACGAAGGATGCAACCTTCGAACGAAACGAGAGGGGAGAAATTCAATTTTATGGAAGCCTGTGATATCCACAATACATGCAGTACATTTCTATTGTAATTTTAAAGTCACTGGAATCTTTATTAACGTAATGTTTCAATTATTAAATAAATTGTTTTTATATTCTCGTTTGTATAAAAGTAATTACTCCATTATTTTCATTAATATTGTAATTTGCAATAAAACTGTTTTATTCTATTTCTTAATTTAAAACCGAACTATCAGCGATAGCGCGTGATGCAATGGCGAGGGTGGGCAATTCGAATCTCTGCTGCTATTCTCGCGCGCTCGACCAATTCGCTCTCCGATAGCTCGAGATCCGAGTATCGTCGTTGATTTCGAAAATCCTATTTGGAGCGGTTCTCCCGATAACGCCCATCGTCCTTCACGTACGATCCCCGCGTTATATGCGCTAATCGCCGGTCGAATTAGTGCCACCATACGAATTAATGTTGCCTTTATTAGAACATTTTTTAATAATTTTTGTGATAACTTAAGTGGAGCTCGATCGAGCAGACTTATTGTGGGTGCTGGCGACTCGGGTAGCGACAGGCAGACCCTAGGAAAGGATTTTATCGACCTCAGAGAATTCTTTAGCTGTTAACGAAAAAATTTTCTGGGGCCGGGAATCGTACCCGGAACTATTTAGGACACCATTGGCTTGGCCCATGTATACAGCACGTTATTGTGCACGTGTATACACACACATCATATCATAACGTTTATATACGTTACCTCGTTCTCCTTGTCGCGCGCGATGTTGGTGAATCTCTTGCAGCGGTCCACGCCGATCTTGAAAACGTTGTGGTTGACGTTGAGGTACTTTCCATTTCCGCAGCCTTCGAACAGGAAATAAATCGCTTAAGCCGCGATGCTAGTTTTATCGGAGGTCTATAAATAATGAGCCTCTAGCGGCACTGGATTGGACGCGGCTCGAAAATAGCTCGTTTCGATAATGTTTTATTAAGGTTCGATTTTATGCTTCGTCGAAATTCATTTGTCTTTTGTTTAAGCGCGATTACGATTTTTCGAGTGTAAACGCTGAACCAGTGATTTTGTTCATTCTCATTGCTGCGATCGTCTCGTTGCAACTTGTGGGTGCACATTTTTACTTGGAAAATATTTTTCGCTTTATTAAGCGCTTATAACTTTCAGTTAATTAATTGGTGCACCGCACATTTTAAGGTCACGTTGCCTGTGGATGGAACTAAATTTAACTGAAAATTTAATCTTGTTTTTATTAAAAAGAAAATTCTAACCGAAGGTTTTACTTTTAGCTAAACAGAGCACAATTTATACAAAAAAAGGAGTTGTACGTTTTAGAGTTTCATTTGTAAAGTTGATAACGAAGCGGAAAGAGTAACGTGTTAACTTGAGAATCTCGAGAAAACGTGCAACTTTCTGTTTTGTCAAAGCTTAATTAATACTCAGAAAATTTGCTCACCGATGTCACAGACGAGGGCGCCGGGCTCGAGCTCCTCGAGAAACTGATAAATCCTGGGCCAGTGTCTGCCGGGTACAGTCCTGTCGGCGCACTGTTCGTATACCTCGTGCACGTACGCCTGCTCGAGGGCGAGGGACCTCGCGACCTGCTCGCCGTCGCTCTCCGACATCCCTCCTCCTCCGTTCTACCGCTACTGCAAACACAAATAATCAACCATCATCATGATTAATTTTCCTGCTGAAATATTAAGTCTTGGTACTCTCTCAAAAACGCTCAGTGAAACAAATTAACCATATATTTCGATACAGCGCGTACGAAGCCTAACTTTACTTACAGCGAAAAAAGTATAGTTTTTACTGTTTCACAAGAGTAATATCTGATCTTACTCTACAGAAAAGTAGATTTGTATATCTTACTTTATAGAAAAGCATGTTTGGTATTTCCGTAAAGCAGATTCTACTGCAAATACGAAAAGTTAAATTATCTTTCAATTTCACAGTTAAATTTACTGCGTAAACGTATTTTCCACGCGCATTGTCGAAAATAGAATTGCGGATAAGGCCTTATCGTAGCACACGAAGTTTAAATAAAAAAACTACAAATGACAGATTAACGTGGCAGTAGTTTAATAAAAGAGAAAAAGGGAGAATTAAAGGGACGAGCAGGAAACTAAAGCGAGAGAGAAAGAGAAATGCCGCGGCTGCAAAAAGCGTCGATTTCCGGCTAGCGACCCAATTCCCCGTCGGGCTTGCGCGCGCCGCCGGGAATCCACAGGTATTGTGTGCGAGGAGCCCCTCTGTGCTTCGATCGTCGTGCGCGCCTCCTCACACGCACGCACACGAAGAAACGCGCGCGCGCGCTCGAGTTATCCACCTGTTGGGCAGTCGGGCGGGGGGCGGCTGGTCGGTTAGAGGGCGAGGTCGCCGGGCGGCAGGCAGGAGCCGCAGTAGAAGAAGTCCTGGAGGACGCGGGCGATCTTGCGCTCCAGGCCGTGGAGCCGGCGGCCGAAGCGCGGCGAGTCCTCCTGCTGCTGGTGGGACGACTGGTCCCGGCGCTGGCGGAGCGCCGGCGTGCGGTAGGCCTGGCACCAGCGCAGGAAGTCCGCCGCCTCGGCCTCGGTGCGCAGGAACGTGACGATCGCCCAGAGGGTGCAGGGCCCGCGGGGTCGTCGCCGCGTCTCCAGGTAGAGCCGGCACACGTCCAGAAACATGATGAGCTCGAGGACGCCGGACGCGCCGCCGCCGGGAGCCATCGAGCGAGCTCGCCGCCGCCTACCTCGCTACTAAAGCGCCTCTTCTCCCTCCGACTGGGCTGCACGCGCAACCCCCCGAGTGTGCGTACACTCAGCCCCACTCTCTCTCTCTCTTCTCGGTGCGCTGGGTAGAACGTCGCCTACGCGAGAGAAGCATGGGGGCGGAGAGTCGACAGGTGGATGCCGAGCAACTTTCTTCCTTGAAGCTCTTGTTGAGAGGTAAGAGGCGAGGGAGTTGCATTTTTATTTTATTTTATTTTTTATTTACCGGGGGGTTTGTTTCCAAGCGGAACGATTCTTCTTGGCGAATTGGTTCAATTTATCGCGTCATGCAAGCACGAGGCTCCGGGCTCTTTGGTATACGTATGAGATAACTCGGTTTTAGCGACATTTCTGCGTAGGGAATTACCCGTATTTTAGAATTACTGCAAGGCCGTTAAAGGGTTTGTGCACTTATTCATTTTTCACCCATTATGTGGAAGGCGTACTTCGTATTCGATTTTTATTGGATTTATTAGATTATTGGCTGTCTGTGCAAAAAAAAAAAAAAATACAATGAGGCCTTGTCGTTTGCTGTTGTATTAATGTATTCATTTCCTGTATACGTTGCTATAGTACGCTGCAAGTACAAGTACGACATATATTCATCGAAATAATCAAATTCCAGTTTCTGCTTATTGAAATTGCATACTCGAATCGAATTAAAACAGTTTCTCTCTCATCCACCAATTCTAATTCTCCATTTAAAAAGCTCAGTATTATTCATCAATGCTAATTATAAAAGGGTCCATGCATAAAAATCTCGAATCCTATTGCCATCCAATCTAATCCAGCGGACCAGTGAACAAGATTCAAAAGTGCTATCACCCACGCCAAAGCAAAAAGCGCGAGCCACCCCCGCAGCGCCGACGCAACGAGGAGCAGTTATCGGTAGCGTCCTCGAGCGCTCCATTCCGACGGGGCTAAAAATAGCGAAGTACAAAAAAAGGGCACCACCCCCGCGTAGGCTTTGTACTCTCCTGTACTCAATAAGCAGGAGCACGCGAATGCAGTACATAAACGGGTTACTCTGTGCGAGCGAGCGGCTCGTTTTAACCAATTTGCGCGCCGACGCACGTACATACGGCCGCCCGGACTTTCGTTGCGGCTGACATCGTTATCGAAGAGGGAGGGGGGCAGGGGTGGAAGCCGTCGCGGGCTTTGTGTATAGCGCCGCCGCCAAATTGACCGATCGCTCGCCGCCGGTGATCGACTATATTTCGTCTGACGGGAGTATTTTGATAGCCGTACCTCGATTAGAGTGAGAATTGCAGGGAGTTTGGGATCGATATCAATTTAATTTTTTTTTATGTAAATACAAATAAGTAAAAATCACTTGGAATAAGTGCATATTCACTTATGAACGTGAATACCACTTATTGATATTTAGAAGATCTCTTGCTTAGTGATTTGAGGCTGACCGGATCCGGCTATTATCTACTTAGACATGTATGCAATCTCTGACCGCGACATCGGTTTTTCTCGCTGGAGTATATTATAGAAATGATGTTTTATTTTTTTTATTGAAACGTTGTGATTCGTAGGCGCGATCGATTTATGGTTGAAATTCAATCTGCTACTTTTTCAAATGAATTAGGCCGACCTAATATTCAGCCCTCAAGCAACTGGATTACACGGAACAAAGGGTCGACCTTTAATTTCATCGTTGTACCGCAAAATCTCACAAAAAAGATGATTCTTTCAAGTACTGCTCTTTTTTTCGCTGACTTTTTAGTAAAAAAATTTGTATTCAAAGATACCGCGAGGCTTTTTTAGAATAAATAAATACAATAAAGTATGAATAAAGACAGATGCTTTTATTAATCAAAATTAGTAAAAAGTCATACGGTGAAGTATTTAAAATAAATAAATAAGTGACACGAAGAATGAATAAAGTATTGTTTTTTTACTATGAGTTTCTAGTAGATAACTTTTTTTCAAGAATACCTTGACATTTTTTTAAAATAATTAATTAAATAAAGTAAAGTACGAATAAATTACTCTCAACAGATACTTTTATTGAACAGAAATTCTAGTGAAAAGTAACATGGCGAGATAATTAAACATAAATAAATAGATAAAGGTAAAGTACGCATAAAGTACGTGGCGAATTGTAGTTTTTACTGAAAGATCCTATAATTTATCAGCAGGGCATTTCAACGTCATCGCGGCACAGAGATAGTGGCGCCCCCGAAGTATACAAAGTTTTCGCGCGGGATTTCAGCGAAAAGGGGTGGGGGCACTCCTTGTCGCTTGCGGCCGAAGTTTAAAGCCCGGCGTGGGACGAGTAATGGACCGCGCGGAACTCGAGAGTACGGGTGTCGGCTCGAGCGAGCCACTCCGTTTCTCTTGTTAGTCGACAGGCGTGGCGGAAAAATTCGGTGCGTTCGTACCAAGTTGAACTTTGGACAACTACTTTTGAACAGTGTGATGGTTCACTTTGCAAATAAAACGCCGAGAAATAAAATTATAAAAAAAATTCTTTTTGTAATCTTCTCTTCTTCTTTTATTTGTTTGTGAATATTTTTCAATTTAACTGTACTATGGATTATAAATAAAATACTGTAAAATCAAATTTAAACAAATTTCTTTTTTATAATATTATCTTCTTTATCTCGTATTCGTAAAATGTAAAATCTACGAATGTTGGAGTAGTTCTAATTCGATGATGGATAATACATTCATAAAAAGTCACGTTGTTCTACATTTCTACGTTACTTGCATACTGTAAAGAGTATTTAAAATTTATATGTGAAAAAAATTGATATAAAGAATCCGAAAAAAAATAGTTTAAACGCACTGTGCATTCTCTGCTACTTATTTACCGAACGAATTTCATCGGGTATGTATTGCGAAACATCGAACTTTCGACGCGCAGCGATCGATTTTTGAATCGCAAACTTTAATTAGGTTAGCGGGGGTTGATTCTGAAATAACAACGAAGTTTGGTTAGCGATGGAGTTTCGCTTTTGAAAGTTTATGCACTTCCAGATTTTTTTTCGAACGAATTTTCAAATTTATTTTATGTTATATGCGATTCGATAAATTAATTTAATAAAAGGAAAACTCAATACAAATAAACAAAGAAATATAGTGCGAGGGAAAAAAACAATAAGTGAACTAACATGAATTGAAGAGCAACTTTCTCGGGTTGCGCAGTCTTTTGGAATATTTAAAATCGTCGAATTAGCGGTGACAATACCTAATTTCAAGAAAAAAGAACACAAATCGCCGAAAAAATGCTATCGCACTGGCCTCTCTGAGCTTCATTAAAGGAACAACACCGCAAAGCTCGCGGAAAATATCCGCGAGTTTTAAAGTCTTTAGTTACCGGCGTAATAAACTAAACAAAGGCTTTAATTATTCCGCGAATTTTTACACTGCGGATGCTCTCCTCACCTTCCCTTACACAATTTCACGAACAAAATTACTTTCACCGTGAAAAGTCGCATAAAAAATAAAATGTTTTTCACCGAGTGTCTAACCATACCTGTCTGTTACTACTACGCGCCGAGTGTCCTTTTTTTTTCTTTCGATTTGGAACTAAAAGTGCTTGGATATTCATCAAGATTTCTTATATTCTGGCGAATAAGTATCAGTTAAAAAATACCGAATCTCAACCACAAATCAGCCAACAGACAGTATTTAAATTGGATGCTACGGATATCAAACCAGTCTCTCCGTTTGAAATTGCAATCTTCGCGCACTCCCGGACAACCCAATTCCCAGCCTGCTCGAAATTCCGATCCCCCTGAATTGCCCGAAAGTAAAAAAAAAGAGCAGTCGAGACAACCGCTTCCTTGATTAGACGATCTCCGGATACGTAGCGAGGATTTCATCTCCGACGAGTCCTTCGCGGAGCTCGGCGAAGACGGTGCTCGGACAATACAGATGGCGCCAGGCTGAACGGAGGATGACTCCGTGCCAGTACGGTGTATTACTACTCCTGGCATACACCGCAGTTCCGTAATTATTATCGGTTGAGCCGCGCAGCATCTCGCAATACTCCGGAAATGACTCGTCTCCGGAGGAGGCGACGGCGCGCACTTTTTCCACACTTTCTTCGAGCAAACTTTTCTTCTTATTTTTATGATGCTGCAGTTTTGATGCCGCGGTAAGACGTTACGGAGAAGGTTTTTGCGCGATGCAAGGGTTCAGAGGCGCAGTTAGTTTTGCGCTGCCGTCGAGGCAGCGCTTGAACGATTGGCCGGTGACGATCGTCGCGTGATTCTGCGATAAAATCGTTTTAATGTAGTTAATTTGTCTCTTCTTGAAGTTACGACTGTGTACTTGAAATTTACCGATTTACAATTTGTCGTTTTTTTTATTAGGATTTAAATAGTCAATTTAATTGTATGAGATAGAAAAGAAATGTTACGTAAAGTTATGAGGGAGTATCTTTTATAATTATGTGCGTTAAAATATGGATAATGAAAAGGGAGAGGATTGTTTAAGTTTTAAATGATATTCTCGTATCCTACATTTTTGAAATCGCAGTAATAGCATGGATCTGATTAAAAAAATGAATTAAGTTACTCCATATTCCGACTTGATATGATCAGCATATTAAACTGACCTGGAAAATCAGTGAGTTTACATTTAAATGGATTAAATTTTGCTAATTTGTATTGGCGTATACCGCGCGAGTCGCTGACCTGAGCGGAAAAAAATCGCTCTTTAAATCAAAATTAATAATAACGATCAATGATACAGCGCGCGAAATTATGCGCGACTATTGAATTTTAAAATTAAATCGACATCTGGAAGGGAAAATCAAGGCGTGCAATTTGTACCAATTACTCCTCCAACTTGCGAAATTGATCTGCCTTCATAAAAGACAATCGAAGCGTTAACAATAAACGTTGAATTCACGCAGCAGAATAAATAATGCCGCAATTTTACAAAGAGAAAAAAAGCGATTTGTAAAAAGAAAAAAATTCTGAATACATAGGTGAAAAATCCTCGTCGAGCGTTGAAATAAAAAAATGCGCATTCTCCACGACGAGAGAGCGTCTCTCGTGGAATTAGCCCGCGCCGCCGACGTCCGAGGAGATTTCCCCAGGCGACTGGTGTGTTTCACGCGGATTAAATAACTCGGCCGCTATTCAGGTCCGGTCGTCGGGCGCCTCGCTTGAATTTCACCGGGCCGACGGCATGAAAGGCGCCGGCCTTCTCGAGGCCCTTTGAGCGGGCCTTTTCTTAACCGGCGTGGATTTTCGAGGGCCGCCCCCTTGACGTTACACTGCGGTCGAGATGCGGCGCAGTGCGCCGCCAGGGATGAAAGGCATCGGCTGTACTCCAGCCTTTGTGAGAAAAATGACGACGAGGAAGCGAATCGAGAGATGGAGTGGTTCATTTACTAATTTGCTTCGTCCGTTTTTCTTTTTCTTTCGGTTGTTTTTAAGGCATTTACTTTTTAGAGGCGAATGAAAAGTCTAATTTAGTTCGGGGAGTAGTTTTTTTTATTCGCTTAAAAGTTGTAAATGCAATTAAAGTTAATTGAACGATAATAATGATTACGTACGCTTCTAAAGTTAAAAAAAGAAAAGAAAAAATTCAGATAAGTATAGTTTTCATATTTTCCTTTATGAAGATAAACGCGTGAGTAGTTCTAATGAACAGATTATTTCTTACGTGATCTAATCTTTTAATTTCATTTTTCGAAGGGAACTAATAAAGTTGTTTTTTTTTTGTTTTAAATTAAAATTTCGCCGCTTTTATACGAACTGCGTACGTATGCCTGCGATTGACAAAAATAAAACGTCTGTAGATAAAATCGATTACAATGTATATCCGTTGAATGCATTTATACACCGACAGCGTGAACAAATCGGAGACTTGCATGTTTAATAAAGCCGTTCCCAGGCGGCCTGTAATATTTTTAAGTTACATCGAGACCTGCACCTTCATTTTTTCCGCATCTATTATTGTGCGGAATATTAAATTATATTTAATTATGCAGGTATAAATTACAATTAGCCCGATATGCACAGGCGATCTCGTCGTCAATTACGTAAAATAAATAAGATATAAAAACCAATGGAACTGTAAAATATCGTAAATAAGAGAATAAATGTGTAATTGTGCGCTTGAAAACGACGTAAAAAGTGAAATTTACAGCCGCGCTCATCGGCTCGCTCAATCGTTTATCTCTTTCCGACGCTTTAAAAACACGGCTAAGTAATAAAAAAAAAATAATAATAATCCCACTTTACAGAAGCGAAAAGTGGAAAATTGCAGAGGGCACACTTTTTCCAGGCGGCGCCAGTTTCGTAAAACCGTGGCGGGCCGTAAAACTTGGGCACGGCGTCGTTTTGCAATTAAACGCTTCCGGAAGTTAAAACGTCACCGGACTTCTTAACGTCCCGGCCGTTCCGGCGAAATTAGAATGCGAGGGGAGGGCGAGAGACAATGGCTCGTATAACGCGACGGGAAGGGGAAAGCCCGATCTGCCGCTCGAATCTTGCCGCGCGGTTTTTCGTAAACTCCCTGGGAAGTCGTTAACCGCTAGTCGCTCGTTAAAGACGGAGGTTCGCATTGTCAAAGTCGCCCGGGAGGGATCGCCGAGATTGTCTCGTTTCGAGAGCGCTCGGCGCTATCGTCGGGTAACTAATTGTTTTAGATATAATCGCCGCGTAAAAATCTTTAACCTGGGAGTGTCGACTCGACGCCGAGATACACAAGGCGTTTTGCGCGATAATAAAATGCGTGAGATTTCTTTTTTTTCCTTTTGCGCTGAAGGCACTCCGTGTATCGATCGTTAAATCGAAGAATGCACTTCGTATTTTGCGATACGATCGACGCGAACCAAGTTGGAGAATTATTTTTTTTGCGCTCAGGGACAGCGCGAAACGGTTCGAGGCTTGAAATTTTTATTTCGTCGTCGCACGTGCGACTTTATATCCGTTCGGGAAGAAAGGGTCGAAAATAAAAAAGGGACGTCAAAGTCAAACTCGCGTGGCCGATGAAAAGCGAGTCTCCGAAACTTTCACCGACGCCCCGCGCGATAATGACTCGGCCATACGCGTTTCTCGGTAATGACAGTCCGATGACACAAATTGCCCTCCTCCGTTTCTTTCCTCCTTCTTTTTTTGGCCTCCTCCTCTCTCGCTCCCTCGGAAAACTAATGAACGTGGCGTATTATAATTTCCAGCGGCCCCGGGCGTCATTATCAGGCGCTCCGGTATTATTCCAATTTTCGTAGATTGAATTCCTCAAGCGCGCGACTTTCGTGCCATTAGCGAGTGTCTTTTTCCGATCTTGGGCTGCGCTAATGGGTGTGATGTGCGACCCGCTCGCCATCCCTGCAGTGCGCCTGTAATTGCGGAGCGAGCCCCTCGTGGCGG
Source organism: Sycophila sp. Sp_5 (assembly GCA_018906775.1). Classification (NCBI taxonomy): domain Eukaryota; kingdom Metazoa; phylum Arthropoda; class Insecta; order Hymenoptera; family Eurytomidae; genus Sycophila; species Sycophila sp. Sp_5. The sequence continues at coordinate 226,606 of JACCID010000033.1, forward strand.
GTCCTCGTCCCGCGTTCGCCGCGTAGATTGTCGCGCAATTATCGCCGCTGTCTTCGTCGAAAGGGAATGCCATTGTTGCACCTCTCGGCGCGTGGGACCGACTCCCGCGGAATGTATACGGCTTCCCGCGCGATCGAAGCTCGCTTACAAATGATATTTCAGGGAACGAGGAGAGGCGTTAAATTTTAGTAAAAAAAAATTACAAACTTTACGGTTGAATTTTAATGATACAGTTATCTCTTTTTACTGGTAATTTAATTATAACGCAATTTTCGTTGGGTATTAGTGACTAAATCGAAAGTGGTTATGGAGTAGATCTTTTTTTTTGCGTTGGGAGCAATGCTTTTCGCCTTACAAAGCGAAGATAATTTTCTATGGGACGCTTTAAGTGCGCCTCGTTAAGACTTAATGGCGAGGAAGAATGTATATTTTTGTTTACATCGAGGAATGAGCAAGACTGTTGAGAAGCTCGATAAGTGTCAATTAAAAGCGTTATTGAAGTCAATGGAGATGGTAGAATTTATTTATTCCTGGAAGATGGATAACTCATATTTTTTTTAATGCGAGAGATGTAACAGTTTTATTAACATTGAACAGCATGTATTCAAGACAATCATACAGAAACGATAATAAAAATGCAATTATGACCGTTAGTTTCGACTTGTTGTTATTTTTTTATAACATTTTTTTCCGCATACGAATTTTCATTTTACATCGTAATTATTTACAATGAGAAAAGTGAATTAGCCGACCTTATAAGATAAAGAAAAAAAGTATAATCAAATTTAATTTCCTCGATAGGCGTATCAACGTTTCCTTGAAGTCATCCCGCTATGCGATGCGTCAATTATCAATTATCCGCATCCACTGCAGAAAATCTCCGGCTGCTCATCTAACTCGGCAAAATTGCCCGACACCTTTTCTTTGTACTAAAAAAAAGTCTAACTCTCAAAAGTATGGTGGAGAAAAAAGTCTTCGCGCCTCGGTGTCCTCAGAACGGAGCAGAGTTTATTCGGTAGCTGAAATTTAATAAAGTCCCGAGACGCTGCAGTCGGGCCGTGGAAAAAATAGAAAGTGCTAATTGGAAGGCGCGGAACTCCACTTTTCTTCCTTCTTAAAAAAAAAAGAGTGCGAAAGAGAGGGAGTCATAAAAAACTATCTGGTCGAGAAGACGGATTTTCAGTGGCTTGCGTGCAGCGCACGTTGTGGAGAAGAAAAGGTGGCGCGATTCGTGCGTCCAATTAGCGTTAAAACGACGCCGAGAGAGATGAAGCCGCGAGCTTTTTGACCTCTCTCTTTCTCGGCCTAATCAGGATCGTCGGCCCGATTCCGCGCGGACGACTGAACATTTTTATTGTAGAGCGCGTCGCGATTGCACCTATTGTTTTTATTCCGCGTGGGTTTTTTTTTCTTTTCGAGCGTTCAGCGATTCAAACTTTTTTTTATTACTCGTGTCTTTTGCAAATGTATACCCATCGGACCGTCGAGTGTATCGGCGCCGCGGGACGGGGGTATAATTAGTTATCGATTTTATGCACGTGCGCCGGTTTATTTTCGCGGATCAATGTCACAGCGCGCGTAATTACACGGGAGTGTAACGATAAATAAAGATTGTAGAAATTATCACGAGCTATTTATTAAGGCGTGACGCTAATTTTACATGCCATCGTTGATGGTTGATTTTTTTTCATCGTTAAGGAGTTCCAGCTGCATGATCGAGATATGCAGAGTTGTGAGATTTAAAATTGTCGTCCAGATAATTGACTTCTTGATTTAAAAGAAGTACGATTTATATACTTTATAAAAAAATATCATTGCGGTATTCTGTATTTTTGTAAGAAAAATTCATTACGTAAGTGGGATTTACTAAATTAATCAAAACAAACCAAAAATTCATTTAGTTATCAGTTAGCAATTACATTTATCAGTGTTTGAGATTCATTTAATAGATGCTATAATTCTGTTGTTACGAAATTTTCTTCATCCGACTTGTTTTAATTATTTTACTCCCAGACTTTACTTTACTTCGTATCTGTACGCGTTATCTGCAAAAGTCGAACGTATTCGTTTTCATTTATAACAAATAATTATTCTTCTTATCTGAACTTAAAGAGACTTTTACGAAATAAACACTCATCACTAGAATCATTTTTTCTCTCTTATAAAAAAATCTATGAATACACCCCCAGAAAATAAAGAGAGAATTACAGCGTTGTAACGAAGATATTAATAAGGCGATAGAGTAACGAAATTATTGGCTTATACGTCACACGCGCGGAGAAAGTATGCGGTATAACGGGGAGCGACCGAAAACCGAGAAGATTGGCGTCGAATATTTCCTCCCCGACTTCCCCGGTCCAATACTCATTCACGAGCGGCTCGTGGTGGGCGTCCGGCGGAAAAAAGGAGCAAGAAGCAAGAGATCGAAATGAATTTCGCTTACGTAAAGCCGGGAATAAGGGGGGAGCTGAGAAAGGGGAGGGGCGAGATAAAAGATAGGCGAGGGAAAGGGATGAGGCCGGTCTCTCGCTGTCTTTACAAATGACAATGGCTCGGGGGAGGCGGCGGCCCTCCGTTTTCATTCCAGAAATAGAACGGCGAAAAAATGCGCGGTTGCCTCGCGCTCTCCCTCGTCCCGCTGTGGCTCGAATTAAAATTTCACGTCGGTCTTTTTTCTTTCTCGGATCGGCGGCTCCGATTTTATTCAGCCTTCGATTTTCGCGGAGTTTCTTCCTTAATGATTCCGCGCGCGAGTTACGTAAACGCTGGACCGGAGGCGGTGTCGGATGATCGTTTCTCTTGCTCGGGAGGAGGAAATATTTTGAGCCCTATTTGGAAACGGCACTTTACTGCACCTTTGTAAAATTTCGCCCGTAATTTAGAAACTCTCACGATAAGAAATTACGTGGCCCCAGTACGGGTAATTGCCGTTTACGTCAAATTTATCACCGGCAGAGTTACACGAGTGAGGTAAGAATCGGCATGTTCCGATTCATTTTGTTTTCGCTCCGCGTCTGAGAGCGAAATTTCTTGAAAATTTATAGGAAACGGTTTAGAAAAACGAATGACGCGTGCGGCACTTTGGGAGGAAAGACGCTGGCGTCTTAAAAAAGGAATGTCCCGAGTTCGATTTGTGCAGCCTCGTGGCGTCGGCTTTTCTGCTCTCCGTATCCGCTCGACTTTTTGTCCCGACCGCAGGGGCTGAAAATACCCGGCGGCACGTCAGCGGCTGATCTATAAGAGAGAGAGAGAAGGAAGCGGCACCTACGCGCGCGTGTGCTCGTCCCGCCGAAAATCGTCACTATACTACCCTCTCCCTTTTCCGCCTCCCTTGAGTCAAACGATGTGTACCCGAGGGTATGGGTGTAATAATTGTCCGGCGATTTCTATTATACTGGATAATACTCGACGGTCAGTAGAATCGATCGGTACTCGATACACGGAACAAACGTAGGGAAAGTTACTTAAAGGCTTGTAGTAAAAATGTACATCCGCTTTGCAAGTAAATATGATTTAAAAAATTTAGCTTAATTTTGTAACGATTTGAGTTCATCGACGACGCGAATTCGCGAAAGAGACCGGACCTGACGAAGTAGGCAATATAAATAACACGGGTTTTGGGTGTTCGTTCTCTTTTGTCGCGTTCGCGATCCCAGTGGTCGCCGCTTACCGGATCCGGTTATTATTTTTATAAAATAGAAAAAAAAGTTAAAAGCAATAGGAGCTACGCTTGTTGAAGTGTAAAACCGGTGGTCCGTTAATGAGAGAACAGATCCGGATGCGACACAAGGCCAAGGGCGACAAGGGGCGACACAATAATTTCGTATAAATATAATTTATTTCGATTGATTATTCGAGATTACCATATCATAAACTTTGTACACAGCCTGGCGATTTTATTGATTATATATCCTAATAAATAAGTGTAATTTGAGATATTATTCATCCATCGTAATTTTTCCGAACCATGTCCTACATAACACATAGATATAAACAATTTACTATTTACTTACTGCATGAGTAAATTTGATATGAGCATGTTTACTTAGCTTTTTAAGCAGAGTTTATTTACTATTTCCGTAAATATTACTAATCATTCCTTTCTCCGCGAAATTTAATGGTAACGTTTCAATTTTTCTTCCATCTCCCTGCAGTAAAACGATGAGTATCAGAGGGTATACGTGTAATAATTGTTTGGCGATCTTTTGCAGGACTGCTAGTAAAGTCGATCGATGCTCGATGCACGGGGCAATTTTAAACTGCGCCGAAAATTTGCTGGCAATTTTGTTACGCGATCATATGATAATGATTCGATTTTTTCTTTATTATCGCTCATGAAACTGCACGCTGAGGACGACGAAATGTTCCTTAAAATTTTCCTCGATTATTTTAATGAGCGAAGCTGCGCATAAGGCGGTGAGTTACTTGTTGCACAAATTTAATTGATAAAATTCATACGATGTATATGTATAGTAATTTGCGTAATCTAAAATTGAAATAATATAAAACGTTATGTGTGCACTAAAATTTAGTATAAAAATTAGTGAAACGAGCTTCACTATATTTAGTGATTAGTGGATCAAAGCCCACTAATTTCAGTAGATTTTTTATTAATTTAACTTAGGAGAGCGCAATTCTTGCGTTGAGAAGAATTTTTAAGAGGATAATATTTTTGAGTTGAAGCGGACCGGTACGGCAAGACAGGAGATAGCGCGTTGGCTGCAGTTTTTAATTTTTAATATTTTAATCGTCAATGGTGGGTGCTCATTGTGGCTTTATATAGAAAATGTTACTTATAAATTATTAAATTTAGATTTAATGCAGTCAACTTGAATAGCCAATTATAATTACGAGAATTTTCTCGTCAGCTAAAAATATTCTAACTGTGTTTCAGCACTCCGAAAGGAATGAAACTCGGCGCAATTTGCATTTTGCATTTTGCAAATTAAAAATGACTCGACACAGATTTATCTTTTTTATATACTATACAAAAATTATTTCTAGTTACTCGCCCTATGCTCGCTACTTCAACCGTAATTAAAATTCATTAAACGCTATGCGAGTCGCTACTTTTATTTCAACGTTTAAAAAAAAAGAGAAGAAATGGAACGAGTAATTTCTCTGGTCGTTCCCAATTCGCGACTATTCCACCGGACACTTTTTTTTCTTTAAATTAACTCCATGAAAGCAAACGAAGTAAAAACTCCCGCAGGCAAAAAAAGTATGAAATCGCAGAGTAAGCAAACATCGAAGCCTGCAAAGGGGGCTCGAAATTTCTATCGACGAGTGGCAAAGCGTTTACGAGTGTCCCGAATTCCGCTGCAGGCCGCGAGCGTGCGGCTGTTTGCCCCGTCGTTAGGGACGCGGGGGTGGCAGGAAGGAAGCCCAGAGAGAGAGAGACGCAAGGCCCGTAACGATCCGACCGTCAGCGCGCGCCTTCCCGCCCGCGGTGATTGGACCTTGCTTGTACGCCGGGCCGGTACAACGCGATATGAGCTGCTCGCTTCTTTCCATTTATTTTGTCCTCCTTCCACTGCTGTCTTCCGTAGCAGCATGTCGCTTTGTGCGCGGCCACCTCTTTTCGGCGGTTATTAGCCGCGGCGGAATATTCATTTCGTACGATCTTTTGTGAGGCCTTTACAGGAGACGTGTGTTCTCTATGCCCAGGACACGTTAATTGTTAATTTTCTTAAAAAAGATCGAGACAAAGACGACGAAGGTCGTGGAAGAATTTTCTTAAACGAGTCGACGTTAAATAATGATTAATGTCATATGAGTGCACCGTTGATAAATAATGATTTTTCTGTCGATAAAGGTGTAGATGTCGATTGCGATTATCGATATTGTTCATATATTGGTGAAAAAGCGAAGTACTACAGAGTCGATTGCTACGTTTTCTATTTTTTTATTTGGAATCGTATTCTAGAGTAATGTAACGCTGCGAATTTATTAACTCGAGCGATAATCCTTTATTTTCCTGCAGCACTTATCCCGTTTAAAAAATTAGTATATATGTATAGCCGCTGTAGTAATTTAGTTCATTAGCATCGCGTGTTTGTTCCATGTCCACAGAGAACGGACGCTTTTCAATAAAGATCCACATGCGCTCCCGATAAGATTATACGCCCTTATCGCGATGGTGAAAAGCGAGATGAACAAATAACTCGGCCTGCCCGCTGATTTCATTGGAATCGTTCAATTGACGGAAAATACTGGAACATCGCGGACGATAAGGCGCTCGATGCATACTTTATACTCCTGCGGTAGAGAATCTGAATTTCCGCCGTCTGGAAAATCCAATCCGCAGCCGTCGCACACAGAAAAAGTGCAGAGGGTGGACGGAGAGGGAGAAAAAAAGGAGAGCGGAAATCGCGCAGGGAGAAATCAAAATCGGGCGTCGCAGCTGCGCTGCAACGAATCGATCGGTTGCGGGATGCTACTATACCCGGCCGCGCCACCCACGGGAGGATTTATCGCCGCTACCCGTCGTTTATGCCCGTCGACTTTTCGCGCCTGCACCAGAATCCAATCCTCGACGATAGAAGCGGGCTCCGCGCGCGCTAAACGAGTTAGTCCCCGGTGCTGTGGTAAGCTCGAGACAACTTGGAGGGAGAAAGAAGAAAAGGGGCAATGGTGTAATGCAGCGTTATTAATCGCATTCTCAAGTGCGAAAGCGGGTACGAAAAAAAAGAAAAAAGGAGGTCGACCTTCGCTGCGCCAACGGCTCCTTTTTCTACGAATGTAAAATAAAGTATACGAGTGTTCGTCTATTTTTAAAAGCGAGGCGCCAGCCGCGTGTGTAGGTATGTATGTACGCCGCATACTACGACGTAACTTGGCCTAAAACGCAAATGTCCAAGTGTGGAAGGAAGAGCGGGGGTTGCGAGCGTAGCGCGGTTCCATGCAAATGGCTCGCTTCCAAATATATATCCCGATAACGCGTCCCATCTATCTTTCCAATTCCTGAATGGTGAAAAGGAAAGTCACGCCGGAACCGGAAGCCTATCGGCGAGATTATGCTCACTCGCGCGAAAGCTTCGGAAAAATGGCGCGTGTGACGGGTAAAAAGAGGGAAGGAGGGAGAGCCGGCGGGGTCGGTGCGGGAAAACCGGAATCGGCCGCCCGATGGCCTGTCGCGCTGCTCCTTCCGCGTGCGGCAATAGAAAGAGAGAGAGAGAGAGAGACAAACGCGGCGAGCCGTTTGCGTTTTGCGAAACTCGTATCACTTGTTCCTCCTCGTCCCGTTCCTGCGGGCTATTTTTGGAACCGCGGATTTTCGTGTTTACGTCAGTGTATTCATGGCTCGCGTGTACTTTTTTTTCGCCCGTCCGGAGAGCACACTGCGAATTTCTGTATACGCGGGTGCATTCACTTCGCGTATCGACTTTATCCTGATTCCACTGGTCTGAAATTTTCGAGTGGAAGATTAAAAAATTGATTCCACGGTGAAATATCTAATTCTCTGCGTGAGAATGTCGCTGCGGCGCGTATGACCAAATTCAATTTTCTACGTACCGTGAGAGAAATGCTTTTGAAAAATTATTATTGTTCTTGTAAAAATTACAGTTCAGTCTAGGAGCGGAACCACTGACTGCATTTAGTGAAAAAATTACCATTCAATATTATAAATTTTACTAGAATTCTAGTAACATCTACTAGAAATTTTAGAAAATGACTGTATACAATTCTAAATTCTAGTAAAGATTACTAAAATTCTAGTAAAATTTATAATACAGAAAGGCAAATTATTCACTAAATGCAGTCTGTCTTTTCGCTTGCAGGCTGAGTATTGATTTTTATCAGAAATATAGTAACGTTTTCAAAACATTTCTCTCAGTGTAAGAATGTTATCTCGCGCGAAGACTTTTTTCAGGAGAGGATTAATCGAACACCATAGTAAAGAATGAACCTCGAAGGATCACCTTATTTTATACAGAAAATAACGACAGAGTAGAGTTCGTAGAATTTATATAGAATTTTATTTAAAATAAATTATTTTGAATAATTTTGTGTGTCATGTGTTGTGGTAATATTAAAGTACTTAAAGATATACAATTTCTTTTAAATACTATTTAATAAAATAGGCTTACTTTTCCCATATTATATATATACAAATCGAAAAAAAAAACATCGCCGTCCCTTTAAGATGATTATCAAACAAGCGTCTTTTAAAATCGAAGCTATTAAAATGCATAAAGTACATCTGCGTGACCCGTGCTCGTATGTACACCCGCTCCTTCCCTCCGCACGCGCGTCACACCCATCTTATCAGTCAGCTGTCCGTTCGACCGGCGTTTACACATACACACACACATACACTCACATTTGTAATTACAACCACAAACATACAAGTGTACATATACATATACTGGAAGAAAGTTATCGGCGTGATCGTGCTCGGATTTCGCGATGCGCCAGGAGCCCGGGCTCAGCGGCAAATACACCGCTTGTCACCCCTTAGCAGCTGCACGTCCCTTTGATTCCTTTTTAATGGACTTTCGATCCAGTGTCCAGCAACGCTGTGTCTGCGATGACGCCGACGACTGAGCGCGCATATTAATTCACCCCTTTGAGCCTCCGACCTCTCCTCCCCTCACAATCGTCGCACGTACTTTTTGCATACTTTAATTCCCCGCCCCCTCTCTGTACCGTCGAAGAGAAGCCTCGCTGGACTAGTTTTTTCATTAAACCTCGACGAGCGCGAAATTACGTGGCTCGACTTCTGCAAGAGTGAAAGATTCCGCGGACTTGCTCGAGCCGAAGGTCGTTACGCGTCCGGGTGAGTTACTGAATGGGGTACACGTTCCGGGGTGGGTGGGCTGCGATAAGAGCGTATTTTACGGGCAGAGGTACAAGGTGATTTACTTTTTTTTAGTATTGTTCAGTGTACTCGCGGTATGACTCGGAAGGCTTATAGGATCGATTTCAGATTAGGGGTAATGACTGAGTCCAGGAATAGATACATTTTCGTGTAGCTATTTATAGCGTTCGAATGAGCTGTGCAGTTTTAATGAACCATGGGCTGCGCTGAACTATACAGTCATCAATGCATGCACAAGTTTGCAGATAAGCGAATGCTATTTGCGCGTTAAAAAAGGAAAAATACGTATTCAAATAATGGCTTCGCATCGTTTCTAGCAATAATTAGCGAGTCATGCCCATTCATCTCATTATTGCGTTAACTAAAATAAAAGAATGAGTTAAAAAAAAAACAAAAAAAAATGAAAGCCAATGTAACTACTACAATATTTCCTCACGTTTAAAAGTCTCTGGAAAAGGGTCGGCCTGTCATCCCCGCTTGAATCTGAAAAAGCACTCGCAAACGTCACTCGCATCCGCGTACTCATCGAAACACGACGGGGCGAAGATAGATCAGGCGGATGAGAGGGGTCGAACTAGCCGGTCCGAGAGCACTCGGACTCGATCCACTGTGGCGGCTGCAGAGTGGCGCGTCAGGAGGAGGAGGAGGCGCTGCTCCCGGGGGAGGCGGCGGAAGGGAGCGCTCTCTGACGTCCACGCACACGTACGCGCACACAGACGCGCGCACCGAGGGACCGGCCGCTGGCATGAATGAAACTCGCCCCCAGTATCGATTTATCCGCGGCCGCCCTACTTACAGGCGAGGCGCTTGGCCGTACTCCCCGTACGCTCGAGGGAAAAAGAGCGCCGGGGCCCCTGCACTGCGACCGTTCCTCGAGGATCTGCACACTGCACTTTCAGGCCGTGTGCACCCTTCGGGAGGGGGAGGGGGTCCTTATCCCATCCACGGGGGTTGCAGGGGGCGGCGTTCACCGGAGCCGCTCCGCGAGTTTGTAAACACGTGCGCGGGGGCCGTTGGTGGCAGCTGGCGCGCGCGCCGCCGCGGCGGTGGGGGCGTCCCGATGGCGAAAATAGACACGACCGTTGCGCTGGTGCATCGCGCATTTCATTTATGTCAACGACACTTTGATCGATAATATAGTTTTCGCCCCGCTCGCCCATTGCCGCCCGCGCGCGGCACCCCTCTCCGCAGGGAGTGCGTGCACGCAACAGTCGATGCACCCGCGAGGAACCCCCAAGGCTCCCGGAAATCTCGAGCCTCGCGAGGCGACTCCCGCCCCGCGGGGGTGGCGATGACGCCCGGAGGGGGCGAGGCGCGCGGAAGCTCGAAGCCGTCGGCGGATCAATGGAACGATTACAGCGCTCTACGGTCACTCGCTCGGTGCTCCCTCTTCTCTCTCCCTTCGTGTCCATCACCGCCGACGTAGCCCGGGCGGCCATTAGCTATACTCACTCGGTCGCAGTGACGACGGCCCTGGCTCGCCTGCGGTCCAAGAGCAGCAGCGTCGGCGGGGTGGCCGGGCCTCCGCTCCCTGGGGGTCGCTCCGCCTCGCCTGGCCATCTTGACTCCGCGCGCAGTGTTCACTCGCTGGCTCCTCCACGGGAACCCTGGCCAGCGTCCGCGGGCGGCATTCGTGCGCTTATCGGCTGGGTTATGTGTGCGTGTGCGCGCGCGACGTGCGGACGTACGAGGGGGGAGGTCAAAGGCGCCGCTGGCCCGACGGCGCTCCGCGAGCCTCCGAGACTATTGCACTGGCGCGCGAGCGCGGGATCCCGCGCGCCGAGGCCCCCAGCGCAGTCCCGGCTGCGCATGCCGAGCGGCCACGCGTGCGCGACTCGCTGTGGCCGCCGACGCCGACGCCACCGCCGCGAGGACGGCACGAGGGTTGCATATATATATACACACACATTCGTCGGAGGGGGTAGTACTGTAGGTTGGCGCTCTCCCTCTCTGGAGGGATAAAGAGTGAGTGATGCGGAGTGTCCACGACGAGAGTATTTTCTCGTATTTCTTTTTTCGGAGCGGACATGTATGCGGAGGGTATAGGACTGCGCTGCGCAGCGCGGTTGTTGCCCTAGTCGGGGCTGTTGGTATTTTTTACTCTTTTTTCTAACTGATGATTATCATTGGTGATTTTTTTTAATGATTTAAATGATTAGAATTTTAAATGATAGAGGGAGTAGAATTTCTTGGCGCCTTTAAAAGGGAGTAAGTAGATAAGTGCCGGACGTGTCAAGACATACTACTAATGCAGTTACTAAACAGTAGTATCACTTTGATTCTTTTAAAAATAAATTCGTATTTAAATATTTAAATGTAATTATAAGAATTCCTTTCATAAAACACTTTGTTGCTTACGCAAATAATGAAATTGTTTCGCGATCGAAGATGCTAAGTTGCTTAATAGTATTTATCGATGATTTCAATTAAAACTCACCTAGAATTGATATTTATTTTAAATAAATTCACGCTGATAATTGAAGAGTCAGTGAACGAGGGTTAATGTAAGAAAAGTGAAAAAACGCAATTAAACACACGTGGTAAGTAGCGTGTGGAGGATCGGTTCTCGAGACCGCACTTTGTAGGTACATACTTCTTGTGTAATTCAATCAAGTTTAATCGCGTTATAGTACCCTCGTTTCTATCGAATTCCTATTATAGAAAGCAAATAAGATTATCGGTTTAATAGCCGAAGAAATATTCAATTTGACGTTGTTTGGAAATTCAGTTTTTCAAAAATCTATATAAATAAACAGGTAATTGTTCTGCCGTTGAGACGTCACCATGCCGTGCAATTTCGAGTGACGAATTTAAATAATTGAAGTTAAACCATTTTTCAGATTAATCCAATAATTTTTTGCATACCTTTTCATGCCACGCGTTTGATTTTATATACTTGTTATAATTACAATCTTAACAGCCTTCGTAATGAATTGAAATTTAGCAAAATATATTATTATACTAACATAAAACATTGTCTTTTGTTTATGCAAAATAAAAAAAGCAATTCTAAGACTTCAGTGCACACATGTGCTAAGTCCGGGATGAAATATGTTTACGAGAAGACGGAGATCTGTTTATAGTAAAGTTTATGCAGCCTCGTTAATTGCTCAATTTTATTAATTCTGAATTATTACTTGGAACACGTTACATTTGTAAGGTACACACGCATCGGCAAATATAAAAACAGACGAAAATGACCCGTTAAATGCCAAACTATCTTACGCATAAAACGAAAATAATAATAAAAAGCAGTGAGAAAACATCTACCACAAATCATTTGTCGTTATGAGTGTACAGGAAACGCGTAGACGACAAATTTGAATCTCCTTCTCTTTTCAAACACCCGTATTGTTCATTACGAACAGGCGGTTCTTAAGAGGCGACAGAAAAAAGTGTGTATGGATACACGCTTAAGCTACAAGGTAAATAAAACCTGAAAACAATGGCTTTGAGAAGGAGCGAGAAAATGCTGCGAAACGGTCGAAAATTATGGAGCTTGAGTGTGGTATTAAATTCGACACGGGAAGTACTCGCCGACAAGCGATTCATATTTAATTCCGGTGGATGTATAACACTTTCTTGCTCCGTTTAAACGCTAACGCGGACGCTTTGGCTGTGAAAATAACTTTCAGCGGGTTTCTTCCTTAAAAAAAAAAAAAAGTTTCTTTGTTTCTTTCATTGCTCGCACAAATGTAATCATTTTTAATTTGTAGGCGCACGCAGTTTTAAATTTACGCGATAATCTGCGACGGCGCACTCCAAGATAAAGAACAAGAAAAACAGGATTCATTACTGATGCGCGTGGAGAAAAAAAGAGGAGGCGAGAGATTAACGAAAAACTCGTTTTATTAGGAAAAAAATTCAGGTTTTATAGCTCCGCGATGCATTATTAGCATCCGTAAATTAGCGATCGATCGCACTTTTGTCGCCTCTTTCTGAATTGAGGTTCACGCATACTGACCGGGTATATGAGGAAATCGAAAAAAAAAATTGCCAGAGCTTTGTTCAGACTTTTATTTTTTTCCAGGTGAACCGTCTCAAGTGTTTTTAGTTGCAGATTTCCTGATATGCTCTCGTCTCATTGACTTCCATTGAGCTCCATTACTCCAGTCTCATTGATCATTTTATTTAACGGCTCCGTTAACATCGTTCTAAGAGGTGGACAAAAAATAATCCGAGGAGCGAATCCGCTTGATTGGATAATATCAAGGAATGCGAAGGAAGGCGTTTTATCGATTCGGCGGAGGAATGATTTTGTCCTAATAAGAAGAAAGCGATGTCCAATTTGGAATGTGTCTAGTGAATTGTTTTACGCCAAATCGTCCGGGGTCCTCTAGACGCCTGTTTTCATAAGGTGCAGGTTTATCTGGGCATTTGATTTTTTATCGACTAGAACTTTTTTTAACAAAGACACGCTTTGACATACTAAGAGCATCGCGCATGAATAATTCACGGGAAAAAATGTAAGTTAAGACTTATTAAACATGCCTGATTTACGGACTTGCGTCGCGCTTCCTGCAGACAGAAAGAGAAAAATGAAATTACGTATAACATTCTTTTTTTTTAATTAAAAACAAAATGTAGGAATCCTTTTTCTAAACATTGAGAATGCATTGAAACCGGAAATCGAGGAGAGAATACACAATTCTCTATCTTATTTATTACGAAAACAAGAGACATTCGACACGGCCAATGAGATTCCGAAGTTTTTTTTCAAGCACCATAACTTAGTATATCCTCAGTCATCAATCTGTAGGTACTTTTAGCTCATCGAAAACAATCGTAAATTGACCACGGAAACTACACAACAAATGATATAGAAAATTTGTCCCGCAAATAACTCCCAACCAAGCGGAACGTCGGCACTCGTAACAGTCGTGGAGCATGAAAATCACGACAAATACAAATCGCAATTCCTCCGGCATCAGCTCAGGAAAACCTACGAGGCATCCGGGGCACGATCGAACGAGAACAAAAAAAGAAGAACAGATTGACCCATATGCCGAAGCGCGACGAACTTATAAAAGAAAAAAATATATGAAGCGCACGTAGAATAACCGAGGGTCCTGGGGAAACTCGAGACGGTCGTTGCACAACGCTCGAACTTTCCGCAAAGGATGAATCACTGGAACTTTGCCGCGGTGTCGCCGGGGCTGTATAACTCCCGTGGGAATGGCCGCCGCGCCTCGATAAGAGGGCGCTAATTAAGGTTGTCCCGCGACCAATATTATTTATCGGCGGCGAAAATCCCGCGGGCGCCGAAGCCACGGCATTTGCATCCGCGGACGCGCCTTTATTGCCAAAGTTCGAACCTTCGCGGGAGATGCCGTGAGCGCAAGGTATTCGATAAAAACGCTAAGTGACGTTTTTATTTTCTTAAGATACGGTGAATAATGGCCTAACGTACACACTTGATAGATAAGAACTTTCATCTTGAGTTACGCTGTTTATTTTATTTTTTATTTTACTAAATTTGTGGAATGCTTTAATTTTCATTAGTTTTATAATTTTTTATTTCAAAGTATATTTATTTTAATTGCCTAGTTTAAATCGTATTTTTTTGTTTAATTTGAGTAACGACTGACGGTGTCGAAAAAGTCTCGTAATCATTTCCCTTATTGTAAGCGCTAAATGAATTGAAAATCTATTCGGAAGTTAATTGCTTACTAATTTTATTGACTGAGGATTGTTCAATTGTCGAGATTTTTATATCTTCGCTATGACAAAAGAAACGAACAGAAGAAAATGTAGAAATATGTACAAAAACCTGTTACAAGAATCGACAGAGTCGTTATAAGAAAAACATTTATCACTAAGACAAATGACACGTCCGTTTTCTGATTGTTTAAATGTTTCATTTGATGAGAACGAAAATTTACATCGTCACGTCACTGAAAAATCCGCAGCAATAAAAATTCTTCAATTGTAAGATTAATTTACATTCACGAGACTAAACTTATTAATTTTTCTTACGCGTGTCTCTCGATTGTCTTTCGAATCTGTAATCGATACTCACTGATTCATCGGATGAATCAACTTCAAAATTTGCAAAACGCAGGCATTTTTACAAAATTTAAAAGTTTTATTACACATAAATATTGCTCTCATCCACGCATAAGCACAATTATAGTTCAAATTGCACAACATATAGTAGAAGTTACCTCTTGCAGAACTAATTAAAATATAAAAGTCCAATTAAACGACGAGTAACTCATAAGCTTCTAACTCTCAGTAAAACACCTATCGTTCCTCTCGATCTAAAAAGACAGATAAAAACCTCCATCAAATGTTTACGTTTGACGCGTCCAACTCGACAACTGAGTCTATATATACACACGCTAGTGAGAGGTAAAAAAAACAAGAGCAGCCGAGACAGTCGTTTGCGAAACGTGCCGATTTCTAATTACCATTATTTTTTTCACATAATTATCCGCACAATGACCGATAAAAGTATTCTCATAGCTTGACGCGACTGGGCGTAACGAGGTGGCCGCTCGGAGCAAATTGCGGCGTAAAATGCGCTCGGCTCGTAATGCCCATAGCATCACTTTCGCCGTTTCTTCAGGCAGCACGGCGTGAAGCCACATTTTGTGTGCACGCGCGCGCACCGCCGGCTTGTACATTTAGCCCCATCGACGCTCGCTTTTCGGCTCCGCTGCCTCGACGATTCTACGCGCTGATATATTTGTATAATACCCATTCCACGGAGCGTACGTCGCACCGCTGTCTATAAGGTCTTTAAGGTTTCGTGTACGCGCACCCGTTTCGCTTGTCTTCATCCGCGGCGGAGGTGATGTCGGCCTTTTTTATTACACTAATTACACGACGGTGAACAATTAATGCGATTTTTTTTACCAGCAATAATGAACCAAGGTTAGATGGGTATAAATGATTGCTGCGCGCTCAAAATGACGTGTATCTTTTGGATGTTTTATAATTCGCTTTTTTGCGTGATTTTACGATAAGATCTGGCGTTGTTTTGAAAGTGTGCGGTGTTCTGCCTTAACGCGATTAGCATTTTAATGGCCATTTAACAAAAACAAATATTGCAGATATAATTTCGAGTACGTTACTTTCATTTTACTCAACACCTATTTGACTGATTGCTCAGTTGGATTAATCTAGATTTGTTGATATCTTACTGATAACAAGTAGTTTACGGTTACTTTCGATTTACTTAGAATGTGAGAAGCTCGCGATCTGCGTGTGAAACCGTGGAAATTGTCAAGGAGCCGCACACGAAAAACGTATAAAACTAACGACGGAGACTTTTTGATATTCGTCAGCACGTCCCCCGGCGAGCCTTGACATACATTAGTTCAAAAAGTAAAACAAGCGGTACGTGTGCATGAATTAGAAAAAAACCGACGACACTGACGACCGTCAGATTGATTCTCCGCGCAGTCTGTCAATGATGCAGAAACGAAAATCGGAATACAAGCGACTCTCTAATCAACGCCAATGGAACGACTTTAACTTTATTCGATATCATGTACTAAGCGTGGGATATAACGTTCCGATGAATGTAGATTTTTTTGGATGATCATGCAGAGCGCTGCTTAAATAACACTAATGAGTTCCGCTAGATGAGCAAATACAACGTATCCCGTGTCGATATACAAATTTCAACAACCACAGTGGATCTAACAAACAATAAATTTCATTAACATAACTCATTCAAAATTATTATCTTGGATTTTTTATAACAGAAGATTTAAACATCAATCAAACTACCTGTTTACCCAAAGAATCACTGATCTAATTGCACCTATAATAATTTACGCAATAAATTACCGTTCATGAAATTAAACGCCGTAGCTGTAATATTTCTTAACGAATTGGAGAAACGAAGCGGTTGCCACCTCGGTTACCGGCCGCCTAATTCGCCGGTCCTGATTAACAACAAACAGAGCGAGTTACCCCTGCGATAAGCCGACGATTGTTATCGGAGGTCGCGGGACTCGGGAGTGCTGATATGACGTCGCGCACCGTATAAATGAGGCGCCGCGACCACGGCACCACGACGTTAGTCGCTCGAAGGCCCCACAGCTGCCCCGGGACCGTGGACGCGCGAGGATTCGTGCCCGAGCGAAGCCGAGAGTGAAAGAGAGAACGTGAGTATTATGTAGACTGTACCGGCTATTGTGACACTCGGCGGGGTCGGCGCTCTGCTATATATACACGTCGATTCGCGCGTGACATTTTTAAGGATAGCGTTTCGTTCGAGCACTCGTAGATGTATAAGTACTACAGCGATTTTGTTTTTTTTTTTTGTTGTGGAAAAAGGATGTAGGCTTGACTCGCGAATTTGGTTTGCGCGGTTTCGGGAGCTACACGAGTTCGAAGATTTTTTTCAGAAGTTATTTCGACGTCCTGTTAAGATAAAAATCTACTAAATTCAATGGAAATTGATCTACTGATCATTAAATAGTGGAATACTTCTCTCTAATTTTTAGTGAAATTTTACTAATTGCAATAGTTTTTTTTAATGATGCACCTTTTGTGTATGCTAATTTCTTTAAATTCTCTTTTAGTACATTTTTGCAGTATATTTTAATGACGTGTTGCTATAATATTGATTACATCGTTATATTCCCAGAAAGGTTTTATTGTTTATTTAGAATTTATTGCGTAATAAAATAATAACGCGAGATGAATTTTCATAATTATGTAAATTGTACAACTACAGTGTTTATAAGCAATGTAGATATGATAGTTTTAGACGTAGCAAATAATTATTTGATTCTCGTAACACACCAATTATTTTGATTGAATAAGTTATAAATACACTCATGGTGATAGGCATATATATAAATATTCTTTCAGTTACTTTCGATAAAGCAACTGATGATTACCCAAAGATAACGTTCAATCAACTTTGATTGCCAGACTCCATTTATTTGAAAAAAATCATTTCTTATTCAGTCAATGCAATTAAAAAAAGTTATCTTTTTGATTTACGTTTTCGACTGATTTTGCTTGTTCAAACACCGAACGCAAATAAAAGCATTTTGCTCTCTTAAAAAATTAGATAATATTACGCATTTGCAAACAAAACGTATAACAGCACGAAAAACCTCAGTATAAAATAATTACAATTGCAACAACTGCATACCGAAGCGGAATTAAAGTTTATGTTAATCCAAGCCATCCGACTATGCGCGGAATTTCAGCAAATCCATTGCCATAAAGGAGCGTCCGTGTACGTGAATAGATTCGCAGAACATTTTTGCATATTCTTCTGCTACAGTTTGACGTGGCATTCATGAATATTCAAAAGAGTCGCCCCTCTCGACTCCGGCTACGAAAAACTTCCTTCGAATTCCTTAATTCAAGTTTACGCTCCTCCGCCCCTCCCTAAAAGTCAGCCTCTTTTCTCCTCCGAGGAAACTCTCCGAGACGAGAAAATTATAAGGCGCTCCCGTATCCGAGCGGACTGCTTCGGTCTCGCTATACCCGTCTGTATCCACTGCGAGCGTGTGCGGCATACCGCTTTGCTCCCATTTTTCGGCGAATATCGGACGACCGGCGAAGCTTGCCCAATCCCGCGAGCGATCGCGCTGAAACTGGCTCGTGGCCGTAAAACTATTTGCAAAAACGCTCACCGGCGCGGAGTTTCTCGCGATGCAGATTTCCCCGCGGCTCGGGAAAATCGAGCGCGGGCCCCCGTGAGAACCGCGCGGCTTCGGCGCCTCGTTAAAAAGTCAAATCGCACGCGCAGGTGCGCCCCGCTTGCTCGTGCATCTCGATCTCCTTACACGAAACGACGATCAGGGATAGTGGGGAGAGGCGATAGTACAAGGGACAAGCGGACGATGTATACATCGAGCGACTTGCTGTGTCCCGGATGCCGAAATTCGTATGCCGCGCCGCGTCCGGCGATTCCGATAAAAGAGCCTCGTGCGTGCAATGTGCCGTGCGCGATTTCCTTTTACTCTACTGTAAAGTAGCATTTGTATGTCCGCACAGAAAATTTGTAGGTTAAATATTACTATTGTCATATTATTTGCTTAAGCAATATAGAGCAAATTTTTAAAATAAAATAAATTAATGCGATGGCCAGTAAGTATTAGAATATTTAGGATTAAATTTTACTACATTTATTCTAAATTGTACTATATTTATAATAACACTAATTAGTAATTATGCCATTTTTTTATTTTCTGAGTTTGACTATATAGTACGCTCAGAAAAAATTATTGCAAAAATAACTATCTGCATGGGAACGCGACCGCAGACTGGACTCTCAGATAAAAATTGCTATGCTCTACAGTAAAATTTGCCATAAATACAGTAAACTTCACTGAACATTACTGGAAATAATGCTGCACGTAGAACAAAATTTACTACATTTTCGCCAAATTTTACTGCCAAGTATGTTAATTTTTTTCTTACAGTTTAATCTGCCCTCCATTCACAGACATACAGTAATTTATACAATATCTTTTTTTGATTGCAATATACTCTAGAAATAAATAAATAATTTTTCCAGTGGGAGCACTGGCGATATCCCCCTCTTAGCCGCGCGTGTCTTCGTAGGGTCCGCCGAGCGCGCTGAGAGAAAGAGATACGTCGAATTTTTTGCTTCACTGACGTTTTCACTTTCTAAGTCCTGCCGCAGGTAAAAATAATCCGCGCGAGCGCGCGAGGATACAAAGAGCGTGCCTATGTACGTGAGCGTGGCACACACGCGTGGGTGTCGTTTACCTGTGCATACGGAGGCGAGGTGTCCTTCGAATCCGTTCATTGCTAATCGACGCCGCTGGCCGTGCCTGTACGTGCGCGACGTTGCGAGAGGCCTCGATGCGAGCTTCCGCGGGATTTCGGAAAAATTCTCGACTCGTTTTCATTCGCGAGCTTTCTATGTGTACGTGCAGTGTGCGGGAGCCTCGCTGGAAGGTGTAGTTTCACTTTCGAATTTTATCGCCTTTTCGTGGATTTGCCTCGGATGCCTTGCAATAAAGCGATAATGACGATCGAAGTTGATGAACATTGTAATGGCCAGAAAAAAATCCTAAAAAGAAAGAAAAACAAATAAATAAACATCACTAGAACAGAGCCTCTCTCTCTCTCACTTTTCCCGTGAAATCTAAACTGCAAAATTCCTCACTCTTGAGTTTTACGCAGTATCCTCGGCGATATATACATTTCGTAAATCTTTGAGTACTTTAAAAAAAGGAAAGTACGCATATAGTGCAACTTACGGGTACGTTTCATTTAGAAAGGTGAGACTTCTAATTTTCTGGAGTACGTGCAGGAACAGTTAGTTCGCCCGATGCTCTAAATCCTCTTTGTTTACTATTATTTCATATGGCGGGTAGTTCCCATTGCGTCATTCCAAACGCCGTGAATATGCATGCCTCGTTCTTATACACTCGCTCGGGATTATCGTCTGGAAAAGCAGCATTCATCTCTCCTCCCGTTACTTTCCTTTCCGGCTCCGTCCGAATTTTGTACAAGAAACAGCATCAGCGACGCACTTAAGTGACAAAATTCGTGCTCCGGCGAAAGCCAAGATACTACTACTCCATTAAAAGTGAAAAGTCCGTTCATCGGGGACCATTATTATTTCATTTCACGCCGACGATGGTATATATCCGCGAGCCCCTCCAATTTTAGAGAGTCGACGTCGCCGAGTCTTTGACCCTGAAATCGTATCCGCCCCGCGAAACGAGTGACAGGAAAAAAACTTATTGACTATAATACTAATCGAGGCGCGAGCCTCGATCGGGTCGGTGTAAAAAGGAGAAACGCTGAATTCGCTCCTCCTGAAAGCACCGCGAAAAAAAATTAGTATACACCTATAAAATAAACGGTCGGATGAATTTGGTTGTGGCAAAGAAGAAAAAATAGGCGGGGAGTATGGCCGCCAATGTAGAAAGGAAAAAACAAGGAATTTCGCGCGATCGCGCGGGGCATCGCGATAATAATTAACGCGCGTATAATGCCTCCGAGGATCTCGCTCTCGTTCGAAACTGGTTTTACGCGCACTTAAACTCTCCTCCGCCGGCTCTCGGTTTCTTTTTTCCTCCCATGAGCGCGCGAGCACAGCCAGACCGTGTCGACTGCACTCGCGAAAACGTCCCTCTGCATCTACGTGTGTATCCGTGTATAATATGTACACATATACCCGAGTATAAGCCGTTTATAAACCTGCAGATCTTTATAAAAAATAAGAAAAAATGTTCATAATAAGTCGCCTTTTGAAAAAGAATCGATACTAGGCTAAAAATACTTAGAAATTATTTAGTACAGAAGAAAGATGCTTTTATTGAAAAGAAATCTTATTATAAGAAATGTTATAATTATATACACTAATGAAAAAGCTCCCAACCTCATGAACGCGTAATAGTAAAAGAAAAAGAGCGTAGAGTATGTATCTTTCCGCATCTCGTGTCGGTGGAATCGAGAGGACGCGATTGAAATAATGAAAAAAAAGTATAAGTATAATATCTGCGAAGGGGAACGCGAGCACAATGTGTACTACATAAGTAAGAGTAGCTCGAGAAAGGAGAAGAGAGTACGTAACTCCCGGGCGCGACGACATAACATAACCTCCGGGCGGGGGTGTGAGCGGGAATCCTGGGAAAAAAGAGCTCCGGGGGAGGACAAAGAGAGGCGCTGAGAGGCCCACACCCGCCTGCAGCAGCACGTTCCCTGAGCCGCGATCACGCGCCGGGCGTAATTATCCTGTAAACGGAGCGAGCGCGGCTCGCCTGCGCGCACACCGAGGTGCACACACATACAGACAGAGCCACACTTTTGACGTATTTATTCATGTACACATACAGAGGCAGTCGCGCATTCGCGGGTGCACGGTATAGAAGTGCGAGGCCCGAGCCTCGGAGTCGAAAGGAAGCCGATCGGAGCGCACACAATGGTGAGCACTTGAGCAGCAGGAGGCGGCTATGTGTGTGTGCGCGCGCGCGGTAAAAATGAAATGGGGCATTGGGTGAAAGTACTTCTCGGCTTGGCGGCGCTCGCCGAGGTCTTATATCAGATCAGTCGCTGCTCGCTCGCTCGCCGATCGGCGTCTGGGCAGGATCGGAGCTCACGGAGTGTGGAGGCGCGCGTGCCCAAGACCGACCGCCCGCTGCTGTGCTGTGCCCGGAGCGGCCCCGCGCGCTCGCTTTTAGTGTCGATGACGCCGAGGCAGTGTCGTCCCTCGCGCGCCGAGAAGCAGTAGTCGTGCCGCGCAAGCCGAGGACGCCGTCGGTAGACCGCCTTCTCTCCCCCGTAACGCACGCACGCGCCCACCACCTGTCGAACTATGCCGCCAGCGAGTGGTCCTTAAAGATAAAAAACGCGCGCCGCCGAGTTGACAATAGCCACTGGCAGTCGCTGCAGATTCAAGCTCATCTCTCAAGCTGTCACCGCAGGTGCATTTGGAATAGAGCCATGATGAAGAGCTGGTGCAGCCTGGTGCTGCTGTTAGCCGGAGTTGGGATCTGCGCTGCCCTGGAGAATGGCCTGGCCAGGACACCGCCGATGGGCTGGCTTGCCTGGGAGAGATTCCGCTGCAACACGGATTGTAAAAACGACCCCGAGAACTGCATCAGGTATGGCAGAGAGTTTTGCACCAATGTCGCATGGCTTTGGATTGAGTTTTTGCGGTCTTTAAAGCTGGATTTATCACCTTTTGTCGCTTAAGTTTTTTCAAATTTTGTCTTTACTTAGTTTAAAGCTTTTTTTTAGCTAACTCTATTTCCTTTGCTATGCATACAATGAAAGCGAGGTGCTAATGAGTTATCTGGTAACTCTGTACATAAATGCATAATAAGATATTTAACTTTCTTTGTGCTTTGAATATTCATGTGTAAAAGTTATTTGCTCATTCACTTTTCTCAGTTTGAGTGTACTTGCTTGATTACAGCTTTTTACTTTTCAACTTTTTTTTTTAATTTATTAAGACAGTTATTTTTTGCAATTCCAGTTGACTACTGATTATTTTTTAAATTTAGCTTTCATTTTTATTTTCTTTTTTATTTAGTATTTTTTTTATTTCTCAAATAACATTTATGTTAAAATTTATGACTAATAATTTAGATAAGTGTTTTTTAAAAGATACATGGATCAGTATATGATTCTTTATCATTTCAGAGAAAGAGCATAATTTATGTTCAAGTTTAAGATACCATGAAAGTTGAATAAAAATACTAACTGTTCTCCACTTTTCTTTTTAAGGAGTATAAATGCTGTATTGTTATAAAATGAAGCCTTGTAAAAAATGATTTATAATTGTGACTGTAATTTTTATACACCCACTTCCTGAAGCTGATATCACTTTATAATTATACTAATGCTCCGTTCTGCTTATGTAAAGATTTAATGATCTACGTACCACTATTCATTTAAACTATAGTTTGCAAAATTGTATTTTTACAGTTTGGTTAAATGTCTTACTGCTGATTCCCTTGCCATTTCACATGAAAACGTTAACTATACAAAGAAAATATTTGAAAAGTCAATGCCACCTTGGTGCTATTTATTCAAATGAGGAAATTGGTTTTATTTCCAAATTCAGTTCACTCAAGAATACAGACTCTATAAAGAGACAAAGGAGGCAATGAAAGCAAGAAATACCTATGTATTTTTTTAGAGTCTTTAGTAATTAAACTTGGAAATAGTAGAAGGTTTAGCCAATGCACGCACATACATAAATTATGATTGAAAACATTAAGATACTTCTTAGTTAAGTGAAATCTACATTGATTATTACATTAGAAACCCTAAAGCATTTTTACTTGAATAAATTTTATTTGATTTTCATTAAACGTGACGATTTTTACAAAAAAATTGCTAATAATTGGTATCACTTGTAATAAAAGCAATTAAATAATATACCATAAAAAAATAATTTTTATGACCTTTCGATTGATAACGGCTTTTCTAACTTGCTTATTTAAAATTAGAATTCATTGAGTATACTTAATAACATTCAAATTTTTGGTGAGTATAATTATTTACTTTTTGATGAAATAGAAAGTGTTAATTTGATAGATAATCTGCTTGTCCTTCCAAATATAAACATCTGTATTGATTGTAACGAATTCATTTTTAAATGATGCAAAATTATATAAAAACTTTGATATATAAGAGAATAACTTCTTACATTAGAAAAAAGAAAGTTGTAATTAACACATCCTTCATCACCATATTACCTATGAATTTTAGCTTTAAGTTACTTAGTGAAATTATTTTAAACTAATTTATATTTTTTGGAACTTATTAATTTTTTTTTGTTGATAAAATTAATAAAATAGAGAGTTTTGATTATGATTTTTTATATTTTTTCCTTTTATATATTGAACCTGTTTAACAGGTTTTTTTATGGACACTGAGTGAGACAAAATAAAGTTAATGGAATGAAAGCTAGACTGAAACAAAAAGGTTGTGTGCCAAACCACCTAAAAGATAGTGGGTTGAATTGAACCACTTTCCTCTTGGTGCAGTCATCAAGGACATATCCTTGGGGCATGTGAAGAAAGGAGTTAGTTGTATGTAGATTTTGTCTTGAGAGCATTACATAAATGCAGATTCTAGGTCAGGATGATAATGTAAATTTTACAATTTTCCGTTACACATGCTATAAATAGTAATTAACTCTATCTATACTATTATCTGCTTGTCAATAAATTTTTTTCTCATCTTCAACTGTTAAAGATATTTTTCTTTCATTGTAACGTAAATCAAAATATGTAATTACTCAATCCCTATGTAAAATTGCTTCTTTATGCTAATGATGGGCACTCAAAAAAGAAAAAAGTGAAATAAATTGTCTTTTGAACTTTTAGTGACCGGCTCTTCAGAACAATGGCAGACATTGTGGTGGCTGAAGGATATGCTGCAGTAGGATACGAATACATTAATATCGATGACTGTTGGTTGGAAAAGGAGCGAGACTTTAATGGCAATCTTGTGCCTGATAGGCAACGTTTTCCTTATGGAATGAAGAGCTTGGCTAATTATGTAAGATACACAAAAATCTCTTACCTCATTTATGTTGTGCAATAATCAGCGAAAGTAATGAATAGATGATTCTCGTGGTAGAAATGCTGTAACTTCCTTTTCATAGAAAAGAATTAATGGTTCATTGATAAATCTGTTTAGATCCACTCCAAAGGACTTAAATTTGGTATTTATGAAGACTACGGTAACTATACTTGTGCAGGATACCCTGGTGTCCTAGGATACTTGGAAAATGATGCTGCCCTTTTTGCGACATGGGATGTAGACTATGTAAAACTTGACGGATGTTATGCTCATCCTAGTGATATGGATCAAGGTAAAAATAACAAAATTTTAAAACAAATATATTCGTTAGGTGCTTTTATATTCTTATTCTTAAAATAATATAATTTTTTTCCAGGTTACCCTGAATTTGGCTTCCACTTGAATCAAACAGGAAGGCCAATGATCTACTCTTGCAGTTGGCCAGTTTACCAAATTTATGCTGGCATGCAGGTAAAAACACATAAAAAATTTCTCTAAAAGTTTTTCTGTTAAAGATTTTAATCAATACATTGAAAAAAGAAAGTTAGAAAGTCCTGATAAATAATAAGAAAAGTAGAACTTATTATGTTCTGCAGACTTCTTCATAATAATATGTCATTTTAAAGGAATCCAATGGAGTAACATGAATTATAAAAGTAATAATTATTCCTTTATGTTGATGTATCATGAAATTACTGTAATTCTAAAAAGCAAGCAAAATTGTTCTCATGACAATATTTGTTTTCTTTAAAATAACTATGAAATATCATGCGAAGCTAAAAAATGGTAATAATTCTAATTTTTTTTCTAATTTTTCCAGCCCAATTTTACTTCAATTATTCATCACTGTAACTTATGGAGAAATTTTGATGACATACAAGATTCTTGGAGCAGTCTTGAAAGTATTATAGATTACTATGGCAATAATCAAGATGCAATCGTGCCAAATGCAGGTCCAGGACACTGGAATGACCCTGATATGTTGATCGTTGGTAACTTCGGCTTAAGTTACGAGCAGAGTAAAACTCAAATGGCTCTTTGGGCTATTTTGGCTGCTCCTCTTCTCATGTCCGTTGATCTTAGAACGATCAGACCAGAGTACAAAGCTATCTTACAAAATAAGAAAATTATTGATGTTGACCAAGATCCTCTTGGTATTCAAGGTCGAAGAATTTATAAAGTAGGCATTGTTTAAAATTAGTTCACATTCTGATTTTCTTTAATTCACAGATTGATTAATTAATAAATAATTTTTTGTTTACAGCACAAGGGCATTGAGATCTGGGCAAGGCCCATCACTCCTGTTTATCAAAACTACTATTCATACGCTATTGCGTTCTTGAACAGAAGAACGGATGGTACACCTTCGGATGTATCCGTAACGTTAAAAGAACTCGGTCTACAGTACCCTGGTGGATACAGAGTAGAGGTAAACATTTCGACTAATGTTTGCTTTATAAAAGTTATATTTTAAAATTATGTTCATTAAATATTATTGTAATATTTTTTAGGATCTCTATGAAGATGTCGACTATGGCGTTCTTACTCCTCTCACCAAGATTAAGGTCAAAGTAAATCCATCTGGAGTTGTTATTCTGCGATGTGATCTGCAAGCGGAAGATGCTTATGCATCCAATCAATATACACCCTATGCGCCTTTAGACCAAGTGTTCAAAGTCAGGCATAACACTTTTAAGTGATTTTTGTAAATTAATTTTAAGCAAATTTAATATGTCTTGTAATAAATTGTTTATAAACGCGTGTCCATAATTTGTTAAGCTGTAAAAATAAACTATTTGACATAAAACAAATTTTATTTAACGGCTGATTTATTATTATGTATTTTTGTTATATAAAATAATTTTTAAAAAATATTAAAAAAAATTACAAACGATTTATAATTTGGTAAGTGTTTTTCTAAAAAAAAGCGATTAAATATCTCTAATGAATAAATATGAATTTCCTATTTTCAACTTTCCAATATATATTAGCATATTATAATTAGCAAACTTGAATTTTAGATAAAAGTACAAGTAAAAAATCAGTTTCATTTTCACATTAAATTACAAAATTTATCAGTTGAAGTAGAATCCAGAGGGAGCTAGAGTACCAAAATGGATGAACAGGTGCAAAGACACAACTGACAGTTATGTGACAATTAAAGGAATACTTTATATTAATTTCTGTATTAAAATTCATTCTTTTACGTTAAAAGTTTATTCAAAATGAAGACAGCATTTATGGTGGCTGAAAAGCCTTCTTTGGCCGCATCTCTTGCCAATATTTTAAGCAACGGAAGATGCACTACGCGAAAAGGTAGGTTAGGGTGTTGGGAGTTGTCTGCTAAATTATAATTATTTTGAACAATTTCGAAAATCTCTACGAAAACTAAATTCTATTTTCACTTTGTACTTAAAAACTCTAGTTAGAATTTCTTATGTTTTTTATTTGAAAAAAAAAACATTTAAGTAAAGCATTGCCATTCAAAATATTGTTTATCAAATTATCTAATACAGCCTAAAACTATTCATTTTTTGAGTAACAATATGGATTTTTTATTTATTAATTTATTTCATTCTAGGTTCAAATGGATCTTGTTCAGTTCATGAATGGGTTGGATATTTTAGAAATGAAAATGTCAATTTTAAAATGACTTCAGTTTGTGGTCATGTGATGAGTTTAGATTTCATAGGAAAATATAATAATTGGGACAAAGTTGATCCTGTAAGTAATCTTGAATATTGAGCAATAAAATTTTGTACTTAGAAATCAAATTAATTGTGCTGTTTTTATAGGCGGAACTGTTTTCTTGTTGGACTGAAAAGAAAGAGGCTGTTCCTAAACTTAAAATCCCAAGTTTTCTTTTAAAGGAAGGAGGATGTTGCGATTACCTAGTTTTGTGGCTTGATTGTGACAAGGAAGGAGAAAATATTTGTTTTGAAGTAATAAAAGCTGTTCAACAGGGGTCTACAAGAAAATTAAATCCAAATGTAAGATTTTTAATTTTTTGTATTTAGTACATTATACCTGCAACAATTATTTTGAAATATATTTGTAGGATATATGGAGAGCAAAATTTTCTGCTATTACTGAGAAAGATATTAAATATGCATTGGCTAATCTTGTTAAGCCAAATGAAAATGAAGCAAAAAGTGTAGATGCTCGACAAGAGCTTGATTTACGAATTGGTTGTGCTTTTACAAGATTTCAAACAAAGTTTTTTCAAGTAAGTTTATTGTTTCAATAAGATAATAAATTTACAGATAAATAATCAGTATAAAATTTAGCGAAACTGAAAAAGTTGCATTATTTCAGGGAAAGTATGGAGATCTGGATGCTTCATTGATTTCATATGGTCCTTGCCAAACACCTACATTAGGATTTTGTGTTCAAAGGCATGATGAAATACAAACTTTTAAAGCAGACCCATATTGGGTTCTTCAGGTAAATATCAAATAATATATTTTGCATGCTTAATTTAATCACATAGATTGATATTAATAATTGTTTATTATAGGTATCAGTAAAATCTCCAGATGGTCAAGATGTTACTTTAAGTTGGGCACGAGTACGATCTTTTGATAAAGAAGTAGCAAATATTTTTCTTGGTCATGTTAAGGAACACGATTTCGCAACGTTAGTACTCTGCATATGATTTATTTAATTTATTAAAATAAAGAAATAAAATAAAATAATAATTATATTGTGTGCAGAGTAATGAATATTAAAAGTAGTGAGAAATCAAAGCCAAGGCCTATTGCCTTAAACACAGTGGAGCTGATGCGAGTCGCCAGTTCCGGTTTGGGTATGGGTCCACATCATGCGATGCAAATTGCAGAAAGACTGTATACGCAAGGTTACATAAGTTATCCTAGAACAGAAACTACATCTTACCCAGAGAATTTCGATTTAACGTTAGTTTCATAAAAGTAATACTGGTCGTAGAAAATGTTTTTAATTTTAATATTTACGCACTTTTTGTTATTGCAGATCGACCTTAGTTCAACAACAAAACAGTCCAGACTGGGGAGACGAAGTGCGTAAAATATTATATGCTGGAATCAATAAGCCAAAAAAAGGTCATGATGCCGGTGACCATCCTCCTATTACACCAATGAAAGCAGCTAATAGAAACGAGTTAGATGGTGACTCTTGGAGACTGTACGACTACATTACGAGGCATTTCATTGCAACTGTAAATTATTTATTTTCTTTCAATTATCTCACATTTTCGTATTTTCAAGAATTGAGATATGAAACTTGTGTAAATTTTAGCTCTCCCGAGACTGCAAGTACCTGAGCACCACCGTCGAATTTGAAATTGGCACAGAAACATTTTCAGTTACCGGCCATTCTTTGATAGATCCTGGATATACCACTTTATTGTCTTGGCAGGCTTTAAGTAACGACGGAACTCTTCCGAGATTCTTGATAAGCGAAAGAGTAAAAATTGTCGATGTAAGTTATTCTAAAATATATTACGTGATTTCTATTAAAGTCAAACGTACTAAAGTGTATGTTAAAAAAAAAACCTTTAAAAATTAAAATTAATTTCGCAGGCGAAACTATTGGAGTGCTTCACGCAACCACCGGACTATTTAACAGAATCTGAACTGATCACGCTGATGGAGAAACATGGAATAGGAACGGACGCATCCATACCGGTGCACATCAATAACATTTGCATACGAAACTATGTGAACGTGGCATCTGGCAGAAAACTTGTTCCCACATCCCTCGGTATCGTCTTGGTCCACGGCTATCAGAAAGTGAGTCTCTTCCGGTTGCGCGTCCCATCCCCATGTTCACCGTTAAAACTTTTTTTAAATTCCCCGCAGATCGATCCGGAATTGGTTTTGCCGACGATGCGCTCGGCTGTAGAGGAGCAGCTGAATCTCATTGCCGTGGGTCGGGTGGATTACCATGCGGTTCTCCAGCACACCGTCGAGATTTTCGAACAGAAGTTCCACTATTTCGTGCAGAGCATCGACGCGATGGACCAACTGTTCGAGGTGTCCTTCTCCCCGCTCTCGGCATCTGGAAAGTCTCATTCGAGGTGTGTGCTTGAGACAGAAAGCACATGTATAGAAATTCCGAATTCTATTGCGTTTTCTTTATTTATTTTATAAATTAGATTTTTTTCGCAGTCACGTAAATTCAACGCGAAAAACGAAACTCTCAATTAATGAGTAACGGAAAATGTTAGGATGATTTTGCACGGAGAGTAGAAAAATATCTCGGACAGCGGTGAAGTCGTAAAATCAGTAATTCAAATACGTTCCGCCACGGGGATTTCCGCAGTTGACCGAAATTTACGCCGTTCGACCTTTTTCTCATTGATTTTCAGATGCGGCAAGTGTCGGCGTTACATGAAGTACATACAGACGAAACCGTCGAGGCTTCATTGTGCCCACTGCAACGAAACCTACAATCTACCTCAAAACGGTAACATAAGAATCTATAAGGAGTTGAAGTGTCCGTTGGATGACTTCGAGCTGCTTTCTTGGTCCACCGGGACCCGCGGCAAGAGCTACACTTTCTGTCCGTACTGCTTTAACAATCCGCCTTTCAGGTATCTATAATACATTTGTTTCTAAAAATAGATGTTAAAACTTTCTTTTTTTAGTCACGTTATCATGCTGTTTCTTCAAATGTACTGCAAAAAAACTTTATTAATATATTGAATGAGTGTCTAGCCTGCGGCCAAATTGCAGTTTTGAATTTAAGAATAGCTCCCCGAATTTTCATTTACGTCTAAAAAACGTAGTAATCAGTCATTCATAATATTGTATTCGAAGTGGGCGTAAAAAATTTATTGCATAATTCGTGAATACATTAATACGTCAGGCGGCACTCAACCTGTTAACATTTACGATTCTTTCAAGAAAAGAACGAGATATTGACGAGTATGTTTTAAATAATTCAGGGATATGAAGAAGGGCCTGAGTGGCTGTAACGCTTGCACACATCCGACCTGCCCCCACGGCCTCAACTCCAACGGACTGTCGAGTTGTCTAGAGTGTGACACCGGCATCCTGGTATTGGATCCATCGGCAGCGCCGAAATGGAAGCTCGTCTGCAATCGCTGCGACGTTATCATTCACCTGTTCGAAAACGCGCACAAAGTCAACGTTGAGGCTGATGAAGTCTGCGATTGCGGTGCTCAGCTTGTTACTGTAGAATATAAGCAGGTAATTGTACTAGCTACTCAGCTTGTTACTGTAGAGTACAAGCAGGTGATTAATTATTAGTCATCTTCATTTTTAAAAATTTGGTGTGATTACAAATGAAAATTTGTGTACTATTGTTTTACGGTAGAAGGGGCCTTTCCAGGTCACGTCCATTATAAATCATCGATAAACGAAGGACCATTTTAAATCTTGTTTATAAATAAACGAGTGACTTCTTGTTGGAACGTCTCCTTCATTTATTCAGATCTTATTTTTTAAAAATTTGTTGTACTTGGTGTTTTATTTTGTTTTTTGTTTCTAATTTTGTATGTGGTATTGATTGAGTTTTAATTTTAACTGTGTTTTACGTGATATTTCAGGACAAGAGTAAACTGCCGAATGAAGAGACCGAGATGACCGGCTGTGTATTTTGCACGCCGGCCTTCACGAGCTTGGTGGAGAAGCACCGTGCGGTGGCGTCGAAGCCAGTGGCGACGCGGGGTCGGGGCCATGCGAAGGGTCGTAGCCGCGGCAAGCCCCGACCGCCCAAGGATAAGATGGCACAACTGGCCGCTTATTTCGTCTAATGCGTCGCTCCATTTTCCCGCGCGGGATATAAGTAGTAAAAAGTACCGTCGATAAGTCGGCGGTCAGCTCAATGAAAATACTCGTTGCGTAGTGAATATTTGGTCGTTCGATGGGAGGCGAGGTTTTTTATCTTTTATTCGCGATGACGGGTGCTTTTTTCTTTTTTTTTTTTAAACAAATTGTGCAAATTTAATTTGTAAGTAATGGAATGTTATGCCGATTGCTTCGTGTATGACTAATAGTTAGTTTACGAGAATTGAGGCTACAGGCTGAAACTTAACTCTTTCAAGAATGAAACGTTTCTTGATATTTAATCCATTAATACGTTTAATCATGCGATCGCTAAATTAACTCTTTTTATATTTATTTGTCCGCAATAAATTAAACTTCCATTTTTCGAGTACAATATGTATAACGTACAATTTTGTGTAACTGTATTCACGCAAGTATTATTCTACTGCGCAAGAGGTGACGTACCGATACTTCCCGAGGAGGCTCGGATTTGTTAATCGACCTTTGCGAATTTAAAATCAGTCCTGCAACTTTCGACTCGAGACAATGGATGTAGATTTCTATGTAAACCAAGTGACTTACGTAAGAACGTCTTTACACAAGACAAACATTGTAGGTTTTTCTAAAGATCTCTGTAACTCGTGTTTCTATGTTAAGACGTCTATTCAGCGGCTTTTGGAGTAATTATACCGGATCCTAGCCCTTTGGAGCGCGCGCACTTCTTTATTTCGACGCGCGCGAAGACTGAGAAGCTTCAGAAAGGAACGGGGCCAACGCCTGCTCCGGAGAAGAAACGCACGCTCGCGCGAGATGAATGAGTTGAGAGAAATACACATCGATGTAAGCATGCAAGCTTTATTGTACTCGTTCAACTTTGTAGGTGGTGTTCTACCTTTTTTGTAACATTTTTCCCTTCTATTTCTAATAAACGTAACGATACTTGCTAATGTTCTTGTTATTTTATTGTTAATGTTATCTTCGTTTAATTCATTTTTATAGCATTTACTGTTGTATTTTTTTTAAAGCGTTTAGTTTTTCATTCTAAAAATAGTTTTTGAAGGCTCTTTAAGAACGAATTTAATTCAATATGTAATAATGTATGCAAATGCGTTTGAATCAATTATAAGATAATATATTGGATATTTTAATAGTTAGTTTTAAACAGCCGAGTATCACAATTAAATTGTTTAAAAAAATCCGATCTCGTAAATAATAAGGATCTCGCATATGATCGTGAAAAAAAATTAAGACATCCACAGTATGTTAACTGAGCGATATAATAAAGTGGCTCCATCAGCGCGTGATTGCCCGCGTATATCATCTTCCCCGCACTTACAGACAGCATCAATCCGGCCCCGGCGCGTAAGCCAATATTTTCCCGACCTCGTCGTCGCTCTCGCACTCTGCATCTCGCCACTTTTCATCTCGGTAACAGGGCCGCAAATTAGCCCTCGTAATTCGAGGCGCACTCTGGTAAATCAATATTGTTTCGCGCGCGCGTTCGCCACGCGCTCAGGGAGAAAAAAAAAAGATCCGCGAGACGCAATAAAAGGAGGCGGACCGCCTCCACCGGCTGAGAAAATAATCGCACGAAATGGAAAGCCACGGCTGCCGTGACATGCCACTCGGCGATGACTGCTTTTTTGTACTATATATAAGTGTAAGTGACTGCGTTTCACCTACACTTTCTACTATGCTTTACCTCCTAAAGATCGATCAAAGCATTTTTTTTCGTAATTTTTATATATTTTTTTATTATTTATGATTTTATTCAACTCGCAAGACTAGCAATGTTTGTGTATTCGACACTTTGTTTTTGTTTTACGATAAATTTTAAAATGGTTAGTCAAGTTATTGAAAATTTAAATAATGTAAAAATGAATACTGATTTAAAGCTGTTACTTTTCTCAAATTAAGCTACGATTATTGTAGGTGAGATTTGATTTCGATCGGAGCAGTCGTTCCTGGCTAATGAATGGTGTATACATAATCCCCGGGATTTATTAAATTTCCTTCTTCCATTTTATTTCCATCCTTGAAATTCGAACCGTCACCTTCGAATCTATAACGACATAAAAAGCGAACGATCTGTAATAATCTATAATTAATCACAATCACTTCAGAGCATCGAACTATAAAAGAAGTCCATTGAATCATTTATAAATTCGTGCCTAAATCAACGCCACCCGCACTCTTCTCCTTCACGTTCGAACTCAATCAATTAAAAAAAAAAAGAAAAGAGAGAGAGAATAAAAGGGAAAGAATCGCTCAAAAGCTCGTCGCCCTCGAGCGTTCCTCCGCCGTTCCGCTCTACTGGGGAGGTATTCCTACGAAAGCTCCTTCCGATTTACTTGATGGTTGTGCTCGCGTACACCCGCCAAATACACATATATCCCCTAAAGCCGGGCAATCCGCCGAGAAGAGAAAAAGGGGGCGGGCGAGCCTCTCGCGCCTCAGAGAATTCCAAAGTTAAGTCCCCCGCTCGTCCGTGTGCGTAAGCTCCGCGTGTGCGGATTCGCGGAGAATCACCCGGAGGGGGATATAGTGCAAAGGGCGCTCGTGAGTCGGCGGAAAACAGGCGAGAGAATTTTCATTCCGCGATACACTCCTCCGCCTGCCTCTGCTTTTCGCTCGGCGGATATCGTCGTCCCTCCCTTCGCTATCTCTTTTTTGCTCTTTTTCGTCTTTACTGGCCTCGATAATTCTGAGTTATGGTGTTTACATATCGCGAGCTTTCGTCATTTCTCTTCTTTTTTCGTGGCTCGTTATTATGGGAGTTGCGTTGGATTTCTTGATTTTTTTACGAAAGTCATCTGGAAGCGGTCGATTTGATTCCGATTGAATTTTTTTTCAGCTCTTTTTTTTCTTTTGCATATTTAATGAAAATTCAACCACTACAGGGCTAATTTCGAGACAGGGGGATTTCCGATTCTTTTGCATGTTGCTTTTACGAACGTTTTATTTT
Source organism: Sycophila sp. Sp_5 (assembly GCA_018906775.1). NCBI lineage: Eukaryota > Metazoa > Arthropoda > Insecta > Hymenoptera > Eurytomidae > Sycophila > Sycophila sp. Sp_5. Next base: position 261,158 of record JACCID010000033.1, read on the forward strand.
ACATAAAAAAATTATTAAATAATTTATTAACTGAATGAATGAACGTTTAATAATAAGTAACATTTTATTATGAATTCTTTTAACAAATTCGATATATAAAATGGAATGAATCTAAAAAAGCAGTATTCAAGATTGAATAGCCTTTCGAAGACGTGCATCTAACGAATCAGTAGATAAGGAACGGTATACGCTCAGACGCGGCGCTAGTAAAAACGCCTTCATACACTATTTGTCGCTCGACCTGCAAAACTTTGTGTATTTCAACGAACTTTATTTTTAATGTTCTCTCGGATTACGACAGACGCAAAGTTTCCCCATTAGATCTATCAACCGGCTTTTTCGCAACCCTCTTTCTCCGATTCCTCCGAACACTTCTTTCAACTGCGAATGTATCATGAAAAAAAGAAATTGCAGCAAAACATTTCGCGCCCGTTAATTTTCACTCGCACTACCAACAATCATTCCACTTACTATTTGCAGAACGCGAAGCTCATTCCGTGAATTTGGGCGACACCCTCCAGTCTGAAAAATTTGCAAAGATAAATTATTCAAGGTCGTCGCGTAAATATCCGTCGGTTTTCAGGACTCCCAAATCATAATTGGTCCGACAATCGCTGCAAAAAGCTTCGAGGTGACGAATAGAGAAGAGAGCCGCGCGAGAATCGTCGTTTTTTTTTGCGCGGAAGGAGACCACGTCGTAAAGTGTATTGAGTGACACCGTTATTGGTTTTGGGGACAGAGCTAACTATGAATTTATGACGTATTTTCGCGCGGCGAATCTCGCTAAGTAGCCCGACGCTTTTAAAATCCGAACTTTTTCGTGTTTCGTCGAATTTTTACTGGAGTTCGTTGATAATCTCGGTAGGTAAACAGAATCGTTATATTTTATTAGGCAGAACATTTAGACTTTGGAAAATATGTTTTTCGAGTTATTTATCGCGGTATGGTTAAAAAGCAAGTCGAACGTGAATAATACTTCGATAATATAATGCAGATTATCAGGGTTTTTATATCTATATTGAGACATACGATTTTTTTATTATATACTTTTCTTTCAACTCAAGTTTCTTTTTATAGTAATAAAAAATATTCATACTGAGAGTAGAAGCTTTGTGTGTCGTATTAATACATTACCATACTAAAAAATTCTGTGCATATGCATTAACTATAATTAACGACTTCGCAAGAAAAAAGAAAATAATTTTTTTAATTTGTAATGCAGGGACAAACTCAACAAATCAAAAATTTTGCTACGCACCTATGGATTAGTGAATAAAATTGTTGAACTTGAAAAGCGCGAGTCTGACCTGACACTGTCTGTATCTACTTCCCCGCGCTCTGCGCTGGAATATCGTGCCCGAATAAAGATTAATCATCTCTCCCCCTTTAAAAAAATCCACATTTCGAAGCTTTGGAATTCCCGTTTAATCTCGGCATCGCTTAAGACCAGCTCCCCTCTGAAAATTATCTCATCCTTTCGTCGCGTCAGGCCCGATCGCCGAGTAATTTTATCAACCTCCCGGCGTCTCTCCTCCGACGGATCTCCAGACGAATTCATAATATCTTTACGAGGGTACACGACAAAAAGCTCCCACCCCAGGGGTTTGACGTTCACTTTGTCTCGGCGCCTGGAAAGCTCGCGATCCTTTTGCACGGAGGAATCGTAAACCGCGAATCGGCGCGATTTCACATCTACTCGCAATTCCGGCGTCAACCTCTTCCTTTTTTTTGCACGCCTTATTTAAATTGTTCTGCTGATTTCTTAACTTTTATGAGGCAAGGCTATGCCTTTAAAAGTTTCTTCATCGCGGAAATTTTGAGCTTTGGTTACGCTCGTCTTTCAAAAGTCTACATTAGTTTACTCGCGTTTTTCAAGTTTAAACACGCCGGTGAAACCCGGTGATATGGGTTTTTTCGACTTTTTGATTCATCGACCAAAATAGAATCTTTAAAAACAAAACAAAAACGCAATGTGTCACTAATCTCGTATTCGCATAAAACTTCAGCTCGACAATGCGATAATTAAAATTCTTTTATAAAAAATCAGGGGTCAAGGATATAAATAGGCCAATAGTTGAGAAGGAAAAAAAAAATCGAGGGACCAACCCCCGGCCACCTCGTTGGCGCTTCATAAATTACTCGTCGGAATTCGGCTGGATCACTCCCCCGCCGCTATTAAATTACCCCTCGCTATCTGGCCGCGCTCGTATATCATCGCCGCGGCAAAAAGGCCTCCGTGTGTACTCAGGCTCGCTATCGCGCCCTGCGCGAAATCGAGAGTGACAAATTCGAGACGGACCGTCGAGCGCGATGCTTGACGCGTCGGTCCGTCTTCCCGGTGATCGTCTCGCCGCAAAAAAAAGCAGCCGAGGGTTGCTGGTCGCGTTGGAGATTGATACTGTGCGATCGGGAAACGGTGTTGATGCTTATTTTTTTCTGCTCTTTTTTGGTGACCGTGTCAGGGAGTACTCGTTTTTTACGAGGGTGGCATTTCTGGGGTGCAAGATGCGACGCGATGTCTAGGAGGGCTTTCCTTTGTGGAGATAATATTTGCTTATTTGGGTGGGGTGTTATGATGGAGCGAGCGACAAGTATAAATTCGGAAAAATGGAGAAGTTGTAATGATATTTGATTCAACTTATTATTCACGATAGACTATGTGTACTGAGAAAATAATACGAAGTCTACAAAAATTATTTCATCGTTTAATTAACAGAAAAAAAAGATTAATAATAGCAGAAAGAGTGTTTTTTAAATGAAAAAAATTTAATAAACGCTGCGAATTGATTTTTCCTAGCCGGAAGTAAAACAAATCAGGTAAAGGAAAACTTTCTAAACATTTTTTCTCAAACTTTTTCTTTTAATCAAGATTTTATATTCTTCAACCAAAAAAAAAGTTATTCACTCTGCTTCTCTTCCACGCACTTTCCCCATTATTTCTTTATTCAACAAATCTCACGTTCAATTAACACGGAAAAAAAGTACACACACATAATTTATTGCCCCCGCCAACTGGTAAAACTTTTGTTTCCCTAAAAACCAAATTCCAGCCCTTATCATTGGTGTACCAGAAAAGCCACGAAAAAATATGTGCACCTCGGTATCTCGTTTCACTTAACAACACGAAACTTGGATGGCAACGAGTGGAGAGAGTGCTCAAGCAAAAATCTCGCGTAATTGCGCATAGAATTCTTAAGCCTGGTCGATAACGATCCGCGCTGCGGCCGTCGCCTTGGAACTTTTCCCCAAAGACTCTTGTAAAAAGTTCCCGGGAAAGCTCGCTTAATTTACCTGACGCGAAAATTTCGAGCGCATTATGCGCAGTCTGGCGAACGCCCGGACGTTTGCATACATACGCGCATTTCCCCCGTGCGCCCCTAATGTGAGTCGCGACCGTTCCGACCCACTCCCCCTTCCCCAAGAAAGTGTTGTGAAAATTCACGAATTTCCCCGAGCGCTTTTGCTGGCTGGCATATCGGCGTCGCGCGTTTTAGTTTTGAATTTCGTAAAATGGGAACGTCCGAGGGAGGTCCAATAAATACATTTTTTCGAAGCGAATAGGAGATAGACTGGGTTCATAAGCGGCGTACGAAATAATCTTCGAGTAGCCGTCGAAAATTTCATTGCACTCTTTTATCGCGATTGAAATAATAGCATCAAAGTCGGCTTTTGTGCGATCGCTCTTTACTTTTGTCGGAAGAGTACAAGTTTAAAATGTACTTTGATCGCACGCTTAAATGCGTTCGTACAAATTTCTAATTTCGCTTCGGCAAAGTTCGCTAATTTCTTTAACTATTTTACGCTCTCTGAATGTAGAATAATTTTGTTTAAATACATTAGACTATTCCCGTGCAGCAACGATGTAGGCAACGAATTGCAATTTCTTAATTCTATATTTACATAAGATGAAATCAAGAAAAGTAAAATAAAGTATCTTAAAATATATTGCCGCAATCAAGCGAAAAAAAAGCGAAGCTAGAGTACTGAAGTTGAACTTGCAGCTTTAACAGCCACTTGGAGAATTCATGCAAGAAACGAAATTTACAATTTCAAAACAATTCTACTTCGGACAATATCTCACCGAAACTTCGGATTTCCGTACAACGTCTAGCAAGAAGCGCACGTTTGGTACGAGTGCGCACAGTGGCTTGCTGCACACACATTCGAACATATACGCACCCATCCATATGCATATACACCATATACGAACACATAAGCATGCGCACATATATACTGAAAAAACATGTGGTATCTTTAAGTCAATATTTACTTCAACAGTATTTTATTTGAATCAAATAAATATTGCATTAAAAATAAATGAATTTATTTGATTCTAAATAAATATAGTAGTTTAAAAACATTATTACTTGATTTAGAGGAATATTTAGCAAGCACTATTCAAATAAATATTTACCTAAAATTACCAAATTTTTCTTTCAGTGTACATATATGAATACATGCAAATGCTTATTTATATTTATAATATATGTATACATGTACGTATATACGACTTTAAGTGCGGGTGGGCGAAGAATCATGACGTCAAGAGTGGCGAGCGCCGCAAAAAATTGGCACGCGAGTTGCCGGCATCCCCTTGCCCCACCCTGAAGCCATCAGTCGGATTAACTTTTAACAGCTGGTCGTGCGGGAAAGATTCTCGGCGTTCATTGAGGATTTAAGCGCCGACACCCCGTACCCGTACGCGTGAAACTTTCTCGACTAGTTTTCTTCGGACCACGAGTAACTGTCGCCCCCTTTTTTTTTGACTCCTTTGGATAGTGCGCTTAGGAAGAAAGACTTTTGATAATGCCTTGGTAAAAAAAAGTATCACTGGTGTGGATGAGGTCAAAGATTTTTTTTTGCGCTCGGTGGGAAGGTCGTGATGGAGCGTAAAATTTAAGTGGCCCGGGGACCGGCCGAGAAGTGTCAATTTTAGCCCATCCGGGTAAAGAGGGTTATCGCCTTTCTAGGACATTGTAGAGTTAAAACGATGACGCAGGTATATTTTACCTTGTTTTATCGTTTCGAGCTTATATACGCCGCTTGTGCATCGAGTGCACCGGATTCCTCGTATATAACTTTTAGCCGACGCATTGTTTCGACGGGAATTAATTAATATCAACACGGTGGGTTGTATTTCGTACTTCAATGCAGGTGTCGTTGCGAGGCTAATGGGGTACTTATCATTATTTGCAATTATAATTCAGAAACGTTATATTTTACATTAGAATTAAATCATTCTAGATATCGGATGTACATCCTGTAGTTACGTTGATTTATCGTAACGTTAAGTAAATTAATTCATTCAATTTGTCAATCGAAATTTTTTAATATCAAACAACAATTTATTTTATTCAAATCACTGTATGATTTCAAATGTATTCCAAGTAATGAATCTGCAGCTCAGATTGTTAAATTAAAACAAATTACATGTATAATTAATCATCCATAAGAATCTCCTCTCGTCCGCATTAAACAAGAATATTTCTACATTGAAAATGTAATTATTTTTTCAAATAAGCCTCTTCTTGTTATCTCAAGTTTCATTCGCACAGTACTATTTTAAATTCATTCTAAATAATCAATCTGCTCAGAATGCAAAGTAAAACAAATCGCAGTCAATTAATATTATCCATTCAAAATACACTTTCGGCGTGCAAGAGAAGCGCGACAAATGCCCATCTAATTCTTCTAGAACCCCCTCCCCTCCCCAAACGGCCGGTGATTTAGACACTCGAGTCCTGTCCGACAATCGAAACAAATAAATAAACGGAAAGGAAACGAGAGCGCACGCGGCTCGCTCTAAAAATAATCCGTGGATCCAGCCCTGATTTTCCAATAAATTGCGGCTCGGTTCTAAAAAAAGCGTCCACGGCGCGCACATCCTCCCCAAGACTCCGCCGCGAATCCGTCGACGCTCATAATCCCGGGGCTCCGTCTCGATTTTCGAGCGCGCGCGGCGACACCCACGCGATCCCATATAGACTCGCTCGAAGCGCGACTCCCCTGGCGCATCCCCGGAGCAAAGGTCGCCGGCGTCGCGGGGAATCTGCTCTCTCGCGTGGGCGTGGATGGACCCCCCTCCGTCTCTCGCAGGTGCGTGTGTATGTAGGTACGCGGACAGGTATATATAAACACGATTGAGCCTTTTTTCCGATGGCGATTTCCGCGAGATTTCCTTTCGTTCTTTCTTTTTTTTTTTGTTTTCCTTTTTTACGGGATCTTTTTACTGATAGTGTCCCGTGCGGTTGTTTGCGGAGAAAGGATAGGGGTAGATCTTGTACGAGGTTTATTGGAGTAGTTGGTTTTTTTTTTAAGTTACGAGGTGATTTTAAATTGTTGGTAAAATTGTTGCAATAGTCAATACTAATATCATTAGAAAAATTGAAATAGTTTCTAATAAAATTTAAATTTATATTTATAATTAATTTTATACTTATATATTAAAATTACAAATAAAAATACATTTAATAAATTCTACAGGAAAATAATAAAATACACTTTTATAAGGAATGCTAATATAGATCCTAGCTTAGGTGTATTTACGATGATCAGCTTAATTTTTGTAAAATTTTTTTATTCCGATTCTTATTTAAATTTATTTAATAGTGTAGTTAAATACTTTACATTGTCACATTCGTTTAGAAATGATGAATTCCAGTATAGCCGTCTGAATAATATCAACGTTAGAGAAAAACACAAAAATGTGATGTTATACCTAAATTCTCATGTATTATGACATCTAAACTCAAATTTCATTCATGACGCAAAAAGAGAAAAACGTAAATAGATAAGGTGATTTACTGGCTTTAAGTAGACTTATATAAAACAGAATTTTTCTTTGAGCGCGAGCTCTTCTTTAAAAAAAATATCTCAACAAATTTGTTTTTCAATTTTTGTTTTTAATATACGAATTAAGGTTTCTGTGACCCACATAAGCGAAGACGCAAAAGTAAGCATATGTAGTCTAACAGGACATTAATTAAATTAAAGTCGTATTTCAGTGATGCCATTAATCAAGAAGTTACAGTTTTGGGACCCGCCGAGTGTCTTAAATGACTCGAGCAAAATCAGTCGAGGCTAATTGATTTAAAGGCAGATTTTTGCCGAGGGAGGCATCGAATTAATAATAACCCCGCCTCCGTTAGGACACTCATCAACTCGAAACTTCGGTCGCCAATTATTATACGATCAGTCGGCGCTCCATTCCGAAATCCGACGAGCCGTAAAATCAGCGGAGCGACGATGAATAATAGATCGGTCAAAATCGATTTCACCGGGGCGCGCGCGCACTCATTATGTTCGGAGCCAACGAACTTTCCCTCTCTCGTCACCGCGCGAGACACGCCGAGTGAGAATCGCCCCGAAATAACAAAGCGTCTCTAAATTCTTCGGGCAACGAGTGAAGACGCGTTTATTCAAAGTACAGGCAAAGAGGAGATCAAAGATCGCATTTTATTGGCCTTTAAGTTGTTTATTTTAGAGACGAGTACTGCGTCCTTTGGAATCTGATCTTCGAAAATAGAATTCTATCAAAATTTGCTGGGCGATGAGTGATGAGGTACGCCGGACGCGCATCGAGGGTGAAAGCTGCGAGATGCGGGCAAAAAATGCAGTGGACTGCGGACTTTATTTTTCTTCGCGAATTCTTGATTAACGCCGAATTAGCGCTCCGACATAGCGCCAGCTGGCTTATTTAATAAAAACAAATGTTATTGTACGTGTATATTTTTAAAATATTTCTGTATATCATCATCAATGTGAATACTAAAATTAATAATGGAAGATAAACTTATGAATAACAAACGGGTTGGTTTCTCTATCCGACGACTGATGAATTAATTTGTCACTTTGCTTGCTAATTAGTTAATTATGTGTGTGAATTATAAAATACGAAAATATGAAACACACTCAAGACGTTCAATCCATCGATCCTAAAAAAACATGACCATACTCAAGTTAATTGAAATGTACAGCGCTAATTAACATTACCATAACCATTTGGCTTGGACACAACCGTCTGAATAAATTAATTCCGAGGACCTCCCGCGGTGCACTATACACTCTCTTATTTATTATCCTCATTAACTCCAACTTCATTTCGTGTACCGTCACACGGCTCTTCCTCCCCAGGAAGCCACGACCAGCACTTATACGTACACCAGTCCTTGCACACTCATAATTATTTATTTTACTTCTTTACCTCCGTAAAGTGCAAGTAATTATTTCGCTAAAACGGTTGGAGTGACATTTCACTCTTAGTTTATAGTGAAGCCACTCATAAAGTCAAATTTGACTCTATTTGACTAGAATGATTTAATTTCTCTAAAGTAGAGTGACTTTTCCACGTAACGTACGCACCCTCCCCGAAGTCGTCGGCGTGCACCCCCAGGTCCTGGCGTCACGTTCGTCGGGCCAACGGGGAGAGGGGCGGGGAGAAAGTATGAACGAGAGTGAAAGACTGGGCGCCGGCCGCGAGGAGGGGGCGGCCAAAGTCGAGCGCGTCGCGTGTCTCCGGAGGAGGGAAAAGGGCAGAGCGAGAGAGGAAATCAGTGCGCTCGCGCTCCTCAGTCGGCGAACGTACCACGAGGCGGACGGTCGGTCGGTCGAGCGCGAGCCCCGACACCCGGTCCCACACTCGCGTGCAATTCCAAGTTAAGCGCGCATTTTTCTCCTTCTAGTCTCATCAAACGTATATCTTTATCGCCCATTGACTGTCTCTTTGGGCAGTGGATCCGTCCCCCTGGATCGCTTCCCGTGAGTTTTTTTTCTGACTTTCTATAATAACTTTATATGGCCGTTGAATTATGAGTATGCTTATAACGCTCAATTGTGTCGCTTCGCGATGACGCAACGGAAATTTGGGTCGCCGCGATTTTCCCGTTTTGTTTGTTTGTCGGCGGCAGGTGCTGTAATAAGGAAATGGATCTGCGGCTGTTATAGCGAATGTGCGACCTGTTAATTGAGCGTGCGGCTCCACCGGTGATTGGCAAAAGGAGAGCTGCCAGCGATCGACGGGTGCACCTGACGATTGGCATTGAGCGCCGATGTGATTTAGAATGTTTTTGCTCGAGCGAATCGGCTTCTTTAAATTATGCATCTGGAGTAATTCAATTCGCATGAGTGACAAATAAAACTCGTTGGATATCGTACAAATTAAAATGTTTTCAAGTTTATAATGCACTGTTTTTTCTTGTCGCGCGGTGACAGATTTACGGCGCGTTTGAATCTTTAACGACGGGGATTGACAAAATTTGTTGGAAATAGCGGCCGCACTTCGCGCGTGATTTATATATATTTGAGCTGAGCGCTCTTAAAAGTCCAACGTAAGTTAACAGGTCGCATTTGCGTCTCAATATTCCCTCTTTCCGAAGCTAAATTTACACCGAGCTGTAAAATCGAAATTCCGCGGTGGTACGAGCTTCACCATCGGCGCGCGTCAAAGCGTTGGGTCGGAACTGCACAATCGTCTTCCAGCGGCCGCGAGATTACCTCTCTGTCAATTGAAAGGAAGTGAGGAATCACCCGCGCCCTCGGCGAATACCAAAGTCATCCGCCACGCGCAATAAAAACGCCTTTATCGTATCCTTTTTTTAATCTCTCCGATAAGTGTCGCAACTATAACGTTATCTCCAGTTTTTCATCGACAGTTCAAACCCTTGTGCACCGCTTCAATAAAGAAAAAGAATTAAATAAATAAGTAGTTTCCTTTTGATTATTACAAAAGTGAGATTAAAGAGATTTTGGTAATCCTTGCACACCTCTTCGTTAAGAAAAAAATTAAATACACGGAGAGAAAAGTTGTAGTAAAAACTACAATACTGTTTTGTAATCTATTTGTCCTGCAGGGACAGACTAGATAAATAAAAAAGAAACTTTTTAATTTTCAGTTTAGTAATTTTTACTGCAACTTCTTTCTCCGTGTAAATAAATAGTTTCTCTTCGCACAACGGTAGTAAGCAGCTGGAGAGTCGTCCTCACGGTCCAGGCGTCGTTGTTCCAGGCGCAGCCGAGGTCCGGGCCGAGGGTGGCGCGTACGCCAGCGGGATGGCGCGGGCGCGCCGGTGAGGGGAGGAGGAGCGCAATGGGCATTGGCGGCCGGCGGCCGGCTCCGGAGGATGCTGCCCGCGCCCCTGCTGCTGCTGGTGCTGCTGGCGACGCTGCCGCTGCCGGCGACCCAAAGCGCGGGATGCGAAGTCCTCGGCTTCCGGGCCGCCCAGGAGCTCGCCTGCCGGGCCGCCGGCATCGACGACCTCCGCGACCTCCCCGATGCCGTCAACGTCACCAGAATGTGAGTACCGTCTATACATATATATACCTACTTTTACACACCTCATCTTATATACACACAATATAGACATAAGTACCTCGGCTTCTTCCCTTTATGTATTCCTTTCTATTTTCGGTCGAGCGCTGAGTGTTTTTCGGGAAATTTGCGCGAAATTGGAGGTGAAAAATTGCTGCGGCGCGCCGGGAGGAAGATTGATGCAGCCGCCTTCGCGTCGAAAAGAAGCCTTGGACAAATGGTCCCGTCGAGTAACCAAATTTTGCGTCTGGCGAAGAAGGGAGCCCGACCGTTTCTTTTGAGAGCACTCGCGACACACTGCTTTCGCAAGAGAAAACCTTTTGATTTCGCTTCCTTTTATTTTTTTTAATTTATTCGCGCGAGCTTTTGCTAAAAGTTATTTTCGCGCGGATCGCGCTCACTCTCAGCCACCTTCTCGTTCGCGTGTATGTACTCCGGTGTCGCGCGTCGTTGCACTTCAGGATCATTCCTTTTGTAAATATTCGAACGTTGAATTAACCATTTGCGCCCTTCTACTTGTAAAACATATTTTTCGAAAGACTGTTGCGTTCTCTCGGCGATATGTTTAATTCTTTTGCGGCGATAGAATAGAATAGAATAATCGTTTATTGTAATTTATGGTATTTACAAAAAGTTAAAGATTCGCAATATAAAATAAATGTAAAAGAACAAAATAGCGTTTAAGCAACATCACAGTCATATTCAAATAATTAATGCTAAAATAGTAAGTCACAGTTTATAATAAATTGCATCTACGAAATCTGAGGTCTGCAGTCACATATTGAAGGAATAACGGAATCGAGCGTATCGAGTAAATTGATTGCCCCTTACAAGAATGATCTCGAGGGTATAAACGCCTACTCTGGCCACTTAACGGCTTTCACGCGACTTTACGCGCATTTGTCGACGAAAAGGTCTCTATACCTTTTTCTCTCGGCTCTGTAATAAGTCATAATCTTCTGTGCCAGTCACGCGATGTGTTTAGAACCTCGTGAGCGGCCGTGCGCTCCTTAATGGGCCGCCTCTCCTGCGCGTAGCCCCGGGTTATATATGACTTAATGTGCCTATCGCTCTTACAATAATTGACTAAATTATAGGCGAAACGGGACATCCATTGGCTTCCTACCTACGCGCTCCTGTAAATTGGACTTTCTAATTAAAAGATTTGATTATACGACAGTAAATGAATCATCGCTCGAAATGTAATATACATAACGTACACTGAAAATATACGGTCTTTTATATAAGAATTTTAAAAATCATTTTTTCACTTCATTTTCCAGTGGCATTAATCAAAAATTTAATTAAACAAAGTTTAATTTAAATTCAATACGCATTTATGTGTTACATTTTCCATTTTATATTTGTGAAAGTAACTGAGAAAGGCTCGATAAATCAAGCGAATCGCCCCGTTTAACGGAGCACTCCGAATGAAGACCAAAAAATTCGCTCTGCTAAAACGTCGCGCACCGAGTGCGGGAGGCAAACATAATAACAAAGTCGAAAGGGAGCGACACGCTTCATTGTTCCCGGTAATTACTCGCTTTTATCTCGCGCCTCCAGGCCAGAGCAAATTTTCGCGAAAAAACGCGAATCGTCCGCGAAATGCTGCGAGTTTATAAATAACCCCACCGCCTAGGTAAGCGACTAAAAGGCCCGCGTGTCCGATCGTCCTCGCCTCGCTTTAAGGATATGTTAAAAAAATAAAGAAAATTCACGAGTTTTTCCGGCTGTCAGCGCTTCGGAGATGAAATTCAGGCGAGGGAGCGGGCAATGGGGCGAGAGTGCATGCCCTCCTTATCGCCTTAGCCAAGAGCGCGTAAAAGGAGCAGCTCTCGTGGTGAGTCCTCGATGCATTCGGCTGATCGGAAATGATCGACCTACATCGCCTAAGCGCGCGCCTCAGCGCGGCCTTCGCTGGTCGCGATGGTGACTGCATGCTTTTTATCCGACGTCGCGGCGAGAGCGCGCGGCCCAATGGAGGCGTTTTTGCGGCTATCATACAACGACGGAGAGCCTTTTTGTTTTGTCCGACTGAAAGAAACGCCAAGGGTTTTTGGCGTCGGATGAGTCGAGTGAATTCTTTGGGACGGCAGCTGAGCGTGACGCGATAACGGGGGATTAGATACGACCCTTTCGTGTCTAGTCGGGTGATTATCATAAGTTCTCTTTAAAAAGCGCTCGGGCAAAAGTTTCGCACGTGAAAAAGTACCTTTCGCGAACATTTTTTTTTATTCTGATTGTTGTCTTTTTTTTTTAAATAAATCGTATGAAAAATTTAAAGCACGTTTGTGTCTGTTATTTTATAAAGCAAATACTTTATGCATGATCCGATCGTCAAATATAATTTTAGCTCAGTGTAAATATAGAATCGTGTGAGTCAAAGTTAGACCAAAAATTATTAAAAAAAAATCAAGAGGAACCGTAGACATATGCTTTCTTAAATCAGCGGTGGAATAACGATGTATTAAATTATGAGCCTGATAAGGATTGGATTCGCTCGTTATACCGGTTCAATGGGTTCGCCGACTGACGGAGTTGCCGATATGATACATTTACGGCAATAACACAAAACTCGGCTCTCTGATGAAAAATGATTACATCTAGTCTTGTTGTATCCTTACATGTCGGCGCTCTCCATTTAATAAAGTACGTCAGTAACTCATGCATAAAAATAATTCGCTCTGTCGGATGATCCCGTACCGAAAAAGTGGTCCGCCGCAAAGGTCGCTCGATAAAATATACCTCTGTTCGTGAGTAATACCCTCGGCAATCACGAACTTTGCAAAAGCAGCCTCCCCCTGCTGTGGAAACAATAAGATCCAGAGGGACTCAGAGGGAAGAACTGCTTACGTCGCGTCAAAACTATGTTCGATTTGTATTTATATATACATTTATCGTATACTCTTACTCGACCGTACTTTTTTTTCTTCTCCGCTGCATGCAGATCGTGGAATTTGGACACTCATCAGCGTTTCTGCAACAAATCCTCGATTTCCTACTTTTTTTACGTCAGACGGCAGCAGTGGACGCGACGGAAGCAATAATTCGTGACTCCTTCTGTTGGGTAATATCGAATCGCGTGATCCGCGTTTATTATTCATTGGTGGGGGAGAAGATGTATATACGAAGGATAAGGTTCTTCTTCTTTTTTTTGTTTGTCGCTTGTTCTCCCTCCACGGGCGACCCTCGGTCATCGGCATGGAGATAAAGCGATTTGAGTAATTGGCCAATCTTGGAATTTAGTGGATCGCGCACGCGGATTGGAAGCGATTGGTTTTGTCTAATTTTTCCGACAGCCGACGGAGCTTCGGGTTATTGGCTTTAAAAACAGAATAGACGACGGGAGCTTGATGGGGGATTTATACCGGATTAGATATGTAAACGAAACCTACCTTATTGCACCTACAGATGATACATAAGTTTACATTTTTATTACATTTTTGTTATACTTTTCTTTTACTTCGAGAATTATGATCCAAATATAACGATAAAAAATTGTTGGCTGCACGCATCTTTTTTATACAATTTATAGAAAAACTAGAGTTTTTTCATTGTACTTGCGTTTGAAGAATAGTTTATAGAAAAGAGGGGTAGATTTTCTTTTAAAACACTTTGAACCGCACAGGTGGCCACCGCACGCTATAGTATAAAATTTATAAAAGTACAGGGGAGGGTACAAAACATAGTTCACGTTTAGCCGAGGTCAGATTTCCGAGGATATTGGAATTTTCTTTTTCAATTTCATCACTTCTTCAAAAAACCCCGTATAAGATAAAATTAATCCAACAGAAGCACAGCCAGCACGTTCGCGCAATCTCCATCTATATTACGAACCCGAGTCGGATCTCCATTTAACATAGAGACGAACTAATTCGAAAGTGCAAACACTAAATCATCCGTTATTTTTCCGGTTATATATAAATTAAGAGTATTTCAATCGGACTTAACCGGATATATTTGGCTTAAGCCCATTACTTCGAATTAACGGAGAGAAATCAATTAATAAAAATCTTTTATTCACACAAATATATTTATATATACATATCATCCAGATAAATCCGAAGGAGAAGGAACAGTTGGCCAATTAGAGAAACGAACATTCCATTGCAAAACGAACAATTATTCTTTAAAAAAAAAATATGCCCCTTTAATCTTCCTCCTCGGCGCTAAATTTTAATTAACAGCCAAAAAGAAACGCCGCGGTGAAAAATGAGGCAAAAAGCAAGAGTCCGCCAACGGGACATTGAATAAATCAGCCAGTTATGGATATTTCAGGGCGGGTTAATTAAGCGTCAGGGGCAATTATCGCTAGGCACGGGTGATTTATCCTCCGCGTCGCTCGTTGTATATAAAATAATCGAGAGCGAGGTGCAGTGCCGTGCGAACGTATACTTGACGCAGCAGGTGAGTGACGAGTAACGAGCGCGGACGGCGTGTAAAACGACGCTGCGGGCGGCTCCCGGCGACGGCTTTAAAAAATTGCTCGCGACGAAATTTATTAAGCCGCAAGATTTACGCCGCCCCCGCAGCGACTTATATACACACTTCCGACAGCTTTGTCCCGCGGCGCGCGGGTAATGAAGTGTTGTCCTGACGTCGCGCTCCTTCACTTCGCTTCAACGACGCTTACACACCCGTCATTTTTTTTTCTTTTTCACTTTTTCTGACGTTCGTTCGCAGGGTGTCATTTTTTCTTTGGGGTGATCAATCGTCGCTTCATTAAGGATTTATGAAACAAATTATAATTATTTTAAAGTTTCAAAGTTATTTTTTTTGTTTCACTGTTAAGAGATTGTTTTTTTTTAATATAATAGCGATTCAGAAAATAAGTGTTATCTTTTTTGCTACAACACTGACAAAAATGGATTCTTAGTCTTAGTAAACAAATCTACTAAAACATTATCTACTTAATTTTAAAAACTAATTTATTAAATTGGAGAATATATCTGCTTCAGTATAATGCTCAATAAGTTTACTAGAAGTATATAGATCTTCTGAATTTTGTCATAAATATGTTAATTGTTCATATCTTTCTTTTTTCATTTATTCAATTCATTTTTCACTTTTTATATTAAGTGGAAACTAATAGTTAATTAATCAATTTGAATTTATCATGCAGTCTATTTATTCGAACTTATTTGAAGAAGAAATTGTTTACTTTTTAGTAAATTAATCGTAAATGATGGTCCGCTTATCCACTGTATAAATAAATTTGACTCTATAATAAGTAGATTTTCCAGTGCTATTTAGTGGATTCTTCTACCAGTTAGAGTAAATTTTTGAGAGTGAAGGTGTATGCTTTTTTACGAAGTGGTTTATCATGAAACCTATAGTGATAGTGAATAAATAAAATGATGCTTATATATTGATTGAAAATCGGATTAGCGTCACGAGAGTAGAATCGCATCAAATTATCATTCGCATTAGACGAGCGTAAATTAATATAAATCCCTGCGGTGATTCTTCAATATTCCCCTAAGCGTCTTATTCGATAAACTGCGCTTTTCCCATTTTTCAACAAACAAAAGAGAAAATAATATTCCAAAAAATACTCACGCCCGCCAATTTTTCATCCAATTATTGGGAACGAGCGCTCATGCCCACAGTCCTCGTCACGCGGCTCCTATTTATTTACAATCAGTCGGCCGACAGAAATACAAGGCGAACGGTTGACGTCGGAAGCCGCCTGACTGATTGCACGATGGAACCGGCCGACGTAAAAGGCCGAAATTGATAGAAGAAAATATTAGCCGAGCTCAGATGAGGGATCCCCGCATCATGGACTGCCGCGCAATCTCCGTCATTTCTCAATAGCGACCGATCTATCTGACCCGACTCGTCCCTTGGTTACTGGATGAAGGTTGTGATTTGAGGGGCGCGGCTCAATCTACCGTGAAGTTCTCTGTACGATGGCTCCGGGGGTATTGTTTTAAAGTGGCGCACGCAGGCTGCTCTTCGCCGAAGTTTTCGCGCCCCAGAGGGTGACAGGGCTAACGGCGTGTTTATTCGATATTTTCGAGCGTCTCGATCGACTTGATGACCAGGATTAGACTTTCCGAAGTTCCTTCGCTGTCCCCGTTTGGCTGTTCGAATTTTATCCGCCGTAAGTGATTTGCGAGCAGAGTTTACTGGATAAAATATTGCGCACTTTATCGATCGTACAACTCGACGTTACATTTCACGAATTGAACGAGTTTTCACTTTAAACGAGCATCTTTATAATTTCGTAATTAAAATATAGGTTTTGTAAGATTCTAATTTGAGCTAGTTAGATCTAGTTTTATCGTTCCCAGTTTATACACAAAGACGTTAACGTGTAAAAAGAGATCCTCATGAGAATTGCGCAATGCATCCGACATATCACCGAAAAAAATTGTTCAAGACATATTACTGTTTTTCTATAGCGATATCTCTTCGTACTAGGGACAAATTTGACTAATCTCATATTATTTTTTACTAACCTTTTTCTCTAATAAAAAAAAAGAGATTCTACCGAAAATTCGGAAAGTTAAATGAACTTCCCATTACACGGTTAAATTTAGAAGGTAAACAGTAGAAGTTACTTTTTTTCGGTGTAGTAAAGCAAATTGTAACAAGCTTTTTTATAGTGCAAAGGTATATTTATTTTTTTTTGTTTCCATTCCCTCAGGTAACGGGTATTATGAAAATTCGATTACTTATTTATTAGGATATTAGTTTTTACGTTCTTATGAAACACAATAGTGTTCGAATATTCATTCCATCCTATGTACAGGTAACTGCGTTTACCTTTATAGGGTTTAATTATTAATTAATCAATATAGAAATAAATAAATGAATAAATAGATGCAAATTTTCCCGTCGCCTTATTAATAGAAAAACGGTATAATGTATCAGTATAAGAAAAAGAAGCCCCAAAAATTCCTGCATACGTCTGAAGTATCCAGGAACCTCGACAGAAGGCAGTATGCAGAAAATGTATAAAAGTGCATAACGGATGATAGATAACAAGAGGAGAACCACGACGAGTCCGAAAAGTCGCGGAGAGACGGGTGTTCGTCTTCGTAAGCCGCGTTTCGAATCCGCTCTCGGCCGAGCATCTCGGCCGAGGACCACGAAGAAGCGCTGGGCGATAAAACGCGCGAAACTTCGTACGAGGAAAGTTCGGGCTTCCGCGGTATAAATACCATGATTTACATCCAGCCGACGAAAAACGGAAGCGAGACGGTATTGGACCCCTTTTTTCGGCTTAGGGATTCTGCTCCGATAATGGCCGAATGAAAGTTACTCGAGGGACGTCGGGCGGTGCTTCTGTATCATAACGCGGAATGGTTTTCATCAGCTGTGCGAGTATAGGCTTTGTTTTTGTTATTTTAGCTCGTTTTTCCCCGGCAACAACTTTCTTGTTCTTTTTTTTTTTAATTTTATTAATAAATGTTATTTGCACGAAGAAAAATAAGTGTAATCGTATATAACATTTATTCGCACAGTAAGTAAATTATACTAAACTTTTGAAATAATTGTAATAATGTTATATCATATATTTATATAATAAATAACTAAGCGGTTCTTACTTAGTGAGTCAATTCTTTATTGTATAAAATAACAACTTAACTTAATTGTTTAACAAATTGGCGGTGGTTCGTCACCTGCCGGTCCCTGTTATCCACGACGCTCGCAGTCGGGGCCCTTCGACAGCGGGGTTTAGATTTACCCAGTGATCTTCTTCGCAAGGTAGCCGGTCAGCGAGAGGACGAGCAGTTTGCGAGTCGACGAGCAGACGCGATTATTTATTTACTAATATTTTCGCGACATCTTGCGATGGTTTTGCTGAATATACAATCCTATGACGCGCGTGGTGCCATTAGTATGTATACAATTATATTACTTACTTAATTAAGCAAAGCAGACGTAAGTTAAGGCGACAAGCAAATCTTGCTTACATATTTTTTGTTAAGCTTTTAAGTAAATTTTATTCTCATTTTTTCTCCCTGAAACCAGGTGCTAAAAAATTGCCGCTCCGAAAAAAAATAAGTAACTTTTACTTCTTATGCAGTAGATTTAACTGTGAAATTGGAAGTTAATTTTACTTTTCAAATTTTAAGCAAAAACTCCTATACAGTTTTTACAGTAAGATACTAACACTTTTAAGATTTACTTCTTTTTTTGCGATGCAGCGTTTCATTGTTGGGGAATAACTTGCATTTTGTTGGGACCAGACGTGGGTAAAAAAATCATATTTATTCATCTTCCAAATAATAATTACACATCCTTTTTAGTGCACAATTTGTCTCTCCGATATAAAGAGATTAAAAAAATACTTAGAAATCAACCGGTACCACATCGCAAGCATAAAGTCAGTATTTCCAGAGCGTCGTGGTAAAAATTACACCAGGCAATCGCGCTTGACCTAAAAGAACGTATACACCTGAATAAAATTCAATAAAAAAAAAAAAATTACCTGGTCAGCCCCTTGCGATTCCCATCAGTTCCATCCCATTGATAGACCGATAAATTCATCGACGCCCCGCACATCGAGACATCCGCATTAACCCGACAGCCATCGAAGCGAGTACATCGTTGCCGCGTACAAGAACCGAGTGCGATCGGCCGAAAGGGCCGCGCGCTGATTTACGCCCCTGGGCGAAACTCGAGAGGTCCCGGGGTTATTAATACTTGCGCGCGCGTGCGACGCTCACCATTGCGGTCGCGGAGCGCGGAGCTTTCGCGGAACTTTACACCGGCGTGGCCGGATATACGCGTCGATTGGACCGCCGGAGGAAGGAGGAGGACTTTATTTACGAGAAGACGCCAACCGAAGGGTCGTCGGATTAGGCACGCTTAGGCGCTTTGTAATGTGCCCTCTCCGGTCAGCGCCGTCGCGTTGGAACGCGTCTGGCGGCGGGGAAATTATGCGGTCATCGTCGCGGTAAGCGTAGCTCCTCAGCGTAGTGGATATCTCGAGAAAAATGTTATATACGTCGCGCCGCGCGCGGTAAATAATTCTTGCGACTCGCTTACGTACCCGGAGCCCCTTTTCGCCGCGGAATTATTTTTGCGCCGGGTGAAAGAGGATGACGCTTTTATTATGCACTTATAGTCCCGTGAAATTTCGTCGAGAAGATAGTGGAGAAACAATTTAGATTAATACGCGGATTACATTGAGCTACTGTGGTGAATTTTCTGTTCGTTTGTTGGATATGTGTATATTTGTGTAGGTATTTATTTATTTATAAAATTTTAAACCACATAAATTTTCGTAGAGGAAAACCTAAAGAAGAAAAAAGTTACCTGTACACAGGTTGATGTAATACTTAAAAATTAAAACTAGTTGACAACGTCATAAACATTTGAATATAATATATAGATGTAAAGTTTTTAGCAGTTGTAACATGTGTTTTATCTTGTAATTAAACCACATTTATATATTTTTTCGCAACTTATTTTTAATAATATCTCTACTTAAATTAAAAGATTCGAGTTCATTTGGCAAGCTATTGAACATTTTGATTGCAGCAAATGTAACTCAATTTTGTTACGAATTACTTTTTTCATTTTTGGTATGCATATCTCTCAGTTTACTGTAGTGATACAAAACTGATTCTGAAATGAATAATTGACTAATATTCAGCGGTGTAATTTATTGGGAAAACTAATTTTTGTTTACAATTTTTCGAATTCTTGTTTGAATATTTCGTATTAAATTAAGATGATTTTGATAAATATCCCTGTATAATACTCGCGTATAAATATATATTTACATAAAATGAAGTATTATAATATATTTGATCATGTAGCTTGTAATGCCTAGTCAGACATAGATATAAGTAGTGTTGTATTTATTTAATTATATATATTATAGCTTTAAAAGCATATTTTAACTACACTCGAAATGCTATGCCGTACTGGGCGAACTCTTTGTGATTTTGTAAACTGATTGTGATATATTCCTAACTGACTGTGATATCAAATTTATCATTAAGTATTGCACTGTATTATATGTATATAGTCTACTCTATATTTTGTCTCTGAAGGCGAATAAATCATTATAAATTTATTCTTTTACATTTATTTCAAATGGTGAAACATTAACTTTTTGTAAATACTGTAGTTTACAGTAAACAACTATTCTATTCTATAAGTATATATATGTATATAGAAGTTCGGATGGATTTTTTTTATGGTAGCCAATTAGTTTACGGAATTCCTGCGTTCTCTCAAGCAGCACGTTAAACTACGATTAAACGCGGGAGGGGAGGAAAAAAGTTTCTCCTTAAGAAGTAACTCAATTTCAGATAAAACGAGAGAGTCGCAAGAGGGGCCGGCACGAAGGCACGAAGGCGAGGCACTTCGTAATCTGATAAAGCATGAAACATATATACACGCGTCCGAGCGGCGACAAATGGTACGCGGCATAAACGGGCTCCGCGAGTGCAAGCTGTATATATACGTGTAATTGGACAAAACTCTGACCCGCGCCACTAAATCTCCAATTTCTCGCGATGCACCGTATAATCATGATTAAAGTTGCGGCGACGAGTTGTGGAGGATATGAATCGTAGCTGTTCATTCCATACTCAAGTTTAAAAAAGAAAGCACTGCGAAGGAGGAAACTTCAAATTTTTTTAGAAGAAATTGACGCGAACATGTTTGAGATGAACGATTATACGCATGTCTGCACTTCGGGCAATCAAATGTTGGAGGTGAAAGTTTAACAATTTGACTTATCTGACGATCTTTTTGTATGCAAACGATGATTTATTATTTAATATTATGTCAATTCAAATTTTCACGCAATTTATTTGTAAAAAAAAATGAATACGTGTTAAAATTTGAATTGAAATTATTGATACCTTTTTAATTAACAAACTTTATAAAATTTCCAAAACGTTATAGTAGTTAATAAAGCGACTCTCCGATAATTGAAAAATTCACTGAATCGATAAATAGAAATTCCTCCGATGACAAAAGTTAATTAAGTTGTGTTTAAAATAAAGTGAACTTTGTATCGCATAAACTGTAGTGAGAATCTTTGGGAAAACTTTTTATATTTTTCCAATGATCGTACTTCGCTTTAGGCGATGCTAAGCAGATCCCAAATAAGTTAGCACAACAGTGGACCTTTTATCTCGCAAATTTTCCTGACATTCGTGCTCACGGTCGCAGGCCGCGGAGCACGACGAAAGAAAATCCCCTCTTCCCTTATATGCGAAGAACAAGCAATCGCTTTATTTTTTCACTTTCCTTCAAACGAGTCGAGCTGCGCCTAGAATTTTTTAAGCATAATATTTCGCGCAGCTATTTAATAACTTTACGTTTGTACTACATAAATTAATTTCGCAAGATAACTGCAATAAAACACCTGCCTTTCATTTTTTCGTAGTGGCGTTATTTTTTCACGGGAATAGAATTGAGATTAAAAAAAAAACTATTATTTTATTTCTTCGCAACAAAAATTATTAAAAAAAAGATTGAACAATAAATAACGAAAGCAATAACGTGTACCAGAAGTATAGAAAAAAACGAGAAATAATATAAATTGAAGGTAAATTCGTGGTCGACAAAAAAAAATTTCGAAGCACGATATTATTTTAAACCGCACGCGAAGGTAGAAACGCAATGCGGCAGATGAAAAAAAGTGCATTCCATGGGTCCTCTCCTCGTGTTTCGTAGCGGCGCGAAATTTATATTTGCGCATGGGACGCGTTCGTGTATAATTGTCCCGAGTTTTGTTTTGTGCGATTTTTCGTGTCTCTCAAAAAAGGACGCGAGTTAAATCGTCGCATCGAGAAATCTCGAACATTTCTCGCTGAGGAAAAAAACAGCGTATTTTTCTTCAATTCTGCTGTTATTTATCGTTTAAATTTAATTGTTTTAAAAATATGCACGAGGAAACCGCAGACATATTACATTTTATTATTATTACAGTTCATCCATTTGAACGTAAATGATCATTAACATACATAAAACACACTGTAAACACGAAATAAAAAATAAGGTAAACAAACTTTATTAAAAGTGCATTCGCAATCAAGAATAGTGTTGAAAGTCAGGCAGGACTTATTGGAAAACTTGAGGCGCGCTGGGGGAGGCTATAGACTTAGTGGACCACCGTAACCTCGATTTATCGTGAGAGCTTCCGTTTTTTTTTATCTTCACTTAGCGCAAAAGTAGTTATATTTACGAGCGGTAATGAGACACTTTAGAGGGATGGGCAGTTTAGCACCGAACTTGGAAAGTCCCTCGCCTCCTCTCCTTTTTTATCGACCCTGGCGCGCTATCCCGCGCGGGAAAATTAAAATTTAATGCGCGGGCGAATTGAAAAACGGAGCGCTCCGCCAGATTTTTATCGCCGGCGGCCTTAATGGAGTTCCGCGAATCGCTCGCAGAAAGATCGCCTAGAAAATAGCCATAGTGTTTTCACTTAGCCGCGTTGATTTCCGGCCATCAACACTTTACTCCAGACGCGGGAAAGGCCGTTTTGTTTGCATTGGCAGTGTAGGAGGGTACGCCCTCGTAACTGTTGCGAATAGTCGAACTTTATATTTAGCGAGCGACTGTCAACCCGACGGATTCCTCGAGAATGAAAATACCCGCGAAACTCGCATTGTACATACGGTATGCGCACATTTCTGTCGATCGATTTTTTTACACCCCTACCCGTAAAAGTCGATCGGCAAGAGGAGAAGATCGCTTCGCTACGTATCATTAAGGAGGAAAGAAGACGGCGTGCTTCATGAAATTCGAATCGATCACCATCGCTCGTCGGGGGGAGCTCGCCTTGTCGCATGCCAGTCGAAAAGTTTTCCTCGGGGGGGATTGGTGACGTCGATGCGTATACATAAGGGGGAAAATTTTTCTCAGATGGACGCCGATATAAATCGGGCGCATCCACGCGCGACGCTCAGGCGGCCTTCGCCATATATATGCAGGCGAGCGCGAGGCGCCGTCGGCGATGGCCTCGTAAAAGAGCCCCGGGAAAGCGGGACGCTCGCCTTTACGATTGCCCGGCGCGTCTCCTTTACAGCGGCGTTACGTATTCCCTTTTTAATTTGCCGGCGCTTTTCGGAGCCCATTGTCTTCGGAGACCCCGTAAAACACCGTCGGGGTCAGTCGCGACGATAGAGGCTCAAGATCGACATGTCGCACTATGGCACACTAGTCCCTTTTTTCTTTGTCGCTTTCACGAGTCGAGATTACGTGGATGATTCATTGAGATTTAAAAGATCGTGTCGATTTTCTTGGGGAAATTTATTTATTTTTTTATTATACTGAGAAGAAGTTGTAGCAAAGATTGCCATACACTGTGAGAACCACGTAGTAATTTCAAGTACATATTTTCTCTAATGTATAGTGCTTTTTAAATATTTCTTTGAATCAAGTAATTATTTTTTCGAAACGTACTAAATTTATTCAGAAATATAAATAAATTAATTTATGTTTAAAGGTATATTTAATAATATATTATTTAATAACTATTACTGAAGTATATATTTACGGAAAATTGCCAATTATTTTGAATATCGTTTTTGAAAGTAGTTACAGGATAGGTCTGATCAAACATCTTTCTCTCGCATCTACATCGAAACAAAATAAGTTACTCTTTTAACTATGAAATAGGAAGTTAATCATTAATTTGGAAATCTACTTTTCTGTAGAGTACGATCTGTACTTTAAGAAATGTTAATTTTACTGATTTTGCAAAGCATTTTTACTTTTCCTTAATCAAGTAGATATTACTGTTGCGAAACAGTAAGAACTACTTTTTTTTCTTGGTGTAAAAATATTTAAAAAAACAGCAATATTAATATAAAAAGCGAGTACGAGATATACTAAATTTTTTCCCGATACTGTATCATTCTCAAGGTGTATATATAAAGGAGCATCGCAACGCTTATTGCTCAGACTATGTAGTAATGCGAAAGCGTATAGCGGTCACTATACGAACAAGAATAAAAAGGCGGACCGCCAACCCTTATGAATATTGCAAACTGTCGGGAAAGGAGCGCGCGGAGCAAAAACACGCGAAGAAAAGGTTCGGGTGCGTGCAGCTTAAGTAATTTAGCACGTTTATGGCCTGGAATTAAAATAGGTAGATGTAAATCTGTGACACTTACTTACACAAGGGGAGGGTGAAATTTAAAATTCAACGAACGAACGCGCTCGGGTCATGGTACATGAGCCCGGGATGGCGATCAATCAACGAATATGACGCAGGCGTCATTGGGGGAGACGAAGCCCCGGTTCTCTCCGCAGTCGGGAGATATACGCTCGTTACGCCACTTTTTGCTCAACAAGAGAGAAAGAGACAGAATGAAAGCCTCGGGTTGCTGGCCTAACCATTCTGCTAATGATTCTTTGTCTTTCGATGTCGATTGTTGCGAAAACGCTTTTTGGCTCTTACACGCAGAGACGTGAATATGAGAGATCGCTGATGTGAATGAGTGGATGTTGACGCGGTTAGATACTTAATGAGAAAGTTTTGGATTAGACGATTTTGGGATATGAAAGCTGCAATAGTATATTTTTTGGATGGACGAAGAAATATCATTTTTTTATAATAAAAATTTAAGTAAAATATTCTGATGTAATTACTTGATTTATTGCTTTTCTTTGCTCAAAAGGTAATGCTCGACTTGTGATGGTATAAAAAAGTATGTATAGGAAAATAGGAAAGAATTTACTCTTATTTAAAAAAGATTTTTTATCTATAATCTCGATTATTTTTGCATCACTTAATTCAACGATTTTTATCTTGCATCCTTATAAATCAGTAATAAAAGAAAACAACTTATGTTTTACTACTTTTCGAAGATATAGAAAAGAAACTCATTTACAATGATTACAGATTAATTTTTTACGAAATAATCATCTTTTTATAATACCTCATTATTATAAAACCAAAGAGGAATTAAATAATTTTATTACAAATCAAATATGACCAAATCAATTTCTATAAATTTATTTATAACTTTTACGATCGATGTATGCAAGTAGATGGACATATTTGTTAAATAAAAATCGCAGTAAAATTTTTATTTGCTCAAGCAGAAACTGCGAAGAAAATTGCAGTGGCTGATTTACGCGATACTCCCCCAGTGTTTTCTCTGGCCGAGGAAAATTTGATTTTTGACGCAGATCACTGCTCAGCGATTTCCAATATTTATTATAATCGTAAAAATTGATAAGTTGCCAAGTTTATGAAGCCAGTCAGTAGGTTAAGCGCCTGGATTCTCGCAAAATTATGTCCGTCCCCGTCCGGCGTCCTTTAATTCAGCTTTAATGTTTAAATAATTTATCGCCCGAGAGTCTCGCAAGGCGCGCGTGCACGCCACCTTCGAACCCATCCGCAGGAGTGCAACGCTTTCCATCTTTCTTCGCTCGCAGGCAATAAACGCTCGAATTTTCGCTCGTAAATTCGATCCCCCACCCCTCGTGAATCACACTAACTTTTTATCGCTCGCGCATTAAATGCTCGTCGCAATTAAAATAAACAATAAGGACGAACTGGCCCGCGCATATTTTTATAGCTGCACCGACTGCTGTATCATTTAAGCCCGACGTATGAGAAAATACACTCCTCCGTCTCCGGCGACGTCCTTCAGTTAATAATTCGCCGCTCCAGGAAATTTTAGCGCATCGGGTAAATTCACCTGCGCGCGACGTTTCACTTCGCAAGGAAATAATGGAAAATAGAAATAAACGAGTTTTTTTCTACGAATGGAATATTAATGGAAAACACAAACTTTTTTTACGCACCGAAGAGGGAGAGAACGTAAAGGGACGCAATCAGCTAATTGGTGGTGCGACGCCGACGTCCTGGCTAATCGAATCTAATCTGCGTGGTTCGCCGCCCCGACTCTTAATCGCCCGTCCCTCCGGCCATTGGAGGTAAGAAGCCAAAGTGAATCGGTGGCGTTCGTTTATTGAAAGGCCCCTGTCCGCCCGGAGCCTCTAATCTGCTCCCCGCTGTTTATACCGTGCTGCCTTAATTGCCTGAAGTCGCTGCAGCCGAGGACACTTCCCTTTTTTTCTTTTTTTTTTGTATCCAGGTACCGTACTGAACGATTTGCTGGCTGAAATTTAATGAAGTCGTTAGTTTTAATTGATACATGTGGCTTTCTTTAATACACCCAAGGCTTAACATTGAGTGATTTTTTATTTACGCGCAATCGTTTTCGTATATTGCTTCGTACGTTTACGATGCAATTAAAAGATAAATTTGTTAGTGTGTATTGTAAAATAAAAATTTTGACAAGTGTGAGAATATTGACGTACACTCACCGGAATCCATGCATAGATTCTTATGGAACAGTTTTAAATTTTTAAAAAGAAGATTCGATTTTTATCTTTACTTTATTGTTTTCTTAACATTTTCAAGATTATAGATATGTAAATGATAAATTAAAGACAAAAAAAACGAAATTGAATTCCGGTGAGTGTACGTATTGATTATTGCTACAAGTATGCATTTAGGCATTCTGCCCGTAAATATGCAAAATAAAATAAAGTAAAAGAAATAACACCGCTCGATTATGTGAAACTTTTTCAATGAAAATATCAGTCGAGTTATGTGGAAAATTTTGAATACGAAGCGCATACACATGCACGTATAAAGTTATTTAATATTGGACATCGTCTAAAGTGGAAGAGCTCGGTATTGAATATTTAGTTGCCGTATCGGTCACTAAAAGCACATCCCGCCGTTTTATTTTCTCTGCGTCCCTTAATAAATGCTGCCCCGCAGCCCCATCCAATATTAAAACTTCGCGCGCTTCTATTTTTGCCCTCCCCATCGAATCAAATAAACGCCCAATTAATAATGCTGATCGCCGAGCTTTCGAATATCAGTGGCAATCTTGCCAAATCAATTTTGCAAGAAACGCGGTCACAAAACGAGAAGCGAGAAATAAATAAAAATGGAGCGCGGCGTGCGCCCTTCAGTCCGCGGTAATCGAAGGTGAGATTGAAGATCGGAAAATTCCCGGCCCATTAACAGGCCGAGTCGCGGGTGTACGTGAGCAGCCTCGAAAATGCGACTCAGAAGAAAAGCCGGGATAAATCATAAATAAAATATGATCGATCCGCGGCTGCCCTCGAAGGAAGCCCGGGTACACTCTGACGCGCTGCGCGTTAAAAACAATAGCCTACGAAGGCGGACGGCCACATGGCCCCCTTGATAAATCGCTCCCCTCGCCCTATTTCCCGTTCCAAAGGGAATGAGGGACAAAAAAATGCGCGGCGAGCCGCGAAAGCCCAGCAATTATTCGTCGCGCGATTGTGCCTCGGCTTTATTGGAGGCGCGCGATCCCGGGGAGATAGCCCGCGCCGGGTTTTATTGTTATATGAATAACTGAGGCTGAATCACGGCTGGGCGGATTCCGGATAGCGTCCCTCCAAAAGCCTCGGGCCTTGTGCCTTTCTTCCTTTTCTTCTCTTCCTTTTCTTTTCTTTTTTTTTCTCGTCAAGTTGCGCGAGCTCGAGAATGATAAGCGTTGACTGGAGGAGATCGCGCTTTGTCGGTGTAATTCTCCGCTGACTTGGTCCTCTGTGCGATTGTGTCTTCAAGTAGTCGTATACGGTACTATAACAATTTTTTTCCGCGTTTGCCGCATTGTGTTTGGTAAATAATTGGGGCCACGACTTCGATAAGGAAATGTTTCTTTTTTTTTGTGTAACCGAGATTTATCAAGGAATGTCGGAAAATTGTTTTACTGTTGTAATGACGTATGACGTAGATAAGATCATTCGGAAATTATTATACAAGTGCTGAAAAAGAAAAAATAATTTATAATCAGAATAAGATATTGGAAAATTTATTAATAAAACAAAATTTTAATAAGATTATTTGTATTGCAACGAAAGTAATAAATGCGAGATTGTAAATTTAATGTTTCACTCGAGTTATTACGTACCGTCTCAAATTTTAAGCACTGCACGCGCGCCTGCTGTTTTATTCAAATTGAGCGCGAGGAAATCCGAGAGAGGAAGCGAATTCCACCTGTGACTTAAAAATTTAATAAAACTTACGAATGGACAGCTTTTCATCGGCAAAACGACGAAGGCGTAACACGTGTCTGGCCCAATATCGCATTCATTCACGACTGTATAATACCCGTCGCGATAGCATTTAAAAATAATGTTTATTCGTCAATTAATCTCTCTGATTTATCGTTGGATATTCCTCTAGAAAATTCATGTCTTATTTTCTATATACATACATACGCGAATAGAAAAAGAGATGGAAAAAGAATAAAATGGGCGGAGAAACCCAATTGCATAGAGATACGCCGGATTATTTATTATTAAACCTATCATCGAGGAAATTTAGGCTACGCCGTTAAGATGCAATTAATTAAGCTCCTCGCACAATCCGGAAAGTTCCTCGAGGAATTATTATTCCTGCGCAAAAAAAAAACGAGGCGTGCACCTTTAGAACCGAGGCAATATCTGGCACCTCGAAAAGCGATAAAAAGAAAGGGAGAGCCGCGCGGCCAATTAATCGCCGCGAAAGAGTCGAAACGCGAAGGAAGAAAGGTGGGGAATCCCCGAAGTCCACGAGGATGTAATTTACCTTATAAGGCGGAAGCTAGCGATTGATTTTTTCCTTTCTTTTTTTACTCGGTCGCGATAAATACCACGCGAGTATTAGGCGCTTGTCGAAAAGTCCGTCGACGACGACGACATTTGATAGACAAATTGAATGGGATCTAAAGCGATTTCTCCAGAATCCCTCCCGTGCGCACAAGCGTTTATATATTATATAAAGTTATACATACAATTATATCTCTCTATGTTATATAGACATAAGGCCAAAATGGAGTCCTAAACCCCTCCTCCCCCTCCACCTCCTCCTCTCCCCTCCTCAGTCACCTCCTCATAATTGAACCCCTCCTTAGCCCCTCCTCAATTTTTATGAGTGTAATTTTAGCTTCAAAAAATGTGGATATCATTGAAATTAACAATGAATTTCTTAATCATATACCGATATAGTACTACGGAATATTTAATCATTGACATAGCAAAAAACGATAATAATGAACATTTAGCAAATATAATTCCAACAGAATTTTTAAATTCGTTAACTCATAATGGATTACTTCAACGTAAATAAATAAAATAATAGTTTTAAAATAAAATAATGGTTGTAAAAAATTATATGTTCTGAAAATTGACTAAAAAACTAAATATATTCAATTATATCGTTAAAGCAAATGGATAAATGGAGTTTTGTATCGTATACAGGTAAAAATAATGCGAATAATTATTTTATAAAATTCGACTCAAAAAATAAATAGATTCAAAGATATCGGTAAAGCAAAGGGTAGACTAATTTAAGCATCGTCTATGAGAAAAAAGTGAAATTGAAAAATGAGTTTCTAATCATCGACTCAAAAAGTAAACAGATATAATTGTATCGCAAAATAAAAAATGAGGGGTGGGCGAGTGGAGCGAGTAGGGGGTACCCCCCTAGTATATATATATATATATACAACGTGTGCGCGGCCATTTTG
Organism: Sycophila sp. Sp_5; assembly: GCA_018906775.1. Lineage (NCBI taxonomy): Eukaryota > Metazoa > Arthropoda > Insecta > Hymenoptera > Eurytomidae > Sycophila > Sycophila sp. Sp_5. The sequence goes on from JACCID010000033.1 coordinate 290,960, forward strand.
ATTTACGGCGTTGCGCAAGTTTTTCCCCTGTTTTTGTGTGGGATTTGCGGACTCCTCAGCTTTTCTTTCTCTCATTCACTTTTTCGCCTTCCTTTTCTCTTTGCCACTAGATTTATTTCCGAGAAATGAGCCGCGCTCCTTGGATATATCAAAACCAACCCCGTTTCCTCCGGGGAGAGAGAAAGAAATAGAGAAGAACAAGGATCGAGATAGTGGCGATGAAGTAATTCGATTTCCGCGTTGTATATATCATAATCATGATATGGGACAGTATAATTTTTCGACTAGCTTAACTTTTATCAACACACAGGCGTCTATAAGTTTATTCCCGATATTTATTTTTTTAAAATAATTATTCTTTTTCTTTTATTACGTTTCTTTGTAGACAAGTATGCTTTTGTTTGAGTAGAATAGATTGCTTGTTTATTTAATTCTGTCATTTTTGTTGCATTGTAATTAAAAAAATTGAATTTTCATAAGTTACATATTAACCCGTTACGTACAATTCAGCGATTATCGGTTTGATACGAAAAAAATTGAAGAATAATTAGTTCGCGAAAAGAAAGTAAAAAGAAAATGTTCATGCGTAATTACATCATAAATAAACGTTTACTTTCAACTATATCAAAACCGCTCGCAGCCTCTGTATTCTTACAATTTCACTTTCAATTAAGTATTGCGCAATTACCCCTTTCATCTTACGGGTTTAATCGAACTACAATGCAAACGCGAAGAGCGGTTTCGAATTTATCCTTTGCGCACGATAGTCGCCGACTAATTCGATTAAACTCACTCGACGTAAATTGGCGCGCGTTTGCTCGCAAAACAATTTTCAAAGCGACTCTCGGGACGGCACTGCATTTTTGCCGAAATCGCGCACCCTAGCCGCGCGCTTCTCACTCCTTAATTCGCGTTTTGTCTATTGATTTTTCAGCGCGTATATTCATCCCTACGCTTCCTTAAAATTGTCTGGTCCTACTCAGTGCGTAAGTTATTGTCGAATTTCATTGGTGATATATTTATCGAGATTTTATCGAGTCACTATACGGTATTTGTTAAATAGTTAGTAAAAATTTCCTGTTTACCATGTAGATGTGCGAAATAGTAGTACACTCTGCAGGTTTAAGCTAACTTGGAGAAAGCATCTTCTTGATCTCGACTGATTAACTCCTGTATGTGACTTATACCAATAGTATTGTGGCAGCTACTTATTTATTTATTTAAAAAGAATGTAAATTATTAGCGTAAATGGAATGTGAATTTGTTGTTTTAATTTATTTATTGTATTTTATCTTCTATTTGACGAGAATAGTATGTTTTACCTAGTCATTTTAAATTTGCTTATTATGATATTATACTTTTAGTGTTGTGACTTACTTTTTAGTATTACTTATTTATAAAATTGACTGTGATACCGAATGAAAACCTTTTCTATAAATTTTAAATGGCTGTGATGATTTCCGTATAATTAAAACGATGGAACACTAAAATTTATTTTGTTTTTTATACTGTATTTTACAATAAACTTTTATTCTATTCAATTTTATTACGTAATGCGATTTTTTTTTAATTTTTTACTTTTATATTTGGAAGAAAATTTATTCATTCACTTATTCTTGGGTCAATAACTAGAATACGGTTAGGCCGGAAAAAAAGGACAGTTAAATTTCATTAAATATTCGTACGCAAAATACAAATGAAAGGTGTACGTTAAGATTCTGCAGCTTCCTGCGGTCGTAAACGCGGCGATAAAAAGAAGTCACCGAAAGCCTGTAAATTTCAATTTCACTTAAGTTAAAACCCCCGCACGAACTCGTTAAACTTTAAACGCGCGGGGCTAAATTTCAAGCGTTCGAATTTTAACAGTCGCGCGCGTAAACTCGGCAAATCTCGGACTCCCAGCAGACGCTCGTCGTGCAAATCCGCGGCAGCTGGGCTGTTGCGCCCGGAACTCCTATCGCCTCGTCGCTGCCGGGGCGCGGGTTCGCAATTCGCTCGCGAGAAAGTGATCTACTTAATTTCGCCTGGCGGCATGCGCAGCATGTCTATATCGTTCTCCGGGCCGATTGTGTCCCTTCCTCCACAGTCTCCTTCCTCGAGATTTACTCGGACTAACTCCCTGGCTATTAGGAACGGCGAAGGAATCCGCAGTTTACGAAAGTCGAGGATGTATCGGCTGCGCTTAGCCGGCGAAATCGCTACCGCCGATCGGCGATTTCCAAGTGCGCCGTTTGTCTTTAGATCGCGCCCACCTTCAGTTTTCTAAGGACAACAATTTTTTTGATCGAAGGACAATTATAAGAAATTAAATTCAATTCCATTTTTTCTCCTTTGATATCTACTCTCTAAAGTTGAATTAGTGGAAATTCCGCTAATCTTTTTAGTGGTCAGATTTTCATCTAATCAATTAGTACAATTTTACTAATTGAAGTAGTAAAAAAAGTGTTATACTATTTAATTAGTAAAAAACACTTTTAAATTAGTGGAAAATAAAAATAAAACAAAAAAATATTTATTTTGTGTATTTCACTAATTGAAATAGTGAATTCCCCAATTAAAAAAAAATTGATTTCACTAATTTATTAGTAGTTTTCACTATTTTTAATAGTGCATATATTTACTATTTCAATTGGTACATTTTATTCACTATTTCAAATAGTAGATTTCCCCTAATTCATAGTGGAACAATTTTCATTTTTCAAATTAGTGCACAGTCACTACGAATTAGTTTTTTCACTAATTCAACTTTAGAGAATAGATCGTTAATTTTTAATTTATACGATATGTCGATTACGTTTACTTTTCTTGTTCTGGTTCCTCCCTGTGCATTGCGATCCAGCGAGGCGAACGGGCGTTAAGATTCCTATACCGTCTCGAAGGACCATAATCGATTTTTTCTAATAATTAGTTCCGTTAACTGCCCCTACACGTTTGAAAAGTCAGCTAAAATTGCCGCGCACGTAAACAACATATTCTTATCTTTTTCTAAATTTTTCACTCCATCCATTTTTTCTTATACTCATTGTCAATTAAGAGCGAGCCACTAGTGGCGAATCCTCACTCTTTAAAGAATATCGCGCAACGCGAAAAGTTCGATCGCCATTCGGAAAGACTCCCGCACTGCGAATGTCCTGACTCGAGGCGCAATTTTCGCGCAGCCCATAAAGCCGGATCACCGCGGCTTATCCCCGCGGTCGCGGCGCGGCACTAATCCGCGCGCCTCCCACGATGGCCGCGAGATTTGCGATTATCGCCATCTCCGGCTTCGTGCGGCGATCTCTCGCCGCGTCCACGTCCTGTGGAATTAAAGCTTTTTTTTCGGTGGAGGCAAGTAAAAAGGATTTGTACCTGACACCATACTCAAGCCAGGGGGATAAATTTCTTTTCCCATCGAGCAGAGAGTGCGTATTAAGCTGAAAACATTTTCGAAGACTGTGGAAGGCGAAGATTTTATTTTTTTGTTTTTTACAAAAGTGGAGAATTCTTTTTTAATCATGTAACTCAAAATGATATTAAATTAAATTATAATTCCGTGAACGCCACAGCGAGCGCGCGTTTTTGCGAAATTAATAATTATCGGTCTTTATCTGGCGTCGATCATCGAATCTCCATTACCCGTTTACGCTCAATGAAGTTATAAGTGCGACAAGTTTTCGGTGCTCCGTTTTACGTAAGCGAGTGTCTCAAGGCATGGTTCTACGTAATAATCACATTAAACGATTCAGCCTTTAAGAGATACTTCTTTTAATGTGGGACGAAGAATTCCGAAGCAAAACTTAAGACTCCTTAAGGGGACCAGCCTGGGTTAAATTAAAAAAAATACACTTTCCAGTTTAATAAGTATAACAATTGTATTTATCACTTTTGATCGCTGGACCTTTTTACACTTTAACTACTGGCACAATTTAAGCTATTTATTCATTATTAAGACCCAAACAGTGTTCTTTACCTCTAGTATTGTTCCATCTAAAACATTTAAAATTTTTATTTATTTGTCCACTTACCATAGCTTTTCTCTCAATAAAGTAACTTATATGTCACCGGACCAGGTTTAAAATACTCTTCATTACCTGCACTACAGATGTATCGGATCACTTTTCTGAAAAAATTACATATACGGTTATTGTAGACACTTTTTGTCCATTTTCGTGCAAAATATTAGTAATTGCCTAATATTTTGGACAAAAAGTGTCTACAATAACCTTTTAGTAGACATATAAGTTACTTTATTGAGAGAAAAGCTATGGTAAGTGGACAAATAAATAAAAATTTTAAATGTTTTTGATGGAACAATACTAGAGGTAAAGAACACTGTTTGGGTCTTAATAATGAATAAATAGCTTAAATTGTGCGAGTAGTTAAAGTGATGAATACAATTGTTATACCTATTATACTGGAAAGTGTATTTTTTTCAATTTAACCCAGGCTGGCCCCCTTAAGGTAGCGACAATTACAATAAATTCGCCATTTATTCCAAACAATTTAGCATAATTCGGGCGCGGCGCAGACTCTTGTGATTAATTCGCCGAGTATTAAAATTCGAAATTGCGAAAACCATCAATTACTCGAGTGAGCGGAATTATCGTGGGCTCTCGCGTCCGCAAGGCGAGACGGACATCGATCGCGTCGCGTTCTCCCCCCTTTCCCCCTGAAACCGCAGCTGAATGAGCGTCGAAAGGTAGACGTTCGATTATTGCTCAAACGAACCGAACACTCCAATTACTCGGTCTTCGAACCCCCAAAAAAGTGTATGTAAAAAAAGGGAACGTTTACGAGCAACTTTTGACTCGCCACATAATCAATTCCAGTGACGTGGGTATAAAACACAGCGAAATGGCGATTCAGTTACCGGCGTCTATGCAAATTGAGCAAAGTGCCCGCACAAGAAGTACCAATTAGTCCGCACTTCGAAGGGAGGGGAGATAAAAAAAGGAGTTTGCCACTCGAGAAGAAACGATTCATTAGCTTCTTTGCAGCATTTACTCAGCGCAAATAAATGGAGCGGACGATCAAGCGAGTGCGTACAACTTACCGGTTACAACGACAATGGGCTACGTGCGAGTCGGCGATTAACCCAGTTGCACGCCTTCTTCCACTTCGCGCCGCGTTTCCCGGATAGAAATGCACTCCCCTCGTACGGAGACGCTCCGCCTCCAATCAACTTTTTCTTTCCTCTCGAGTAGAGCCAATCGATTAGTTTGCTTCGCAAATGCCGAGGACTCGCTTCTGCCTTTTTTTTTTCTTCTTTTTTTTTTATGTACGCGAACTTCAACGGGTAGATTAAGTGATGATTTAAGAGCAATACGATCTAAAAGATAGCGATTTTTACGCGCTGTTTATTTATGCCCGCGCGCTGGGAACGTATATTTTTACGCCGTCGTTAAGCGCTCGCCTTGAGCGGCGTTTACATATTAGCCGGTGCCGAACCTCAATGGGACTCGTAATCTTTAGCGCTCGCGCGGGATATACGCACCTTGAGTCATTACCGGCGGTTTTATTGGCTGTTACTTCGCGCTTATTTATACCACAGCCGTGGAAAACGCGAGGCACCTTTTCGCTCGGGCTGGAATGCGATTGCCGCTGCTCAGCCGACATGTTTTGGTAATAAAACAACCTTTTACACCGCCGTACGTCGATTCGCGCTTTATCTTTATTCGGTATGAAAACATTGTAACGCGCCTTTTTTCCCTCTTTTTTCCTCAACGACATTCACCGTGTGTGTGTGTTGAAAGGCATTATAATAAACTTCATTCCGACATTTAAAAAAATAAAATTTCGATATGATAACAACAGTTTTTCTTTTGGAATCAATGTCACTGAAATTAAGTGTTAAGTAATCTTCATTCATTATAATGATAAAAGGGATCAAGAGTTAATTAAAAATTCAAATTTCCCACCATAATATAGCAGACGAAAAAACACTTAATTTGCTTATAGTAAAAAATATAAGTGAAAAATCGAAAAATCAGGAGATTGTCCTGCCCTCCGTTAAGTAAGGATCTATCATTTTTTTTAAATTTCTAGTTCATGTAACAATATCTCGATGAGGAAAGCTTGAATAATAATTGAATAGCATTTTTTTACGTTATTGAAGTTTTTTCATCAAAATTCTGTTATACGAATTTGGAACTATACGTATAAAATGATAGATTGTTACCTAACGGAGAGCAAGTACTAAATAAATTAATTATTTTTTCATAAATGATATTCAATGCATTTATCATGAAATATTTAATAAAAAAGAAAAATAATACTTTTTGTGATTGGGCGTGTCTTAAATAAAGCGATGAAATCAATGATCCGCCACGACTGCAACAAAAGAATAAAAAGCGTGCGGCAGAAAAGCGAGTTCCCTCCAACGGGCGGAAGGCCATTGCGACGCAAAGTAGCGACCGTCGCGGGAACGACGTCTGCGTCGGCGACTCTCGGAGCGTCCGCGGCTCCGCACGCACCGTATAAAACGGTCATACCATCGTGCGGGGGAAAAAGCCACGAGGCTCGATAAAAAGTTTCCGAGGGGAGAGGATCGGGCGGTCCAATAATAATTTTCCACTTCCCGCCGATGTCGAAGACGGATGACCCTGTTTTTTTTCTTTCTTGCTCTCGGCTCCCTTCCGTCGCTTTGCGCCGAGTCCCGCGCGAATTCCGCAACTCGACTCAACTAATTTCAGGGTGGAGAGGCCGCGGTATTGGCCTTGCGAGGGAAGCAGCGCGCCACGTGGGAGGCTGATCGAAGAAGCCCTCACGGTCGAGGAGAAAAGTTTGCAGCGCTCGACGATCAGTTTCTTCGTGCTTTTTTTTAAAGGGAGACATTTTCGAGGTTTTATGGGCGCCGGTGGCGTTCGACTTCTTTCGCCGGGAGGCGAAGAAGGGCGGCCGACTGTTCCCCGTCCGTTTCTACTTACGGACGTGTATCTTACTGCTGGTACAACAGGAACACAAAAAATCCTTTTGTATATCTGAATCAAAAGTAAATAATTATTAAGGTATAATTTAACGAAGAATTATTGGACCACATTCGCGTATCTTATATATGGAGAAAATTGTTAATAAAATTTATTTAAGTAAAATTTACTTGAAGCTTTAACCTAATCAAATAAATAAACACTGCTTAAAAATTCAGTGTAATTTTCTTACAGCATAAGTAAATTGTATAGGACTATAAGATTACTTAATCTTTTAATGCAAAGTTTAGTTACTATTGCAGTCAATTTTACTAATTATTTTTATCTGTGTAAATAAAAAATTAAATTCTTCTGCACAGTCTATTAAGAATAATCTTATCAGTACAGCTAAATTTACTTTTTTTGCAGATTTTTCATTAGAGTTTTATCTAACACTTTAGTCTGTGTACGTATTTCGAGACACGCAAATACATTTGCAATATTTTTTTTCTCAGTGTACACCGATCGTCCATACACAGTATAATTCTGTATAATTGTGGCTTTTGAAAAACAAAGGGTATAGTTTACGGCGCGGAGGCGCGCGCGCCGCGCGTAATTCAAAATCCTCGAAATTTACGGCATTCCGAATCGGCAATTGGAGCCTTTGCGTGGCGCCGTTAAAGCCGCGACTCGTTAAGCCGGCCACCAGGTGAGCCCGCAATTTGCTCGCAGCTCGGCTGAGTGATGCAATAATGCGCGACGATTTTCTTTCGCCAGTCTTCAACTGCACATGCACTCGAGTCGCAGCGGTGAATTGCTCGCGCCGAATGGCCGACGCGGGTCCTGCGGAATGCCAACTACTTTATCTTGGCCGCCCGCAATTAGCGCACCCGTTGCGAGGTGCATTGTACCATGAGTGCTAAATCACCGTACAGTCGAGGGTGCGCTTACGATTAAGACCTCTGCATATTTACCAAATTTACGATTTTATTCTCGTATTTTAAATTATAGCGAATGATAAATTTGATTTCGTTTTTATATTATTTGTATATATTACTGCAGTTTACAATAAATATATTTATTCTATATATTCTATTAATGTTAGTTGCGCATATTCAATTTTTATAATGGCGATATTTATTAAATCGAAAAAAATTAAAATTTATAACAGCAGGCCGTAAGAATATTTTCAAGAAAAAAAAAGAAAGACGAAAAAGAAGAAAGGACACTACAAATGGAGAAAGTTACGAGGCTCACTTTAAAAATCGCCCTCGATGCTCGATGCCCAGTGGAACTTAATATCACAGCATGCGGCTGTTCGTTATTGAATTTGGCGCTGACGCTGATTTATAAGTGAACTGATCGATGCAAAAGGTGAGCGCTTAATTTCCCCGCTGGCGGTAAATTACTTACCGCGCCGCGTCCAGCGGATGCGACTTTCGCCGAGGGAGCCAGTGCGGTTCGATCGACGCGCAATCGATGCGGCACAAAACTCAGGAAAAGGACGTAACGCTGAGGACAACGGCGAAATGCACGCCAAGTGCGCAGCGGCGCATTCTGCTTTTATTCGCCAAGTTCCGCGGCTTACGCCGAAACTGCAACGTAAATTTTGCCTTATTACGCCGGCGCTTTTAGCATACGAATATAGACGGCCGCCAAGTTCTAATGGGACTGAAACGTCTCTTCAATGTATCATTGTTTGCAGAAGGAGTGAGACAAATAATTTATCGTTATCCTGTAAATTTCACAGTTTTACGCTTTTAAATTTCGCTATATTTTAATTACTAAGAGGATAAAAAAATTTGAGTTAGCTTCTTGTATAAGTTTCATTTTTTTGCAAAATTGTCATATAGTTGCGTAGAATTATTCAAAATAAATTAAGCGAGTTCGAAGCTCTACAATAAATTGTACAACTTCCGATCAATTTCACCCCGATCACGCATCCGAAATACCAGAAAACGGTACGACCGCGCAAATTTCATCCCGTTGAAACTCAACAAAAGGCATCGGTCGCAATCGCGAAACAAGTCCAGACCCTCGTCCGTGTAAGTTCGACAGTGTCGCGCTCGTTCCGATTAAACATCGCCGGAATTAATAAAGCGCGCACTCAGTTTGGAAACTCGTGATCGATCCTTCCCGTACCGAACGCCTTTACGACCTCGCGACCCCGATAGAGTTCTGCGTGCGCGCTACCATCCGGGTCACGCGTTCCTCTCCCTCCCCCCTGGCCATCTCGATCTTCGGCGCAAAAGGGATACGACGGAGAGTAAGCGAAAAAAAAGGGGGGCACCGATTAAGGCCTTCGATGTGTATCGTCGAGCGAGAAGTGCGCGCCACTGCGAATTCCCGGGATTACGATTGTTTTACGAGCGCGGCGATATTGCCGAGGGTGGGGTGGGCTCTCCTCTCTCTCCTACGAGGCGGATGAAAAACAGTTAAACTCGTCGGAGAGTCTTTTACGGCCGAATTACGCGACGATTATCCGGAGATCACTCGTGAAGATACACCCTCGGAGGATCCACCGGGGATAAGTCTCGCCGCTTTATGTTTTTCATTGCGCCACGCTCTTCGCTTGATTCGGTCCGCAGCCTCGGTCTGTCGAGGTGGATGGATTTTTAAGAGCCTACCGCCCGCAAGGCGAGAATCGACGCATTTTATCGCGCGCGGAGTTTTTCCGTGCCATACTCAAAGAAATTTTTTTCTTAAAATAATTAGTGTAATCTAGAGCAAGAGTAAACTCGTAAATTAAAAGATTATAGTGATTAATACATTTTAAAAATTATATTTTACTCTATAGTCAGGTTCGTTCACATCTTAATCTCCTTTTTACTTATACACTGAATTCGGCCGCTAAGACAATACAACGTAACGGCGAATTTTTAGGTCGCTCCACTAATTCTCTTCTTGTGCGCAATCAGTGCCAAACAAGTTCGCTTCTTGCGCTCAGATGTAGCCGCGCACATCCGCATATAAAAATGGAAGAAAAGGGAGGGATTTTTATTCCTCCAGGCAAGTCGTAAAATTTCACGACACCGGAGATTATCAAAAAAACATCCCACCCGACTTTTACATCCGTAAATTTCTGAATAATCGTACGACACCGACGCTAATCCGGTCGTGTGTATACAAACGGCCGGCTGCAGTCTATATGCAATGGCACGCGTGCGAGCGGATTCTCGGAGGAGAGCATATTATATAGTCGGGTCCCCATGCATATGTATGCGACGGATCGTCGATGGATCGATGGAGCGCGTTACTCCTTTTTTTTCTTCGCCGAAATCTCGACTCCCCACGTTTCTTCGATACTCTTCCGGAGGAAAATGTCAGACTTTTCTTACGTGAAATGGGGACGCGTGCGAAAAAAGATTGACTAGTGGTCGTCGCTTACTCGAGGCTCTTAGGTATTGGCGACTTTTCGAAATGGACTGACGAGTGACGTGATTACCGATTAATCGCGCGTCGCCTCGGGCTGCAAAAAAACCTGAACGTTGATTGTCTTTCAAGTGGGTGACGCCGAAGAGAAAGCAAAAATTTTGAGTGTCAGATTGTGCGAGCGGCTCTTCTAGGACGCAATGGGTTTAGGCCCGAAGGATAAATAAGATCACACCTAGAAATAAGTGTGAAGTTGAATCATGGCTTTTGTATCACGACTTTTTTAGAGATTAAATTTTTTTATCTGTCGTGCTAATTATTTGTACCTTTATAGTTGTAACATTGTTGAAATCGTTGAAAGTAAGGGATGATTAATTTGAATTAAGTGCAATACCATCTGCAAAGTGTACATTGCTTACTTATATTTTTATTGGTTTAAAATGAATTTTAATAGAAAAAAATAACAGTAATAAATTAAATCTGCTATTATTATAAGAATTTAACACCAATCAAATTAAGTTTGAAGCCTCCAATTAATTAACCGCCTTCGAATTTCTCCATCAAATCAATAAATTAGCGCGTCGTTCAAGCTTTCAGCAGAGAATACAATTTAGCCGATATAGATAAAAATCTAAACGACCGTGATGCTAGGCCAACGCAAGAAAAATTATCGTAAGCTTTCCTCGATGCGCGTCCCGATTTTCAATTCGTTCGTTATACTCCCACCACATACAGATGCGAAATCGGTTCGCGTACACTTTTTTTATCCTCTTTCACGGGAATCCGGCGAAAGGAACGCAATGAACGGGCGTTAGTCATCCTCCGCACGTATAAGCCGGCTTTTTTTTACGCCGCGCCACGGGCGCCCCGTTTCTAATTTGCCGCGTTTCCGTTGAAATTTCATAATCGCGCGGCGCGCTTGACGTCAATGCAAGCCTTGCCTCTCGCACACTTCACCTGAGCGCGTAATTGGAAAAACCTCGCGGCGCTTTTGAAAAATTTCCCTCTAAATTTGGAATTTTGCGAAACTTCGTCGATGCAACTGAATCTCTTTGGTGAAATTATTAAGCTGCATAATTGTAACGAACGCAGAAAAGAAACTTAAGGTACAAGGAATAGGTGTTCGTACACTGTTCTCCTTGATTACGTGACATAAATAAATTTTTTTTTTAATCTGCTATTCGTGATTAGTAAAGCAATTTTCATTAAATTTACTAGATTTTCAACTTAAAGAGAGTGCGAGAAATTTTTCCTTTTATTAGGCAATAAAACAAAACAATCATGTATATAAAAGAAACGAGTGGATCCTTGAATCAGAAAATTTAAGTTTTCTCGTTTCTTTCAGCCCCACCAGCAGCTGCATTAGGATAATGTTTTTAATTATCTCGTTAGCGGGCATAGCGCACCAGATATAAAATGGCGGTAGTTCGCGTGAGCTGTGCTTCGCATTAATTCTGGCCTCCCGCATAGCAGCGCGCTTTTTTCTACTTAAGGAAAATTACGGAAATTCCATTTGTCTCAACTTTAACGCCGAGAGTTTAATAAAACGAAATGCACGCGAAACGCATTACGACACCGCCCGGCGGGAGATACAAATTTCGCGGTTCCTTTATTATCTTATTCACGTATTCATCGCGCGCAAACGGCAATAATACAAAGGAAACTTTTCATTTTGTCGGCTGCACCCCCAGCCGCTCAACTCTTGCGTTGTGCCTCCTAATACATTTTTGTCCTCCATGAGGAGTGAGAGAGAGGGAGAGAGAGAGATAGATAGGTACTTTACTTGGCCGGGGACAAAAAATTCATTACGTACATTAAGATGTAGCTTAATACAATAGCAAAACAAATACATTGGAATATTTAATTTACACTATAAATAAACAAATAAAATAAAATATAATTGAAAAACGCTGTGCTTTTTTTTGAGTGTCCACTTCGTTGTGAAGTGCTTTTAAAAGACATTCACGAAAAATACACATGTGAATATAAAAATTATCACAGTCAAGTCCAAGTTATAATACATGAGAAGTATTACAGTCCAGTTAAAAATTCACAGTAATTGGCTGCTTATCTAAAAGAAAACTCACTAGTAAGGTGTCAATAATAAGCACTCAGGTATTCATAAAATGCTAGAGCAAGGAAGGCTAGAGATTAAAATCGAAAAGGCATTTCCGCAGTGCCATCCTGAAAGATGAATAAAATAGCATGTTTCGAAGAGAGGGAGACAAAGGATTTCAAAATGTGCCCCTTGAGCCTTAAAGGATCTTAGAAAGAAAGAAAGATATAGATATAGCTGCAGTATATAGAGCGCTTGTGCGAAAGAGAAAGAGAAAGAGCTGGAAATGAATCATTTTAACGATGCGAGTTCAAGGAGAATATTTTCACTTGCGATTCTGCACGCGTGCGCTTGGTTCGCCGTGAAACGAACTATAAAGCCAAGAGGCAGGAGAAGCCACGCTGAGGATTCAATCACGAGTTACGAGGCAGTTTTATGAAGTGTATAATTATAACTCTTGTGGAGCTCGTCTGGAAATTCATAAAAGTGAAATTATTCGACTTTGATTGTGCTCGGTGGTTTATTACCGCAAAGATCAAAGCGGATGATTTAGGCCTAATAAAATAAGGCGAAGGAGAAATTATCGTTGGCAGAATGACGGGTACCCATGTGAACTGTCCAGCTGGAGTGAAATAGAGTGAAAATTAACTCTACTGGAGTCGGATTTTCACTCTAATCTTATAGTGAAATAGAGCGATTTTTCGAGCGAAAAGTATGTAGGGACCTAACCGTTCATATGCTACTCTATCTTAGAGTTTATTTTACTCTACTTTAAAGTGGATTTAAATCACTCTAATCATTCAGATGGTCCCAATCAGATTTGATCCCAATAGGGTAAAAATTAACTCTACAAATGTTTCGCTATAAACTAAGAGTGAAATTTAATTCCAACTGTTTTGGCGTGTATACGATCGATGGTAAACTTTTAGCTTTGCTATAAAAGCGTACAGAAAATTGAAAACTCACAATTTTATTGAAAATTTAAAAAATATTCCTTTTTAATTTTTGGTCAGATACAGCCGAGAAATATTTCTTTCATAACTAGTAATTTATTTTCATCTATATTTTTCCTTAATTAACGATATATACTAAATGAGGCAATAATGCTGGTCTCAGAGTACAAGTCAATTAACGATTTACGAAAAGCCACAATAAGCTATTTCGATATATTTTTTAAAAGCTGCGATAACTACGTGATTTATAACATTAACTTTTATCTACTCCGGTCAGCATATTCGGCAAAGTAAATTAGATCTCTTACGGAAATTGAATCCAATATATTAACGGCGCAACAATGGTATTCGAATTCTGTTTTGCTTCCCCGGGCAAACATCCATCAAGTGCGCGATAAGCAAAACAAAATCGCTTATTTTTATGATTTCCATATCCAAGCCCTATGGAAAGTGTATCCAGCCTGCGTCGATTAGAACAGAAACAAAATTAAATTTTTATAAAAAAAAATAGAAGAAGACGAGTAGGGAGGAAGAAAATCCTACTCGATCCATCACCGACGGAATAAACCTCTGCTCATCCAGTGGCGCGGCTCGGCGATCAGTCCCACCCCTTAGCATGCGCAGAGGGAGGGAGGGAGGGAATTTTTCTTTTTTACGGCGACTTCAGCGATCTCTCGAGCGACGAGCTTTACGACGGCGGGACCGAATGATCCAAAAAGTGCGCGGCGCGCCGGACTCCCGGCGGAGCTTTACGGACGGCGCGTATAAAATTTATCTGGCCGACGGAATCGCCGCGCGAGCGAGATTATCGCGAGAGCGAATTCGGGCGCGTCGCTCTCCCCTCTCTCCCTCTTCTTCTTTTTGTTTCTCTCTCTCTTCTTTCTGGAGCGACGAACGCGCGGCCTTAAATAGCGCGTAAGGCTCTGCGTGTCAAGGCGGCGTCGCGGCCGATTGCCGAGATTCATCGGTCGCACTGCGTCACGTCAAGATGGTGAAAATGAAAGTGGTAAGGTGGGTTTATGGGCTACTTCGCTCGTGAGAGCGTGATTTTTTTTCTTTCGCCTTCACTTTCTATTGTAGTAATTCGATTTTATATTACAGCGCAACGTTTATTTACGTACATTAATGTGCTGTTTATTTAAAAAACAATCTATAAAAAATAAACTACATTGCATTACATTATACAATGTAATCCAGCAGAGGAAAAGAAATTGCTGTTCGCTGCTCTAATTTACAAAAAAAACTCATGCTATACGTAAACAAGCATCCTGAGACTATAGCCAGAACTCTTATCTAACTATAACTAACAATTAAAACTAAAATTAAAACATTTGATTCAATTCATTATTATTCTTACAATAATACAACTTTAGTTTAACATTGTATGATTTTCTTTAAGATGGTAATTCTTTGCTTATGTATATTCAGTTTTCATTTTTCTTTTACAATTTACATGTTATTTTTACTTATCCTTAGTACATGCTCATTTCTTATCTATATCAAGAGTTTTTAACTAATTTGGAAATCTGTTGATTTTATTGTCGTAATAAATAAGTAAATATTTATTTGGTACATACAAAGATATAGTGATTTAAAATAATCATGGGTAAATTGGATATTTTTAAATGCCTCTGCGCGTTATACAAATAAGTATTACATTTTATCTTCCTTCTTGTCTTGTTTTTACCATCTAAAAATATACATGAAATTTTTATTTACACAGTTGACAAAATTTATAATACAAAACACACCAATTAATTAGTATTCTCTAATAGGTGTAAAACACGCATTTTATTCGGTAATGAATGTAAGACAACATCGTAAAGTGCGTTTGCATAATGAACGTAATAAAGAATCAAATTAACTGCACCGCGCTTCCTCCCCCTCCCCAATTCCAAAGCAATTTCATTACAAAAAGAAAACTAAAAAAACGAATATTATATTTTCGTTCGTATATATATATATATTTCCTCCGAATACACTGCATCGACGCCCTACTCTCAAATTTTCCATTCAGCCCAACTCAGTCGAAAAATAGAATTAAAAGAAAAAAGGTTGCGACAAAAATGTCGACGCGGGAAGCTAAGGTCCGACGGGAACAGAAAAGGCGCTCGGGGAGAAGCGGAGTGGAATGTACTTATGTAGATTAGGGGTGGTGCGGAGGGGGGGGGGTGGGAGGTTAGCGCAATATACCGATGCCGCGCTCGCGGGGCAGACGCGACGAATTGCGCGCGAGAGCAGCGCGACTCATCTCGGCGTCTCTGCTCAACCGGGGGTGAAATTGCGAGCGATCGCAGCTGAATATAAGCCCCCAAGTTCCTCGCCATCTTTTATTCATTGCGCCGAGGCCAGTCAAGTAATCGGAACTTTTTTTTTCTTCAACCCTGTTGCAGAGACCTGACGAGCAACAACCTCACCGACATTCCAGCGCACGCCTTTCACAGGTTTCCCGGTATAGAGATTCTGTAAGTATAGACAAAAAATTTAAAATATATATTTTTTTATTAAGTCACGTCATATTATTAAAAAAATATATACATTACGTACGATTAGCGATTAATTAAAAAGTTGTATTTTATAAATTCATATTTTTTTAAATACGTAGACTATTAAAATACATCTCTTAATTAAAAAGTTATTAAACATTATTTAATGTAATTAATAAAAAAAAAACTTTGGGGCTTTATTAATTTTATCTGTAAATCAATTAAATTAAATCATTAATTGTTCAAATCATTCTAAATTTAATCTAATTACCATTATATTAATTAAAAGTATAAAAATCATTCTATTGAATTTGCCGTATTAGAAAGTTTAATATTACTATTCATTTAAATGTGACAAAAAAAATATCAATATATTTCTGAATAAAATCAAGTCAAAGATGGATCAAAATCAAGTAGTCGAAAAAAGTGAATTTTATCACCGCATCAATTCCTACTGCATAAAACTGAATATAAAGAAAGCGTACAAGAAAAACGCGGACGTAACGCCAATGCGACAATAAAAAAAAACGCGGGGCGCTAAAAACAATTCCCGAAAAAACTTTTCAGCGAAACAAAAATTTATACGCATTCCCGTACGAGTCATTAAGCAGCAGCCCCGGCCGAGGCATTCGTTCGCGAGTCAATAACCGCACCTCGCGCTCCGATCGGCAAAAACAAACGCGACCCTCGCAGAAGGAACGATTTTCCGCGCTGCATAAATCCCGCGGTCGCGCGATCTTCTCCAGTCAGATGAATCAAGCCCACCAAAAAAAATAAAAAAAATAAAAAAAAACTGAACGAAAAAAAAGAAAAAGAGAGAAAAGAAAAGATGGCAGAGACGCGACGCAGGCGAATTGGCAGTCAGCCTGGTTTTCGGCGTCGACATCCCGTAAATCTGCGCGTCGCTATTAGCATAGCTTCATAAATATCCCGATCGGCCTACAAAGTTCCGCGGGTTCAATATTTATGAGTGCGCGGGAGTGACGGTCCCTTTGTTCCCCGCAGGCTGCTGCGACGCAACCGGCTGGCTTCCGTGGATCCCCAGGCCTTCGAGAACCTCACCAGGCTCGCTCTGCTGTGAGTTGTCATGGGATTGTTTTGATGGAAAGGACTGGTTTTCAGAAGTTTGACGGATGAATATAACTGATATGCTCGTTTACAGGGAATTGGACGATAACAGCCTGACCGAATTCCCCGCTGCCATTTCCACGATACAGAGCCTTGAGGAATTGTGAGGATTCATACATTTTCAAGTTTTATATCGTTAACTGCATTCTTGGCACACTACCATTTTTTTCTTGTCTTAAGTGCATGGAATTTTTCGAAATTTCAGTTCAATCGTTGTCTTGCTGATTTATTTAGATCGCTGTATTAGTGATAAATCCGCAAATTTTATACACTTTAAACATCTAATATCTCAAACTAAATTGTTTTTAATAAAAAAGAAGAGAAGCTATAAATATTTATAAGTAGCGATTAAAAAAAATTATACCCGCAATAAATTTCAGATCGCTATCGAACAACAGGATCCATTACATCGACGGCGATAGCTTCAAAGCTGCGCGAAATCTATTGTCGATAGACCTGCGGGGCAATCCGATAAAGGAGGTGCACGAGCTCGCCTTTCAGAATCTCACGCGGCTGCGAAAGCTGTAAGTATATACGCCGCGAAAAATATCACGTCGACCGCCCACTTTTATCCTGCACGCCGGGGATTATCGCCCGCTTAGACTCCCGCTTACACTCCTCCTCTTTTTTAAATATAATAAAATTTACCGTCCGCTCGGCGCATACGCGGCGTAAATTTTTATCAGATCAGACTAGGCGACGACGACCCCGGCCTGACGCGGAGACCGATGCGTCGCGTCTTTAAGGGTGTACACCACGTGCTACTTGACTAATGGTTCGCGTGACTTTTTTTGGCGTAGGATCCTGTCGAACGTGAAGGAGCTCAGTCAGTTTCCGCGGCTCGAGGGCTGCCGGTCTCTCGAGGTGCTGCGCATCGATCGGGCCCGCATCGAACGCGTATACGATCAACTCTGCCAACACTCGCCCAAGCTCAAGAGTCTGTGAGTATACCGGTGGTTTCGCCAGAGTAATCGCCCATTCAGCGGCGCCTTCCATTCATCAGTGACGTCTCTTTTTCTCTTTTCAAGATCGCCAAGTCTCTTGTCACTCGAGATAAATTCTCCTGAATTTCAGCTCAACATTATAATTTTTAGTAAAAATTAATTGTAAGCGATGCGTTATTTTTTAGGATAATAAAATCACTTTTGTGCACTTTATGCGCCACTTTAATGCTGCTTCTCTGATGCATAAAAAAACACTCAGTTCCTTCGGGTGATAAACTCCCCCACTCGGGACAATTAATTATTACGCACTTGTATCGAAATAGTAGTTTTCTACACGTCGTAAAAATCAGATCTTGCCCACGTTGTATCGAATTATACTGTTTAATATATAATAATGTTCTGACACAAGTGCGTCGAACAATATTTTATGCAAATTATTTAAGTTGCATAATATTAGTTTTCGACACTAGTGCGTCAGAAGTGATGCTTGCACCAGTGTGTTTAGCGCCCGAGCGAAGTACCGAACTCTTTTTTATGTAAGAGTACACGCAATTACTTCACGCACAGAGTTTTATAAATAGTATTTTAGTGTCTAAAACTACTATTAATGAAGTTTCGAGAACATTTTTAGGCCTTTTCAGGCACAAAAATTTACAGAAATTAATTTGAATTGAGCGATTAAATTCTTCGTAAAACTCGAAGAGTAAAAGTAAAAAATAAATATTAAAAGATAACAAAAATAATTTTAAAGAATCTTTATATTTCCATCCATACTAAAGCGAATCTTGCTTGTCTACTTTCAGAGATCTTAAGTCCAATTCCCTAACTGCCATACCGAATCTGAAAGACTGCCACGATCTTCGGGTTTTGTACGTATGTGAGAACGTCTTCTTATTTATTTTGCACAGCTCTCAGCCCCGTTACAATTTAATTTTCACCAAAAAATTTTAACCACCCCGCACCTGCTCGCATGCATCCGCACGCGCAACTCACCTCCCGTCAATATTCACAAGCCCGACTTTGTTGTACATGTCCTACAGAGATTTAGCGAGCAACAGAATACCATCCCTCTCGGGTGTACCCTTCGCGAGCCTCGGCGCCCTCCACGACCTCCTAATGTCCAGGAACCTGATCAAGAGCATTCCGGAAGATGCCTTTACGGGCCTCGTGCGGCTGCAGCTTCTGTGAGTACGACGACGATTTGCTTTTTATTTTTTTTTGCCTCCATTAACGTAAGCTCGCACTTTGTAAAACGACTTTGCGAAGGCAGAAGCATGAGGAAGAACTAATATTTGCAGAGACCTGGAGAGCAATATGATAGAACATGTACATCCCGAGGCTTTCAACCGGATAAAACAGCTGGAAGACTTGTGAGTATTACCCGCGCGGGATGGATTCCTTCCGATCAGTCTTCCTACTTCGACGGGATTAATTTGCGGGAGATTCGCCGAGAGCTTTCTGTGTGTCTTTTCTCCTCCGCCGGAACACTGCAATTTTTTTCCTCTCTACTCTCTTGCTTTCTTAGCGATACCAACAAAGTTGTGGGGCGTATAAAAAAATTATCATAAAAAAATAGAAGAAAATCTTTGCAGAATCAACGAATATTAACTTTCTATAAGCTCGCGAGGGAGTTTTGAAAAATACCGCCGTCTTAGCACACTCGTCTATTACTACTGTCGCATATTAAAAGCTAGTGAGATCCAAATATTTTATATGGAATACTTACGTACCTCCACCTCGCCGCTCGCCGTAAATAAAAGTCGCAGGATCGAAATATGCATTCCACCGTAAGAAATCACGAACGTTTCATTTGCAAGTAACTATTATCTGGTGCGTCTTTTATTAATAAAAGACTCACGATAAAGCGAATCTCCCGTAAAATGACGTACTCCCGGAGCGCAAAAATTTACGCGGCGCGCCGTAAAGCACATTAAGGCGTTGCGGGGTGGCGAACACGAAAAGGCACTTTCTCACTGCGCTGGCGGAACGACTGCTCAGGAACCTGGGGAACAACATCTTCCCGACGCTGCCGATCAAGGGCCTCGGGGGTCTGCTGCATCTCAAGACCTTCAACAATCCGATGCTGCGGGAGTTCCCGGCGCCCGAGCGCTTCCCCCGCGTCAAGACCATGGTCTTGTCGTACGCGTACCACTGCTGTCCCTTCCTCAGCCTGGAGGTGGAACCCGCCGACGTTCGGGAGGCCGAGGCGCCCAGGTTTCAGGAGTCCGTCATCTTCCCCACGGACAACGAGTTCGACCTCAGCTTATGGAATTCCAGCGTGACGGATCTCTGGCCGCAATTGCGTGAGTCGGTCGCTGGCGGTCCACTTATTTCGGAGTTTGCGACTATAAAAAAATTTTGTTATCATAAAGCTTACGCGAAGTTTGTGTTCGGGTTAACGTGGCTAACGAGACTTTTCCTAATCAATTCACTTATATGCTTCTTAGAACTTCGGCTAAGTGCCGTATGTTGATTGAATTAAAAAAACCTCGTTGCCGTGTTAATGTAAATTTTATTGAAACGTGAACTTCATCCTAACTTAATTTTTTTTTAAGCGAGAGCTGCTTTTTTCTACTTTTCTTTTTTAATTTAATGCTTCTTCGTCCCACGGCGAGGTGCTCGGGCTTGATTGCTTCTTACGGTGCAGTGGGCGATTCGTTGCTGATTGTCTATAAAAAGAAATTACATCGGGAATTTTTTTATTTACGCGCTTTTAACGGTTCTCCCTCTTTTAGACTTCATTTCATCTTTTTACGGCAAATAATTTTTTTTTTATTGAAAAGTCATAGACGCGCGAGTGAAAAATTATTGAAAAAACTCGTCTGCTCTGATTTAGTGACTGAGATACGAATTTGAATGTTCTTTTAAAATTTTTACGGTACAGCTTTATCAACGTTTGGAGATACGCGAATTTTTGTCGTCGAAGAAAAACTGGGACTATCAAATTTTAAGGTCTGTAATAAAAATTGATTCAGGGCAGCATTAGTATAAATCGAGTGTGTGGAACTGTCGATAATGAGAAGTACCAAGAGCAATCAGAAACACTTGTAGTTGTTATTTTCAAGAAATATAAGCCGAAGATTTTATTATTATTAACGATTGAAATAATATAACAAAATTGCGTTTATTTATTAGTTGCCTTCTGTTTAATAAGCCATTGCCAATACATTTTCTCGCAAGGACGCACCATTTAATGTTTGTTTCTAACTTTAAAAAAAATCGCCATGTCTTGCTCTGTGAAACTTTGCAGCAATGAAGTGATGTAACATTTTTTAGAGAACTTGAGCGACAAATTCGGATCGAAAATAAATGAACTTTGGGATAACTTTGGTTCAGATTTTACGTACCCCGGAAATCTGCCCGCTTACGTCGAGGAATATTTCGAAGATCAAGACGGCCAAACCACGACGCCCGGACAGCACTCGTCCCAACTGATCCAGTGCATGCCTCAACCAGGTTCGTCCTACATTCCGCCCCCAACCCCTCCAAAATGTACGAATGAAAAAAAATTGAAAATACCTTTCGCTCACTTTTTTTCCTAAGCAAATTGAACGAAATTCGAAGGAACGGTTTCCCGGAGCTCGAAAGTCCTTTAACTCTCGGTCGCAGATAAAATAAATAAGATATTCAGTGAGTTATGGCTCGTTGGAAAAGATTTTCACGTCGCGCGGAACCCCTCCTCGACTCCCCCGTCCCTTTTCGCTGTATTATTCAAGGACCGTGTGTTTCCAGGTCCGTTTTTGCCCTGTCAAGACCTCTTCGACTGGTGGACGCTGCGCTGCGGCGTCTGGATCGTTTTCCTCTTAGCTATGCTCGGCAACGGTACCGTCGTATTCGTACTGATATTCTCGAGGAGCAAGATGGACGTGCCCAGATTTCTAGTCTGCAATCTCGCCGCTGCTGATTTTTTCATGGGGATCTATCTCGGTACTTATCTCCGGCGCTATTTATTCTTCTTTAAGTATAATTGACTGCGAGAAGGAGTCGTAAAGTATATATACCACTCTTTCGTCTTTTATTACCGGCAGCTTATTTCTGTCATTTGTCGCAGATAATTTTTAAATTAACTCCGCCAAAAAAAAGATGCGACACAGACGTCATATTTAACGTTGAAAATTTATTTTGCTGATAACACTGCGACGAAAGTTTCACCGCAATTTTTACCAGATGTTCATTTCAATTTAGGTTAAAGAAAAATATAAAAATAATTTATATACAGTTAAAAATCCGAACCGTCGAAAAATAAACACAAAGGGGCTGTTGTTTATAATTCGATAAAATTGTGCAAATTCTCAAATCTTGTGTAAAATAAAACTGTGCTCACATTGTGTATTTCATTGAAAAAAAATGACATAAATAATACGAGGAAAAAAAATTGTAAAATTACTTAAAAATTAAATAAAATAAATTTTACTCGTGAAAATGGTATGAATATAAAAATATATTTGCACAATACAGTTGCATTTCCGTCGCCGCGTACTAATATCGTTGAGAGTGATGGAAAAAGACTCCAACTCGAATTCATAGCGCGCGTGATCTGCCGAATCGCCCAGCAGTCTACAACATATTTTACTTGCCTTAGTAAGATGTGTGTGTGTATTAATGACTATACTGTAGTAAAAATTTGTGTATGTACATAAAGAAATTACATCGGAAAAAATAAATAATTTCTACTTTTTACACAGTAGATTTAACTATGAAAGTTTATTTAACTTTCCGAATTTGCAGTAGAATCTTTACAGAAATGTCAAATCTGCTTTTCTATAGAGTAACATCTTCTTTAAGAAATGTTAATTTTACTGATTTTGCAAAGCAGTTTTTACTTTTCCTAGTCAAGCAGACTTTTTTTTACAAAACTATGAGAACTAATTTTTTTTCTTTCGGTGTACAAATCATTTTACACAAATGATCTTTTCTTTTTACATTTGATATGTGTTATTTATAACACATAGCTTGTGTAATTTTTCGACGCATTCCTGTGTATTTTATTTTTTCACAA
Organism: Sycophila sp. Sp_5; assembly: GCA_018906775.1. Classification (NCBI taxonomy): domain Eukaryota; kingdom Metazoa; phylum Arthropoda; class Insecta; order Hymenoptera; family Eurytomidae; genus Sycophila; species Sycophila sp. Sp_5. Next base: position 313,782 of record JACCID010000033.1, read on the forward strand.
ACCACAAGGTTTTTAACGATGCTGCACTGGTAAAATAATTTTGAAAATAAAATAGAGTAAAAATGTAGAATTTTAAAAATAAAATATAATAGTTTAGAGGTACTTAATTTGAAGAAATTGTTCGTAGGACTGTTGGCGGTAGTGGATGCTTCAACGCTGGGCGAATTCCGCAAGTACGCGATCCCGTGGCAGATGTCGGTAGGCTGTCAGCTCGCTGGCTTCTTGGGCGTGCTGAGCTCCGAGCTGAGCGTGTACACCCTGGCGGTGATCACTCTGGAGCGCAACTACGCCATAACTCACGCGATGCACTTGAACAAGCGACTGTCCCTGCGTCACGCCGGCTACATAATGACGATGGGCTGGCTCTTCGCCCTGGGCATGGCGACGATGCCACTCTTCGGCATCTCGGACTACCGGAAGTTCGCCATCTGCCTGCCGTTCGAGACTACCGACGCCCTATCACTCGCCTACGTCTGCTTCCTAATGATGATCAACGGCGTGGCCTTCATGATTCTCATGGGCTGCTACCTGAAGATGTACTGCGCCATCCGCGGATCGCAGGCCTGGAATTCGAACGACTCGCGGATCGCCAAGCGGATGGCTCTCCTGGTGTTCACGGACTTTTTGTGCTGGTCGCCGATCGCGTTTTTCTCGATGACCGCCACCTTCGGCCTGCAACTGGTCAGCCTGGAGCAGGCCAAAGTATTCGCCGTCTTCGTGCTGCCGCTGAATTCCTGCTGCAATCCGTTCCTCTATGCCATACTCACCAAGCAGTTCAAGAAGGACTGCGTGCTCATTTGCAAGGCTATCGAGGAGTCGAGGGTCACCAGGAGCATCGGCAAGTGCAGACATCACAGCTCCAACTTCAGCAACAGGCTGACACCTGCCAATACCAATAGTCTGATGAATAGGTCTGACTCCAGGGAACATCATCAGGTATATTTTGCAGGCAAAATATCGAATTATGTAGTATATTAAGGGGCACAACGAGTGTGACTGCCCCAAAAAAGGGTAATTTTCGGGAATTAATTGAAAAAAAAGTATTACTTCGTGAGCTCTATAATTTTGTTAGTACATTGTTGTACAATTAAAGTATACAAATTAATTTTTTTTGTGTAAAAATATTAAATTTATTGCGATTTATGCGTGATATCTAGGGGTTCCAAAAAAGAATTGCTTCTACTTACTACTGCAGTAATTGCGGCCCTTAGAGTGTCTGAAATAAAAAAAAATTCTCGTTAAACTAGAATATAATTCGAAATATCACTTAAAAATCAGACAATGTTTTACAGGACAAATTTACATTTTTTATCCAATTCAAAAACTGGAGGGTCATTGTACGTAGAATCAAGTACTAAACAAGATAAAAAAAATTCAAGTCGATCGGATAATTTATATTCGAGTTAGAGCTGCAGCAAATTTGAAAAATGTTGTTTTGAAAAAAACGCGTTTAAGGATAAAAACACTGATTCTAGCCGTCGAGCAGTTGCTCTTTAAAGGGGCGTAGTTCAAAAACTATTCAAGATCCGCCCTTGAAGTTTTAGTACGTTATTCTTGAAGGTATTAAACTTCGAAAACTGCAAAAAAAAAATCGATTTTTTGAAAATATCACACTAGTTGTGCCCCTTAAGTACCAAGGGCGCTAAAATAAGAATGGTCCCAAATCGCAGGTAAACTGTTATGTGATTTCAGGCATTTTTGTTTACTTCCCGTGGTGTGTATACTATTTTTCACCATCAGCGAGCCGAAATCACTACGTTTCGCGTGTGGTAAAAATATTTTGTCGACTCTATATCGACGATGAATATTGTTTAGAGAAAATAAATGATGGAACGGGTAACATTAGCTGCAGGGTAGGGCTAAATTAATTAAATTTACAATTATGTAAACCCAATAATTGATAATTAAATCATTTATTGGCTTTAATTAATTGAAATTTAATTAATTAAGCGCACCCCGGCAGAGAGTGAGAGTATTATGTCCGTGGCCCATAGACGACATGCTCTTAGACAAGCTTGCGCGTAATTACTTAAATTTTTAATTATCTAAATCCCAGAACTGATATTTAAGTAGTTTAATTATCAATTATTTGTTCAAGAATTAATAAAATTATTTCATCATCAATTCTCGGTCCTATAATTCATAATTAAATTGTTTACTCATTAATTATCGGACACTAGTCTAGCTGTGAAACTGCATTTTTTTTTACTTCGTTTCTTCTACTTTTTTTTAGTAATCATTTGCAAGTATAAAAAAATTAATATCTGTGATTTTTTGTACTCCGAAGGAGTGCTTAAAAAGACATAGTTGAAATGCCAGTCAAAAATAAATACTGTTTGACAGTGTTGTCGGTTTTATAATTTATTATCCGTAAAATAAATAATTTTTTATATAAATTTACGCTTGAATTTTTATTCAGGTGAATGATAAATTTTATTTTTACAATTGTCTTAGATAAACGTTTATCACCAAGCAACGTGTCCGTGCAATAACAACGCGCGGGTGGTATTGGAGCGCGCTCAGTCGGGTGTATCGACGACGTCGGTGCGATGGTGGCAGTCGAAAATCACCTGGCCCTGCTCGAAAAATCAAAGGCCACGGTGCAACGTCAACACCGATCCCTATACTTATCAGATAGCCGAAGTTCAGCAAAAGCAGCACAAACGCGCCTCGTCTATGTCGTCGAGCGAAAACTACTCTTCGTCCAGATCAGACTCGTGGAGGCAGAACCATCCTTGCGGCATTCCTCTTCGGCAAGTTACATTTTAAAATAAATTTTTATATAAAAAAAATTATTTTATTGATACTCAGTCTTTTAAAGAAACTGGCTAAAGAATAATTTAATTGTAGTTAAATGTGCACTTGCTCAATTTACTTCTGTATGAAAGTGCCTTTCGAATAGCAACTTCGCAATTAAAAATAATAATAATTCAAAAATAAAAACAATTCAAAGGGTCTTTGAAAAGATCAACCATAGGTTCAGGCCATAAAGCAGGTACATCCGATGAGTATACAGTGTCTAACCACAGTCAGTCATCTCACTACTGATGCATATTAACCAAATGAAAAACAATCCACGATAATTTTGTATTCTTTTATTCCTTTTGAAAAATAAAAATCTTAAGTATTATAATTTCAACTGAAAAATAATTTTTTTTGCCACTATAGGAAAGAAGAACAGCGTATAAGTAGTTTCATATTTTTTTACTTTATTTCAAACCAGCGGACAGGAATTATCTTCCTTTGCTGGATTAACTTGTAATTTAATATGTATTTTGCACATACTCTGGGTAATAAATAAATAAGTAAATAAATAAGTAAGTAAACAAACAAATAAATAAATTCATTTGAAAAATAAGAATCAAATGTATGCCCACTGCAGTTTACTGGATCCGAAGCGGCGCTCGTCGTCGTGGCTGATAACGCGTAAACCGTCGCAGGATTCGAACCTGAGCTCGTCGCGAAATGACTCCTCGGGTTCTGGCACGACTGCGAGTACGAGCACGTGGCGCATGTCTCGCTCGAGCGCCTCGCTCGACGTGAGCCTGCGCTCGGCGAGGCAGAAGCCGCGGCTCACCCGCCAGCTGGCCATCCAGGAGCCCGACTCGCCGGGATCGCCCGGTCGACTAGCCGTCCGCCTTCTCGCCACCATACCCTCCGCCGCCGAGATGAGCGAGCAGTGCGACGAGGAGAGCGCCGCTCTTAATGACGAGAAGCCCGACGAGAACGACAAGGATGACAAGAATTCTTAGGTACACGCATAAACGTGCGTTAATATTTATTTTTTTCTTAAATCGTCGGTTTGACGAATTAACATAAAAAAACAAGTTGAAAATTAATTTAACTTTTCGAATTTTCATTAGAATATTCTTTGCACAAATGTCAAATCTACTTTTCTGTATAGTAGTAAGATGTAAGATCTACTTTACGGTTGAGAAGGTTAAAATTGCTAGAGAAAATATGCAGTACCTACTTTTCTGGAAAGCAATTTCTACTTTCTTTTAAAAAGGAGATTTGAAAGATATTTCTGCTAATAATTTCAATCATTTTAAATTTTAATTTTAATTAACATAATTTTATTATTTTTTTTTAACCCTATAATAAGGAAAAACTGCTTTTTCAAAAATAATATTCTACTTTTTTTTCAAAGTATAGATTCTTCTACTTTTCATTAAAGTAATTTTAACTTTTCAAACAATATTGAAATTACTTTTCAAATAAACTGTTATTTTTACTATAAGAAATGTTAATGTTACTGGTTTTACAAAGCAGTTATTATTTTTTTCTAGTCTAGTACTACTCTTTAAATAAACTTGAGCGATAATTCGTTGTGTCATAGTGAATATTCATTAATCAATTGAGCGAAAAACTGTTCACGGCGAAATAGTGAACACTCACTCCGTAATTTAGCGAGAGAACATTTACAAACCTGCTTAGATTCATGAAATAATTAAAAGTTGAGTAAATAAATTTTTACCAACATAGTTTGTAAAAATTAGAATGTGGACAGTCTGTGAAGAGTTAAGCCACGTAGGTTGGTAATTTTTACAAACCACTTTTTAAATTTAACCCGTGTGGGTTTCTCCGTGTAATAGTTGGATTATAAGGGCTATTGCAACTGTGAAAAGTAAAACAATTAATTTTTTGCAAACAGTGAATATATTCACGGTTATAATTGTTCAACATTTTATTACAGAAATAGTACAAACATTTAATTATATATAAATACATTTCAAAGTTTTGTAGTAAAGTTCAAAATTTTGCAAAACTCGAAAATATTTCGAATATAAACTAGTTTTCAAAAATTAGAATTTTCTTAAATTTTTTTAATTTTACGACAATTCGACATTTTTGAGAAGTTGAAAAATTTTCGACAGTTGATTAGTAGACTGGCACTGTCTTATAAGCTTCATACCACTATAATATATCAATCGCTATTGAGTTTTAAAATAATGATTTATTTTTGAATTAATGAATATTCACTAAACAAAAGTAAAAAAACTATCCATTGTTTCGAATAGTGGAATTTTCACTCAAGTTTATTTAGAGAGTACTTCTTTTTTTTTTCGGTGTACTAATTCATTTCAGAATTCCATTCATTATTTCAAAATAGACAAAGATTATTTTAAAATTAAAAAAAAAGTGATGTTAGGTATATTTAATTATCAAAAATTTAAATCGCTGATCTTGTAGGTTGTTTACGAAAAAATCCGAGTTTACCATATAAGATACATATATCGGGTATGTTCGGACGTCATTCAATATGTAGCTGCGACATTTTTTGCATCCTCTTTAAAAAAAATTATAAAATTAGACGGTGAATTTGAACAAAACACTTAAGCTGTGTACACACGAGAGAAATCGAGTCAATCTTTTTGATGAACCCTACAACGTAGCGACGGGTGCATGTATGCAGTTGACTGTGTTTTATCGCCGCGAACTTCCATGAAAAATGATCACTGAAAAAAGAAACTCTTTTACGATGTAAGCTGGCTGCCTTTAAATAATGACCTTTCAATATTCGGTACTCAAGGTAAATTAATCACGAATTCAGGTTTGTTTTTTTCAAGAACAATTCACCTTTCGTTTTAATTTCTCGGTAATTTCAATAAAGTTAATTATAATTTCAATAAAAGTACTTACTCCAAATTCAATTTAATCATCATTAAATATAAAAAGAGTGTATGTTTTTCTTTTTTCAGGAACAGTAAACCTCATTTTTTGGTTCTCCGAGTCGACCACCTACGGGCATGAGGCAATCTGGAGCGGCTGCAAGAAATAGGTACTCACGAATTTTCGACAAAAACAAAAACAAAAATACATACACCATCTCACTGCGGCGGCACTAAAGTGAAACTTATTTTTTCAGCTCGTTCCCGGCGAATTTTTGCTACAAAAAAAAGTATAATTACCAAAGAAAGGAAGGGTTTCCTGTGAGATTCTAAGTCAAGAATGAGTAACGCCAATTTTTGACTTGCTGATAACGCAGCACCGAAAGATTCCTATTTTGCAAAGCATTTAAAAGCGAATCCATTAAAACTTTTCGTTTCCCGTCGTTGTAATTACATCGATCGTCCCACTCCCCTCTCATCTTCTCATCTATACATTTTGTATAAAAAAAGAAGAGGTAATTAATTAGAGTATAAAACAAAACAAAGAAAGGAATCATTACTTACCAAAATCGTAGTCTTTTAAATCAGTCGCCGTGTAATGAGGAATCGACTGAATTACAACGCGGCGGTTCAAGTCTGTAAATACGTCGGCAACTTAATTTATTATAAGCTCGTCGCATATAAACATCGGCAAAACGAACCGCCGAAGCCTCGTTCTCACCCCTCGTTGTACATAATAAGACTGAGGAGCCCAAAGCGGACTCCCCAAGGGGACGAGGGCTCGGGCGTTTGTACAATGAGCACAGGAGCATTCCAAGACGCGATAATTTAACGATAAGCTTTTAATTAACAATGCCGGCCTCGCGGTGGCCCGAGCGCGCGGAAAAAGCTTCGAGGTCCTCGGGTTTATGAAATACTAAAGGGACGCGCGCGCCACCCGCGCGTCTCGTAAAGGCGCTTCTTCTTTTTTTTACGAGGGCGTAATAAAAAAAAGGCGCTGGTCCGAGATAAAGAAAGGAAAAAAAGCGAGAGAGAGGTTGCTACTCTGCGAAGTTGGACGAAAAGAAGAAAAAAAAGGAAAGAAGTGCCGTCGCGCGTAAAAATAAGTACCCCTCGACAGATTGTCTCCACAGATAGGTTACGCCTTTTTCTAAATAAAAAAAAAGAAAAGGAAAAAGAAACGACCCCCTGACCGAATGATGCCGACGACTCGCGCGCGTATACAATATATACACATCTAAGCGAACTTGGAGCATTATAAAAGCAAGGGAAATAAATGTGCGGGACGTACGCGGAGGTCTAGCGCTTTTATTTATTGCGCCGCCGCAAAAGTAGATCGTCGCCGCCGCCGCGAGGCGATCGAAAGTAACCTCGGCCCGGCGGATCGTGCGAATTCATCGGCCCGATAGCACATTTGTATTCGCCGGGAGACCTGTGGACGTATGCGTGTGTGTATGTCTGAGAGAATTCAAGAAAGCGATACAGAAAAAGAACGAGAGAAAGAGAGAGATACAGAATTAAAGAGAGTAAGAGAGTAAAAAAGAGTGAGGTACAATGAAACGGCAAATTTCGGACAATACGTGTGCCAAAAGAAGTAGGCCGACAGGCCTACAATGGAGCCTAGGAGCGCCTAATTGGATTTTAAATCCAGCAGCAATGCATTTACCCCTCCTCCTCGCGCACTTGTTGCGCAAAATCTCCTTCTTTGTATATGTATAGGATATACAAATTAAGCAGCGGGTACTTCGATCGCTACAACGAGTTTACAGTATTAAATATATGAAGTAAAAAAAAAAAAGAAAGAAGAGTTTCGATAAATGGTAAAGCAATGGATCAACGACTGGTTTTTTGCGTTTATCTCAACAGCGTAATTTACTGGAATGTATACCTCGGTACAGAAGCGAATGGAATAGGCGTTCGAGCCCACGCGCTATTTGCTCGCGGCCTTCCGAGTTTCCCATTTAAAGAAAAAAAAGAAAAAAGGAGAGACGACGGCACGTCGCTCAATCAGCGCCGCCGAGGACGAAAAAGGTGATCCAAAGCCACGGCGCGGCTCATTGTTCGTCGATGAGGAAAAAAAAGAAGTCGGCGCGCACACCTGCGTGTTTCGTAAAGGCCGACCGGTGAAAGCGGCCCCGGAGAAAGCACCTCCGACGCATTGTTGATTTGGCGCGTGCACGCTGATTCGGTCGCGTGTCGCCTCCACGTGGCGCTCGCTCCTTTCTTTTTTTTAACGAACATCGCTGTGCGTGTAGCACGTGTGCGCGGAAAACTCGTCTGAACATTTCAAAACGGGTTAAACAGAATTAAGCAAGTAATGCAGACTTCAATTAAGCGAGGAGAGCAAGAGTGTGCGATAAGGAACGGTGGAGACTCGTTAAACGAAGTTTCAAAGATTCAAGGGGGAAAAGTTTCGATTGTGAATCGCACAATTGGAATGATGGATCGCGCTCTTTTTACGAGCGTCAGGCTGGTAAGTGGCAGTCGCTCAGCGGCGGCCGTGCAATTGCGCATCGAACTTTGAGGACGTTAAAAGTTAAATGACAAATATTATACACGAGTATAAATTGCACGTAAAAAGATATAAAGACGAAATTGCGAAGGAAAAATTTATGTAACGAGATTATTTATAGAAGCGCGCGGCGGTTGCGCGACGCTCAGGCACAGCGATTGAGAGATATTGTATAGAATAAATGGCCCCGACGTGCATTCTTTTCTTTCTCTCTCTTTTTTCATTTCTCTGTCGCGCAGAATTTAAGATCGGTTTTTCATTTGCACTTTCCAGAGTATAGTTCTCTCGCGGCCGATCGAGCGCCTTGCGCCGCGCGTCGAACCGTGTCCGAGCGATAATTCAAAGCGCGTCACGCGAGCGCACGGTCGCCAATCAACATTTGTGTTTTTCCGCATTCCCCCTCGTTTCGCGAAAATTAAGGCGACGAATGAATCGAATTGCAGTCGCCATTGCGCAATTCGATCGAGCAACTTTTGCGCCTCGAAACTTCGTTCCTGCACTGGGGACTGTAAATACGTGAGCATACAAATAAATCTTCGGGTTCCTATGGAGAACAAACAAAATGCGCACGCGTCGCGATTATCGCGGAATTTTACGTAATTTCCCGAGGATTGCACAACGCACGTGCACATCGAGTCGCCGCTTTGTTGCGAGGAGCAAAAAAAAAAAAAAATAACATAAAGACGAGGCGATAAATGCCAGTCTGCGAAGTGCGGGAAAAATAAATTAGAGGATGAGAAATTATTGATGGCCATTGTTTTGCGCGACTCGAAAGAAAACGTACACTACTACTATGCGAGCTGGATATGTATCTTTTATCAAGCGCAATGGACAAATAAAGTGAAACTACAAAATTAAACTGCTTATTCGTTTATTCTGGAAAAGTTCCATTTGCTTTGTTGGATTCTTTTTATTTTCCTTTAAGTTTTCGTTTCATAACGTTCTTCTACTTTTTTGCTGTTTGATTGTTTTTGTTTATTTTTAATGGGGTTTCCGTTAAATTACATCGAGAGGGAAGACGCTCAACTTGACGGTGATAAAAACAATGGACGCAGTTATAGAACAAATGTCATATACGAATGGCGATTTACAATATTAATGACAATTATGGCGATGGTCGAAATTAATTAAGATAATCAGCGTCATTTATGGGTTTTCAAGTAAATCAATGTAAATGTAATCGTATAACTGTGATTATAATGGAAATAGCAATAATAATACCCACTTGTTTAACATCGCTATTGATATTGCCATTGTTTATACATCACCTAAATACAAATAATATTCTCTTCTCTTTCCATTAAATAAAATAACTACAGTAATATAATATAGTTTATACTTTTCAATTTTTTCAGCTCGATTCGATCTAACGAGAAGAAAGTAATGAAGGCAAGCTATCGGTTACTTGTATATTATGTGTATATATTATTCAAAAAATTTCCATCCCCTTTTATTTTCAAAACTTTCAAAAATTATCAAATCCGAAGGCTTGCGCATCTAATATTATAATAACAAGTACAATATAATAAGTCAACGATATAATCCTTAATAACTCTACATTATGCATACAATCGTCTTATTGCCAATTCCGTGGTAAAAACTATGCACAGCGATTAATACACACCCTGAGAAAAAAACTGTTCCTGACAATTGTTTTCGTCTATTCTGTTTGTATCCCTTGTAACTCGTAACTACTATGCTTATATATACAGGTTCGCTACTACCTACATGGTGTATTACTGTACCAGAAGTTCACGCACAACGCTGAGCTGTTTAGTTTGGCATGTGTCTCGTTCAAGCATCGAAGCAGTATATAAAAAATTTACTTGCATCGAAATTCGCAATAACGCTTGGATCAATTTACGCATCGAATCAGAAATACTAATGCACGAATCAAGAATTTTCGAAACTGTCGAATTTACACTTCGAATCGAGAATTTTCAAAACTGTCCAATTTACACTTCGGGTTTTCGATTATTGCACTTGAAGTTTCGTTCGTTGATGAACGAACGACACGTCTCACAATTGCACGGTAAAAAAAAGTTTACATTTTTATCAATTTTACACGAATAGAAGTAGAAAGTTCCGTCATCGTAATTAACGATTAGGCGATGAAAATATTTCGAATTCATGTTCCCTCTTTTTTTTAAACCTTTTGTTTTTTGCGTTTTGATTATTTATGGACGGATCCGACATTTCTTTTACTTTTCAATAATTAATCGCTCGCGTTCAATCGATCCATCAGTTGGTGTTTTAAAAGATTATTTTATTGTCGTACTACGGAAACGCAACATAATAGTAATTGCAAATACAGTAATAAATAATTCTAGGAATAACTCTTATGGTAGTAAGTACTGTACAGTAACTAATTTTAATGCAACTATCTACATGTTGGAGAGACAACTGATTGCAAAATAAAAGTCGAACAATGGTAAAAAATAAATTTTCATAATTTGAAATAATGGCTTCGCGTCTGCAACTTGAAAATTAACGCAAAACTGTTTCTTTTAAGTCAACTTGAGCCTACGACAGGTTTTTTCTGCCTTCCAGAATCTCTATTTTTTATGCAAAAAAGAATAGCATTTAAATGGAAGCAAAATAGTTACAATCTACAAGCAATAATAAAAAGCGCAAATTAATTAATGCTTAAACAAAAATTGCCAAGCAATGGGATGCGCGAATCATGTGAATTAAGCAAAAAAAAAAAAAAACAAAATAAATAATAAACATGATTTAAAAAAACTCGCTAAAACTAGCATTATAAAACAATGACTACATAAAAAAGTGGCGTAACAAAAAAGAAAGAAACAATACAATCAACACCAGTGATTTTCGGTAGTAAAATGTTCTAACGTTTCTCTATTCACCGAACGTTTGTGCAGCAAATTTTCGATTCAATGTTTTCCTCCACAAAGTCTTTTTAACATTAAGTATTATAAATTGCATATTCGATCAAGTTTCGTATTTTTAAAGTACAAATAAAGTCGCCATCGTTTACGCAGTCTCTGCTATGCCTTATCGAGTCTTTACCTTCGTAAATTTACGAAAAAAGTGTAAAAATTTTCTGAAATTTTCTCCCCAATCGCATATGTCATGTCCCAGTCTCGGACATTTAAAAAAATCACATTTATCTTTTGTACAGCGTACTCGTCGATTTGTGCTTTGAAATAAAAAAAACAGCTCGAGAAACCTCCTGACCCTGACGAAGCGAACCAAAATCAACGGTAATGCCCGTTCTCGTGTGTACAAACGTTAAATTCGTATAAAATCATGTTTCCAAGCAATAAGACAATAGGGTACAGAGACGAAACCGCAACGGCAATAATCGCCGTTGCAGCCGCGATCCCTCCGTAAATTCTCCTCTGAGCCCCAAAAATTAGCTCTCGTCTCGTTCGAAACGCGCTCTGCATGCGAAATACGCGCATATATTAAAACTGGTCGTGTCCACGCGCGCGATCAAAAGTCATCGCGCTCGCCCGGTCTCCTTGTCCTTAAGTACTCTTAGTTTACAAAAAAAATGAAAAAAAAAAACCACAGTCGAGACATTAATAAAGAAAAAAACGACTCCCGTCCTCCCCGTCGCGGGGTCACTCGGCACGAAAACAGTTGAGGAAGAACAAGAAAAAAAACTGCGCACATTGGCCAAGGAGGAAGTGATATTTTCCTTTTTTTTAAGAATGAAAGAAAAAAATGAAGCAACGAATTTGGCGACGCAAGGCGGCGCAGGCGCTGGCTCCGATCTTGACTCCGCTAGTCTCCCTTTATTTTCGTCCGCGTCCCGGCGAGGAGGCGCTTGAACTGGCCGGCCCGCCGGCTTAGCGCCCGTCAGCATCACGAGGGTTTGTTCTTGCTCTTGCGGAACGCAGGGAAGTGGAGCTTCCGCCGACGGCGCTTTAGCTCGTCATTGTCCGCCGTGGAGTTCGAGTCGGTCGAGAGGGTCTCTTCGTCGACGGAGACGACGGTCGGCAGGTCGCGCAGGCTCTTCTTCAGGGCGCCGAGGCGGCCGAGGCGCTCGGCCGTCAGCTCCAACGAGTTGTCCGAATGGGACGTCTTCGTGAGGAATGATGAGGTAGAGGTGGCGACGGCCGTCGGCCTCTCGTCCAGCGTCAGGTTCGCGTCCTGACTGAACGACCTGACGATGCTGCCGCTCACCAGGGGTTTGTCTTCGGGGATCCGCTCGAAGCGGGACGTCGAGGTCACGGTCGTCATCGTCGCAGTCGGCGTCGGTGCGGGAACGGAGCTGGGTAGGGAGGACGGTACTTCGTCCGGGCTGTCGCCAAGGGTAAAGTGGACCGTCTCCGGCGGTGTGTCCTTGCCTCCCGTCTCGCTGCTCGATGAGTCCGGCGGCATCGACGATTCCTTCCAGCCGAGGACCTCCGGTAGACCTGCGGACATCAAGGAGTCTACTTATGTAGCGCGATTGCAGACTTTACGTTTTTTTATTTGCACAGTACTTTAACTTTATGCGGTACATGAAAAACACACTTCTGGTACACCTTCAAAATTTTTCTAGGACTTCCCTTTATTGCTAAAACGTATCTTTTTATCTTCGTTTGTTAAATAAAAGGGAGAAAGAAATGAATGAATGAATTGCCAAGAGCTATAATGATTTTTTCATATGCACTTTCAAATGATTTATGTACAGAATTAATTTTTCGTGCAAACGAATGTACGTCCGAAGATGACAAAATTATTTATTATATTTGTAAATTACCTGAGCCGAGATAAGAATATTAATTATTATTTAAGTAAATGTTAGTACAGCTTATATACCTGTAAATTAAAGCAAATAAAGTATCAAGCATTTGAATGTCAAGCCTAAGTAAACTAAGAGTGATAATAAAACTAGAATTAAAAAATTTTAAGGTGTACCAGTTTCCTTTTAGCGACGACGTTTATTTTATCTATGTGATGGCCTAAAAGATTAGTAAAATAAATAATAGTGTTGATTAGATATGACAAATAAAACAGCCACCGTGTTTCTGTAGGTTGTCAAAAAAAGTTCACACAACTATTTGCAGTGGATAGCATTCAAATTCCAGGTGCGATTAGTGAATAATTTGCAAAAAATAAATCGGCTACGAAGAAAACTCTGAAAAATACAATTTTTTTAAATACACGCTAGACTATGATTAATTTACCTTTACAGAAAAAATGTAATACTGAGGTTATTCAAATTTTTGTTAATTTTCTAAAACATGTTATTAAGTATGTTAGTGTTACGTAAAAACTACATAAAATAAATGTAGAAGCCTTCCCTTTTATCGCATGCAACAAAAAAAAAAAAAAAAAAAACGTGACGTTATCCAGTATTTTCGAGAAAACAATTTTTTCGTTTTGAAATAATTAAGTGAATAGCTAAATAAATGATACGATGAATTATGTAATATAATTTCCATCCGAGTAAAATATAACTGAGCTCAAAAGCGTTATTTATATGCTATGGCTGTGTATTCCGAAGTAGGTAGTGTATTTGTTTATGTACAAAGAATTAAACTTTCTCTCTAAATTCACATGACGCCTTATTTCTTCAAATTAATTTATTACATATGAGCTGTACGATATATATGTACATACACAAATTAATAAAACGAAGTATACATATGCAGAGATAATTATTGTGTATATGTACGCCGAAAGAATTAATTAATATTACGAATAGTCTGTAATGCAATTACAGTTTACAATGTCATACAAAATATATAATTACATAACCATATTTAATTACTCATACGTCGCGCTTCGCTAATTACGTGTAAAGATTCGTTTCCAAAAAAAAGGATTCTATCACAATCTACAGTCTAAAGCTCACTATTATTCCACTTCTTTCATAGTCCTATATACACATCCTTCTTTTTTTCATCTCCCCTCTCTCTTTTTTTAACGTAGCTTGCACAAAAGTCTATAGACTTTTCTATATACATGTACAAAAAAAATGCGTCTGTAATTGAGTCTGACATATTTTTGTTTTGAACTTAAAATTGAAAACTGGCCCGAGCCATTCTAAATTTGCTGCGAATAAATGCAAGAAATGGCGGAAGTTATGAGTGCTGTAAGTACGATTATGAATTGATTTACATCCTCATTTTGAGTATTGCTTTGCGATTTTATTTTGATTGTTAACGTTTAACAGCAGTTTTTTTCAATACTTTTTCGTACAAAAAATAACAATCTCAGACTAAAATTTAACTTTAAAAATTTTAAACAATCAATTATATCAATAAGATGTATATAAAACTTAACAAAAAGAACGAATTAAATTAAAAACAGTAAATTTGTGAAATGCAAATCAAGTAATTATTTTCAAACCACAAATTTGTATGTAACTGGAGATTCAAGAATTTTTCAAATAAATTTTATCAGAGCAAAACTTTCTATGATAATCTCATTTAGAAAAGTATAAAATGCACAATTATTAAGGCACAAATTTTAAGACCCATTTAGATAGTCTTGTATTATTCTGCTACTGGCTTTTGTACTGTTTGAAGTAAAGTTAAGTGTAGGATAAGTATTTTACTTGCATGTCACTTAAAACATATCTATTCATTTAAAACATGTAAGTGGAATCATAAATGTCAGTTATTACTATTACAAACACATATTTGTAAAATTCATAACTGTACGTGTATATTTACAAATTAATAAGTAAATCGCGCATTTTTCTATGTTCTGTCGAAGAACGATGCACTACTTTAAAGAAAAAACTTTCCTTTTTTTTTTAAAGAAAAAAATAGTTAACCTAATAACTTTAAATATCTTACTTATACATTTGGCCAAATTCGGAGTAGTTTAAAATACCATAAATAAAATAAATATTTAAATAAAAATTTATCTACAAATAATAGTATTCAGTAAATCTTTCTTTGAAAATTGTAGTTGTACCCCTAGAGAATTGTTTTAAACTAATCTCATTGTGTGCTCAAAATTAAAAACATTGATTTTAAAATATATTTATCATCAAGATAAAAAAGTCGTTGTTGTGCTGTGGACCGAAATAACCCATTTACAGTGCAAAAAAAAGCAGTGGCTTCACCATAGGAAAGGTGGAGAGGAGGTATACAAAATAAGTCGAGCAAAAATCAGTCAATTGGAGTGGTCATGGTTGTCCAATTCCTGCTTACCTGCACCGCCTGAGACTGATGGTGTATATAATGAGCTCACATCATCATCCAAATCATCTTGGCTACTAAGACGTCCTAAAAGAAAAATACAAAAATTGCATTAGAAATAATATTGAACACAGTGTTGTTAGTAAACCACTTATGAAATAGTATACACATACCTCTAAAACCAAGACTTCTGCCATTAGGTGCTCCTCTGTAAAGCATATTTTCCAAATAAGTTAACCCATTATTATTAATAATGTTAAAACCACACAAGAGTTCAATTTGTTTCCAACGATGTACTCTTTCTTGTAATTCTGCTGTTACTTCATTTAATGCTGTTCTGGCTTCTACAATACTTTTGTCAACTTCATCAATTGACTTTCCATGTGTTGATACAAAGGCACCGACTAGGCTAGATCTTTTCTTTCTCAATTTCTCACACTAAAAATTACAATGGTCTTATTTGCTAAAATAAATAAATAAAAATAATATTATTAAATTTGAGACTTACAGCTTCTCGAGCACTTTGGAGCTGTTTTTCAGCTATTATTTTCTTCTTCATATAAGCCTTATTCTCTATTTCATGGGTTAATTGTAGCCAATGTTGAAGACCTACTGGGGGAGACCAGCATCTGTCTTCAAGTTCTCCTTCAGCTCTTTGTAATTCTAATTTCAACATCTAAAAGATATTGTTTTTAACATATTTTATGTAAAAAAAACTTGGCATTTAATAATAATAAATAGTAATGCAGTTGCATGACTCACTTCAATTTCTGCCTTCAGTTGAGAAACTTCAAGGTCGGATGATGATGAATGCAAACCCATACTTTCATCTTTTAATCGCTTTTCTAAATTTTGTTTTTCTGTAGTAGCACTTTCTTGTTCCAATTTAACTATTTCAAATTCTTTTTGCAAACTTTTCAGTTCTAGTTCAGCTTTATGAAGACTTTCCATGTCCTTCATCATTCTATGAAGATCTTTCTGTGAACTCTTTTTTTGTTGATAAGCATACCAACAACCAATGAGAGCTCCGAATAACAATGTAATTAATATTAGATCTTTTAAGCTATGGCCAGTATCTAGATAACCATAATGAAACATTAGAATAAATTATAGCTTTTATAATTAATTCTTAATTGCATTGTTTACCTTTTGGGGGTCCAAACAAGACAACATCCATTGCTTTTAAGGCAATTTTTTGTTTGTGTATAGGATCTTTAATTCCTAATACATTGCTTAGATAATGCATGTTGTTCACAGCCAGCCTACAAGGAAATTAAACAATGCAGTTTAATTGATTACTGAATTTACAAAGAATCGCATTATTAGCAGTTTGTGTACCTAGGAAGCGTTGCCCCTGTAACTCTGTGTTGAATAAATGTAGGAACATACTGGGGAAGCTCGACATTGCTAGTTAACCATTCTGAAGTCTGCTCTATAGTCCAATTGTGAACCTGTTACCATTTTAAACTTAATTGTAAATATTTCCAATATAATCACTTAAAGATAAAGCTATACCTCAGATCTGAGCCAAGCTTCCCATAATTCGCGGACACTGATGTGCATATCATCATTGTGATGAAAAGCTCTTTGTCTCCTCTCATACCCAGCTTCATACTGCAGTTCTTCCCTTAAAAACTGCAAGAACAAAGTAATCACTGACCATCGCAAAAAATTAAAATATTTTAAAGTCAACCAAAAATCACAATGCTTACATCATCGGATTCAGACAGATCTATGTTTCCATTGGCATCGTCGTCCAATTGGCTATGGAGGGACTTTATAGCCTCTAAGCCCAATCTGTCATTGGAAGCCATGGTAATACAGGCTAAGTCATCGTTGCAGGAATCAGTTCCTAAGAAAATCCGCTGACATTAGCCACTGAATACTCCGATGCACCAATGCCTCTGCATTTTCACTCGAAACGTAAAACGATCATCAATCTAATTACACTTGATTAATCCAACCTTAAGAGAGTCACTCAACGTATCCAATCGGAAGAAAACCCATTCCAAGAAGACAAGCCAGACGTCTTACGCTATCGAGTGAAAATCCTCGCGAGGCACAGTCTGTATAGACAGGAATAAAAGATGCGAGCCTTACGGTCTCTACCTTCGTGGGCGACAGCCTTGGCAAGGCCGTCGCTCAAGCTGGCCGAGAAGGATGCAACCTTGGCCGTGGCCGAGGCGGCTGCGCCCGCCGCCGTCGGGCTCCCGGTGGCGTGAAGGTAACTGGAGCTCGAGTCGAGGGCGCCGCCCCCGGCCCTCACCGGGCCGCATCGCCAGCAGAGCAGCTCAAGGACGAGGACGGCTAGCAGCTCGGCGCTCGCGGCTGCTCGCATTTTAGGTTAGGCTGCGCCTCCTCCACCACCACCACCACCTCCGCCTCCTCCTCCTCGCCGTCGGCGCGCTCGTCCTCGGCCTCGTCGTCTTTGTCGGCAGCAGCGTCGTCGCCTCGCGGACGGGGGGCGCGGGCGCGCGCTCTTCCTTCTCTCGTGCGGGACTCCCCTGCAGCCGACGGCACCGTCGCACAGGCGCCGCGCGATCCTCGGAGGCCGCCGCGAGAGTAAGCAGTAGCAATCGCACAGCAGCGAAACACCAAAGCGGTAACCGCAAGTCGATCACGCGCGAGCGACGCACACACGTACTCTGCGACTTCGCCGCGGCTCCCGCGAGCCCCGCGCGCGTATACACGGACGGTGTGCCTGCGCGTGTGTGGGTGGGCGCGCGCGCGCGCGCCCCTCTGTCAGTCCCGCGGCGGTCGTCGTCCGCTCATTCCCCGGGTGCTGTCGGGGGGAGTGAAGAAGCGGCTGCGAGGCCCGCGGGGACGTGGACACGACCTGTCGTATATAGCTGCCGTCGAGCGCGCGGCTCTCCTCCTCCTCCGCTCTGTGTGACTTGGAAAATTTCGCGGACACCAGCGACGTTCTAATAATAAGCGGCGAGCGAGCGAGAGAGAGAGAGGATGTATTAATCGAAAAGGAATGGCGAAAACGCCAGGCCCGTGTGTACGTACACGCGAGCGCGAGCCTGCGCAGGTATGCGTGCTATGCGAGTATCGCTATCGTGCGACGACCAAGAGGGCGGGAGGGGGGTGCACATATGCAGAGAGGCGACGGATGCGCGTGGGCGAAGGCTCCGGAGCGCGGCGGGAGGGGGGGGGGGAGAGGGTCACGAATATCGTACAGGCACCCTCACCTCGAACGACGTCCGCCCGTCAAGGTTAAGCGAGCGTGCGACTGTATGTTCCTCTGGCCGTGCGCTGAGCGTGTATTGCGCCTCTCTGTAGCGACGGTCGTGGACTCGTGGTAGTAGGTAAGCCACTTGTGCGCGAGGTGCGTACCGGCGTACGTATACGCCGCGGCTCCCCGACGACGACGGACGCGCGCGACACTGGCAGCGCGCCCCGGGGCTTGGAGAGGAGGGCCCTCGACGCGATGTGTGCGTGCCACACGCCAGTGTCAGAGACGGAGCTAATGCGTCCCTCCACGTGTCACAGCATGCAGGCGCTGCGGTACTGCATACACGATCGACCGATATGGCCGGAGCGGCCTTACATGCTCGAAATGCAAAACTCACCACCTTCCGTGAAGGAAGGAGCGGAATCGGGGATTTTTTTTAATTCGGTAGACGTAGGGTAAACATATATCCGAGATTCGCGCGCGCGCGCGCGCCAAGTCGACGGTAGAAGATGAACGGCGGCCGGGGGGAGGGGGAGTGCATCGAAGAATTAGACGTTCGATTCGTTGTCTGCTATGTCTTATTAACTGCAGGCCGCTCGTATCCTCAAGGCCGATGCGCGAAGATTCGCGGTGCCGCGCGATTTGACGCCTTCGTCGCGAGCGTAAAGGGTCCTTGATGAATCGCCGCCGAAGCGCGGCGGGGCTCGTCGATCGGACCGATTTATTTTCGGGCACTTGGCGCTTCCACGCTTTTCGTTTTGGAGCCGACGCGAAGATTCTCGCATTATTTTCAGAGATAGGTCCAGACGGCCACGAGGA
Source organism: Sycophila sp. Sp_5 (assembly GCA_018906775.1). Taxonomy (NCBI): domain Eukaryota; kingdom Metazoa; phylum Arthropoda; class Insecta; order Hymenoptera; family Eurytomidae; genus Sycophila; species Sycophila sp. Sp_5. The sequence goes on from JACCID010000033.1 coordinate 333,012, forward strand.
GGAAAGTGATTTTAAAGAAGAAAAAAGAGGGAAACAAGAATGGGTCTCTATATCGATTGTGACAATATCGTTTCGGTGGATACTTGACGTCACGGCCGCCCTCATCCACGACCCTTGCTTTTTCTGCACGAACTTTGGTCTTTGGAAGAGGCATGTTCGTAAACTACTCAGCGCTGAGTCTCTATTTAGTTTTCAAATGTTTAGCGAAATGGTGTCGATCCAAAAACAGAGTAACATTGTATGCCGTTTTAAGAGTCGGATTTATCTGCTGGCACCGAATCACGGCCTAGCCTTTGCCGTATAATATATCCAGTTATATTGAGATTAGAATTAGATTCTCTCTTCTCTGCTGTTTTATGATCCACGAAGCAACAACATAAAATACACAATCTTTTCTTTTCTTTTTTCGTTTTATGGCTTTTGAGCTAAATAAACGGGCAGCACACCTCGATTAAATTAATTCACTTTACAGCTCACTGATCTAAGTCAAATTTATTATTTACTCGCAAACTCATTCTACTTTATAAATAGAAATAAAACGTTAAAATTAACTTGCAATAAAAAAATCTGCAAAGTATTTTACGTAATCAGTTACATTACCGTAATTTACGAAAGAATTAGAATATTTATCTACATTAATTTCAAGCGAAACGTGCAAATAAATAATACTTTACAATGGAAATGAAAAAAAAATCACCAGCTTTATTGCTTATATTTAACATTGATTGAAAAAAAGCTGGTGCATGAAGTTGACTTCGCACTTTTATTACGGCCAATTAACAGGTAAACAAGGCGTCGGGTGTCGGACTGTCAGTGCGCGTCGCTGCTCCTGCGCCTCTACCACGCTGTGATGAGAGGTGTCTCCGATTTATGTGCGCAGAAGAGGTGGAACAACAGAGCGGCGTGGTTGGTCTGCAGATTTTTGTTATAAATCAAGCAGTTTGGTTATGTTTACGTTGAGTGATGGTCGCCGTCCTCGGGGAAAAATGACTTTCCGAAGCCCCTCGAACGTTTCCCAAGTGCTGCATTGAAGTGGAACAAAGCCGGTAAAGCAATTTTTCATAAACCACCGAACGAGGATTGCATATTTAACTCATAATTTCAAGGTGAAAAACGTGCACATTCGACTCTTTGGACGCGATAATAATGCCCAACGATTCTCATATATTGCTATTGTTAAGACGTTTTCTTTTTTTTTCTGTTTCTCATTGTTTTGTGGCTTTTACGAATACTTGTGATTACAATAACTGATATTCGCTTAGGATGACAGATGGCTTCGACAGAAATGGAGATTGATGCTCCAACTGCTGTTGTTCATTTCGTGCAAGATGAGCCAAACCTACTGGAGGAACAAACAACTTCCAGGGATGAAAATAATGATGATAAGGAGGATATTTCACCAATTCCTGGAACTAGCAAAACTTTGGACAATAAAAATGCTTCTGATCCAAAAAACCCAAATGCTAGAATTGTCAGAGGAACAAAAAGAATGAGATCGGATGCTGATGCTAGTCATCCTGGAGAGAAGAAAGGTAAATCAAATTGTTATCAAGAATATTCATTTTTAATAGATTAAAATATTTTAACTTGTATGTATTATTTTGTCAATATAGAAACTAAGGATGATCCCGAAGCTGAAGCTAAGAGTTTAAGATCACTTAAAAGATCATGTGAACTGTGGTCCATGGAAGATAAAAATACATTTTTTAAAGCTGTTAATGAATTTGGAAAAGACTTTGATGCACTTCAAAGTTTTTTTTTAATTCAAGGAAAAAAGAAAGGTTTATCAGAGAAAATGATAAAGAATAAAGAACAAATCAGACATTTTTACTATCGCACCTGGTTAAAAATATCCAAACATTTAAAATTTTCTGAAGGTTAGAATTAAATAAATAATTTTATTGTTTTCATTTTATTAATTTATTTATCTTTGCAGATGTAAAGAAGACTTCCCAAGAATTATATGGATTAATAAATTATGGAGAATTAAGAAGAAAATTACCAAGAATGCATGAAAAAGTACAAATGAAATTAAATGAGCTGGTATACTGGGGATCTACACAAGTTCGACTACGAGGAAAAACAATGAGAATAAAAACACCTATCTGTAGAGCACTCCGTAAATTAAATCAGTTGGAAGGTAATTAAAATTTTGTTAACACACTGAATGAACCTTTTCCACATTTTTGTTTTGATAGACAGAAAATCATGAAAAAAAATATGAAAAAAAGACAATATAATCGCAAAAATATAATACACATTTATGTCAATAGGCTGGCAAGAAGACATAAAGCTACCTTCAAGAGTGACAATAGAATTACGTCCTGGAAATAATGTAACTTGGTGGCACGTACAAGCATTGGCCATGAATCCAAGAGTGCGAACTCTTGTACCTATTCAACGAAGATTGTCTAGTATATTGTCATTTTTGCAACAGAGATGGAGACCTTGGAGATCTAAAACAGTATAAAATTTTAATTAAAAACCTTTTTTTATTTTTTATTTATTTTTTTCACACAATAATTACTCAATTACTATTAAAACAGGCTGTTGATATTGAAAATGTGACAAATGTAGATGGAAAAGCTGCATGTTTCTTACGTGTGGCTCCACCTGAAGGATGTAAAATTACTTTGCCAGTCGTGAATCTTGGTGAATATTTGACAAGCAATAGTGTCAGTTTAAATTCTTATGAGAATCGCTTAGGACTAAAAAGCTCCAGAGTTGAGTTGTTAGGTTCTATGCAATATTTGAAAGGACTTGGGAAGAAAGGTATAAAAAAGTATAAAGGAGATAAAAGACTGAGTAATCGTTTGGATGATGTACCTGACAATAGTGATATAGATCTTTCTGAACCTAGTGTCGCTCCTACTTCAGAAAAGGTATCGGTTTTAAATAGTGTTGATAAACCAACAACAGAACCACCAGCTGGATCTGGTGGTTTTCCTGGTAGAGAAACTGTTGAGAGGATACGGATTGGCTGGAATGTCGAAGAAGCCAATACAATTACAGTTGGTGATCTTTTCTTAATGGTAAAAATTTAAAAAATGACTATTGTAAAATTGTAAATTTATAAATTATATTAATTAAAATATTTTATTTTTAGTTTGGACGAGATTCGAAAATTGTATTAGAATACTGGTGGGAATATCCTACACGTGAAACGTCAACTAATAAAGCGAATAGCCTCGAACCTCAGCAAGATAATGCCTTAAGTTCAGCTTTGCAAAAATTATTATCAATAGCTAAGCACAGTTACGGTACTAGCAAGGTAAGAAAATAAGCGCTGCTTTTGATAAACATGTAAAGAATAATTATGTAAGCAGCAATTAAATTTAATTAAATTTGTTTTGCAATGTCTTCAGGGATATGACAACGTGTCAGGTAGTAATGAAACAGTGATCTCGTCAAGAATACCTTCTACCAAAGAATCGACTTTTAGAAGACCTTTAATTCCTCAAACATATCATAAAATGGGTGCACCAGAAGCTTTCAAAACACAATTAGACGTACAATTCTATTATTTTTTTTCAATTTATTTAAAATATGTAAAAATCCTTTAATTAAACTTATTTATTTTTTCATTATAGAAATACAGATCGCGTTTTTGTCGAAGAGGGAGACTTTTAAGACAAAGAAGTCTTGTTGTACAAAGGGTCCTTCCAATCACTCCAGAAATACAACCACAACAAATTTCCTATCCAGAGGTTCGAAATGTGTCTGTAGGAACTAAAACAATGAGCATAACTGAGATTCCTTCACATCAAACTACCGCAGAAGAATCTAACAAAAATATTGCCGGAGATGCGCAGACAGCCCAAAAACACTTTTTAGGAGTTCTGGAAGATAGGGCGAATGAATCGGCAAAAGTAACTAACTCAAATTCAAGTATTACTAGTGCAATGCAAATATTAAAAGAAGGAGAACAGCAGTGGTTAAATAGCGAGGTATTCTTTACTTACAATACTAAAAAATAAAAATGTGTTCACATGGTATAAATTGAAAATTGTTTTATGTATTAGGTAGCAGATTTTTCTCTTAGTAGTTTCTTGGGCCAACTTGAATCTCCTGTAAAGGGGTCACAGCGAAGTCAAGCAGAAGTCCCTATGATTGAAATTATCAGACCGTCATCCGATGTAATCATAATTTTTTTTTATTACTGCTGGCCCCTCATTTATTATCAATTATAAATTTGTGAATAAATTTGTTTCAGGTTGCTAATATGCATTGTTTAATGGGAGAAAATAGTGTTGATTATATGGCAAAATTTGCAAATTTTGCCTCGCAGATTGCTTCTTCTGAGGAACAGAAAAAGTAATACCTACCATATTTCTTCCTCTTCATCTAGTTAATATCGCTGTATACTTGTATATTTTTTAAAAAAATTATTAAAAAATTTATGACCAATAACTTTATCGAAGTTATAGAAAACATGTAAATAATGGTCGTTATAAATACGTAGAAAATATCGTTCATTAAATGTTTTTAATAATTTCTTTATAAATTCGTCTTTTAGTTATGACGCGCATCCTTCTAAAAAAACAAATATCATAAGCTCTAAATTTTCTTAAATTAATTTGAGACAAAGGTAAAAGGCACTAGTAGAAAAATATCTATTCTAGTAGAAAAATAGCTATCCTATAGCTTTAACCTTGTATCCAAAGGATACAATGCCACGTTTTTTCAAAGTTTGAAATTACGCAACATTATTTGTTAAATTTAGCAGCCGTTCTAAAAGTACTAACTCGAAAAACTCAATACTACAACGAAGCTCGTCGAGATTCAATGTTACGCCGTTGAATTTGGAGGTGATTAGCATTTACCGCTGACGAAATTCATTCTCTATGCAAGATTTATCCTGCAAACAAATAAAAATACTTGAGCACTGCAACCCTGTCTGGGCAACAAACTCGCCTCACCAAAGGCCAAACCCCGATGAATGATAGTCGCCCCGCTCCAAAAAAACTTTACAAGAATCAAGGAAAAAAACCACGAGGCCCACTCGTATATCCTCACGGGCAAAAAAACCGAGTATCTCAAGTAACGAGAGAGTGGAATCGCGATTCGCCGTTGCGACACAAATTCTGAATGATTCATAAACCTGGGGGAGCCGCGCGACAGGCCACGTGACCCCCCGGTCGCTGCCAATCAGCGATTCCACCTCGTTATCTCGGCACGGCGCGTTATTTTTCTTTTTCCACGCCGAGTCGAAGGTCTCCGCCACTGTACATAGGCGTGTGCGGCTTGTGCGCATCAAACTCGTTTTCGCGCGCAGAAAATCGCTTCCACGGAGCCGTGCACTTTTCTGAGTACAGTGTATGCGGCGAAGCGAGAAAAAAAGGTGGAGACCGCGTTTTCCGGAAAATCTAATCGGACTATCCGCGGCAGCCCGATTGGTGGCATAACATAAATACATAACATGATGCGCCGGCGGCCGCGAACATAAAAAATTAGGCTTACGCTTATGTATATGCTCAATGAAAATTAACGACAGAAATTGATGGATCGACTTGTAAATGGGACGTCAATGATGTTGGTCAGCGAATTTTTTCGCTAATGACTCTTTTTGTTTCGATTTGAAGGTAGAAAGATTAGCATTTTGACGTACGGTTCTAACGCCAATTTAGCTAGTTCCAACCCATGTTTGTACAATGTACGTTGGTCATTGAAACTTATCTTAATTACGCACTGTTCATGTTTAACCAAATTTATGTTATTTTGAAGCATTTATTCACTTTAAATTTAGAAAAAAAAATACTTTTCCGCTGAACTATTTTATTTTAATGTGTTTTTTCACTGCTCGAGTATAAACAGCCTTAAAAAACTTCAATTGAATGTTCAAACTATCTAGCATTAGAAAAAAAAAACAAGAATATAACGTTTTCATCACGTTAATTATTTTAAGAAAAAAATCAGTTTTCCTTTTTTTATTCGGTAAAATAATCGCTTCTGTTTTTAAAATTCGAAAACCATAGTGCCGCGCATCTAATCTACGAGCGGATTTCGCGGTCTGCGATGTCAACCGCGTATCCTTTATAAAACAAAGCGTTAGGAGCGCTCCGAGCATCGCTTCTTACTCATGGGAACGTGAATTTATTCAGCGATTGAAAAGATTTGTTTTTCTCGTCGACGCGCACACGTGCACTTGTCGCTGCCATATTCCTTCTTTCATTTAGTCCTTGTCTTCTTTCATCAAAATGCACCCCAATCCGGTCACTTAAAGCCGAAATAATAAAAACGACCCGATGGCAGGCGGAATAATCGCAGAGTCATCATTGCCATGCGTTTATTAAATTTACTCACCATTCAAAAGTCTACGAGGTATACATACGCGTTCGAAATTCACCGCCGCGTCGAAAACTGGAAATCGCCCATCTATGACTCGATGTTTTTTTCACGGCGACATTTTTACAAAGTATAATAACCGAAAGCATTTTATTGATGCCACACGACTTTGCGCAACGACGCTATACTTTTTTTATTCCTTTCTCTCTCGATATATCCGCACCGGAGATAAGGAAACATTTATTCAAACGTAGATTGCATGAAGATTGTTGCAGAGCTCCAACGCGGTATCGCTATACAGTAAAAAAATACAATAACTGTAGATACACCTGTCGGTCTAATTCGCGTCCTGTACACTTCGAAATAACTGTGGGAGTTTATCAGGAAATTTTTTTCGTCGTCAACATTTTTTGTTTGACAACAGATAAGATCGTTCGAATTATTCTATTCCGAGTATTGTTTACTCAACGTGTAAGAGTAAATTTGAGTAAAAACCGGCGCGTTTGCATTTTGATGAGGGAGTCCCCCGATAAAATGCTCAATTAATTTCCCGTCGGAGAAAAACAATTAATATATTTCTGATTCCTCTTCAGTTCTGTTTTTTTTTCTGAATAAAAACTTTCCATCTTTATACAGCGATTCTCGTCGTTTTGTATTTAATTGGGCGGCGCGCGTGTGACTTTATGTTACGATACTTCTCGGTATAAAGTTTGTCGAAAGGAATGATGTCGACAGATATGTGATTCCCACCTATTATGTGAGTAATCTTTCTGACTAATAGAATCCGAGTGTGACGAAATATAATGAATTTGCAATATTTTTTTTAATCTCATTCGTGTGTCGATTAGCAATTGCATCAACTGCACAGTGTCGTTTCGGTATTTTTTATTTTATTATTTTTGTTTTCGCACGAAATTCGAAATCAACATCAATTAAATTAACTGCACGTCGCGATGCATCAGAGGAATAATTTCACGCACGCTCGAAAAAATAATGAGCTCAGAAAATTGTTTCTATTTTAATGTATGAACAGAGTGGGCTGTACAGTGGACTGTACAGTAATTTAACAACGAAATAAATTTTTAGCAAAGTCGTAAACATCGGCCTGTGTGCCGCGCAACATTTTTTATTGAACTGTTTACCACTTGCTTCGCGATTGTCGCGCATAGGTGTACATGTGTTTACGTAAAATATGATGTTCCCTGTAAATGAAGCGTCGCTAAAAGAAAGGTCACGTGTCTCCCCAGTAGTAGATATTAAATATTCGCTATTCGTCGGCTTTTTTTGACGCGCGCGCACGTGAGAACGTTTATCGCAAGAATACATGAGGCACGCCGCCTATATACCGTTGTGTGACTCAAAGTCTGCGAAATTTTCGCGAATCGCGACTTAATGCCTCGCTACTAAAGGCTAGGTATAAATAGGCAAGGCGAAAAGATTTTTCCTTTATGCAAATTTGTAGTTAAACAAAAAAAGACTAATAAGTATCAGAATATTCGCTTCGACGATTCTACGAGGAAAGAAAACCTCGTGTCGATCCTCCAAATATTGAATTGGAGCTTTTTAGTGATTTATTAATATAATATAATCTAGTAAAAAAACATCGAACTGATAATGAGAAGTTGTTATTTTGGAGGAGCTTAAAACTAATTGAATGAGAGTATGAAAAGTTCCGAATATAAGTCCATGTTAGTTTTTTGGCATTCTGAATCTATGAGTGACGCTTTCAAAGTTTATTGACATATTTTTTCAAACTTTTTAATGAACTCACTTAATTAGGGGTGTTGTAGAGAAACAGACCACTTTGTGAAGCATTAAATTCCTAATATTTACATTTTTTATGTTTACATCAACGAATGAATTAACGCGCGTAATCATGGGATAATCGAAAATCAGTTTAATATCTCTCAAGTTAGTTCAAACGATATTTACGATGATGCAGCGATATGTTTTAACCATATAAATATTAAAAAGATATTTATAACGTTGCAGATGTATCGCACTTTATCAGATAAGTCGCAGTGCAAACTTTCGGCCGTGAGTTCATAGTATTGCAGATAATGCGCGACGATATACTGGATGCTTTGATAGTTTGTAAAAAAAGCGAACAATGTAAATATTATTTTTATCGTTTTTGCCTCCAATAAAATTGCGAATATATAACGATAAGAAAAAGTCGTTCTGTATAATGCGTGTAAAAGCTATGATAAAGGTTATAGCTTCAATAATTGTTTTACGCCCATTAACATACATTGAAGCGTGGAAGCTATTTTAATTAAAAATTAAAAAAAAATGTTTGCTTATAATGAGCTGAAATTACAGGTGCTGTCCAAATTTGAAAAGGGTATTGACTTACTTCTAAGTAGATACAGACTGGTTCTCGCCAGACAAAGTGCAGCATTTGCAATTTGATGATTATGGCAAAATAAAAAAACAATAAGACATTCTAGTTCTTACAGACAACATATGGTCACTCTTGGCGCAAGAAATACCCAGGGAAATCAGTATTTTGTTAGGATCTCGATTTTTCTCAAGAATCTTCTGAAGTACATATTTCGTACAAATCAGTAATAGAATTTTTTTTCTTGTCAATTTTGAGTTTCTCTAAGCACTCTGGAAATAAGTGCGTTCATTTTGAAAACAAAAGATTCCGCGCAAGTAGATGAGTTCCGACTAATGACAGACGGGTCCTACCGCATCGGTACCTTATCTACTTGATCTACTTCTACGTATACCCCAACCTTTTTCATCCAAAATTCACGCTCAAAAATTTTGTTAACACTCTACTTCACCCTCTCAAAACAAAAAAAAAAACAATTAACAATCATCCAACCAGAAAGTCCATCCAACCATAGGAAATATTCTACGATTTCTTAACGGATGACGAAGATCATCAGGACCTCGCATCCCGACGATTTGCGCTCTATAAATAAAAAAAAACGAGAACCGCTCTCGCGTGCGTCAGTCGCTGCGGTTTCGTTGGCGCGCTCGCCAAGCGGCGAATGCGAGGGAGCAAGCGCGGCGAGACGGAGAAAGGGAGAGAAGTCGCGAGGTGGTGCGCGATTGGCCGCTCGGAACTGCGGGAAATCCCCAAGATCTCGGACACGCACACCACTGTGCACCGATGCACGTCAATCTCCTCGTTGCGCTGCCGGGGCATCACCGATCTTCTCTCTCTCTTTTTATCTCAGTCTCCGTCTCTCTTCCTCCCTCCAATTCATAAGGCGCGAGACGTTAAAGGCTGCCGTCCAACGAGCGGTTAAAGCTTATGCCGTGAATTTATTTCATTTGCATTCAGAATTTTTAGTTGCAAGCCGAGTCTCGAGTTTAAAAAAGCAAAAAAAGAAATGTTAGCTGTGTAGCAATTATGGGCTTTCACGGTTTCACTTATATTCTTCAATCGAGTGTACATATCAGCGCTTGATTTGAATTTTTCACGGAGGAGCGCATTAATTTCTATTAAAAGAGCAGCTCGATTCGATCTACGCCAATCGATCGTAACTTTTATAGCTCCACAAATACTTAGTGAACAATTTTAAACGAAAGTGCCTACCTAACAGATTGATTTTAAAGCAGGACGAAACGAGCGATTTCTCAAAATTTCACCAAATCGTATGACTTTATATAAATTTCCAGACCTAATGATTATATTTCCGCGCGAATTAATACTTCCGAAACTTCGACATTCGTCGATAACAGTTATACTGCTACACACCTCCTCTTGATTTATCGCCGACTCAATTAATTACAGATCCCATCGTAGATTAAACATTCCCCAATAGCAGCTGCATTGCCTTGTATAACTTCCTCAATGGATCGTAATTGGCGTTCCTCGGCGCTAATCCTTCGTCCGATCGAGTAAAATAATTCGGATCGGCACCCCAAAGAAAAATCGGCGCGCCTCCCCGCTGCTCATCAGGATCGTCTCGGTCGAAAAGCCAAAAAGTTTCGCGCGGCTTATCGGCCGCTGCTTGCACGGCTCTCCTCGAGGTCGCCGTTCTCACGGCGCCGCGAGGAAGGGGGAAGGCCCGTACGTGCGGCGGCGCTCGCGAGCCCGACTCGTCAGAATTTTGTGCGCGTGGTAAGCCGCGGCGAGCAGAGAAGCGACGCGCGCGCGGGTCGTCGCACGCACCCACGAGCTCGTGGCCACCGTCTAGTCTTCCGTGAGATAAAAGAAAAGCCGGAGCAGCCGACAGCCAGCGAATAGTAAAAATAAATAAGCAAATAAATAAATAAATTGCAAGAGCAATAATAAAAGGGTGAGTGCATGCCTCGGAGAAGGTCCAGGTCACCGCAGGCGAGAAGCACGGCCGCATCATGAACACCTTCGTGGACTTCGAGAAGACCGACATATCGAACGTGAGTATCATTGAGGGGGAGTCGAAAAAGCGCAAGAGCCCATATCGCGGGAGCTTGCAGTGCGCAGCGAGAAAAGTGCGTGACGACGAGTGTGTTTGTCCGAAGGTCGTGCTGAATCCGGACTACTTCAGGAGCTTCGAGGAAAATGAGGACCACCTGTTGCTCGACATGGACTCGTACGTGCAGCGTAAGGATGACGACCTCCTCGTCAACAGGGTCTGCGACGTGTCGGAAAAGAAGTGCTCTCTCGGTGAGTGCAGCCTTTTTACCTACGAACGTTCAATTTTTTCCTCGATTACAGAGGAAACGAGGAGTTCTTCGATCTTTTTTTGTGTACCGTCGTCAGTCGGCGGAGTATGAACTTCGCGCTTGAAGGAAACAATCGACGCGATGACGCGGCGCGCGTCAATTAAATTGCGGATTCTTTCTCTCTCTCTTTTTTTATTCTGTCTTTTTCCATCGAATTCTACGCGAGCTCTTGTTTTCATTTTTTTCTCTTTCATTCTTCCTGCCGTCTCAAGTTTTGTGCAGGTGAACATTCGCTGGCCTTGGAGCAACAACAGCCGGTAGACCGAGTCGATCAGGTTTTTGCTGAAAATGTTAAGTGTATGAAAATTACCGGCAATGAATTATTTAAACGCTCAATTATGCGGATCGCGGTCTCGTGCAAAAATATTAACGTCTCTTTTCATGAAGATCCGTTTTGTTAAATTATCTAGAAAATTAAGTCACTTGTGAGTAATACTATGATCGTGAGAATAGGAATTGTCGACGCGCGATCGAAAAATCGATAGGATTGACAAAAAATTGATGAAAATGTAAAATAGCGCGTTTTTGCTTCAATTGCGTTTGTTCGTCACAGACGTGCAAAACTGCTAAGAGACTAATTATTATTTTTTTTTATTTGCATTTGTATTTCATTGAAATTTTAATGTATCTACTAATTCCTACGAGAATTATAATGTTTTTTCTTTTTTTTTTTTAATTGAAACCATTATGATCAGAATCTTATTTAAAAAAGTGAATATCTTTTTTATGTGTGGATAAACTCACAACTTAGTTGAAAGGTATAGAAAAAGTATCGCGTGATTACATGTTTTTCATTTGAATTTTCTCATTCATGAAAAGCACAAAGTCTGTCCATTCAAAAAAAAATTAGCGATAAATTTTGCACATTTAATTTCAAAGGCGCAAAAACTGCTGTCAATTGCGCAGTAAGATTAATCAATATTGACATTCAGGATTTAAAAATTTAATGGAAATATGACTATTAATTAACAAAAAAATGTTGAAAAGTGCGGAGAAACATTATCATATTTAAGTAGTGGTGACAGACGATTGTCTAATTAGACCCTGCCATGTTGTTGCCACTGATTTTTTCCAAATATACGTTTTTAACTTGCGATCGTTTCTCAATCGTCAGTTTATCTAATTCTATCTTATACTATAAGATTTATTCCGCTGCTGAGAGAAAAGTGCGCAGTCATCGTTGGTTATACAGACCATAATGTTCTTTACTGATTTTATTTTAATACGATTCCCCACTTTTCGCTTTCTCTATGTAATAAACTTCTCAAAATGGCTATATTATTCACTAAAAAGTATTAAGTTACATTGAAAATTATATGTTCAAATTAAATGATTGTATGATTATAAAAATGCGAATTAAATAAGCAGAGTCACGTAGTTTTTTTTGTTTTGTATATTTATGTATAAGTTTATTATTCGATAAATGTTCGTGAAAATTATGTATAAAAATGCACTTATTAAGAATGCACAGACGACACTGTGCAAAAGACCTTTGGTGCGTTTGTCTGTTTTGCAGTTATATTATTTGCGCCTCTTCGTTTTCCGTCGAATCTAACCTAATTTTAAAACCAGACTTTTGCCTCATGAAAACAAGAAGTTTATCTATTCAAAACGGCCAATTAAAAAGAGTATTACATACTCGTTTGCTAAAACGAGCATTAAATTAACGTTTTTTTTTATTTATGGTAATCGGCGGAAATTACACATTAGCAAGTATACTTAAAAGTTTTCGATATCGTAGGTAGCCATTTTGAATTCTTTACAAGCACATCACTTCGATGTAGCACTTAAACGAGAACTGCATAAATAGCACTAGATTACATAAGCGTCGGTAGGGTCAAATAATAATTCGAGGATTGAAAACTTTGACACGGAAAAAATCAGCAGTCGTGCTTTGACCCAATAATGCGCGACCCGATCGGTTTTGACAAAGCAACATTGTACCAGCCTTTTGTTAACAAGCGAAAAAATATATAATTGTTTACCGTCTCGTTAAAAAAAACATCCTTGTAATGCATAAATGTATCCATTGAGAAACGCAGCACCACGTAAAGAACTTCTTTTACAGAAAGATCAAATCCTTATAGTAAAAAATTTTACATCCATAATATTAAGAATTATTATTATTTTAAGAATCCAACAAAATCCATAAAAATGTACTTGCTACTTGTTCGTACTTATAAAATTTACTGAATATAAGAAAAATAAAGAATATCGGCGCAAAACAGTGAAATTAACATTCCTAACGGTAAAAAATAACAATTTATTGGAGAAGTTAAGATTACATTTCAATAAGAGAAGAGGAATCATCCTTTTCAAAGAGTAAAATCTGTTTTTTTTCTAAATTCTACCGTTACTAAAAAGTCAATTCTACTTGTTTTTCAACAGTAGAATAAAATATTCTCTTTGATTTCTCCTGCACATACAGAACGCGATAAGTTAATTAAAAAAGAAAAAACATTGGAATGTAACGATCAACAGGTGAGGACACGGACGACGCGGACGGCTCAGGCTGGTCGTCTAAACCGATAGTCCACTGGAGTCAGGACGAGACGATAACCTGGCTGATGACCGCGGCATCCTGCCTGGGCCAACCTTACTGTGCGATCCAGCAGTCCCTGGCGCTGCCGGGTAAGGAGCTCGCCGCCCTCAGTCGACAGGATTTCTTGGCCCGGGACCCTGTCTATGGCGAGCGGCTCTACCAGCTGCTGCACACGCAGGTGCTGACTGGCTGCAAGACCTCCGGGGCGGAGTACCAGCAGCCGCCCAGGCGCGATGAGCCCGACGGCTTCCCCGCGGGGCTGCGCACCGAGAACGCCGCTGAGACCTTTCAAAACCTCTACCTCGAGGACGAGCACCAGAATGTCGGCTCCAATAACAATTCCGGTGAATAATGCGATTATTTATTACTTATTTACAATAAAAAGAAGGAAAAATTTATTTTTTTAATTGACGTAGGTGATGATTATGGGTAAGAGGTGGAATCCATCACTTTTACAGTGGATCAATATTTTTCTACGTGTTTAATTAAATTTTCGTGAAATTTAATCTCGATCACAGTAATTCACTCTATTCTACAAGTGGCTCATTGGACAGAACACCACTCGCACGTGTCTAATTAAACATCTAATTAGAATTATCTTTTATAGATTTAAATTAGATTGTTCTTTTATACGTTTTTAATTAATTTAATATTTTCGCATACAATTTTATCGATCACATTTTTTTAAACTAATGAGACTTTATACTTATATAAAGAGAATTTTATTTATTTATTCTTTTTTTTCTCATTAATTTTAAGAAAGTATTTAAATATTGATTCTGCACACTTGTACATTCGATTATCATTGAAACAATACAAAGTCAAAAACAATGATACTTGCATTCGTAAAGAAACTAATTCTTCAAATACTTTGCAGCGGTATCTTCAAGCTGCGACTTAAAAATTTCAGTTCAAACAGATCGAACCACGCCAACTTACTTTTATTTTTTTTATCTTATGATTGTTCAACTGTGAGGCCACCTGTTTATTCTTTGCACAGGATCGCGATGAAAATATTATCTTGATATATATTCATAAAATACAACAATTATCCGTAGGGATACGGCACTTAAAAAAGATTATTAATAATTAGTACTTGACATATTATCATTAAACTTTTTTTTCTTCAAAAATCTTCGTCGGTATATAATTTTCGAAGATATGCGAAAGTTTATCAGGTACATGCACGTTAAAAAAAAAAATAAAAAATCAAGCGAATGTAGAATATACGATCGATAATCTTTTTGTTCAAAAATAGAAGTATCTTATGAGAGGTGCAGAAAATTGTAAAGACGAGAGAAATAATTATTTTTCACCGAAAGTATTATGCATGCATGAGCGTAACGTATGCATAATATCTTAATCGACAAAAATATAATTACTGATTATACTCCTACAGTTTCTTGTATCTAGCAATTTTGTCGTTAACTATTTTTCCTCGTGCAATTTCTCGGGAAATTGTCGATGGAAATGACAAACGCGTGAAAAATGGAAGACGACAGTCTTTTATATATATATATACACACACACACACACACACATAAACATATATATGTATATACACACTTGTTTGTTCAAAAATTAATGCTAAACAGCGGCAGGGGAAGCGCTCGGCCCAATAATTACTCCGATAAAGCATATAGGTACATGATGCGTGATCGATCTTACGCGCGGGTGCGCAAAAACTTTTGAAGTGATAACTCTTTTTTTTTTCAACTTCAGTTCGCGAGTCTAGGCTTATAATTATTCCAAGTTTGATTTATCGAGTCGCGCTCGCTTGTTCTTACCTGGACTAGGATATTTGAAGTATAAGAAAACAAAACAATAAGTCGCAATTATAAGTTGAACACAAAATGGGAAGAGTTCCATGTGCTTTCGATAATTGAATACTCCATTAGTGTATGCACAAAACGAATTGCGCAACTGAGAACAAAACATCACCGTAAATAATTTAAAAGCTTGCGTTATTCAAGAGATAATTAAAAAAGTGGAGCAGGAGTACTACTTGTTGAAAAGTGTACGTCGCCGTCTATAGTAGTCACGTTTAGCTGCATTGCATGAAATTTCCTCTTCTTCCTCAATACTTCATTGAAAATGACGAATTATTTTCTGTATACTTGCTCATTGAAAAAAATTGGTAATATTCAGTAAATACTCACTTTGATGTAAATGCACGTATATATATATACATTCAGTATACAAATGCAAAAGTTGAATTACTTTTACAAGTAGGTTGCTTTGTAAAATTTCGCTAATGATTGCGCCTCGTTATAAACAAGCGTAAATCCCGAGCGGATAATTCTAAGAAAATGAAGTAAAAGAAAGTTTATCGGAGCATTTGCATTATTTCGATTACAAAATCCACTGGTGCTGATAAGATTTTTTTCCAGGGTAATGACAAAAATGGGTATACGAAATTAACAATAAGCAAATGTATCATTCGATAAAATTCTCTGTTCGCAGATGCGGAATCGGATAACAGCGTGGAGATATCGACGAAGCGTCCACCGGGCAGGCCGAGGCTCCTGAAGACAAAGAAGAATCGTAAGTAATCCCCGTAAAGAGCGAGCGTCTCGTTTTAGCGGCTTTATTGTGCAGTCATGGAAAATTGGCAAATTCATGAAAACAAAAAGTCCGTGCGCGATTCTATTATACCTCGGCGGGGACACTTGACGCGCATAAGCGAGTAACGCAACCTTCAAGAGACTTGTACAGTTGCGGATGGATAAATATAATATATATGTATACTTTCTTGTGCAAATGTACATTACATTTTTGCTTTTCTTTAGAGGGATGTACTGAAAATTTGATAATTATTTATAGCGGAAGCAAAAAACCCGCCGTGCACGAATAAAACTATAAGTTTTTGTGAATTTGCTTTTTAAAAAAGTACTTACAAATATTTAAACGTTATTACAGATACTGGAGCGATTGTATACCTTTTTTAAATAAAATCATTAACTTTAAATTAATTTTAAATTAAATTATAAACAGGAGTTTTTATTTGCGTATAGAATGATAAAAAATGTATGCGTTTACATTTATTAATTGAAATTAATTAAAGTACTCCGACAAATAATAGTATATTACGCAACAAGGGAGATGAAATAGAAATGGTCCCAGATCATACGTAAATTGGCAAGTGACAAACGTGTGATTTGAGGCATTCTTTTTTACTTGCCATGTTGCGTATACTATTTTCGGCCTAGCGAGGCTGAAATCGTAACCTTTTCGATCGAGTGCCGGGAGGAAAAGTTATGGTTTGCTCCCGCTAGGCTAAAAAATTGATTTTATGTAACATTTCTGTATTTATCAAGAAATTAACAAAATTTAATAGCACTACAAAAAAAAAATTATTTTAATAGAAAAATAATCAGAAAAGATATACGAACAGTAATAAAAAACAATCACTATGTCTGTATAAAGGTTCATGACTGGACTCGAAGGAAAAATTTAATTTTGATAATTAAACACATGTATCTATCCGCTTCTTTATAGCCACAAATCAGGGAAAACTTTGGGAATTTATAAGGGATCTGCTGCGTAACAGAAAAACCTGCCCGAGCCTAATATGTTGGGAAGACTATTCGCAAGCAAAATTTCGATTTGTTCGCAGTGACGAGGTCGCTAAGCTCTGGGGCTCGCGAAAGGGCAACACTAAGATGACTTACGAAAAGCTTAGCCGTGCCATGAGGTGAGCTGGTTGTTTTTTACCCGAAAAAAATTAAATTACTTAATTCAGTAAAAAAAATACCAAATGAATTTTCTTCGTTTAATTAAATTCTTTGGAGCTTCATTTATTGCGATGCATAAATATTTATATATTCGTCGCGTTTATTGCAATGAGCCATTTAATGAAAATAAGAAATTGTCGGGTTTTATTAAAAACTAATGAATATTTGTATTAAAAAAATACAAGATGCTCATTCCTATTCCACGTTTTTAAAGTCATTGTATATTATCTTTATTTTACTGCACTTCACCGCTTGCGAGGTAAAAATAATTCACTTTTGAGCTCACTCCAAGAATTTTCATATAGTACGTGGTATATTGCAACGTCTGAAATTGAGCATTAAAACACTTTTAACAACTTTACTTTTTAATGCATGAATAACATAATAACGTGACTATTATATATAATAACACATTAAACAAAAATAAACAAATTCATTAGTCTTGACATTTCTTCTCAAAGTTTATTACCTTGTTAATATTTATTTATCTATTCAACATTTTACTGTCAGAGTATCTTCCAAATCAAATATAATGAAACAATGAAAAATGAATTATACTTTAATTAATTACAAATACCTGCAAAATTATTTAATTCATTCATTTTGATAAAAAATGTAAAATAAATACGTCGAGTCTATTGATTTTTTTAAATAAACTTACCAAACATGTTGAATAATCCTAACACTCAGATAAAAAAAAGATAACATAAATGAGACACGCATGAATTTATCATTTCAGATATTACTACAAGAGAAAAATTTTCCTACCAGTCCTGGGGCGGCGGTTGGTGTATCAGTTCGGGCCCAACGCGACAGGCTGGCAGACCGACAATCCAAACTTTCGGTTTTGAGCTGATTCGAGTCTGACGTGCTAATAAAACGTCGCCCCAACAAGTCAGAAACCCCGACGGGTCGTCGCCGTTCGCGCACAAATAGTGACTTTTGACGTGATGCTCGCGAATCATCCGTCGAGAAGATAAAAAAAAAGAACAGTGAAGTTTACACCAAACGGGCATGCCAACGAAAAAGACTGATGTATTCATTACTGCTACGGAGAGTGAAAGATGAAAAAAAACATATTTTTTATTAATTCACCTCCTCCGAATCCCGGTTGGTGGACGTCTTTCGATATTGCTGTTATACTTAAACTCAGAGGTGAAGAGAACAGAGGGGCGAAAAAATGTTTCGAACGGTTTACCCCGTCACGTCATCGAGCCTAGTTTACTTAAGTGAATAAGAGAAGAAGAAAGCAAAGTGGACCAGTGTTGTTAAAAGTTTATAATCTTTTAATATATTCTATTGTGTAATATACATAAGTTGTATGTATAAATATTAAGATCATTTAACAAAGCGACTTCATTTTTGTTGCTCAATATGGTTACTCAATGTGAACCCGTAAATCACACTACTTTATATATAGCGAAAAAATCCCTACGCACATTGATTAATCCTCTATATACTTAAGCGAATTTTCGCTCGCCTACAATAACAATATTAATGTGTACAATAACAATTGATTCGCCTTATAGCTTTTTATCGTCGAAAAAATTTTCAAGGATCTTACTTTGCACAGCAAGCGAGTATCGTCGCGATTACGAACGACAAATCGATAAATTCGTAGATGCGGTATGCGCGACTTCGGTAATTCGGTTTTCCTTCGATACGGAGTTGATTCCGTAAAGAATGCAGATGGTACAATAAATCGACGTCGCACTGTCTACGTGCGGTTTGGCCTAAGTATCGGAACATACTTTTCATAACGGATTTTTTTTTTACATTTTTATGGTTTATTCTACAAAAATTCAATGGCCTGCCTCGACTAGCCCATCTTCGGTCGACGAACGGGCTTTTGTTTACGCTCTAGATTGCTATATCACAGAATTATATGAGATTTGAAACTTATGGAATTGTATTGTTTTACTTTTTTATTTGTTATTTTATCGCAAAAATTTACACAACACTTATGTGGACAATTATAGGCTTCTCCGTTCATTAAAAAAGTCGTTGATTAAACAGTTTTATTATTTTTTTGTTGGTAAAATTAATCGAAAAGCCGAAGATTTACTTAATCCAAAATCTTATCTTCATGAAAGCCCTTTAAATATCGTTACTGTTATCATCTAATTTGTAATAGGAGTTTTAATCAAGCCATTCGAATAGTAGAGTTTTTATTTTAATTGTTATCGAAGAAATTGATATCTAGTACAAGTTTTAAATAGCGAAATGCGAAAAATACGATCGATCTAAAGGATCCATTGAAATTTCTTTATTTATATATAAGTTTATTATTATTTGGATTGGCGTATTACGTTGCATTTTTACTATCTTTTGTTTTCGTTTAACAACCTTTCATTAAGCTTAAAATCTTAAATTGGCGTATACGCTCTACTTCTTAAATGTTGTATTATAAGGTACTGTAAAACACGTCTTTTTTCAATTTTCTTTTTTCAATTCTGTGGCAAAAATTAGCGAGCGCTCTAAAGGCACAAAATTCGGAAGGTTGGAACTATTATTAATGTAACGCTTTTTTTAACGAACACTAAAAAGTTCGATTGTAATATCTCGAAAATGAGATTGTACGATTAAAAATGCTTCTTGTTTTGTTTTCTTTTTCTTTTTTTTTTAATTTTTTTCCGTTTTTATTACTTTTTTGTTTGTGTAAAGCTTATTAATGGTCATTTTAAACTTAATTATAATTGAAAATGCTTACATAGCAATATTAAAAATTCCTAGTTTTAATTTACGCATGCATCAGTTTTAAATTTTTCTGTCATAATTCAAACGGTGGTTAAATTACAAGATTGTACTGTGCACGAAAAATATTATGACGGAGTAATGTGCGCAAAACTTGTACTTGGTTCCGGCAAAATAGTTTCAAGACAGTAAAATATCATAAATGCGGAGACTCGCCCAAAAAATAGATGGTTTTACGAAAGTGCGATATGAGAAAAAGCATATCGTGCAGTAAAAAGTATCGACGAAATAATAAAAGTTGATTGCGAACGCAAAATAGTCGTGGTCGTTTGCTTATGCTTAAATGTTGGGACGTAGCGTTTATCTTAATCTAAATAATAAACTTGACTGAAATCTTTTATCTGGATGGTCACGATTAAACCTCGGACGTCCTTGACATGTCTGCGGCAAATTAGTTTGCCAGTCACAACCTCACCTGAAATTCAAATAAGGTTTTATTCGCGTCTCGACAGAAATGCTATTTAAATAAAAATAGAAATGCAAGATACCTTCTGTGATACTGATTGGTTCGCTTAAGGAAAATACGGTTTGCTTCCAGTGAGTAGGATTAGCGTGTGGTCCTGTGCTAAAATGTACAGGATTTTCCAAATCGAAAAATATATCGAAATAACCGATGATTGCCGTTAAAGAACCGCTCTTTTTAACAATAAGGCTGAATGGTGCTGAGAAATTCACGCATTCTGTGGTCACCGTATAGAGATCAAAGGATTGTATTTCAGTGACGTTGGTTACTAAGTCTTGGGCATTACAAAATTCTATACTTGGCTCGCGCACCACCTCTGCTTTCATGCAGCTCATTTTAAAACCGTACACGTTGGACCAATAATCAACCAAATCAATGTACCGCTCTATAATTTAAAACAAAGTAATCAAATTAGTTATTGGAAAAATTAATCTGGAGGATGATGGTCTTAAAAAATAAGATAGTGTACTTGTATCTCCACTGCCTATAAGACTGATTGTACACCTGTTCGGTAAAAGGTTGCCACCTGGCTTAAGATAATGGTCCCTTGCGTAAATAACTGAATCCAGCATACCCTCGAACAATAAAAAGTACCCCATCCACTCAGACACAATAGCATCCACCTTATCAACATCTAATTCAATATCTTCAAGTCTTCCTTTTTTAGTGTTATAATATTAGTAAGATTGTTTTCCCTATAATATAGATTAAATATTCATTAAAAAATGGTTAACTTTAAATTTTAATTTTTTAAACACAAACCTGACTATGTCCATTGCGTGATAAATAATATCTGATTGATCTACACTAATGACTTTCTTACAACCAGATTTTGCTGCGAACATTGAAAGAATTCCAGTTCCACAACCAACATCAAGCATAGTACAATTATTAAAAATATGTGAATTTGTCAGAAGGGCATCACGATAACTTTCTGTTCGAACTTTATCCTAAAATTGGAAAGTAAATAGTGAATGATTAATATTTATTTTAAATTTGGAAATTAGAAAAATGAAATCTACGCCAATTACTGTTAACATTTCATGATGAATAGCAAAATGACTATAAGTGTTGAAATATCCTTGGTCAGAATTGGATCCAACATCCTTTACAGATCTTTCTTTGGGTATATCAACTTCGTCAAATACAAGCTTTTGAACCTTTTTTGTCATTTCTTCAATTTGCTAAAATTAAATTAGATAAAAATTAGGCTTTTTCTCATAATCAAATAAGCCTTAAATTTACAGTATCCTCATACCTGTTTAGCTAAAAGACAAGCTAAATCCCTTTGCTCCAACTGAGCTTTTAACGATTGAATTGTTCTTTGCAATTCAGCGAAATGCATTTCTGATAGTGTGACTCCTTCAGATTGAGAATTCATTGTGTATTCATTAGAATTTAAAACTGTATCCCCAATGTCATCCAAATCTATAAAGAAAATTTTAATCGTTAAAATAGAACTAAAAAATAACACACCATTTATATTTTAACACTTACCTAACATAAGCCAAGGATCATCTTGAATTACTGGAGTTAAATATTCATCACTTTCCCAAGTCTTCACACTCAATGCTTTCAATTCCTCTGGAGTAATTTCTTTCTTTCTAATAAAATTGATCAATTTTATATAAGAATAAAAATCAAGAGCGTATCTACTCTTGAAAGCTGCAAAACTAAAATTGTGCAACGACTCCAAATGTTTCAAGGCATCTGCGAAGTTGTTACAAGTAATATTGCAGAACAGGCACTCTATGACCTGCGCTTCATCAACCATCTCCTCCCAGTCATCGTCGCTTTCAGATTCGCTTACTCCATCCATGTGTGAAATGTGTTTCTGCTCCAACTCTTGCGAACCTTTGAAAAATTTTAAATCAATGAGTTTATAAATAACCATGAAAGGGAAAAAATCAATTTCATTCACAAAGGCTGGCTACATATAAGAAACACTTGAAAGGCCTGCAATCAGGTTTTTCTGTTCATACTATTGATTGAGAAGAAAAAGATTGAACATGTATATCTGTATTTAGATTTAGTGAGCATTGACAGGCAATATATGCAATTTCCTCCAAATTTCCTTACCTTTGTCAGTCATCTTGCAAAAAAAATGTTTTTGGCAACGATTAAACAATAACAAAAATCAAAGTCAAATCTGCGTGCATTAACCACTTCATTGAGAAGCCTTAGCACGTGTTTTATCACTTGCCCGCGCCTTCTTCCACACTACCATTTATACGCTCTTCTATACTCGAATAGAACTTGGTGCGGGACACAAACGCATATGAAGTTTACACCAGAATTATCAGGCCAGGCGGCGTGCAAACACCATTTTACTTCTTATATTTATGTATTGGCTCACCTGAGAATCAAATAAGTATACAATTTAAAAAGAAAAAACGAATTCATTTATAAAAATAAAAGCATTTTTTCTTATTTACCTGTATAAATTAATTTTCAAGTACATCAGCACTTGCCGCCAATTTTAGATAGAAATGAATAAGTATATGTATCGATATGTATAAATAAATGTAATAATAAGAATAAACTTTGATGCCTTGAGGTGAGAAAACATACGCATGCGCATAGCATCCATCACAGTGTCGTCAATGCCATTCCTGCGACATAGAAATAGATACACAGAGGGCAGCAGCCTCGTTATGCTGCAGTGTCTGATCAGCGGCTGACCAAAGTAATAGCCGCAGTCGAAGAGTTGTTTATGTGGAGTTCGGAAAAGTTAGAATGTAAGCTCAGCAAGAGGACGAATATTGACCTGTACATACTTTACAGAATAAATTCAAGACGAGGAATTGCACCCCAGCGAGCAGTAGAATGTGCGTCAGGACGTGCTTTTCACGCTGCAGATAATATCAGGCCTGGCCGGGGAAGAACGTACACAGGCGCAACAAGAGGTTAACAACCTTTCCTCCACTTCGCTTTCCCTTATATTGCGGACTTTCCTTTTAAAATTTTTCGTAACGTTTGTCTTTTTTTTTGTCACAGAGTGTCGGTACCTTCTTCCACGATGGTAACTGGACCGCCGGAGCATGGCTTGCAGGCCGACGTCGTTTTTGTTATTGAGAGCACGGCCACCAATGGTGCCTATATCAATGATTTTAAAACAAATTATCTTATACCCACCTTGGAGTAAGTATATAATTTTATGAAAGCATGAAATATCAAGTCAATTGGTAACAGTTTGCTTGACTGTTTCGATGAATGTTTGAAATGATAAATACAGTTAGATATGACATTGCACAACTTCCTTGTGACATTAGCTTAAAAGTGCATAGGAATGAATGTTTTATACTTGAAAACTTTTTGAATTTATTTTTAATGATTTTTCTACTTTACAGATATTTTAGTCAAGGTGGTATAGAAGACAGAGAATTCGCATCGGAAGTAAGAAATCTTAAAGAAGCACAATTATTAATAAGTTTAAAACAAAACTTATTAAATTATTGTATTATGTTTTTAGACTAGTCAAACACTCTATGGTATTGTTGTGTATCATGCAATCGACTGTCTGCCGTCTCCATTTACAGGAGCATTTGGTCCATTTTCCAACCCTCACAAACTCCTGCTTACTTTGGAAAAACTTGAGTAAGTGTATTCTAATTTTATTAATTGAATGTTAACAATCTAATCAGAAGTTTTAAATTCATTTTTGTTTCAAAATAGAATGGTTGGTGGGAAAGGAGAATCTCATGCCAACATTGGAGAAGGTCTCGCCACTGCCTTGCAGTGTTTTGAAGATCTGCAAGCTCGCAGAGAACCAAATATAGCATCACAAAAACACTGTATTTTAGTTTGTAATTCACCACCCTATCAGATTGGAGTTCAAGAGTCCTTTGCATTTCCTGGATTAACTTTGGAAAAATTAGCTGGCGTTTTTCAGGAGGTAAAAAAACTTGTACTTTATTTTAATCTATCATTTCTTTTGAATCAATCTAAAATAGTGTGTTAAATTTGCAGAGAAACATCAGCCTTTCTATTCTATCACCACGAAAGATATCTGCTTTGTTTAAACTCTTCGAAATGGCCGGCGGCGATCTACAGTCGTCACAGACAAAGAACTACGCCAAGGACCCGCGCCACCTCGTCCTCCTGCGTAATTACAATCTGAAAGAAAGCCCGGTGAGCCCGACGACGGCGGCAACAGCAGCGGCCGCAGCGGCCGCGGCAGCAGCCGCCGGGGTCACGGGGACGCCGGGCGCCGCCCAGATAGCCCTTAGCCCTCTGCAAAGTAATGACAGTCCCAATCCCAATCAGACACCTCAAATTGTCTCACAATCTGTCACACAAGCACAACAAGGTCCACCCGCCTCCTTCCGCAATCAGACACCTCAGAACATAAACTCTGTGCATCAACAACAACCACAGCAACAACAAGCAGTAAATCAGCAACAACAACAACAACCTATGTCCGCACCACTTGGCGGCAGAACGCAATTCAATCCACAACTTTCAGCTCCGCCGACTTACCATCCGACCACGATGGGCGCAAGACCACCACACCCCCGTGGCTGGATGAGACCACCGTACATGAACCCGGGTCCTGGTGCTGGCCCGACCAGTCAAGCAACACCCACACCTACCAACAACCAGAGCAGTGCGCTCATCGCCCAGCTCTCTCAACCGCCCACAGCCACTATGGGCCTCAATGTACAGCCTTTTGCTCAGAGAATGGAAGGTGATTATGCTCTTTGTATTTTTTATTTATCCATGTTGTGTTATTTGCACTGTCTAAAAATATGTAATTTTTCGTGACAATAGTTTTGCATTGTTACAGCTTACTGTTTTATGTAAGAAAAATATTTATATTATTTATATTTTATATGTAAAACCTTAATGTTCCATTAAATTAATATTTCTTAATTGATAATCTTCGTAAAAGTTTTCAATATTCAAGTAATTGTTAGAGACATTTTGTTACTAGTTGCAAATTAAATTTACGTTGTAAAATCTAGGAGCACCAAATGTTGCAATGGCCACAAATGCACAGCAAGCTCAACAACAGCAACAGCAATTGAATCAGCAGCAGCAGCAACAACTCCGGTTAAACATGCAAGTGCAGCAACAACATCTTCAGCAACAACAAAATGCTGTGCAGCAACAAAATGCTCAACAGGCGTCAATGGGTATGCAAGCACAGCCACCCATGAGCCAAGCTGGTCCTCAGCTCAATGTCTCTGCCGTTAGTCAGGCAATGACATCACAGGTTCCTCAAACAGTTACAGCATCACAAGCGCCAACCCAAGTTCAAGCATCTGTATCTGCTCAAATGTCTCATGCTCAGCAGGTACGAGAAAAAATATCTTTGTACAGAGTATAATAATTGTAATTTTTTTGTTTATTAATGCTGTTTATATGCAACAGGGAAATAATGCACCTGGATCTGTAAATCAACCAATGATGAACGCCGATCGCACAGTCATATGGAAAGGAGTGCTTGAATGGGTGGAAAAGAGTAAGAACACAAACGATGCTCAAAAACAGACTTGGCAGGTTCCTTGTCAAGTGTCAGCAACGTCAAAAGACGGCGAACCAGAAGTGTTAGTTTTACTTTTAATTGATTTCCTTAATTCGATACTGCAGTACAAAATAAAATAAATAACTTTTTATATTTTTACAGGAAAGCTGAATCGTGGCCTCTAAAACTTATTATGCAGTTGATGCCAAAAATGTTGATAGGAAACATCGGTCAAGCTTACTTAAAAAACTCAAAATCAGTCGTTTTTTATCCATCGGCATGTGATGCATTAGAATCACTAATAAAAGTGATGTCGAATGGCTTTGTAAGTAGTACCTTTTTTAATTAATCTATCCTTTTATTTAGTATACTTAATTCACAAAATTTAATACAAAAATTTAATTACATCCAGGCGGGCTGTGTGCATTTCACATCGACTCCTACATGTAATATTAAAGTATTATTACTGTTATACACTGCTGAAAAGCGAACTTTTATTGGTTTTATCCCTAATGATCAGCAGGCGTTTGTTGATCGTTTAAGAAAAGTTATTCAGCAACAAAAGTCTACTCATGCGATGAGTCGTTTAGGTCCAGTTACCTTAAGGGTAAGTTGCATTGATTATTAAAAATTATTTAATTTGAAATTGAAATCTAATGATTGTCTACAATTCCAGCCAACTGGCCCAGGAACGGGTCCTGGTGGAGCCGGTACGAATGTAATGCCAGGAGGAGTACCCAACACTGGCATTTCACAGAGCGGAATTCTGATGTCCCAGACAAATACAATGACCATGGGTGGTGGTCAAATCACGCAGAATGTAATTCCGAACAATGGCTTGCCTCAACAATCACTTGCATCAACAACAGTACAACAAAATCAACTTAATATTCAAGCTGTTGGCCTAGCAGCAGGTGGAGGAGGTCCACAAGGGCAAATCAATGCCGGAGCAGCTGGTATGATTGGTCAGCAGATAGAGAGACAGCAGAATTTGCAAAGGATACATCAATTACAACAAACTTTGGAAGCGGCACAACAACAAGAGGCGCAGTACAAATCGCAAGAGGCTCAGTATAAAACTCAAATGGAAGTCGGCAATGTAAGTATATCTCAGATGTTGCAATATTTGTATTTAATCTCTTTCTTTGGCCATAAATAAATTTTAGTTTACTAATGGTAAAATGTTTCAATACTAGATTCAGCAAAATCTGGAATATGCTCAACAACAGGAGTTGCAATATAAACAATTAGAACAGGCTCAACAAGCGCAGAGAGGCTTAAATCCTGGACCAGGTATGCAGGCACCTCAACCAAACGCGCAGCGAATGTTACGACCTGTAATGAACAATACTCTTGGATTAAGGCATTTGCTTCAACAGGTAAAATAAGTACAACAAAAATGTATTAATTGTATTAATTGTATTAATTGTGTTAATTGTAATTATTGTATTTTTATAATTTCTTAGCAACAACAGCAACCACAGTATAGGCAAGTCCTTGGAATGCAGCAACAGATGGTTGGACCTCGAGGTCAGATGGCACCAAGGCAGATAGCTCCAGGCAACCCTCAAAATCAACAATTTGATGAAGTATCTAACTATTACAATAATCAGCCGTTTGATTAATTATCTAATTTCTTAGTTGAAAAAGGAATAGATTTTAGTTAATTAATTCATTTTATATAATATATTTATAAATTTAATAAAAAATAATTGTTTTATTTAAATAAGGAAAAAAATCGTATATTTTTTAATTTCACTGAGTGAGACGTCTAATAAGTCGGTTTCTTATAGGCTCACGTATCACCAATATCCATGCAAACAGGTTTCAGTTTCACGGACATACACATGTTTATATCATAATCACACAAACACGTGGTCGCTGGACACCTAACCCTGCTTTCTAAGCTATATCAATGCGGCGGTTTTTTTTATTGACAACTTGAAATTACGAAATCAAAATTAATCTTATATGCAACATAGAAATTTTCTTATTGAGAATATTTTAAACACTAATTAACAATATCAAACTTTTTTATTTATAAGTACAGTTTATTTTAATAATCGTAAATTTTTTATTTACGTTTTATAAATAACAAGGTAAGCCAACAGTATTTTTACAAGACTGTTCATTAAATGTACATATTAAAATTAATAAGCAAGTGAACGAAGGTCTCGGAATTTTGTATTATTCGTGCACGTCAGTAAGAAGACGTGCGCGTATCTCAGTACACAAAAACAATTACGAAATTTATTTATTACGTCAACAGTTTTTTACTTTGGCAAACGCTGTTCTTTAGCAAGTAAGAACTGATAAGCGTTTGAATGATAACAGTGACTCTTTCATCACCCGCTATTTTGTTGAGATCTGGGGGGTCTGACCGGGTCTCATAAATTATTCCATTAATTTTTGCGACATTCCGAAAGGCGGTCATTGCGCGAGTACCAGGTGATGATAAAAGATTGAACAGTGGATCTGAGACAATCAACTGTGAATCAAATAAATTTTTCAAAATGGTCATGTTGAAGTTTTATAAAAATCCTGGTTTAAAAATCAGTCAGCTGAGAAGTAAATTAGAAAATTTAGTTAAAATATCAAATACAATCAACAATGTGGAATCAGAATTGTGTTATTACATTGAATCTAAAAGTCCTTTAAATAAAGAAGAAGTAGATACAATTAAATGGATTTTATCGTCACCGTTTGAACCTAATCAATTAGTTGATACCAGTGCCTTTCAGGATGATAAACTTGTCATTGAAATAGGCCCAAGGTAATATTATTTATATTTTGTTTTATTATTTACAATTTCAGATTCTAAATTTTTACTTTTATTTATTTCTAGATTAAATTTTTCAACTGCCTTTTCAAGCAATGCAGTATCAATTTGTAAATCTGTACAGTTAAATAATGTAACTAGAATTGAACTTTTTACAAGATATTTAATTCACTCCTCAAGTAAATTAGATAAAAATATTGAAAATCAGGTAAAACTCAATATTATATTTAATAAAAATTCTCTATTGTAAAATAGAAATTTTTAAACTCTTAGGTAGTTGAAGTTCTTCATGATAGAATGACTGAATGCAGATACATAAAACCCATTGAAACTTTTGACCATGGATTTAGACCTGAAAATTGGTTTGAAGTTGATGTAATGAAACACGGAAGAAAAGCTTTAGAAGATGTAAATTCAAAACTAGGTATTTTACATAATATTTTTACTTTCAAATTATTTTTAAATTGCAGATTAATTTTTCTTTTTTATTGCACATTAGGATTAGCATTTGATGATTGGGATTTAGACTTTTATACAGAAATGTTCCGCAATAAACTTAAGCGCAATCCAACAAGTGTGGAGTGCTTTGATTTAGCTCAATCGAATAGTGAACACAGTAGGCATTGGTTTTTCAAAGGTCAAATGGTTGTTGATGGAGAAGAAAAAGACAAATCTCTTATAGATATGATTATTGATACGCAAAATACATCAAACCCAAATAATGTTATCAAATTTAGTGACAACAGCAGTGCCATAAAAGGATTTGAGGTCAAAACATTACGTCCAATTAATACAGCTGGTCCTAGTTCATTTAAAGTAGCCGAAAGCAACCAGCATCTTATTTTTACTGCTGAAACTCACAATTTTCCTACTGGTGTAGCTCCCTTCAGGTATAAAATTTGATTTCTCAATATAGAAGTGATTTTTCTAAATAAATAATTAATAGTATAATACTGAAATTGTTAGTGGAGCTACTACTGGAACTGGTGGTCGTCTTCGTGATGTACAGGGTGTTGGAAGAGGTGGTTATTACATTGCTGGAACAGCTGGCTATTCTGTTGGAAACTTACACATTCCAGGTATAAATAATAAATCATATAAGTGGAAACAAATGTGAAATGAAATTTTTTAAATGAAATATTTACTAATTTTCTTTTTAATTTAAGGGTACAAGTTGCCATGGGAAGAAGAATTGGACAAAAAGTATTCTGTCTACCCCAATAACTTGGCACAGCCACTTGAGATTTTAATAGAAGCGAGTAATGGAGCGTCTGATTACGGTAACAAATTTGGTGAACCTGTAGTATTAGGATTTGCCCGGTCGTTTGGAATGCCAGATGCTGCCGGAGAACGACGTGAGTGGATAAAACCAATTATGTTCAGCGGTGGAATAGGCTCTATGGAGGCTAACATGACAAAAAAATTATCTGCTGAACCAGGTATGACATTGCATATTTAAGAAAAATAATTGTTTCCATTCCAGTTAACAAATTTTTTTTTTCAGGTATGCAAGTTGTAAAAATGGGAGGACCAGTATATAGGATTGGAGTGGGCGGAGGTGCAGCTAGTTCTGTCGATGTAATTTTAAATGAACAGCCTTATCATAAATCAAGTGGTTAAAGTCATTAATAAAATATTTTTGTTTTAGGTACAAGGTGATAATGCATCAGAATTAGATTTCGGAGCAGTGCAGAGAGGAGACGCTGAAATGGAGCAAAAATTAAACCGAGTCGTAAGAGCCTGCATGGAGATGGGTGACAAAAACCCCATTTTGTCCATCCACGATCAAGGAGCCGGAGGAAATGGTACAAAAACAGTTTATCTCAATTAATGAAATGTTATAATAGTAATAAATTATACATTTTCACCACACGGGAACAAATTTCAGGTAACGTATTAAAAGAATTGGTAGAGCCCGCGGGAGCGGTGATATTTTCAAAAAAATTCGAGCTCGGTGACACTAGTCTCAGTACTTTGGAAGTGTGGGGTGCCGAGTACCAAGAAAACGATGCGATCCTTTGCAAACAGGAGGACACTAACTTACTGGAAAAAATAGCGACCCGCGAAAGATGCCCGATAAATTTTGTCGGCACCGTCACCGGCAACGGCAAAATCATCCTCTCGGAGGAAGACGATTGCGACGCCAGCAAGTACATGAACAAAAATCATACGTCCAAGAGGCGACACCCTGTTGATCTCGAGTTAGAATTAGTTCTCGGCAAAATGCCTCGAAAAGTAATTCATATAACAATTTTTTTTATCAATTATTAAAAAACCAACTCCAAATCTTATTTTTATAATTTTGTAGACTTTCAAATTGGACAGAGCAAAGCTTAGCCCACCATCGATCCGAATAAAGAACGTTCCATCGATCGAGGCAGCATTGGATCGCGTACTGCGGCTACCGTCGGTAGCGAGCAAACGATATCTCACGAACAAAGTCGATCGTTGCGTTACGGGCCTGGTAGCGCAGCAACAATGCGTCGGACCTTTGCACACGCCACTGGCCGACGTCGCCGTCGTCGGTCTTTCCCATTTCTCAACTGTAAGCACACCTTCACCATACTCTGAGACCACTGATCAGACCTGAAAATAATGTCTAATTAATCTAATCTAATTAATGTTGTCCTTAGGCCGGCGTAGCGAGCTCAATCGGGGAGCAGCCGATCAAGGGTCTGGTGAACGCAGCTGCCGGCGCGCGAATGACAGTGGCCGAGGCCCTGAGCAACCTGGTCTTCGCCCGGATCTCCGAGCTCGAGGTATGCACCAAAAATAATTCAGCCTTAGAGCGCGAGACGAATGTCCGTCCATTTGTCTAAAGCTTTTGGTTTGATTTCAAGGACGTCAAGTGTAGTGGCAACTGGATGTGGGCTGCCAAGCTGCCGGGCGAGGGGGCAGCGCTCTATGACGCTTGCGTCGCCATGTGCAACGTCATGAAGGAGTTCGGTATTGCCATCGACGGGGGCAAGGATTCGCTCAGCATGGCCGCTCGCGTCGCTGAGGGTGAGGTCGTAAAGGCACCTGGTACGCTCGTTGTCTCCTGCTATGCACCTTGTCCTGATATTCGCCAAGTAATTACAATTATTTAAAATAATTTGTTAAAAAGTATTTTTGTTTGAAAGAGTAATGGAAAATTTGTTTTCGTTGCAGGTGGTTACTCCAGATCTGAAAGCTCCTGCTCTGAAAGAAGAAGGAACACTGGTATTCATTGATCTGTCTGCTGGCAAGAGTCGTCTTGGCGGAACTGCATTTGCTCAGGTTTACAATCAATTGGGTGATAGCGTTGCCGACATCGAAAGCGCCGCGGCTGTCAAGAATGCCTTCAAAGCTACTCAAGAATTGATTAAAGGTAGACATCTAAATAATAATTCGTTTTCATAAAATATTTTAAGTACTTTTGTAAATACATTTTTCGCTTTTTTAAATAGACGGTAAAGTATTGTCGGGTCACGATGTGAGCGACGGTGGTCTTATCACCTGCATCTTGGAAATGAGCTTTGGTGGCATTTCCGGAATTGACGTAAATGTTAAACACAAATCTGGTAGTGCTGTAGACATTTTGTTTGCCGAAGAAGTGGGTTGGGTGTTAGAGGTTCGCAATAAAGATATTGAAGATGTACTTAAGGTATTTAAACAACATCAAGCACTTGTTGCGCACGTTATTGGAAAATCTACTGGATTTGGTGTGAATTCACAGGTAGATTAAAAACATTCTTTTTTAAATTTGACTTCGTAGAATGTTTCGTTTAGAAAATGAAAATTTTCTGTTTAGATTCAAATAGCTGTGAACGACGAGTCTGTGTTGAGTTCTACGGTTATTACTTTAATGAACATTTGGGAAGAAACGAGCTATCACCTAGAACTTCTTCAAACTAACACCGAATGCGCTGCTGAAGAATATAAAAACTTAAATAAAAGATCAAGCCCATCGTACAAGTTAACTTTTGATCCCGACGTAACTTTGCCAACGAAACCAAATCGTAAGTTACTTAAAATTAATTTTTGTTGTTAATTTTCGTTGATGAAAAAATAAAATATATTTTAAATTTCAGTGAAAATACCGGTAGTAGTTTTGAGAGAGGAAGGAACAAATGGTGACCGTGAAATGGCTGCATCTCTAGTTCAAGCTGGCTTCGAAGTCTGGGATGTGACTATGCAAGATTTATTAAATAATCAAGTTTCGCTTGATAAATTTAGGGGAATTATTTTCCCTGGAGGATTCAGTTATGCTGGTAAGAAAATTGAAAACAGTTCATCTTCATGAAACTTATTATAAAATATCATTTAATTATATAAATATGATTTAATATTATAAATATCATTTAATGTGATTGTAACTATTGATCATTTCATTCAATTATTATCATTTTTAGATGTTCTCGGCTCTGCGAAAGGTTGGGCAGCAAGTCTTCTCTTCCATCCAAATTTGCAAAAACAGTTGCACGACTTCGTCGCTCGTCCTGACACTTTCAGTTTAGGAGTTTGCAACGGTTGCCAATTAATGAGTTTACTGGGGTGGATTGGAAATACTGAAGACGGTAATTTTTTGTAATTTCTTTAAATATATTTTTATTTTTGAAGCAAAATAATAACTAAGTAAAATTCCAGGAAGAACAAACGTGGTTTTAGATCACAACGATTCTGAACGTTTTGAATGTCGGTGGAGTACTGTGAAAATTGAGAAATCACCTGCGATTATGTTGCAAGGAATGGAAGGAAGCGTGTTTGGCGTGTGGGTTGCACACGGAGA
This sequence comes from Sycophila sp. Sp_5, assembly GCA_018906775.1. NCBI lineage: Eukaryota > Metazoa > Arthropoda > Insecta > Hymenoptera > Eurytomidae > Sycophila > Sycophila sp. Sp_5. Next base: position 366,454 of record JACCID010000033.1, read on the forward strand.
AGGAAAGTTTACTTTTCGTAACAAGGACGTCCTTGCTAAATTGAAAAATCAAAACTGTCTTGCTATTAAGTATACTGATGATAACGGCGTCACAACAGAAAAATATCCTATGAATCCAAACGGTAGCATTGGTAAGTTATTCAAATCGTATAATTTCTTTGGTACTGAAAATTAATTGATTTCAATTTTTTTATTTGAAATATCAGAGGGAATTGCCGGAGTTTGTTCAGCAGACGGTCGTCATTTGGCTATGATGCCACATCCGGAAAGATGCACTCAAGCATGGCAATTACCCTGGGTACCTGCTGATTGGAAACACAAGTCTTCTCCATGGCAAAGAATTTTCGATAACGCGTACATGTGGTGTGTAGAGCATGTTTAAAATCTTAGCTCAGTGATATATTTTGCATACTCATTTTCATGAAACATTTTGTAAGAAACATTTCTTATGATACTAATCACTTAAATACTTTTTTACAATCTATTTTTGTACTAAATATTAATCAAATGTTAGTTAATTAAAAAAGTTGTTTATATTTGTTACTTTTATACATGTATCTTAAAAATGTACAATAATTACATAACAAACGTTGTGCATTTTAGAAAACATTATATATACATATTATTTTTTTGTCAGAAAAATCCTAAATAAAAATTCAAAATTAATATTTCTTTAATTTTGCCACAATCTCAATACTTTGTCCTTCCCTCCTGATGCAACTTTAATTCCATCGGGTGACCAGTCCACAGCATACACTTCATCTCCATGTCCTGGTAAATCCTGATGCAACTGTTTTGTTTTCATACTCCAAACTGCAATTTATAATCATTAAAATCAATTTTTTTAAATATTTTGTCAACATAAAAATAATTTTGAATATACCTTTCAAAGTGGAATCTGCACTTCCACTTACAAGAAGTCGCGAATCTGCGCTCCAAGCAACAGAATAAACAGCTTGCACGTGGCCTCTTAAAGAAGCAATATATTTTCCAGTATTGGAATCCCACAATTTTATTGATTTATCAAATGATGCCGACGCAATTAAACGACCATTTGGAGAAAATTTTACATCATTAATTAATTGCTGATGACCTGTCATTCTTGCTAAAAATAAAGGTTGGTAAATATTTACATTTTAGGATAAAAAATATATATGTTAAATTCGATAATTATAATAAATACCGAGGGGTTTTTTTTCTTGCTCGGGCTTCCATAAAAATAAAGTGAAATCATCTGATCCAGAAACTAGTTTCTCTTCACCTACAGACTGATATTCTTTTAAAGCATAATCTTGATTACTGATTTTTTCACTATCTTTGGTGGCAGGAATGATACGATAAGGTCCTATCCTAAGGACATAATCTACATTTAAGGCCAATGTATTAACCCAATGTCCGTGACCTTCTAAAGTTCTACAAAGTACACCCTAAAAATTAAATTAAAATTAATTAATAATTTTAAAAATTTTCTCAATATTTTTTATTATTAATAAAACAAATACTTACATCTTCTGCTCGCCATACTTTAATAGTTCTATCTTGTGATGCTGAATAAATTAAACCACTGCCTCCCCATTTCACACAAGTGACACTTTTAGTATGACCTGCCAGTACCAGCAATGTATTACTAAGTGTAGTATCCCATATCCTCAAATCACTGTCTTTTGATGCACTAACAAGCTTGCGGCATTGTGGATTCTTGTGATACGGTTCCCAAGATAAAGATGTCACCCACATTTTGTGCCCGACCATGTCTTTACCTAACTGCTTTCCTGTCTCTGGGTCCCAAAGAATAATTCTTCCATTTTTACAAGCAGAAACAACTTTGGTACCACAAGGTGACCAAGACAAACACAATACCCAGTGTTTGTGCCCTTGACAGGTATACCTTGGAGTTAGCGTATGCATGTCCCACAATCTGACCGTAGTATCGCCTGAACCACTGGCTAGTGCTTGACCATTTGGAGAAAATGCAACTGACACGACAGCCTCTTTGTGTCCTGTTCATTTAAAATTATCCAAATAAAAAAATACTTTTTTAAAAATTCAAACAATAATATTGATCTAACCCACCTTCTAAAGTACCAGTACACCTCGTGACAGATCTGACCTGGAATATAGCCTGCGGCTGATATACGATTTCAATGACATCCTCACTAGTGTTGAAGTTTTTGATATTTTCTTCAAGAGATTCAGTGATTTGCACGTCGTTGACGAAAAAGGCGAGTGGCACAGGATCGTCCTGTTGCAGCAGTGCATTGACAATCAGCTGAAGTTTGTCGACGGTAACGTTCACCGGCAGATCGAGCAATCCACCTGGAAGAACTTCGCCTGCGTCCGACTTGAAACGTGACAAAACACGCTTCACCTCCTCCGGGGACTCTGAGTCGCCGTCCACCTGCATCGCGAACTCCTTTTTAAAAGACTGATTATAAACACTGCAGCACGCCGATGCCGTCACGTGGATGAGCGAACATAACCTCTACAAGGCGGCATATATATTTGACGCGTGTATAGTGTGTACACAAAACAGACACATTTATAAGATTATAAAGTTGTGCTGTTGTCGCGTGTCGACCTGTCGACCATGCGGATTGAAGAACTATAACCTTTAATCACATCACTTAAACGTTATGTTATTTACTGCGTAGTTTAATATTAATTCTCAGCAATTTTTTGTAATTCGAAAGCCTTTGTTAAAAAGATTAAGTCTAAATAGTTATTATGGGCAGAGTAAATTCTAGTAAGTACTGTTCCACACAAAATTGTGCCATTTTATTAATCAAGAATGTATTAATATTTGACTTGATAATAATGTGATTTATTAATTTACAGCTGGAAAACAGTTCAAGAATAAATTGTCTAGATCTTACAGATTTAAAAAGAAAACAGGGAGAGTAAATAATAGAAAAGATGATGTCGAGAAAACTGATTTGAAAAAACCAAGAATTGTTATTCGTAATCTACCTTTTAAAGTGAGTATTGTGTTGTTTTATACCGCAGAATTCTATGTGTACTAATTTGCTGTTAAAATGTAATGCTTAGGCAACAGAAAATGATATCCATCGTCTCTATGCACCATTTGGTGAAATCGAAGAAATAAATTTATTGAAACGCCCTGATGGGAAGTTAGTAGGATGTGGATTTGTTCAATTCAAAAATATAGAAGATGCTTCGAAAGCAATCTTCAAAACGAATAAATCAGACTTTTTAGGTAAATTTTCTTTAAATTTAATAAATGAATTTAAATTTTTACATTATGTTACTTTTAAGGTCGCACAATAAGTACGGAATGGGCTATTCCGAAATCACAATATTATCAAAGTATAAAAAAAGAAGAAGAAACAGAAGTAAAAGATGAAGTGGAAGAGAAAATTAATGAATCAACAAACGAGAATGTAGAAAAACTTAATGAAACATCAGAAAGTGTTCAATTATTAGAGCAAAACTGTAGTAAACTACAAAAAAGAAAGGAAAAGAAAAATGGTCTTTCTAAAGCAGAACAAAGAAAATTGTATAAATTGAAAAAAAGACAGAAAAGAGCAAAAATTATAATTAGAAATTTACCTTTTTTACTTACTGAAGAAAAATTGAAGGAACATTTTTCCAAATATGGAAATATAGAAGAATCAAAAATTCCAAAAAAACCAAATGGAAACCATTATGGTTGCGGTTTTATACAGTATGAACGTGTGCAAAGTGCAGCTCAAGCTATTCATTATGAAAATTTAAACACCATTTTAAACAGAAAAATTGTTGTGGATTGGGCGATTGCCAAAGATAAATATGAGAAAACAAAGGCTAGCAACATTGATAGTGCAGTCTCTGAATCAACGGAAGTAAAAGAAGAAATGGATGAGACTTGTGATGACAGTAATATAAAAGTCAAAGAAGAAAAACTTAGCGATGAAGAAGACAATAAAGAAGAACAAGATAGTGCTGAAGAGCCAAGTGATGATGCTAGCAATAGCGACGTAAATACCGAAATTGACAACGATGAAGAGAAGGTTGATACTGACGAAAATGAAGATGATAAAACAAATATTAAGATGGAAATGGATGACAATGATTCAACAAATTCACAACATCCTCGACGTATTTCTAACGATGTCAATGAAGGAAAAACTGTGTTTATTAAAAATATACCATTTTCTGTGAATAATGAAGATCTCAAAGAATGTATGCAACAGTTTGGTCCAGTTTATTACGCCCTTATTTGTATGGATCCAATGACTGAGCATTCAAAAGGAACAGCATTTGTTAAATTTAGGGTAATAATTCTTTAATTTTCAATAACATTATTTTTTAATCATTTTAAATATTACATCAACGACTAATAGAAATTTATTAACTTAATGTTTTAGAACATAGAAGATGCAGAAAAATGTTTGGCAGCCGGCACGGAATTAAAATTACACGATCAAATACTAGACCCACATAGAGCGCTTCACAGACATGAAGTCAATGAAAAGAATAAAGAGAAAAAGAAAAAGGATAAAGACTCGAGAAATCTTTACCTAGTAAAGGAAGGAGGTAAATACACGTTAACTCTTTAGCATTTAAAATATACAGGCCTTAAAGTTAAAAAAAAAAAAAAGAAATTAGCGTTTTAAAAACCTAATTTAAAATCAAAAATAATTGATTTTTTCTTTTCTCTTTTTTTGTGCATTTATTTAAATTTTTAAATTTCAAACTCTATCCAGACTTTCATTTCAGTGATCCTGGCGAGTTCTTCAGCGGCTCAGGATGTCTCGGCGTCGGATATGGCGAGACGCCTGCAGCTTGAGCAGTGGAAATCTCAGATGTTGCGTAACTTGAACATGTTTGTGTCGAGAGTCCGTCTAGTTATACACAATCTACCGCCGACGGTGGACGACTCGAAACTCCGACAACTATTTAAGAAATTCAGCAACGCCAGTGCGATAATTACTGAGGTAAACACCAAAGGCCCGTGCGCGCCTTTGATTTTTTGACTCGTTTTATTGTTCCAAGCACAAGTAATTTTAGCTGAACGCCATTCGAAAGGCGTGAACCTATTCAAAATCTCTGTCAATTACAATGATAAAGGCGTCTAACTTGTAGCGGTACCCATCGGCGGTAGCCGCACGTTACCTCAACAGAGCTGATCAATTAAAAAGTTCCTAAGAATGACATAGTCTCTTTTAGACGGAGATTTCACAGGATGCCTTTTCTAACTTAGAGTCCCTTTCGTATACTCATTAGGTCATCAGCACTAAATGTGACTCAAATTAATTTTTTGCTTTGATTGCAGGCTAGGGTGATGCGAGACCTGAGAAATGTAGACGCTAGTGGTATCGGCAAGTCAAAGGAGCACGGTTTTGTATCCTTTACGAATCACGAGGATGCACTGAAGGCGCTTAGGAGCATTAATAACAATCCAAATGTTTTCTCGAAAGCCAAGGTTTGTACGAGAATCAACAAATATTTTACTATTGACACTCTAACGTCACCGCAGCTAATGTCGCATTCGCCTAGTCTTTATTTAATTCTTTCAAGAAAGAATGGACGGCTTATGACTCTTGGTAACTACTTACCTAGAAACAACTATGAACTCAAATTAACACTTCTCTGAAAAATGCCGAAAATTAACTATGAAAATTACATTGAGTTTCGCAAAGTATTCCCGTCTTAAATTTTATGATTTGTGTGTTTCGAGCAAACTCTATATAGCATCACGTTTGTCAGCTTTATTTCTTTAATGCAGATATTCCGTATCAATGAAAATTTACATTTAAAGGTATTCGTACCTTCAAAGGACATGACATGAATTTATTTTGAATCTTGCAGAGGCCAATAGTCGCGTTTTCAATAGAAAACCGAGTAATGGTGAACGCAAAGCAAAAGCGCCTGGAGAAGAGCCGCCAGCACAATCCGACTTTCAAAGACCTCAAGAGACAGGCGCCGACTGGTGATGAAGACGCGAAACAAAACGAGACCGAAGTAGACAAAAAACGGCAAAAGAAGGGTAGAAAAGCGGGAAGGTCGACGGGGGAGGCTAATAACGACGATGAGCAATCCTTCGTAGGTGTAACCGGCAAGCCTGGAGTCAACAGGATGAACGGCAAGTTCTTCTTGAAGAAGCAGGCTGCCACGCACAGTCAGAATCTGAAGCAATCAAAAAAAGAAAACTAAGGAGCTGAAGAGGCTCACCGATAAGAAGAGGGCGGAAACGGCCAGCAGAAAAGAGGCTAAGGTAGGAGTAAAATGCAATGAAATTAATTAAAATGTATTAAGCTCAACCTTCGGGTGAAAAAAAAAGAATTTTTTTATGGTCGTCTATCACAGAAAATGAAACAATTAGTTGCGCAAGAGTATGAATATATAGCCGCTTGCTTTCGCGTCGCGCGGAAAGCAATTTATGATTCTTCAATGATATAATGCATTTTTAATTTTTGCATTCATTCACTGTCACTGTATTCTCGTTAAAACAGTTTAAATTTTACTCGGTTGAAAGAAGTAAAACTTCCTTCGTATTTATATATGAGCTAAGCTGCTTTATTTACTCTCGAGTACAATAAAGACAAGTAACGCGATGTTACGAAAGTGGTTACGCCTTCAGTTTTAGCTAAACACCAAACAAAAATGCAAATAGCCAAGGCAGGCGTGTGTCGTGCAATAACTCTTCATTTAATTTTGCAGCCTAAACAGGGAAGCAGAAAGGAAGACGCGGATGAGGCGAACTTCAACAGGCTCGTCAACAGTTACAAAAACAAGCTGTCGACGGTTTCGAGCATGAAATCAAAGTGGTACGAGACCTGAGGAGACGTTCGCGTCGCGCCGTCGTAAGCGCTACTGGGACCCCTCCACTCTGAGCCCCTCGGGCGAGAGTAAGAGTGCGGGAGTGAGCAAGAGCGAAAGCGAGAGGGAGAGGAGAAAAAAATTGCGTAAAATATATACACTTTTAAGAATGAAAGACTTCATGTGTTTTGAGCTTCCTCCTCCCGTTCTTATTCTCCCACTTCGAGTCGCTCCCCGCGAGCTCGCAGGCGCTCCCGGAGGGACCCAACGTGCCGACAAAGTTCCGAGGTACTCTATCGACTAATAGCGCTGGCTTTGAATCAAGCCAGGCGCTCGCGAGCGCGAGGGCCGACTCGTCTTTATCTTCTTTTCTTTTGCCTCTTGAAATTGTGAAAATTTTATTTAAATTTGTTTTTAAAAGTTTCATTTTTTAAGTTACGTTCGTTTCGCTTAAACTAAGCGAGTTTGGTTTTTTCGAACCTATTGTTAACTTTGTGCACGGTGAAACAGTGTCTTGTTCGACTTTTTTTTAAGTTGGTGAACGAAAATCAGGTAAAAGGTTCATTTCATATGTGCGTTTGTATAGTTAAAAAAATGTTACTCTTACAGCAGTTTAAATTATTCACTGTTGTTTGATTTCTTTTCTTTTTTAACAGAACTGTTTGTAATAAATAATTGTGAAAAATGTCATAGCAATCGTTATCGATTTGAATTTAAGAGAAACATTTATTCCTTTTTAAGGAAATTACTTAATGCATCATATTAAGTTAATAAAGTTTTCGAAAGCTCAACTAATTTCTAAGACAAAATTGATCAGTAGAATATAACCAGAGTAAAATTTTTCTTAATTACAAAAAGTTAAATGAAGTAAAAATAGTCCAACGGTTTCGCGTATCATAATAACCCGCATAATTTTTCCAAATACATCTACACCTGTCGAATGACATAACGATCTAAATATCGCATTACTCCCATTCGTGCCTCCCAAAGCTCAGCTTTGAAAAAGAAAGCAAAGCCAACTGGTTTTTCCCGGTGAACCACACTTGTAGCCGTCCTAAAAATCCAGTCGCATATCAATCTTTGATTTAGCCAATCCCCCTAATAAATTAGCCTCGATCCGCGCCTTCGCAACGAAGGGGACAGACCTTCGATTCAGCCTCACGTCGATTCTGGCTTGCAGTGAGTTTCGCTCAACGGCGATCGGCGGGTGCACAAAAGCGTGACGCCCCCGCGCTTTCAGCGGACCACCCCTCAGGGGGATCGCTTTCACCCGAGCGCACGTAATCTGCGTGTTACGTCGATCAAGCGACGGGGCGAGGAAGAAACGAGCCGCTTGGGGGATCCAAGATTGCGTAACTCGTCGCTGCGGGCGTGGATGCAGCGTGACGGATCCGCTCGACTATGACAACGATGACGATTGGCCAGCTGGGTATGCGTCCAACCGATTTATTACGCAAGGTCTACTTACCCCCAATGCCGGATGGCGAATTCGAACAGGCCGAGAATAAAAGAGGCGTGCGATAAACGTCATTGATAACACCGTGGTCCAGGTCGTTGTGCAATACCTTACGCCATGGGAAGTCGATTTTTATGAGGATTTGCATTTAAACTCCTAATGTTCGCCGGCGTTACTCATTAACTCCGCATGCGTTTTGTTACGGCGGATTTTGCAATGCTTTATTTTTATTATGGTATCGCGCTGCCGTAAATGATAACGAAATCGTTGTTAATGTTATTCGATTAAATAACATTATATACGTATATGCATATATTTTTATTCGAATTTTTATTTATTAATATTTCAAGATTTAGAGTTTCAGATGGCAATAAAGTCCTACGAAAAATGTAAACTAGTTTAACATCGCAATTCCATCAATTATAATATGAAAAAATTATATATGAGTGATAAATTTTGTTTTATCTTGCGCAAACTATATTAATTGATTTCAATAATTTTTTATCAAAGTATTGCTTGTACGGATAGCCTATCGTGTAGTCCTTGAAAAATCAATAAAAAATTAATGAAACTTAAAATAAGTTTGATTTTATTGATATGCCGATATTTATGATTCGACAGCTCGGCTCAGGGCGGGCACACGTGCCTGCAGCGATCCCATGTTACGACGGACCATGGAGACGCTGGCAGGTGAGGTAAGCCGGATCCGACCATATTCCGAGATCCCTGGACCCATGCCCATACCCATCCTAGGCAATACTTGGAGATTCATCCCTTTCATAGGTAAGCCATAGCATTTTTCTTTTTATTTTTGTGTTTTTTTTTTATTATCAATAGTGATGTGGATAGTTCCCCGGTAAAATTTTTCCACTTCACGAGTCAAAAAAATTGATTAGCACTTTGTCAAGGACAAGTGGTAAAACCAAGAAGTTGAAGCTCTATGGGTCACTCTCGCTACTGTGATTATCAGACCGCGATGAAGATGATGGTTTGCAGGAAACCGTAAAAAATAAAAATAAAATAATTAGAAAGATTTACATAGTAGATAAACAATAGCCTGTTAATTTTTAATACGCAATTTTTTTCAAATTTCGTTTACGAAAGAAGCTCATTACAAGTGCGATGCACCTGTGTCTCCGATAGAAATGATCGAAACGTACTTTGAATTGACACCGCGATTTCTTTATTCGATTCATAAAGTAAATGATGAACGTTTATATTCCTCTATAAAATACACATTGTTGCTGCGTTACACATAACGTGGATAAATGACGAACCCGCGTAACATATTGTCATAGCGTATTTTCATACCAAGTAATGCGCATATAAAGCAGACGAGCTTTCGCAATCAAAAAATTCCCTTCGACTACTAAAAAAGATCGTACCATCACCACGAGTAACCTTAACTCGGTGATATATATATACAGCAATATAACGATCGCTTTAAAAGAAAAAAAAAGAAAAAAAAATCGCTTCAGAAACTTTCTTAATCGCCAGCGGTCGTTTACGATCGCGAGAATTTCGCAAATGCAGCACCGCCGACAAAAGCCGGGCCTAATCCGCTAAACGGAAGAAACCGAGTGCGCTAATGCACCCGCGAGTTTTCTCGCTCTTTCTTTCTCTCTCCGCGTGCGTCGTAACTGAGGCGGACTTTTGCGTAATCGAGCATTTTTAAACTTTCACTCATGTTAACCCAATATCAATTGCTCGGGTGAAAAAATGGATGGACTGTACGGGCGAGGAGGCACATGAAAGCGGAGTGACGCGTCTGGAACTCTCGTATATGTCGATTACCCCGGGATTATTCGAGTGAGCTTGATACTTACTCCGACGCGAGCTCGGTTGTTGTTGTCGGGAGGTTCAGCGGGATGGTGCCTCCTCTCGGTTCGTTTCTCATTTTTTTTTCGTCAAGTATTACGCAGGGAGGGCCCGTCTCTTTATTACATATATGTTAAATTCCCTCGAACGGGGACGAATCAATTTTTCGAATTGGCGTAGGGGAATTGTTTGCACTCGCGAGACAATATATAAAATATTATCTGATGTCTATTGCGTTCCTTTTTTTTAATTTTAAATAAACAAATAAATGATTGTATCAGTGAATTGTAGTACTGTTGCTTAATTAAAAGAAATGAAAGGAATTTTCGATAATAAATTTACGGGACGGTATATTCTTTAAGAACTCTGGAGGTATCATAAATCCTTTCAGACCCTCGTGGAATATATTATTGTAAGTATTGAAAAACATTGTGAATTCTATTAAATCAACATCCTCTTAACAAATTCACAAGTCCAATCTCGAAAAATTAAAAAAAAATACTCGACCATTCTTTTTTTAATGCGAGGTCACGTGTACGTCTATAGCGACTAAAATCCCAAATTAATCAATTTTTGAATTTAGTAAATTAAAAGCCACATTTTTTACAGGTGACTTCAAGATTTCCGAGGTGGACAAGGTATCCCGTCGTCTGCACGAAGAGTACGGCGACATCGTGAAGGTCGAGGGTCTGCTGAACAGACCGGACATGGTGTTCGTCTACGACGCCGACGAGATCGAGCGGATATTTCGGCAGGAAGAGAGGATGCCCCATCGGCCCAAGATGCCCTCGCTAGACTACTACAAGCACACGTTGCGCAAGGACGTGTTCCACGAGAATCCCGGAGTCATCGCTGTGTGAGTCACGCAGTCCTCACCGCAGCTCATTTTTATTGCCTTCTTTTATTTTCTTCTCCTGTGCCTATTAGTAAAAGGGAATGTAAATTTGTGCCAAGCAGGCGAATTTCATAGAGAAATAGGAAAACAAATATTCCTCGTCGAGAGTTATGAGGATAGCGACGGGTTTCGGCAACTTGAAATTTAAGTGCCGCGCTACATTTGGAGCCGTTAGATTGCTTACTTCAACGATGATTATAAGAGGCTCTCGGGAAATAAAATTTCCAAATTTCTCGCGAGTTATATAATTATTCCTTTTTTTTACACTTTTAAACGATCCATTTGGAGGTGTAGTAAAAATTTATAAATCCAAAATTAACGAATTGACATAATTGTTTATGTTAACCGTTGCAGTATTTTCCAAAAATTATTATTAGTAAATTGTAAGAGATCGTCCAGGAGTTTTATATAAATATTCAATTTCAAAATTTTTAAAGACCAGTCGTTGAACAGAGATCTATGTACAGAAATTAGCAACAGCTTTCGCACTTTCTCATATTCAGGAAAGAAAAATTGCAATCTACAAATGAGATTCGCCTACAATGCATAATTTATTTTTAATATAAATAAAATTATTGACCCAATTCATATCAACTGTGCTCCAGATAAATATGGAATAGGCAAAGACAGTAAAAGTAAAGCGTACTTTAGTGGTATACGTAATAAATTATCCAGCAATTTTCTTAATTAAAACTAGTTTACTTCGACTATTATTAATAGACGCAAGCGATTAAAGATGTTAAATATTACGCTTGCTGAGTACTTAGTGACGATAGCCACATTAATGTTAGACATTTATATTTAAGATACTAAGTATATATAAGTATCGTAGTGAATGATTGTAAGCATCATTTTTTTATCCACTGAAGAAAAATGCATACTTGTTGCAAAAGCTAGTGTTTAAACACTCAGGCTTCAGGGCAAATGACGTAATGATTAACAGGTCTTCGTCAATCATTGTTTTATTAATTGTTCACATGCATGATGCCAATAACGAAAACCTCTTCCACCATTTTTTTAAAAGTTCATTAAACCTGTATTTGTTTAGTATTAACGTCATTAAAGAAAAGAACACTGCAAATTTTCTCTTCTAAAAAATTAACTTGTTTTACAAGTGCATTTAAACATTTTTTTCTTCATAAAAGTTTTTTATGATCATTAGAAAATTATACGAGAATTTACGAAGCATCTGTCACTATTTATAAGTATATACAACGTGAATAGTATTAATAATGAGGTATTACTAATCGATTCATTTAAAAAAATTCATTTTCATTTACATAATGACCAATTGCACTATAATATACTTGTCTTTAAATACAAAATACTTTAAAAATTATATATAAAAATTTCAAGCAATGAATAACTCCGTTGCAGGCACGGCGAGGGTTGGTACAATTTCCGCAGCAAGGTACAGCAGGTGATGCTCCAGCCGCGGACGGCGCGCATGTACATCGGCACGATCGACGAGGCGAGTCGCAGCTTCCTCGACAGGCAAGTCCACGCGCGCTTTTTTCGTGCCCAACAATTTCCTCGATGCTCGGAGAAAGTCGCGCTTCGCGCCGTTTGTTCAGAAACAAGAAAGAAAAAAAAAGAAACAGCCGAGTCGCCTGTCACCGGCCCGCCGTAATTAGCCCAATCGCAATGACGCTCATCTCTCCGTTTCTTTCAGAATCGAGAGGATAAAGGACGAGGCGCAGGAGATGCCGGACGACTTTCTGAACGAGATACACAAGTGGTCGCTCGAGTGTGAGTATGAGCGACGAACGTCCCATCGCGGCTTTTCTTTTTCCGTAGTTTGGCGCGGGTAACTGGCTGAGAGCGCGATAAGAGCCGCGGCTATTACAACATGCATTCTTTTCGCGGGCGTCTGGAATCGAAAGTGGATTTGGATTGCGCGCGCGTTACCGAGCGCTCCGCGTAATGATTACTGAATTATTACGTCGCACTGGAACGCGGGGCTTGATATTCCTTGGGATTCGGGTTTTTCAGCTATAGCGATTGGCGGCTTGTTTGCCGTTTCCATATACGCCTTGCGTAGGTTAATATTGGGTTTTAAGATTTTTTCAATGGACCATGCGGGAGTGGCTAAAGTAGTACACGTTACGGAATCGAAATTTCTTATTTCACGGGATGTAGAAAAGTTTAAGTTAATTTGTAAACGTTAAGTTCGAAGCTTATTGAAATTGTCTTATTTCTCATTTAGAAATGAATTTCGTCCTGCAAGTTTCAGCAGAGTTTAAGGTGCCGTTTTTAATATTATCATGAAAAAAAAACTATAAATTTTCTTTTCAAATAGTACTTTATTTTGAATAAAAATCTAATGATAAAATTGTTTGCGATATACAGCGATCGCCAGAGTAGCGCTGGATGTGAGACTAGGGTGTCCTGGATGGAGACAATGCGCCTCCGGAGACTCAGAAGCTTATCAATGCAGTGCTCACGTTCTTCAAAAATGTGGGGCCACTCGAATTAAAGATCCCCTTCTGGAAATTCTTTAACACTCCCACCTGGAAAAAATACATAAATTCCCTTGATGTAATATTGAGGTAATAATAATATAATGTTCTCGTGCAATCATGTGTTTACCTTAAATTACATTAAAAGTTTAATTTTTTAAAATAGCACCACGTCTAAGTACTCCAAGATTGCCCTAGAAAGGGCAAAATTATCGAAAAAGGAGAAAGAAGATCTTTCGCTTTTGGAGCGAGTTTTGGAGATTGAAGGAAACGAGCATCTCGCCACCATCCTTGCATTTGACCTATTTTTAGTCGGCATTGACACGGTAAGCTAGAAGAAGAAATGATGCAAAAAAAGAGATTCCACCGCACTTGATTCTCTCACGATTCAATCTGCATATTCTTTTACGAGAAATTCCCGTTCGTTTCGCATTAATATAATCAGAATTCAATTATGTCAGACTTATGCATTTTTATTGCGAAATTCTTGAATAATTAGTGCTCGGGTATGCAAATTAACGAAGCTTAGATTAAGGTATAAAATGTTTCCTTCCAGACGTCAAACTCGGTGGCCTCTGTCCTCTATCAACTAGCTCTACACCCGGAGAAACAGGATATTCTTTTCGACGAAATTCAAAAGGTTTTACCTGCAGACGGAAAATTCGAGGCTGCGCATATAGACCAACTCAAGTACTTGAAAGCTTGCATTAGAGAAACGCAGAGGTAATGTATGCTGATACATGTAGGCGGCATGCATCCATACCACTCCAGCGCATTTCGAATCGAAAAGTTATTATTAAATGTTATAAAAAGTGTTCATAAATGTTTCAAATAGTTTTTTCACACAATGTCTGGTGAATTGGTTAAACACTTGGTTAAACATTCCGCGACCGAAGCGGAAAAACGTTATTCAAGAATATTAAATGCGCTGGTGCCTGGAGCGGGCTGTATATATTTGCTCGAATGTGGCACCGCCTCGATAGAATTCGGCAACAAATCGCTTAGTACCTTACGATCTCTGATGCAATGGGCACTCCCACAGAATGTACCCGGTGGTAATCGGCAACGGGCGCTGCATGCAGAGCGACACCGTCATCAGCGGCTACCTCGTGCCTAAAGGCGTAAGTCACGTCGGCGTTTTTGTTCGGATCATATTTAACGCTACTTTGTCCAGCGAAAGCGCAACCGTCGTGACCGACTACAACGTGCTCCCCGGATTAGACGGCATTGCAACTCTCAATGTTCGCTCGTGTTTTGTATTAGAAATTTTTAAAGAAATGCTTGCTGTAAGATGATATGTTGAAATTTTAGTTTTCGTGCGATTTTTTAAAAGAGATGATGGATTATGTTGCTTTCCCTGAGTAATAAAGTCGCGTACAAATTGTAGTAAATTACTGGCTTGTAGAATATGACTTCTGAAAAAGAATCACAACGTTTGACAGCAAATTATAGCAATTTACAATATTATATACTTGATCAAAATAAATTGCTTTTACAAATTTTATTAAAATTTGAATATTAACTAGAAGAAAAATATTTTTACGTAAATCGAACATAAATGGTCAAAGCAATTTGCAGTAAAAGTTCTCTGTACATTTTAGGGCAAGCGAAGTAATAATTTAAAAAATTCGACAGTTGCGCTTAACTCGTAAGTCATAAAACAGATCAACTTCCACTAACCCAGACGTTTCGTAACTCGCACCAGGCTCCAAAGAGTAAACACATATTCCCACGTACTTGAGCCCGCTTATCACCTCCCATCAAAAGAATCTTTCCTTCGCGACATGCGACCTCATCACCCAGCTCTTTGACTAATATATAATCTCCGTCGACAGGTGCACGTGGTGTTCCAGCACTACGTGATCAGCAACACGGATCGCTACTTTCCGAACAGCAGCAGCTTCCTGCCGGAGCGCTGGATGGGTGCCGGTAGCGTGGACGCGCCGGCGCCTCGGCACGCCTTTGCCTCGCTGCCCTTCGGCTACGGGCGGCGCATGTGCCTCGGACGAAGATTCGCCGAGCTCGAGATCCTCATACTGCTCAGCAAGGCACGTAAATCGCGGCGGACTTTTACGAGTATTTTTTATTTTCTTGCGTTGACGATTTTGCGGCCACCTGCGAGGTCGAGAAAGCGGAAGTTCGTATACGCGAGAGGAGCAGCGCAGGTGACAAGCTAAAGCAATACATTTCTGTAGCCCGGGGTCGTGATGGCCTTTTGTTGTTGCTAGCGTGAAAAATGCGAGTACTTGAGGAGACGTTTTACCGAGATGTACGGCGGTCTTTTGACATTTTCCAGGCGTAATTGGGCATTAAATGAAAACGGAACTTTCTGCTGGCGAAATGAGCTTATGCTAATGCACTTCACATTCTGTTCATGGCGCTATTTTTATTTTTATTTTTTTCGACTATTTATGGGTGAGTGTAGATTTTACTGGTGACATTTGTATGTTAATCTGGTACCTTTGGATTTTAAAAGCGTAGTGTTTAAATTGAGCAATGATTCACTAAAATATTAAATTTTTAATTGTACTGCTATTTTAGGTTCGCAATAGAACAATCATGAATTAGATAATCTTTCTTTTGCGTTATTTAACAGAATGAGGTATAAAACCTTATTTATAAAAGCATAACTAAAATATGTTAAAAAAAGCATTCAATGCAACAGAGAATGTATTAATCGCGATGGATTTATCTTGCACCGAAAATTAAGAAGCACTTATGTCTTTACCTACATTCTTTTTAATCGGACAAATGTTCACGTTCTATCGAAAGGAACACAAGCGCGATTTACCTCGAAAGATGATCATCATTAGAAATCTAAAGTGAATACAGGCGGGCCCGTGCCTGCGTATTCCTTGAATTAATTATACTGGAACCGATCGGTCAAATTCCACAGTTGATAGTCTCCGCCTCTCGTAAATGAGGAAGCACGCGCACGCGCGGAAATCCGCGGATATTACACATGCGTGCGCCGTGTCGCGAGAGAGAAAGCTCAACGTCGAAATTATGTTAATGCCCGGTCACGGGTGGTTTCCTCGACGGCGATACATCGCGAGAGCGTCGCGCTGGAACCTTTAGCGTCGCCTTTTTAACCGAAAACCACGCCAGGCAGCGGAGAAATTTTTATAAGTTACTCTGCTCTTGTTGCGCAAGTTCACTTTTCCCGCGGTTAATTTGGATTATTCACCGCGATCGAAATGCCGATAAGAGCGGGTCACGTGACTTTGGCGCGCGAAGAAAGGAAGTAACTTATTAACGATTTGACTTTTGATTGATTCTGATTTCTAAAAACCTTGTATTGGCGTGATGCAATGGGAGTTTGTTGTAATGATCGCTATTAATTATGTACGATTGGTCGGACGTTAATCGTCGATAAAGTTGTAAATTCGCGATAAAAGAATGAGAAAAAAAGAAGGAGATTTATTTGAATTGGGCGGTAATTTTTCTTCTGGAAACTTGAATGATGAAGTTATGTGTGAATCAAAAGATGCGTGGCGGCCATTTAGGACTTTCATAAAGCATAAACTTATAATTGATATTAAATTTATAAAAGAGACATTAAAAAATTCGTTTATGCTTTATAAAGGAGAGCGGTTTAAAATTCAATATCAAGGAGACTTTCTTTTATAACGTGTGAATTAAAGCAGATTCCTTAATTACTCATTCGTGCGTAATTGAATCATGAAAGATAAAGCAAAAACGAGACATAAACCTCAGAGCTAATGGAAGTAAAGGAGCGAAAACTAATAAACCGTCGCGACAGTATCCCGTGTCGCGACCGCAAGTGTCGCTCGCAGCTTGCCATTCGCTCTCCGCAATTATGATATTATCTTTTCTCGCGGCTTGGCGAGATTGCATAAGTAGTGCCGACACAATGCGAGGGAAATCCGATGGATTTTAACTCGGTGGCCGGTTGTTATTCCCCTTTTTTTTATGTCCCTGTCGCGTCCTTCGGGTGCTTTTTTTCTCTGCTCGCTCAGTTTAACGCGGCTCGTAAATTTTAAACGTTCGTTGCAACGGAAAGAAATAAATTCCAGGCAGCATTGCCTGCGGGAAAATGTTATTTTTTAAGTGTTGCGCACCCACGGAAGCTGGAGTTTGAGTACATACTTTAATGCCTGTCCCATTGTTCTGTGGTAAAGTAATGAAGATTCATTGGGTGGTCGGCAGGCATTTGTCACCTGGGAGAGTAAAAATGTGCAGGCGTGTTCGTTCATCCTTGCAGTTGTTAATGTTTTTTTTTATTCGTCGAGTCAACGTACTTTTAATAACTTAATAAATATGCTATTTACTTGCTCTAATAAAATACTATTTTTTTCGAAATTTTAGATATTCAAGAGGTATCGAGTGGAATATCATCACGAGAAATTGGAGTACTACATCGACCCGATGTACACACCAAAGGGACCATTGAAATTCAAATTCGTGACGAGGTGAAAGGAATAAAAACAAAGGGAGTAATTTCACAAATCAGTTTTTATTATATAGGCTACCCCTGGATCATTCATATCTTATATACAAGTATACGCATATGAAAAATTTGTACAAAGAATTTTCGTTAAAACGCACTGTTTGAGTGCATAGCTTGGAGCTTCGTATGCTTATGTAATTACTGTTAAATAAATTTTTAATTAGTTCGTACTAAATTAAAATTATACTTTATGCTTCAAAATTATAAATTTTGAAACAATAGTGCGTCTAACGATTCCTGTTGATCATATTGAACTTGAGCTCTCCGTCTGGAGCGTACATGAACGTCACCTTGTACTTGAGCGGCTCGTAATGGTACTCGATGCGGTATTGTCGTATGAGCTGAAAATTAAAAACGAAAATTAATTTTTTTTTTTAAATGTAAATTGTTAAACAACTACTATCAATTTTCTTTTAAATATTTAAAGCGTTAGAAACTTAGTTGGTTTAAAAAGAACTTCTGTAAAAAAGGTAACACTCATTTACAATTTACGATAATAAAGAAAGGTTTGCAAGTAAAAATAGCGTCAATTGAAACTGATATTGAAAAAAAAGTTATTAGCAGTAAATAATGTGTTCATGCATGACAATGACTAGCTAATAAAATATAAGCTTTTTCTCGTTCCCGGCGTACATTCCTAAAGGAAAAATTGCTCAAGCTTCACCGTTTATACTATGCATTCTATTGACATTTCGCGGTATTCATTAGCTCTCTTTTCATCGACTCATCCCCGCGCCTGTTCGTGTACAAGTCTCGACATCGTACGGTCTCATCGTCGCGATAAATCACACGCTAACTGGGTCGGTAAAAGGGGGTCGGGCTGTCGCACCTTCGCGAGTAGGACCTGCATCTCAAGATCAGCGAATCTGCGGCCGAGGCACATGCGGGCCCCGTAACCGTAGGGCAGCGAGGCAAATGGGTGCAGCTTCTGGTCGGCCGCGTCCTTCAGCCAACGCGACGGCTTGAACGTGCTCGCGTCATCCACGTACTCCTCCATGCAGCCCGTTACTAGCGTTGGGAAAACCACCTGCACCTGTCGGAGAGATTTTTTTAAGTTATTCTTAGTGCTCCACGTTGCTTAAGTTGGATTGCGAGCGATTTCGTATCTTCTTCAGCTTCTTCAGCTGTATCTTCAGTGGTTTCAAAGATTTCTCTACACTTTTGCTAGATTAACTAAGCTAGATATAATCGTCTACTACGATTTATAATTTGAATGATTCCTTTTAAATGTGCTTTTATAATTATTCATGTTTTTTTTTCATATTTTTTAGGTAAAGAATTATGTTTTTGAAATACTTACCCCTTTGGGTACATGATAGCCGCAGATGATCATGTCATTCTGAAGAGTCCTGCCGTTACCAATTACGGTTGAGTACATCCTGTTTAAAAATGCGTCAGAAGGTTAATTTGAAGAATTCGATATATCGAATGGATTCTAGATTAAGCAGCTTCAAAGATACGACGATACCTGAAGACTTCCTTGATGAATGCTTTCATATACTGGGCTTGATCAAGATCTTTCGTAGTCAATGGAACTTCAGGATCAGGCATGATCCTTATTAACTCCTGGTAGATTTTCTCCTGCTCCTCGAGCCTCGTGGCCAGCTGATACATTATCGAGCACACTGCCATAGATATCTAAAAATTTAAAACAGTAATGCACAACTGGTTACGTTGAATATGATTCTTTGTCAAAATGGTTTTAGAAATTATTGTTAAAGTTTCTCTCGTTAATAAAACTGACCGTATCTATTCCAACAAGTATGAGATCCAAGGCAAGAATGTAAGCCATTTTTGGGTCAGTCTCTTTGGCAAGGATGCGTTCCACGAGCGACAGCTCCGATTCGTGCATCTCCACGTTTTTCCTCTTCTTCTCGTTCAGTCGCTCTATCGCGGCATCGATGTACTTCATGCACACTCTGCAAAAATCACATATTGATTAAAAAAATATTGACCTTTCGCAAGATACAATAGCGAAAGAGGCCACACCTCCGAGATGGTCATCGAAATCCATTCGAAGGGAGGGATATAAGACACTTACTGCACAAAGAAGTCCATGTTGCGAACGTAGCGCGTCCAAAGGGGTGTCGGTATGTACCTCCAGTAAGGAGCTTTGAGCTCAAGGGTGGCAACGTTTCTAAGCGCGTACTTAGCTGCGTCGATAATCTTCTGCGGTTCCGAATCGGGCGCCAATTCGCCGCCCAGACAGCCTAATCTCACGTCCAAAGCGACTCGTCCTATGCCTGGAGACATGGCCAATTTTTGCGCATTTCAGCGGATTTAGATAAATTTTGTAAATCTTTTCTTCGCATTTATTTTAAACTAGAGAGTTTCACAGATTATTATAGAAATATTTTTTCCTCTTTTGATTTACATTCAGTTGCATACCGATCTTCTATCTGAATTGTTTCATTTTTATAAACAATGATAAACTATTCTTTTTTAATGTAGTTTAATAAAGTACTGTATGGTCATTAATATAACGGTAAACCAGACTACATTCTTTGTAGACTATTTTTCATTGTAACCGTTACATTTTTTTGTGACTTGACAGTTAGAAAAAAAAGAAAGTAAAAGTTTTATCCATTACCATGAAGCAGTACTCCACTGTACGTGCACTAAAAGCATGGAAAGGTCTTTTAGTGAATGGATTTACGATTGAAACTGAATGAAAGTCGACATCGCATTCGTTCCATTGAGCACACATGATGAAATTTTACGGTGTGTTTGAAGTGCTAACATCCAGCGTATTCATATTCAAATTTAAACTTTACATTTTAATAACTCCAAAGCTGACAAATCTCAAACCATTTGGTTAAATAATTTAATAGATTCAAATAACGTATCTAGTCAGATTAGCTATTAATAATCTTCCGACGAATTCATGCATTTTTCATGACGCGGTGCAAAACATAATTATTGCTAATTGCTTAACATACAATAAACTGATTAAATATTCCGTATTGACTAGAAAATGTCAACGGACATTAAAAAATGCAGACGTGTTTTTTCTACCGATTCTCATCCACGACGATTCGTGCATGCAAAATTCCGTATAAAAAGAAGAAAAAGGACTTCTTACATTCCAAGGCCCATTTGTGAATCTCGTTGTCAAAGTCGGCGGGCACCTCGTCATTCTTGTCTTTAATATCCTCGATCCTAGACAGACAGATTTTTTCTTTATATTTTCATTATTTTAAGAGAGAGTTATTCCAAGTAAGCGTTACTTTGCTGATCAAAATTGATTCCCACCTTTTTATGAAATCGTTGGTGACGACCTCGATCGGTGTTATGTACTTTTTGACGGTCTGCGGCTGAAGAACCGGTTTTTGGACCCTCGTACGGAATTCCCGCCACTGCTCGCCGTGCCTAAAATCATCGTGCCGTTTTAATAACACGCATTTTCACTTGTCAGTCCTACAGCGAAACGATCGAGAAATTTTATCTCCAACATATTTCTTTCTTAAGCAAACTTTTGTTAGATGCACTAATTCTCCTATCGAGATCAAATTATTCTATCATTGAAGTATCATGTATTAAATTGTACATTAATAAAATATTGTTTCAAGTTCATTCCAATGTTCGATCGTACAAAGAAATCAGTAATTGTTATTTTCTGCTTAAAAAAAAACTTTCGTAATTCAGAGATGTAAAAATAATTGCTTCAATTATCCTTATCCTACATTACTATCGTTCGCTTAGCCGTAGCTAACGAACCTTCGCCACAAAATTGCGTTACTTAAAACATGGGAATAAAAAAATGAATCTGGCTGCGTAATCTAGGACTCGCGGTGCTTTCGCATGTACATGCACAATTTCGACGGAAACGGTAAACTACGATTTTCCGCAAGTTACTGAATACGCGAAAGAACAGTAGCTAATGATGCTTGTATATTGTACATTGTAAATTATTTGCTCATAAATAATCGTAAAAAAAAGTTTACGATCGATTTCAAAACTCCTAACGAAATAGTGAAAACGTATTTTCTTATTAACGCACACTGAAAATAAGATTCTATCGGTACTTTCGATCTCTCGCATAACTTCCTAATGCGCATAAACTATTCACAATAATTTTCAATGACTAAGGCTCCATGTAAACGATACAATGTAATATCCAATCATTGCCAAGGTTACGGAAAATTTGAAACTCTCGTTCGACTTACACTCCCACGACACCAGGCAGGTCGCCAAAAAAGTCCCTGCGGACTTCACCCTTGTACTTGACCAAGCAGGGCATGGAGGGTCGGAAGGGCGTGGGTCCCTCTTGTCTATACACCCGTTCGATCTCATCGGCATCGTAAACGAACAGCAGGTCCGGTCGACCGATCAACCCGGTCAATCTTGTAATCTTCCCGTAATGCTGGTAGAACAGCTGAGAGATTCGCGCGGTATCGCTGATCGTGTACTGCCCGATGACGGGAAAAAGACGCCAGGTATTGCCGAGGATCGGCAGTGGTTTCGGGCCTGGAATCTCCTCGTACGGACGGGCCTCGTGCAGTTCACTCGCCGTGTCTTCCGTCGAACGGGCCGCCAAACTCTCGCTGGTTATTTCGCGCCGGCAGAGCTGCGCCAGGCGCGTCGCCGTTTTCGCGTGCTTCATGATTGTAGCTCGTTCAAAACGGGTAGATTAGCATGCTGAAATATAACTAATATAAATTAATTAATCTGCAGTTTGTACACACATTTTTTAGTATTTTGTATGTAAAAAGTCTGAATCATTGAGCGATCCCAGAATATTGTACGGTAAAATCGTTGAGGTTTCTTTGCAACAAACCGTTTTCTATGGATTTTTTTGCAAATCGTGCAGTGTGTGGGGAAAGTTCGCCGGCGCTTCAACAATAATTGCTCGCTACTAAATTTTTTTATGTCAAAGGAAAACACTTTACTACGGCTTTCGAAATGTTAACATCTGTCTGCACTATCTTCGCAACGTATGAAAAGAACAAAAAAAAAAGAAGCAAATCTTTAAAACGATGGAACTTAGCATAGAAATCGAAACTCGCTCGTCCAAACAAGAAGTATTTTTACAATTTTTTTTAATAACGCGCATTCCTTCTGTGTTAATACTACACTAAATTACCTTATAAATTACAGTAAAATGATAAATCACATTTATATACTAAACGATAAATAACATCACTGTCGAAACTCTACCATTAGACTGCGCAAACTCTTGTAAAATCTGTGACTAACAAGGTTCGCAAACACACGGTCGCCACGTGATTAAACACGCGACTCCGCGATATTTAAGGACAGCCTTGTCGACCCCCAGGTTTTACCAACTCGACGGCCGTCTGTCCACTGAGCCAAAGGATGTTCAGTGCGGGCAATATGGGAGGCGCCCTTTCTCGAGCCGATGAGTGGTGACGTGCCGGCGTCGTAATCGTAATTCAAAATATTGCACGTGGCCGGTCTCGGATAACTCTTATTGACCGGTGAAGCCACGTTCCAGACAAAAAAATTGTCTAACGCGTGAAGAATTTTTATATAAAATTTCCAGCAACGTTTGCTTTAAGTCGCTACCAATAATTCTTCGGGTTTTGATCAAGTGGATGGGGGAATTACGAAAGTATCAAGTCATTCTCTTTAACTGTAATCAAACTGATGTGCTACTTCAAAACTTTTTGTTAAGCTGTACCTACTTCCAGCTGCGTTTATTTAAACTATAAGTCGCATTATTCTCATTTTATTTTTACAAGGGTATGTAAGCTTGCTGTATTCGCTTAGTCATACAATTATGCTCGAAAATTGATTTTGGAGCAGGTTTTAAAGACTGTTCGCTTAAAATTTATTTTTAAACTGTGCAATAAATTCTTCCTATTTTATCTTGCCGCTAATACACGCTAATGCACGGAGCTATTAGCCTATCGAATCCCGGCGCTGCAAATAAAGCAATCGCATCAATAGACGCGCAGTTGAACGATTTATCAGTGCATTGCGGACGTCGCTAATTGCTCGTGTTAATCAGCGCATCGGCTAACGACAGAAAGGAGTCGCCTCAAAAGCGAAACGTCGCGCTTTTTAGAGGCGCGCATTTCGGATGCAGACGACGCGCGTCGATTTCCACTGTGGCGCGGACACAAAGAGTGTAAGTATATGGGCAAGGTATAGGCGAGCTCGTCGAATCGTCCTGCAGGGAGAAAGTAAGCGAACGTGCATCGTCGATCGCTGGCGCAAAGAGGAATGCCGCTCGCCTTTGTCTTGTGGACTCGCGCATCGCGGAGAGTCGCGCTTTTTTTCAACGGATGCAGGCTACTTCTTGTAATGTACTGATGCGCGCGAAAATACGCAAATTCTATGTCGGTGGAGCGTAGATTTTTTAAACGATTTTCAAGCTGAGCTTATAGTGGCGATGATTAAGTCGAAGATTTTTTTTAATCCTGAGATATAAACTAAGGTCTTATGTTAATTTAATTAGAGTATTCTTTGGAAATGCTTAAGAACTTCGTGAGAAAATGTGTCTTCAAATAATTGTTTTCACGCCATTGCGAATTCAGCGTGACCTAAAATTCCAATGTATGATTTACCTTATCCTATATGTATGGAAATCTAATGCGGGAATTCGAACTTTGACCAATACATTGAAAATCTTTTTAAAAGAAAATGAACGAAGAAAAAATAAATGAGTTCCTCTTTTTTTAATAAAAAAAATAGAGAGAGAGGAAATTCGACGTGAGTTATCTTTAAAGCCTCGGACTGCAAGCTTAGCATAGAGTCATCATGAATAATTCAATTGTCACTACCTTTGTTGTCCGTTTGGAATATTTCATACTAAAAGTGTTCGCTTTCGCGTTACGCAAATCGAAAAAAACTCTCGCCCATAATTTAAAACCAAAATTCAGCACAACCGCAATGACAAAAATAGATTACAGTGTATTTAAATATATTGAGAAAACGGAAATTAATCGCGTCACGCAGCAACAGCCGTTCTCACTGCGCACGTCGACCCGAAAGCAATGCACCTGCACTACAAGGACGAGCCTTCACTCCAAATTCGTCTCTCGGACCTCCGCGTCACCGAAACCGGAGTGCCGCGCCGAAAAAAAAGGAGCGACAGGTGCATCAGCCGGTAATCAGCGCGAGACTCGGAGGAAGGAACGATGCGCGCGGGAGACCTCCACGTGCTGCGAGAAAGCGCGAGCGCATACCTGGACGTGCGAGACCCAGAAACCGCGATCGCTATAATTGGACGCTGGCGCGCATCACGATTTCGTGCGGGCACGATTCGCGAGCGGGAAAATCGGTAAGAATTAAAAAAAAACTCTGGGCAAAATAATTCGGGGAGGCATGGGGTCGCGCGTTGTATACTTACTACCGTTACGCGACTGTGACTCACGGGCACCGTTCCCCGGCGTGAAACCTCCGAATCGGATACGTTCTAAATATTCTAAAAGCGCGGTAATCACTGTCCCACCGCTCACTTCACTATCTCCCTGCTCCGAATGAATCCTTATTTTTTCTTCAATTCTATTCAATTATTTTATTTTTTTTCGTGTAAATTGGATTGGATTTTACGTGTTTGCGTGCTCGGTATGAGCGTAAGGAGGGAAGAGGCGACTCACCTCAAGCGGAGATGTCTCCAAGGCGTCGAGGCAGAATACTGCGCTGTAGTGAACACCTGCCGATGGGTAAAATCGGTGGCGGATCTCCTTGTCTGTTTGTGCGATCACTGACGCACTGTAAGGCGAGAGATCATCCCCGAGAGCGAGACGGTGGAGCGCGCGCGCGTCCCGAGTGTCTGCGCACCTATGCGCGAGGAACAAGGTCGACGACGTGGGATAGGCACGAGCTGAGTGCGGACTAGCGGGCTCCCCCCCTACTCCGACACTATACAATCGCCCACCCGCCATGCGCATCTTCTTTTGAATTTTTTATCTCTCTTTCGGGTTTCGTGGTTTTTTTTTATTTATTTCATAAGCGAACTAAAAAGTTTTTATACTTTCTGTTCACGTGTCATAGTTTCAATCTAAAATTAAACAAAAATTTCAATGTTCCATGATTTAAATATTTCTTCATTTAAATTCTTTTCGGTTATTTAAATATTTCTTATATTATAAAAAATAACTATATTATTTTGGTTCGTGGTGAATGTCTTTTTTAAAATAATTCTATTAAATTTAAAAAATCGAGTTTCAAATACTTTAATTGTACACTCTCTAAAGTTGAATTAGTGAAAAACCACTAATTCATAGTGAATACACTAATTTGAAAAGTGAAAATTGCTCCACTATGAGTTAGTGGAAATCTGCTATTTGAAATAGTGAATAAAATGTCCTAATTGAAATAATAAATATAAGGACTATTAAAAATAGTGAAAACTACTAATAAATTAGTGAAATAAAATTTTTTGTAATTAGGAAATTCATTATTTTAATTAGTAAAAATTACAAAATAAATATTTTTTTTGTTTTATTTTCATTTTCCACTAATTTAAAAGTGTTTTTTACTAATTAAATAGTAGAACACTTTTTTTACTATTTCAATTAGTAAAATTGTACTAATTGATAGTGGATTTTACTAATTGATTAGTAGAAAATCTGAATACTAAAAAGATTAGTGGAATTTCCACTAATTCAACTTTAGAGAGCAAGATTCACTGTACCGGTGCACGCAAGTAAGTGGACTTCCACGGAGATAAAATATCGCAAGGAGCACAAATGTCGATGCAGAACCGATCGCTGCAAAATCCGCTTGCGGTAAAGCCCTTACAGTAATAATACGATCGCTCTCTCCGATTAATAATAATTACATCCTACTGTCATTTAATTAATTTAAAAATAATAGTGCATCATCAACAAAACGAAAATTATTATTCACTTTTTTATCATGAGGCGCAGTAGCGCCTCGAGGCAAGTCTGAGTTTTCGAACGACGAGGGCTCGAGGTCGCACCGCTACCTCTATATAGGTTGATTTTAACCTCTTTCTTTTAAATATTCCTCTATCCTCAATTTTTTCCAGTCGATTTCCCGATATTCTTCCTCAATGTACCTATACCGCGGTGTCCCTAAACGTCATCCCATTGTCGGCAGCCAAAATCTCGTTCAATTGGCAAACGATAGCCATCTCCCCGTCCCGGCAGAGTAAACAGTGTCCCGACGAGGGGAAAGTGTTTGAATATCTCGGAAACCCATCCCCCATTGTCTCGGCTTTTTCAGCACGGACACCGAAGGGTTGCCTTCTCTCGCCGCAAATAATACGATCTGGACAAGGTCGCATCCTCTCGCGATCGGCACACGCGCGACGTTTCCTTCCTCGAAGTGTCCGGCAATTATCCGCAAACGGGATTATATTACTGTTCGCCGGCCAGGTACTTTGCGCGCGAGCACCTCGATATTTATTGCTGTCACCGTTCGTCCTCTCGCTGCTACCTCATTGTTTTCCGAGAGGATTTCCCGGGATTCCAGACGCGAATATTATCCTACGAGTCGCACTGCGGTACCGGAGTCTTCCAAAGGCGCTATTTTCCATAATTTCGCATCGAACTCCTTCTTTTATTTTTCCTTGAGTGATCGGTTCCTTTTGCTTCTCGTGCTGTGTCTTTTTTGACGTGATGGAGTAGCCACGGTCAATCAAAGTAGCCACGGCGTTTAATTGTATCGGTATAAGCCTACGGCTTCTGCTACTCTTTTTTCGGGAAAATTGCGCCTGTTTCTCAGTAGTTTATAATCCATGTCGGCGGTTACCGTGCGGTACGGATTCTCCAGAGCATTTTTCCCCGGCGCACGTCCAGTTAACGACGTTACATGGTTTTCTGAATAGTAAATGACGCTGCGCTGCAAGTGCGTTTATAGAAAGTTATTGTAGTTTAGGTACAAGACACGAGACTTTAAACTTTGCACAGTGGGTGGTGTATATTCAATTAGGCTTTACCTTAATGCGATCACTTCAATATTCCAGAACCTTTATTGTTACTGTGTATCCGATTTGCTCCATTTGCCGCTAGTCCATATACAATTAATACGAAAATTGGAAAATTGCGCCTTTTCTAAGCGCCATCCTCGGAATTTTGCACGTAACTATGAATAAGCATCTGAAGAGAGAGAGAGAGAGAGTTGGATCTTAAGTGCGTCCGTTAGGAGTGAATCGTCCTCGTTTTAGCGCCGTGGAAAATTACTCAGACAATGACAATTTCTTATCCAGGCATCTTCGCCTCGACACTCGTTACTCCGCTCGTACGTGTTTAAATAAAAACAATACGACACGCTGAACGGGCTCGGCGAAGACACAAACGCGATTTCGAAATTCTCGTTTCGCTCTGAGATCTTTGCGACATTAGTTCCCGAGATTGAATTGAAACAACCGTACTGTCAATTAAGAGTAATTGCCGAGACCGTCACCGTAAAATTATCCAGACTCCGTGAGCAAGTATTGGTTAAATGCATTTTCATTAATGAAATCTCTTCATACAATTAGTCGGTCGAGAAAATATCTTCGTTTGCCGAGAATCCGTCAAAATACGTCCCAGAAAGCCTTGGAGGCCGGAAACGCGCCGCCCCCATAAATAATAAAAGTCGACCGAAAATCCGAGTACACTTGATTGAAAGCATAAAGTCACGGAGCTCAAGCTGAGAGCATCACGCGCCTCGCATGCTTTTACAATGAGTCTGCGAGCAAACAGCGCAAAATTCTGCACGAGCCATGCACAAACGGGAATAATAAGGCGGGAACGCGAGGCGCGAATTTGGCAGGGGGCCTGAGCGCGCAAGCTGCAGCGTCCCTCAGGTAGGCCAGAGGTGAACTTTTAGAAACAAGCCGCTCATACTTATATTACTTACTTGCGCGTCGCATTCGTAAATCTTGCCCTTCCTCCGTATTCTTCCTTAAATAATCCTCGTCAGGTATGGGCGCGCTCGGGGGAAAACCGGGGGCTATTAAGAGAGCGGCGGATTGGCGAAAATTTTGGCCGACCCACCCCTCTCTCCCCGTCGGTGTTTCGGACAGTGAGGGGAAAGAAGGTCCTGCGGGGGTCCGAGAGCTTTCCCGACCAGTGCGGTTAGTGTGACGGCACGAGGCAGTCGAGCGCGATCGCAGCCACTTAGTGGCTCACCTAAGAATTTTGGTTCAACGTCGAACGTTGGACGCGATTATTTGATCAGCGCGCATAGTGTTTTTGATATAAAGTTTGGGACTCGTATTTTGGCCGATATGCCGGAATCGACGTGGAGCCGGTCCGGAGAGGACAAAGACTCGGGGCCCGCCGACTGGATTAAAAACAACATGTTTGGGGATACTTACTCCGTCAGTACGGTGAGTTTATCACGTAATTTGTATTTTTCATTCCGTTCTTGTTGCATATGCCTATTTTTACATTTTTTATGCGCGCGTCAAAGTTGGAATAGTACATTTTGCGACTGAATAATAAGCTTTATATAGTGTAACATTTTATATTTACATAGTATGAAATACGTACAGAGTGATTAAATTAATGTTATAAATTTCTTCGAGCAGAAAAACATAAAACATTTTATCTTTAATGGTCGTCGATCATTTAAATCTTGCAACGCGCTTTATTTCAAGTATCCAATAAAATTGTAAGAAGTGCGCGTAATTTACTTTAATATTATATTAAATTAATTTTACGTATTATTTTACATGATATATATATTTTTTCTAATAAACGAAGTGTACAGATATTTAATGCGTATACTTTTATTTAAACAGGGAAGAACGTTGACAGAGGCCGAAATACGCTTTCAAAAGTGTCTTGAACAACTATCCGTGCCTTCATGGTACCTCACTTACTCGAAGAAGAAGCCGAGCATCCGACAAAATTGTATACCTGTCGATAAACGTCCACCCATCTGGAAGAATATGAAAGCCCGGGACGGCAATAACCAGAGAAAGAGCCCGAAGAAACGGTCGCCAAGGAGCTCGCCCAAAAATTCAGATTTAGGTAAATACTTTTTAAATACCCCAATAAAATTTTATTACACCTTTCTCCTTTGCGGCTAAACGGTTAGATAATTTATACTTCTTAAAATCTGCTCAATGGCTGCACATAGTAGTCAAATAGTTAATTATTTAAATGAAATGAATTTCAATCGTACAATTTTTATTTTTTAGAGAGTCCAACAAATTCCAGTTCTCGTGCGGACAGTGGTTTCAACGAGACATACCGAATTTCACGTCGCACTCCCAAGAGCAACAAGAGTCCCTGCATTTCTATCACGTCGTCCTCTTCGGACGACGAATCCGACAGCCCGACGTCAACCACTATCGAAGAGGATAAAACGCTATCGGTGAATCCATCCCCAAAGCGTACACCTCGCCACGCCAGTTTCACGTTTCCACGCGTGACACCGTCTCGGAAAATCGAGAATTTAAATATCGTATTTTCGAAACCCTTCCCACCGCAGCACGACGAGCCCGAGTCGACGATCGTCGAAATGGGTCCGCGCACCGTCTATACCAAGACCAAAAACATCGAGGTCTGCCCCTGCGACAGCATCGACAGCTCGACGCGCGACGACACCCACACCACCTTCTTAATCGCCGACGTCGACCCTGGGGGTGTTCACACTCGCATTCAAGTCTCCGCCGGCCTCGCCACCCCTTCGTTATCCTCCTCGTCCTCTTCTACTTGCTCCTCCGACGAGGAGCAGGCGAAGCTCGTCCAGGCCCGCACTCCGACCCACGACGAGAAGCGGCCACCCCCGCGCTGCTCCCCGTCTCCCCACACTCGCTTCTTCACCTCCCGCAAAAAGTCCACTGCCCTGGAGAAAATCGTGCAGCGCAACCTGGGCAACCCGCGCGGCAACCTCGTCCAAGACATCATCGGCGAGCTCGAGCGCAGCGTCAGCGAGCAGAGCACGGGCGACGACTTCGTCCGCTGCATGGTCAACGCCCTGGAGGAGAGCATCGCCGGCGACGAGTACCCGGAGGGGGCGGACGGCGACGTCGACAGCGTCAGCGACTCCGAGCTCGCCAACTCCGTCGACATCTCCATCAAGTCCTCCGGCGGCGAGGACAGCGCCGACGACCAGCCCACCACACCCCTGCCACGCGTACCCTCCTCAGGATCCTCCGAGTCGTCCTCCGAGGAGGAGATCTACTGGATCCCCACGTGGCTGAGCAAACTGCCACGCACCAGCTCGCGCCTGAGTATGCTGTCTCGCGCCTCCGGGTGCAGCAGCATTGGCACCACCGGCCGCAGCTCGCCTGGCCTCAGCCCCATACGCCGCGAGTGCCCGGAGGACTGGTACATGCATCCGTCGCGCGGCTGGGGATACACCTACACCACGAGGAAGGGCAGGTCGCCGAGGCCGCTCTTCAGGATCGACGAGACTGGACACCTGGACTCGGGCTACTCGGACACGGCGTCCAGTCGGAGGACCGCGCCGTCCAGGACCACCACCGCCGCCTCCTGTAGCACCAGGGGATACACGCCCAATACGTCGGTGGCCAGTTCGGCAGCCCCCGGCGAGCACGACGCGTTCAGTAACGCGGTCAACCATAAATCGGGACCTTACGTTTTAAAATCATTTATGGTTTAAATTAGAGCACGGATACGATCGTCCCAGTCAATTTTTATATTTTAATTTTCTATTTCATCGGGAACAGTTTTTTTATATATACATCCGAGGATCTTGCGCACTTGATTCATATATGTAGAAGCTTTTTAAGCGCAGTAGACCTTGAATATTTGTTTTCTCAATACCGACAAGACTTATGCCGATATTTTTATATCCACGATTTTATGAGAGAATGAAAGATGATTGATTCGCTGTGTTTTAAATTTTATATTTTTCGACAAAAAATTATTTGAATTTTTACATTCTTCTCGTTGGGCGTGAATCAAAGCGCTGTAAATAAATATTTCTGCGTATTGGCAATACGCAAAGTTGGAACCAATCGCAAATTTTGAGCGTAGAGTGTAATTAATCACGTGCTCTCCGTAAATTAAAGCGTTAATTTTATTCTTTGGAGTTAAAGATTTTATGAAAATTATGTGTATATGTTCAATAAGTGACTTTAAAAGTTTGCGATTTATTTAAAGTTAACGAGAATTATATGTTTCGTCTTATTCGTAATGCAATAAAAAATTAAATAAAAAAAACTGCGCTACTATTGACATACGATTTTACAATAACAGACTGATTTTTCTTAGATAATTAATTTTATACTTACCAATTACATATACAATATTCATTATAGACTTTAAAGCCAGATTAAGATTTAAGTCTGTAGATATTATTAAGCTCCTACTGTTTGTAAATCCTAAGCGATATTAGCGTAAATGTACATACTTGATTATTTAGTAATGTATGAGTATACATATATAGATATATGAGAATATAATTAATGATCGATTCGTAACAATACGGCGCAAAACTATGAAGAGAAAACTACCTGAACTCTGTGTCCAGGTAAAAGTCGGCGCCTCTATAAACATACTTACGGATGTGTACTAGTTGTAATGGAGAATAAATTCAGTCTGTTCGCTATAATCATTTTGAAGTGTTTACATTTTTCATTCCCCATCCCACTTTAAACGATGTCCTATTTCCAACGCCAGTTTCTCTACTTCAGTCGCGTGTCTAAGTTGATCGAGGTGGGCGTAATTTCGTAGATTTGGAAGCAGCAGGATGTAGAGTATTCCAAATTTATTTATTTTTTCGAATTTTGCAATTAAATGTAAATGAGCATATTCCAATGACGTATAGTGATGTTATCAGTGAACGTACATTTAAAAAAATTGTGTAGGATAGTTTCTGTTACACAGATTTAAACAGAAAACGTCATCGTCCGAAGTATACAGAAAATATATGTAGTTATCGGAAAAAATTATCAATTGTGAGTAGAATCCTACTTACACGCATACTCGCTCGTCCTGCAATTTAACGAACGATGAAAAGGCACTATAATTAAAGTCAGTGCAATTATCACTTTCATCAGGATATTCACAAATTTATGGTGAGTTGAATTTGTACTTACAAGAAATTGAACGAATTTAATCATTTTTTATGCACGTATTATTAGTTACAATGTACTTATATATCAAAACAATAAAATGTTATTACAATGATAAAGAATTTTTTTAACAAACTAATCGTTTAGATCGATAACACGATTTAATTACTTTTTTTTTAAATTTTAAATTATCGTTATTTTTCTAATTTGTATCTGCATTACATTTGCATTGTAAACACTATTGTAATTAGTTATACATAGTTTTGAAGCTTGAATTTAATTTTTTTCTGGAAATTACAATTAATCACTCAAAATTACTTGATACGCCTAACGTACACATTAATAGCCCATAGGCATCCCAGCCGGACAAAAATGTACGGTAGCTTCAGTCTCTCGAGTCGCTCAAAATCGTCGATGGATGTGTTCCGGGCATCGAGGGGCCTGGACGACGCCTCGTATCCGCCTGCGAGCTTTTCCACTCTGAGTCGCAACCGCAAGAGTAAAGCGTCAACCTCTGGGTGCAACGTGGCCCAGAGCCTGGCGCTCGACGACCAGGCCGAGCAGCTAAAACGCTCTAGGTCCTACCTGACGGAGGACATTCGCCAGCAGTTCGTTCTTGGTTTCGAAGAACTGGCCGCGAGGAAGGCGACGAGTCCGCACTGCGAAAAGTCGAGGGTCGTCGTTAAAAAACTCGTGGAGACGTTGGAAGCTCGGCAGAAGAAGGACGCATCGCCTCCTGGCAAATTTCAAAAACGAGTGCTCCAATTAGCGCCGCTGAACAAGGACGACCGGAACACCGTGCCCGGTACCAAGGAGCGCCAGCATGTCCTCCAGGAGAGATACCATCCCGAACGCGTATTCGCTCGGTATTCAAAATTCTAGCTAAAAAATGTTATTAATTTAAATTTTTTGTGGGTCCATTGAAAAATGTCCCTCCTGCGAGGAGACGGAGACAATCGGAAATGCAGGTCCTAAATAATTCTCAAATCTTTGCTGATCGATAAAAGGCTCCGGCCTTTTAAATCGTAAAAAAAAGTTTAAAATGGCGCTCAAATTTATTCAGAATGCCACCTGTTCAGCTGGAGAAGCTTCGCGAGGAGGATCTGGATTCCGACTACGACGACTTCCCAGACGACTCGGATGACGACGAGCTGTCCGCGCCGTATAACGCCTGGGGCAGCGAATTAATCTTGCCGCCGCCCGAAGCGGCCCTTCAGCTGAAGACCATCGACGAGAACGAATCGCCGCCCCCGAGTAAATTCAGCGCCCGACGCACCCTCAAGAGCGTCTTCTCGTCGTTCAAGAACTGGCGCGTTGGTGGCGGCGGGACTTCGGCCAAGTCCCTGCCGAAGGGCTCGAGGGATTACTACGCGGCGCGCGAGAGCCTGGGCGAGGAGATGCGAGCCTTCCGCCGCGACACCATGCCCCGCCTCATGGAGCACGCTGAGGTCAAGGTGAGGCTGCCGGCGAAGCAGGAGAAGCTGCGCCAACGTGAGCAGAACCGTGAGTTTGTCGAGTTAATAAATAGCCCAAAGGTAGTCCCACATGAGGATTCGCCGCTCAGCATTGCCACGATCCACCCGGTGTACGGCAGTAAGGCCGCCGCGGCGCAAAACCGACGGTCCCTCAGGCTCAGCGATCTCGTCCAGGAGAACGAGGAGACCAAGCCCGAGGTCATCTACAAGTCGAAGAGGGTCTTGGTACATTTTTTTCTTTCTTTTACATTTAAAGCGTTGCGTTATAAAACTTCATTTAGTATTTACTATGCAAAGTACACGGAGTGAAAAGTTTTAGTAAAAATTATTAAACAGTTTTATAACGCTGGGACAGACTGGAACAAT
This sequence comes from Sycophila sp. Sp_5, assembly GCA_018906775.1. Lineage (NCBI taxonomy): Eukaryota > Metazoa > Arthropoda > Insecta > Hymenoptera > Eurytomidae > Sycophila > Sycophila sp. Sp_5. The sequence continues at coordinate 401,067 of JACCID010000033.1, forward strand.
AAAAAATCTTACCATACTTTCTAGTAAATTTTTTCATTTGTCGAATCTGTCCCTGAATTATAGAACAGTATAGATAATTTTTACTAAAACTTTTCTTTCCGTGCAGAAACGAATTTGTAAAATAAAAAAAAGCGTTCTGCAGTGCATGGCTGTGGTTAATTTTACCGAGCCTTGGTAATATTTTTCTCGAAAACGCGGTGAAGATAAAGGCAAAGCTCATTACTCACACAGTGAGAGCTTCTCCACCGATTGCACATCAGTCATATTTTTAGAGATAATGAAGTATACAATTATGCAAAGTGACCAATTTCCTCGGAATAATTAGCTTTTCTTTCAATCTGCCGCTCAAAAGTAAAGAAAGAGAAAATCAAATAAACTTCTCATATAGCAATTATCTCTCCGGTGAAACGTGAAATCACGCGCGCTTTCTCACGACCCTTTAATATATTGGACTGACGTCACTGTAAAACTTCCACGTAAAAACAGAAATTTTGCCAGTCCAAATTAATTAAGGTACCTTACGAGTTGCAACAGGCAGTGCGCAAAAACAAAGTATACCTTCCAAAAGCGCAGAAACGAGAGAAAATAAGTGCCATAACGACGGATCGTAAATCATGATTCATTCATCACGCGCCGGCGTAATTAGTCTCGTCCAGAGCAATTAAGGTACCCCATCCCCACAAACGATTAAATTTTCTGGATCATTAATATCGACGATTGTAAATTTGCAGCCGCCCGAGGCACCAGTGACGGAGCACCTACTGCGCCCGTCGACGCTGCGGGACCTGCAAAAGCGTCTGTCGGACTCGACGGGTGCGGTTCAGTTGCGGCGACCTGCGCCCTCAACAGCGCCGAGCATCTACGACGTGCCGCGCTCGAACCGCCGGCTCACACCTGCGCCACCCCCACAACCGCCGAATTGCACCATCAGACTGGAGCCACGGCAACGCGTCCTTGTCCCGGAGTACGAGAACCTCAGCGGCCATATCAACGACGACAAGCGACTCCAGTGCACCGCCTTCACCACCTTCTGACGATCCGGATTTTATAAAAATGTTCTTAACGTCAAATTCTCAGCGGCGATCGGTCGACCAATCGTTTAAGTTTCTCTTTTTATTATTTTCGGCTGAAAGACAACGATGTTGAGCATTTTTTTTAAATTATAATAAGCGTTTTATGTAATCCTGCTTTCACGCTTGACGAGTTTTCGATGCCCGATTCGCAGCGATATCATAAGCGAGTTTTTTTATGCGGATCGAGGAGGTATACTCATTGATGTTAAGAGGAATTATATTTTTTTATGTAATTTTAAAGTTGTACAATAATGCGGTGGCTGAAGCGAAACAATTACAGTAATAAAGTTTTACCTTCTTGATATAATTGCCGCATCATGATTTATCGAACGAATGTAATGACAAAACTAGCTGATTTGAATTTATTTATTTTTTATTTATCGAAACCACAAATATTTACATAAATAAATCCTTTAGATGGTAAGCGCAGGTACCTGTACATATGCATATAAAATATCTTAAAACTAAACAAAATGAAAATAATTTTTACTAAACAATATTGTCATTTACATAGTAGTCATATCTGTAAGAATCTTTTTTCCCAAAACAATGAAAGCCTCAATTTTATTTGTAATACTTGTTTTGCTTAAATTTATGCACTTAAAATCATTTTGTAAGCTATTAAATGTCTTAACTATTATAATGTAACTTTTATCACTTATCGCTTTCTTCATTTTTGGCAAAATATTCTTTTCATATTGCATATTTCATTCTTATATAAAAGGATACACGCGTAATGCACCTGCGGTAGTACTACATATATGAGATATACAGCGAGTGCATTGATGCAACTGCCATTCATACAAAAAAGCAATGAAGTAGTGCGGCGGTAGTGTGGTTATACTCGTATTCTTATAAGTAACCTGTAACTGTGTAAGTGTGTAGTGTGTACGTGACTGCATCACACAAATCATAAAGCACTACATTGCAAGATTTTAGTTTGAGGCTTTATCACCAGAGGGACTGCACTTCTGCAGCTTCTTGCAAAATATACAATTTACTGGCAATTGCATCGCCAATAATGAAATTGTATACTTAACCTGGAAATTCGATCTCGTCGATCTTCTATCAGCAGTGCTGCAAGTTGCACTCCGATGGTTGATCGCACCTCGGAAAATTGGACTGGAGTCTATCGCATAAATAGAACCATGTATCGCTCAAGAAGTCGCTTGTGAATATTAATATCCCTTAATTCTTTTTTAACGGAAATAAATTGAGTGTTGAATTAATTATAATATGCAGGAGATTCCTTATATTTTAACAGAATGGCAAGAGTTAAACTCTCTTCTGTACGCACCTCTCAGTGCTACAAAACGCATTCAAGTAGGTTCACTTCGAACTTTTTCAATTCAACATTGAAATGGAGTTGTGCGTAATTTGTATTTTCTTTTTTGGAACAGTACACATGCATAGCTGTATCAACAAACTTCATAGCTCTGGGTGCAACCAGTGGCAGTGTTTATTTGTTTTCAAGGGAGCCATGTGCTTTTCAACAATTGATTCCACTATTGGTAAGTAAACGATATAACTAGAAGTTTAGAAAATTACGTTTTTATTGATAATATTCGAATCATGCAGGAAGGAGCAGTATTTCGAGTACAAATATCACCTGACGAGAAAAATATAGCTCTTTCTACCATCAGAGGAAGTATTTGCCTAGTAGTTTTAAAACCCAATGTAAAATTAGCCACAGTCTCTACAGAACATTTGGGAGAAAAAGTAACCTGTTTGTGTTGGAACGATAACAGTACTGAAGTTTATGCAGGAGATGATGCAGGAAAAATATCTGTTTCCATTCTTCCAAGTTTTATGGTATTTAAAAGATTAATTTTAAATATGATATTATTTATGCATTTTACTATATAAATGATAAATGATTTTAGGTTAACGGAATGTTTCAATCTACATCTTGTGTTTTAATGACTCTAGATACAAAAATTGTTCAAATGAACTTTGCTTTACCCCTGTTGCTTATATCAACGTTAAATCGAAGTTATATTTGTGATACTATATTAGAGCAATACAAACAAATTGGAAATAAACCAAGAGATGGAGAATTTGGTACTTGTTTTCTTAAAACGCACAATTCTGTCAGTAGAGTTTCAGAATTAAACAATGTAACCCCTGTCTCAAATCTCAAGCAAGTATTTAGACTGAGTGGAGAAATAGGTAATAGAACTGAGAATGAAGAAAGTCTTCCAAAAATTTATTGTGCAAGACCAGGATCACGACTTTGGGAAGTAACGGCAAATGGGGTAGTCATGAAAACTCATCAGTTTAAAGAAGCTCTAGCGATTGCTCCGCTTCCTATTTACAAACCATCCATAGGTAAATTATTAAAACTAAAGAGAAGCGATCAAATATGGCCAGTACAATCAATTAATTTTTCTCAACTTATTATAATTAGCGATAAGTATTTATTTTCATATACATCGAATGGACTGTACATTATTGATCCACAGAATGCTGAAGTGGTACTGTGGAATGATGAATTTCCAGACATTTCCATGGCGCACACCATAAGTGATAAAATTTATTTAATGACGTCTTCCGGAGTATTTCATTGTCTCACTCTTGCATCTATTAATGCATTAATTTTGAAGTTATATGATAAAAAGTCATACAAAGAGTGTTGGGAAATGTGCCAAATTCTTAGGCCACAGCTTGTAAGTTCTACTTTAGAGCACTCTTGTGATATAGATTTTAAGAAAAGTGCAGATTTGCCAGAATCGCTTGATCCAATTATTTCAGTAATAAAATCCAACGAAAATACTCGGCCAAAAAAGCTTGGTTCTGGCATTGTTATTGTAAATGATGGAAACAAAAATTCAAGTAATAGTTCTCTTGCTAATAGAGTGTACAATGAAGCTTCAGATGCACTAGAGGATCAGTTAATATTGTTTAAAGTAAACGGCTCCTCCAACACAAATAATAAAACTAGTGTAAAAAATATAAATAGTAAAAATGGAGAAACAAAAAATGGTTTACCAAAAGAAGTTAATGAGAATTCAGCACAAGAAACAGAGTCAGACAATGTTTCCTCTTTGCAAAAGACTATCTGCAATTTACAAGAGGACTTGGAATCGTTGTACACATTGATAAGCACACAGATGATACCTAATATTACTGAAGAGCAATTGGAGGAAATAATAAAGCTGTTTATCGAAAATTTTGATAGTGTTAAGAAGAAGTACGAAGTGACTTCGCAGCTGCAAAATTATCTCTTCGAAGTTATTCGTTCTGCAGAGTTGAATTATTGCAACTGCTTGTTAGACAATTTACCCCTAGAGTTGTTGAGCAAAACAAAAAATCAAGAAATACTGAAGTACCTAATCAAAATCTATGTTGATGTTAATTCGTCAAAGTTTACGGAGTGTTGTTGCGGCTTTCCATACCCGCTTTTCGGTGCCGGACCAAGCAAGTCGCCTGAGCCAAAATTTCTCGATATTGGCAAAATTTTACTGGAAATACTTTCAACCAACGAGTCCGAAACAATGTGCTTAAAATTCTGCAATCAAGTACCCTACCTGTGGAGAGACTATCTGTCCCTCAAGGGATGTATAAAAGGAAATTTCACAGATAATTTATTGCAACAGTGCCTTCAAAGTAGAGACAATTACGCTTTGTCGACTATTTTACCTCTGTTGGATAAGCAACAATGGAAATTGATCGCTCAAAACTTCGAAAATATCAGGAATGGTCGTTGCGTGAGCTGCTACAAGCCTTACGACAGCGACCAAGTTCCAAAGGAATTTGCCATTGACTGGGCTGGAGTTACACAATTTATTATAAAAAAACAAGGAGCTCGTAAAGCTATGACATTTCTTTTTCAAGTTCATGAAAATTTGCATCAAGTCATTTTTGATAAAAGGTATCAAAATGTACACCTAATATTGTATTTTAATTGCCCTATGACTTTGTTAAATTTTTATTTTCATTTCAGTATATACCAATCTATCATTTTCTCCACAATCTTAAGTCATCACGGTGTAAATCATGCAATCGAACTCGATCAATCCAACGTAGAACACAATTCTATTTGTTCACCAAGAGTAAGACTAAACTTTTTATATTGTATTTTATTTATTTTATAATCCTGCGTTGTTATTAACTTAAAAAAAATAACACTTAGGTCCTGCACGAAGTAGCACAGGCAGTGGAAAAAGATTTAGAGGAATCTGTAAACAAAGATGCATTCGGATCTGGACCACACCACTGGGGCATGCGGTACAATTTAGTGTCGTCGACTTGCCCTTGTTGTACATTATCGCTGCAGACTCCCGTTCTACTGGGGAACAATGGTATAGCTCTCTTTCCATGTGGCCATGCTTACCATGTTAATTGCATGATACAGAAAAAAATTTCAAGATGCAACCTCCACGCGCAATAACCAACGATGAGTATGTGATGAAATTCACTCGACTGATGTACACTATTCAACAATCTAGTCTCGAGCCGTATTCAGACTCATACTTACGATCTTTTTATTGATTTTTTGTAGATATTTCTCGAATAAAAATAATTATAAATTAAGAGTTAAAGTTCTGTTTGTGTGCGTAATAATGTAAAGCTTTTGAAAATTGTTGATGAAGTATTAAACAGCTTTTATTGATTTTGTTTAATACTAACATTATACATAATACTAGGAATGTTACTTGAATACTTCGTCTAATAATTTTTGGTACAAAGGAGCTTCGCTAATTTAAATATAGGCGTTGGCTGACTGTTTTTTACTTATTTTACAATAATTATAGATCAGTCTTTTAATTTAATTAGAAGTATTGTATCAAACGCAATTATATATACAAATTTTAGAGTCTATATTATAACTTTAAATCTGAGGTAGATTGAAAAACGCAGATTATTTTTACAATTATCGTATAACTATTGTTTCCATTGTAAAATATAGCAAATTTAAAAGATCGTTAAAATAAGTATCTTTGACAAAGCAACTAGAAAAGCCAGAATTTTTATTTATACGTTGTAACGAAAGCACTAATCTTTAATCACAAAGTGTACTGTTATTCATAGGTATAATTTAGCTTAATATTATAGCTTTTTGTAAATATGAAAAATAAATTACTTGAAATAGTTAAGTAAGCTCACTTAATTAAAATGTTTATCGCTTTAATCAATTTTTTAAGGAAACTTTTCATCTTATTTCTTGTATCATCACACTGTCTTTATGTTGACTATCTAATGAACTTACCTTAAATTACAATTTTTGTACATACATTGTTGTATAAGAGTTTCAATCATTTGAAACTAAATCAGATATCTCTCATCTTCCAAGATGTTTTTTATACCGAAACGCTTTTAACATAAAACATTTTATTTTTAATTTGTGAAACTTTCGAAAATTTCAGTAAAGTATAAAAAAATTCATATTCGCATGAAAGCATTCTCGATTAAAATTTACATAAACGACTTCCTACGGATTTTTGAAGGATTCATTTTAAATTGATATTAAAACTGTCAGCCCACTTAAGTGAAATTTTATAAACAAAAGGTATTGTTCGAGTTCAGCGAAAAATGGATAGCTACTTTAACTCGCTAAAGAAATGCGAATTTCTGAGTTTCATTTTACGCTTTTATGTACATCATCGCACTTTAATTGTTTTAGCAACCTTTATATGATTTTTACTCTTTAAATCTTTTAAAAAGGTATTTTCATATATTATACCATAGACAAAAGCTAATATAAAATAATAAAAATTGCGAATCTTACGAAAACTTTTATTCTAATGAAGAATTTCAAATGGTATATCATAATTGCATTTATTTATTAAAGTTTAAGTTTATGACATTGCATAAATATATGTTGCGAAAATTGTACCTATTAGTGCAATATTACCTAAAAAATTTAAAGAGTAGTTTCATATTAATTTTATACATGATTTTTATAAAAATAATTTTATGAGGCACAGAAACAGAATGATTCTCAACGGCCACTTTCAAATTAAAATGTATAAATGTCTCCATTTCCCCAAGTAAGATGCATATATGAAACAGCCTTTAATGGGTCAACTAACTAAGTTATTAATTTAAAAAAAGCTGACCTTTTTACCTTATAAATTTCATACTAAAATTTGAATTAATTTTATTAGAGCTATTAGAAACCTCTCTGCAAGACCACAATATTCGGCTTAGTGTACTCAACGAGAGCACAGTCTTTAAAGGAAGCATTTAAAGAAACGGTACATAACAGTCCAAATTACAAATACAAATACATGCAACTTATATAACCATTTTTACAATGTATCACATTTAAATGAAAAATTATACATCTATTGCCAGCAAAATACTTGGTGAAAAATATGATATACAAACTCATTTATCTAACTGTGCTGTTCAAATGCCAAAATTTAAGCACAATACCCTTAACAATTGAAGTGTTACTATTAAAATAAATAATTAATAAAAAAAACAATAATGCACAAGATAATTTTTTAAAGATGTAATTTACATTTTAATTGTTAAGGATACGAGTTGTAACTGAGCAAACAAGATAAACGAGATATTCGCACGATTGTACAATTTTCAGTTTCTCTAATATTTATTAATAATAGTTTAGTAACGATTCAGAAATCAGAACAGTTTCAATTAATAAAAGTAAGACAAATCGTTTCGTGATTCTTTGCCCTAAATCAAATTGTACATGTACATAAAAAAAGATTTTTCGATTGAGATTGATGCAATATTGAGTATACGAAAACGTTATTATACACACGAAAAAAAAAATAAACTAACATGTGAAACGAAAAATGAAATTTCAATCGATCGAATGGTCGACATATATTTAAAAATAGATCATACATTTAAAAATAGGTAAAATTTGATTACACGATATTGACAAATTATTCGCTGTTCAACGTGTCGTTGCAAAGATTTTCTTTTTATAAATGTGAAATACAATAAGAAAATCTTATTTAAAATGTATATAATGAGGCAGTGTACGTTCACAACTTTCTGACAAGTTCGTTTATAAAAGATCGAGTGAAGTGACTAGAAAAAAAAGACAACTCGAGTTAATCGTCAGAAATTAAGTAGAGTAAGAAATAAAAATGTAGCACAGACAAGCAAACTACTTTAGAGGTTTAAAGTAACAAAATATTTTTCGCGCCGCAAATCAAGAAACAAGCTATCGAAACGCTGTATTATAAAAAAAAATTACATTATCACACTCAATTTTTCAGTCATACGCAGATTCACTTTTTTTTATACAGCATTAGTTTATTTTTCTAAAATTATAGCATAAAAAAATTAAAAATAAAGGTCAAACGAAATATTATAAGTAATAACTAAGTAAGTCCCTCATTATTCCAACGATTGCTTAAAGTTAAGAAGAAGCGGCACATCTTAAAGTGAGAAAAACTAGAAAAAAGTAAAAATTCAGGAATAGAGTATTGCCGAATTGTTTAAGATGCGCCTATATATGCTTTTTTTATTCACTAAAGTAAAAGTGTTTACTAAGTTTGTTAAGAGGGAAAGTTGACCCTGGAGCTATTGAACAATAGCAAGAACTTTCAGAGGAATAGAGAATTTTCTTATGTAAGTCTACGGAATACGAAAAATATTGTTCGCACATTTGTGAGTTCATACTTGCTTTACGCAAGTAGCTGGCAGTGTGATCTCATTGTGTAGAAAATTTATTTCGATTCTTTTTTTTCTTATCACTGACTGTTCTATCAAAGGCATAAAAATATAGAAATAAATTTTCTGTACTCTACACTGGCACATTTTCTGATTACAAACATTGTACACTCTTAGATTTACTTAATAAACACAGTGTACAGATTACTGCAAATGGACTTAGCATTTTGACAAAAAAATGTTCTTTCTCATTCTTGTACAAATGTTTCATACAATATCTTCATTTAAATTGCCCAGAGAATAGAAAGCAAATGGAGAATTTGCCATACCACTCATAGCATTATAAGGTATATACATGAGGATCAATATAACACTACCACGCTTTTGCACATATGCAATTCGTAATACTATTTTTTTTTCTCTCTCATCAACTGATGGAAAACTGATTATTGGACAAATATTAATACATCGTATTAAGTTTATACTTGTACAGACCTTAAATTTGAGAAATTCTTTTAGGATAGAACTACTAAAAAAGCAATTGCTTTTCTTTAACAAGTTTTAAGTATCATTGTAAGTTTAGTTTATTTTCCATTTTCAATAATAAAAAATCCTTTTAGGAACTGATTAAGCACTACAGTTTGTTATGTCTAATAACTGGATTACAGTTCTTTTTTTTTAAGAAAAAAAGGTAAAGTTGCCAACCGAACATTTGTGATATAAAATTAAAATGAAATATTTTAATAAATGTAGAGGATCAGTTATGCAATGAAATTACAAAAAAGAAATATGAGATTCAAATGTCGACCATATCCATGTACATCCTTTGATCATACAATCTCATATTCTTCGCTATAATTACTGTATACTAAAAACAGTGCGCCATCGAAGTAGATATTCATAATTGTGACCGTAAACATACTTAAAAAATGTGTGGGTTTAAAGAACCACAAAATTAACAATTTTGAATGACCAATTCGAGAGCGCAACAATCGCGCTTAGTATCTATATATAATATGCATAAACTTATTGATATACAAATAAAGAGGCTATAAAATATAAACACTCGCATACTCACCCACTGCTGATGCAGAGACATTCTAGTTAAGTGAATAGGCGAAGGTCATTATTAAATCATATCTAAGACTTTATTTAATCATTTCATTGTATTTCTTTCTCTCTTGGAAAGTCTACTGGATGCATGTTAAACTGGACGAGAAACACGCCAATGAAATCAAATTCAAATAATTATATCTCTCATATTCGTCTCATTATCATTTTTTCCATAGTTTCTTTAAATGTTCTTTTTTTATCTGTCAGAGATACTGAATAAATAATGATGCATTAACTTCTTCCTTTGGTTGGTCGTCCAACTTTCTTATTAATTGATTAGAGTACGTTGAGAGTCACTCGTTGCTTGGGGGGTTGGGCTTCTCCATCGCTCATTGGAATCCTTTCAATTTGTTTTGCTACGTCAGTTGCGTCTAGTGGCCTTCTTCATACAGCGTGCGCTTGATTAATATAGAGTCGATATTCTGGGCAGGCTGCTTGGGAGCCGCGGCAGTTCAGTGTCTGGAGCGATGCGACGAGTCGGCCCTTTCGTCGCGGCGATCCCTCTCCCGTTCACGCTCGCGCTCTGGTTCTCGCTCGCGTTCTGCTGGTCTTCGGCTCGTTCCATCTCGTTCTCTCTCGCGTTCACGTTCTCTGTAGCGTTCGTCATAATACCTACACAGTATATATTGCAGTCACAATTACCTTAAAATTAACAACTACTACTAGGGTAGATGATCCCATTTTTATCGGCTTCTCACTTTTAATTACATTTTCTTCTCAATAAATTCGGAAATAGTGCGGCTATGGCTTCGCTCACTAATGTTGAAATTTTTTGAAATATTGAATTATTTAAAAACTTTCATTTGAAGGTACATCTACCCTATTTTTGTACTTGGTTTTATCGTTCAATTTTACTTAATTCTTATTTTATGTATAAACAAGTTTAAACTACTTTTATTTACTAAGAGTCTTTTTGAATGGTAAAAACACTTTATCGTATGTATTAACATTTTTTAGATAGACACAACAATGAGTTATTATTGATGCACTAAACTTTATTTCAGAGCGTAAGTATAATGGCCGACTGTTAGTAAATGTTTCAGTAACCAAGTACAAATATATATACACTTGGAGGACATTTCATTTTACTTCAACTCTTCTCCCAAGATAACTAACTACAACTAACATCCAGGTTAAATAATTTCATTTAAATAACTCATTCGAATATTAAAAGATACTTTTTTTAGAATTTAGAAACAAGTAATTACATTCGTTCAACAACTGTTTTGACTTTAGCCTGAATGTTTGACATCTATTTAAATACATCTTAAATCCTGGGAGATTTGAAGAGAAATTTAACAATTACAAAAAATGTACAGGGCTTGCTTTTTTAATATTTAAGCAAATTTACATTAGAAATAACATAAAATGTTGCTATACGGAATAAAAGATCGAGAATGCTTTCAAAAATTACTAGATAGATATCATTCGATATTCCGCTGTTTTTTTTTTTTTTACAAGCAATTAAAACGTTATCCAAGATGATTGTCTAAAGTGATAAAAAGGATAAACATATGGCAAGAGTTTCGAAACTTAAAGACAATCATCCAAAGGAAAGTAAAAAAGAAAGTGTGGTACATTTGTAGGAGATTACACAAAATTTTTGTTTTTCGCGTTGACAGAGTCGAACTTGAAGAGTGTCAGTACACAAAAAAGCGAGCTGATATAGATATTTCAACGAAATGGCTTTTATACGATAGAACTGACATTCTGCAAGTTACCAGGAGTACACTTATAATGCGTAAGTTTATAGATATAAGCTCTCGATACTACAGTGTTTCCAAAATCGCCCGACAAGTCAATGGTTTTTTTTTGTATTTTGTACGTTTTACATTGTAATGCGAGACGCAATCATTATAACCATAATATTCTTGAACTATATGTACATGCATTCACTTTAGTGTAAAAAAGTATGTTTACCTAGATGTCTTGGAAGATGAGACAGCTGCCGCCTCGGGCGGCTCTTCCTTTACTCTTGGCCTGGTGGACTGACGTGTTGTACTAATCAAAAATTGATATTTCGTTATGATTACATACTAAATAACCAGGCTAAGATGCTTCTGGTATAAAAATAACAATTTTTTATATGCATATGTATTTTTCACAATGCGTTAGTTTTTTTAAATACGTCGGCACAAAGTTTAAAATAGTTTTACTACTTTTTTTTAATCTTCACGAATCTTAAAAACTCTGTATTGTTCTTTTGTTGAGTACAATATTAACAAATAAACCAATTGTACAATTTTTGTGCTAATATTGTTCTACTAATTTTTGTAGAAAAATTTTGTTCGAAAGATACAGGTTCAACGTTGAAACATTTTGTTGATCATTTTACAATGTCAATCATATTAGTAATAAAATATAATTCTTTCAACTCTAACATTCACAACCTTTATCGAACTTATCATACAGTTTAAAAGTTTAAATATTTATTTTAAAACAAATAAAAATTATGCATATTTTTATTGTTTTAAAACAAAATAATCCCATTGTTACAAATAATTAATCTTTTATTCTTACTTTTAAAATTAAAAACATTTAAATACTTTAAAGGTGTGATTGAAAGAGTTGATTGAAATTCAAGCAAAAAAGAGCGTGGATAACGCTATGAAATTTTCTTTTTTATAGTTAATAATTTTCGAAATAATTTTTTATAAATTTTATAATGAAACAAAAATTTCTATTTTGTAAAAAAAAAGTACGCATTAATATTAAAGTCTTAAGTTATATCACAGTTATTACAATAATTTGATGACCTAATTTTACTTTATGAGCGAATCATTCGCAATGATGATCACAGAAAACTTAACAAACATGTGTATATACATAGCAAGGTTTTTTTTTATAAAAGAAAACCTTTCGAGCACATTTTCAATTTGAACAGATTTTAGAAATATGTTTCTTATTAAAGCTATATTTTGTCCGAAAAATTGTATAAAAGTATAATACAAATTCGAAATATAAATGATTAAATATTGGAACAAAAAAAAATGTTGCATATAAAATCATTTTTTCAGTCTTATTGGACTTTAGAGTCGGCAGCGCTACTATTAAAACCACTAATAAAATAATAATAAAAAAAAAATTAAAAACAGAAATTTCCGAGCGAATTTTCGTCTATTACAAGGCATGTATAAAATCGCAACCATGTATTAACACTAGATAAATTTAATTATGTTTCTTCGCTCTTACAAACTAAGAGAAATCAAGGCTATCGACATGATACTGCTACAATTCATCAAGTCATTAATCTCAATTAATTAAAATTCGTTACATAAAAATTGCAGCGACAGTTTAATAATTAAAAAAAGATATAAAAGTCATTAACATAGCAGCTCATATCGATAACCCTAAGTCATAATGATATAAGTCTCTCTGGCGCGCCTGCCTGCAACGTCTTCAGTCTTACCTCTCTTCTCGGCTCCTTTCCCTGTACTCGCGGTCACGATCGCGTTCGCGTTCTCTACTGCGAGATCGCTCCCTGGTGTAAGGCTCGTTGTAGTAGCGCTCACGTTCACGCTCGCGATCTCGGTCGCGTTCTCGGTCCCGGTCCCTCTCACGGTCACGGTCGCGCTCACGACTTCTTTCCCGGTATTCCCGGTCTCGGCTTCTCGACCTCTCACGTCGTCTTCTGTGGCTGCGATCTCTGTCGCGAGATCTTGAACGTTCTGTAACAAAACAATTAAAAAATATATCCTCTCATGCTTGAAGTGAATTTGAATGATTGCCTTATAAATACAGAATTATGTTTATTACCTCTACGTGCGGATCCGTAGCTCTTGGTCTCGACTCCTCTCAGTGTGTCTTGCAGGGCACTTATCAAAATTTTGCAGCGATCATGAGCTGCTACCTTGGATTGCTTTATAAGAGATATCGCGGTCACCAATGTCTCAATGGCACTTCCGTATTCGCCGGCGGCAGCGTCTGATACAGCTCGAGAAATGGCTGACGAGGAAACTGTTCTGTTACGTCCCATGATTTCTTCGATTTCTTCTTCTGACAGCGGTGGAGGTCCATCTGGGCGGTGATCCGGTCCTGGTCCTCCATATGGTGGCTATTTTTCACAAAAGAAGGTTTAATGTAAATGAAAAGATGTAAAAAGTAAACAATTGTACAAGTTTGAGTTTTCTACTTTAAAATGTAAATTTCCATATTTTCATTCTTATTATTCTTATAATAAAATATCAATTTTAGTAGAAGAAAAATTACCATACTAGTAAATTTGCAGATTCTTTAATTTCTTGCATAAATTCCAATTTCCTTAGAGATTAGAATTTAGAAGGTAAAAACAATTAGCATGTTTTATGTAAATAAAACAAATATACATCGAAAATTGAAATTACCTGTGCAGCTGGTGGCCCATATCCATGTGGCGGTGCGTGAGGAGGTCCATGAGGTGGTCCGTGGGGTTGACCGTGGGGTGGTCCATGCGGTGGTCCATGAGGTCCGTGGGGTGGTCCGTGGGGCGGTCCCGGGGGACCGGGTGGAGGTCCGCCCGGATGCTGACCCGGATGCTGATGCGGGGGACCTTGTGGAAAGAATGCAGGATTGACGTGAGGAGCGGGCCCACCAGGAGGTCCCTGAGGCGGTCCTTGTGGAGGACCTCCGTGACCCGGCGGTGGTCCTCCTGGGCCTGCCAACATTCCTATTGTTTTGCCAATGTTCCGGTTACAGTTGCACCCACCATCACGATCACAGATATACCAGATATATACAATTTTTTTTAACTTTTTGTACTTTATAAACTTTTTTTATTATGATATCTGCGACCTTTTATCTGGCTTTGTTGCAATAAAATTTATTTATTTATTTTTACATGTGAATAATTGAATGCATTTCATGCTAAAATAAAAAATGTTTCACTATAATAATAAATTACTATTAATAATAAGACTGTGAAAAGATTACATAATACAGAGAAGATCCTGTAGACAAAAATTAATTTGTATTTGTAGAAATGAAAAGGTAAATTTTCCTATGCACACTTCTACAAATCTAAAAAAAAAAGAAAAATAGGAAAACAAAATATTCTTTTTTACCAATTTTGAGTAATTAAAAAATCTATTATATTACTAAATAACAACGCTGATTGAAAACAAATAATATACAAAAAAAGTAAAAATTATTTAACAACAATACTAAAAAAAATTCAAGTATAATCAATTTCGGTTATTCAAAGGTTTCTTTAATAAAAAATGGAATGCAATAACTAAGAAAAAAATGGAAAATAAATAAAAATTATAATAGTAAAACAACATTTAGTCAAGAAGCGTTAGAACAAATTTCCCTCGTTTGCATGCAAGTTCTTCGTTTGACTTCACAGTGGGTTGTGACTAATCAGACGTGTTCACGCTAAAGGTGGATTAACAAGCGCTCACCAGTGGCAGTCGTGGAATCACGAATTGGTGATGGGTCTCAACCAGGCTGCCAATGCCGAGGGAAATCTAACTACGCTTCCCGAGCCTAGCATTCCGTGTATATAATGCATATATCAAGTAATCCGTGATTACGCAAACTGTTACCGGTAAGCAACTACTACTTCGTGCTTACGTTTGTTTACGAAACACCTAACATTGACGACTGCGAAAGTTCTATAGTTTTACAATCAATGCAAGCACTACAATATTGGACAAATCATAATGATGTAATAAGGATAAAAAAATAATTAAAAAAGGGATTGATGATATGATTTGGATAGTTAAGGAGTCTCGGTGGCGTGCTCGGATATTAAAATTAAAATAGTGTAGCACCAGTGTAGGTTTGTTTACGTACCTGGTGGTCGATTCCATTCACCAGGGCGTGGTGGTGCTGCTCGTGGATCACCTCCCGGGGGACCGCCGGGATGTCCAGGAGGTCCTCGTGGAATGCCTTGACCAGGTGGCCCAGGGGGTCCTCCATGGGGGCCGTACTGTGTAAATAACAGGTATTAGTACATGATTATTTTATATTTCATTAAATTAGTCAATAATGAATTTAATAGAATTATTTGAGAAAATTTAATGAAAAATGTATACATTACCATGCCAGGTGGTCTGCCTTGGCCAGGACCAGGGCCTGGAGGTCCTTGTTGTGGAGGCGGAGGTCCTCCAGGTCCGGATGGACCACGAGGAGGACCTGGAGGACCATTAGGTCTTGGACCATTCCAGGGTCCTTGTTGGCCATAACCAGGTGGTGGTGGACCTTGATTGGGATGACCTTGCAGAGGATGGTGAGAACCTGGTCCAGGACCCATTGGTGATCCATGCATTCGTGGTGGACCCTGTTGGGGAGGACCGCCTGGTCCTGGACCCATACCTGGTGGACCTCCTACTGGGGGCATACGTTGTCCAGGTCTCATTTGACCCTGAGGTGGACCCATCATCATTCTTGGCCCATGATTTTGCTGAGAATGTTGTGGATGTTGAGAATGTGGTGGATGTTGATGAGGGGGCATCGATTGTTGATGTTGATGCGAATTGTGTGGTCGCTGACTTTGACTCTGTTGTGGAGAAGGTGTAGGTCGCGATTTACATTGTGACTCAAACTGAAAAATTAAGATCAATTATTAGTACTTTGATATCGAGAACTTGAGAAGTAGTTATTTAATGAATACCTTACCTGATTCAATGCCTGTTTACTTGGATACGTTACAACTGGATTTTGTCCATGAAGCTCTTTTTTAGGCAATCTTTCCATGCATAATCTCATACTTTGTTCTGATCCAAGAGAAATTACACAAAAGCCCTTTGACCTGCCATTAGCACGGTTTTCAAAAAATTTGACTTCAATAAAATCTTGCACCCCGATACTCTGAACTGAATCTGCGATGTCTTGATCACTTGTCCACTAAAATTTGATACAATTGTAATACATTAAATAACTTCACTATTTAATAATAATTAACCAATGAAAAATAATTACCCAAGTTAAGTTGCCAACATACAACTGATGTCTCCTGCCAATTTGATTTGGCTGGATATTATTCCCAAGTTGATGGTAGGGTGCATTACCATTTGTTTCTTCATTAGATGTCTCTCGTTCTCTATCTCCTCTCTCGCTGCTCTCTGAAGTGCCTCGCTCATTATTGCCAGGAGCTGCGGCAATAACATCATCATAGAGGTCAACGCCATCACCGGCAAATTCACCTTGCACCTGGCAAAAAAGAATTTCATCAATTATCAGTCTACTAATTATAATAAGAAAATGACACAAAATGTACCCAAAGCACTAGATTGAATAAACTGAATTTCCTACAATGTTTTACAATTATAGTCTACAAAGATAAAAATAAAAAGATATACCAAAGAAGAGTAAAGTAAAAGTAAAATTAAGGAGTAAAGTAAACCAGCTCCTACGAGGATAATTAATCGCGCATTGCTTTTCACGCTCCAGCAGCTTCAACATCATATATCAGCAGGCCCTGCGGAACGGCTAGCGCGTCGCCTCTCGTTCCGATCTCAAGGCAGAGAGAGACAGACTGACTCCACGAAAGGCATACCCTGAGTTGGCGAGTCAACTCCGGGTCCCCGGAAAGCCACCTAACCGAGTCCCGTACGAAAAGACACAAGAATATTCCGCCGGAAGCATCGAAATCGCCTCTCCCCGATTATAATGCTGCGCACTGAAAGAGCGAGACGCTCGCAAAAAGGCGAGTCGATGCCGCCTCGGAGTCGTCTATGGACGCCGAGAGGCAGTGTGCGCGATGGGCACGCGAGCCGCGACAGGCAATTATTTCGGCCTTGGGCTCGCGCGCGATCGAACGCACACCCGCGTGTCGTGGCCCGGCCTCGCCCCGTCACCAGTGCATCCCGGATCCCAGAGTTCGTATTTACCTGTGCGAAGTCCTGCTCGAGATCGTCGGCGTAAAGATCAATGTCACCGTCCGCCATTTTACACCCACCGACGCTGCTCGCAGCGCGCGGCGACTATGTAGCGGTGACCCGGTGTAAAGCGCGGGGAGGCACAGCGGACTCCCCCTCCTCGCCGAGGGTCGGGCGACTGCGCGTGCGCGCGCGCCAAAATCCAGCGGCGGCCCCGCGTGCAACCTCGGCCTCCTCTTCGCGGAGGCGGTAAACCGCCTATGAATATACTTAGGTTCAATGATGTATATCTCTCGCACTGGTGGTTCCTCCGGTGCGGGGAGCCGGCCTCACTGCGGCCGGCGCGCCGATTCGTCTTTCCAGTGTGTACGTCCGAGTTCTCTGATCGTCGCTCGACGGACCAGTTCTTGTCGTCCTGCGCTGTCGAGATATAGATAAATACTGACGGATCACGTAGGTGAGATTCTACTCCTACTGCGTGAGTAGACGCAGGCAAGGCGCCGCCGCTCGGTCCGTCGGTCGGGACTGTCGGGAGTTCGCAGGACTGCGTAAACGTACGCCGCCGCAACAACACCGCGCGCGCTCTAACGGACGCATCCGTCATCTTTTCATCTTTTTCCGGTCTTTTTCGCATTTCGCCCAACAGCCAACTGGTGTGAATTACGATTAGGCTTCTGCGAATAGATACCCGAGGGAATGTTTTACGAACATTTTTCATTGGGTTTTAAGATTTATTCGTCACTTTTACAGTGTCCATTTTTCTAGACTGTTAATTGGTATTCGGAACCGCCATCTTTTCATCTTTTTCCGATCTTTCTCGCCTAACAGCGCCAAGGAGAATTTTGAACCATTAAATACTCGGACTTTTTATTTATTTATTTTAGAGAACTGCTGTGATTAATCTTCTGCGAATAATAAATTTTCTGCCCTTCGGCCCCGAAAGCGCAACTTCCCGGCCGCTGCGCGAGGGAAAGTTGTAACTTTCAGGGATCATCGAGCAGAAAAATAGTATACGTACCTAGCCCTGTATAATAAGAAATTGTCTCAGATCACATGTAATTGTCGACCGAGGCGAAGCCGAGGTACAATAGTAAAGTACAATATAAAATTAGTATTAAAGTACAATAATAAATTTAACTTTAATCAAATTAAATTCAAAAAGATTAATTGAATTTAGACTCGTGTAATAGTTATATAAAATTTCTTATGTAATTCCAGATTCTGGGTAACATTAAAAAAAACTACGTAATAAATAAACAAAATTATATAATATTCTTTCTATAGTTATTCTATTTTATTTAAAATTTAATGTATTTTTCACGTATTTTACGAAAATAAGTAATTATAAGAGAATTCACGTAATATAACCCACTACATTAATTAATCTAAATATTAAGTATGCACTTTTTCAAAACAGTCGCTCCTGAACATAAATGAAAATTGAGATACTGTTACTGTTTGTAAGATTGTTATTTATAATATTTTACTCATTTTACAATGATTTTACTACACAGGGCAATGATCACGAAAACTGCAGTTAACTGTCAATAACTCATTCTTCCACTTTGTAGTTTGATGTTGCATTCTATTGTTTATTTTATTCAGAAGAATACAACTCAGATAAGTGTATAATATATAATTGCCGCAGTCGCAAGTCAAAATCAGCGGGTCCACCTGCGCAGTGTGATATCGCGCACGCATGTGACCATTTGTGACTGTGTGCGTATTAAAAAAAGATCTCGTTCAGACTTCAGGGATCAATCGCGCGGCGTCTTCACCACTCAGTCGTGGGTGCCTCCTCTTCGAGGAACATCGCAGATTCGCAAAATTTCAGCGAAGACCTTCAACGACCGATGGCTTCGATCTAAAGCGCAGCCAGCCGACGAGCCGCCGCCATATCACGATTATCGCGCAGCAGACGAGATTTTCAGCGGCTGGTGGGGCCCCACGAGGCGAGAAAAGCGCATTCCGAACGAGACACGCAACGCACGCTAGCCAGAGCCGCAATAGACATTTGGAAAATGTAAGCTACCGCGGCATATATATGCTCATGAGTTTTATTTATTTTCGAGGTTAAAAATAGTTTAGCGAGATTGACGCGCTCGCAAATGCGCGTTAAAAGCATCACCGCGGCACTTGTAATTTACAGCGCAGTATCAGACCGACGATGCGACCGCGTTGATGTTGCATTATATGCCTTTTGCGATCGACTTTAGGTTAGATTTTTCTTGGTGAATGGATTTACATTACACTTTTTAATGATTTTTATGATTTTTTTACTATTGTGAAAATATATTTGAGTATCTAAGGAGTAAAGGGCTTCTTGGAACAAACGAATTCATTCCTTCAGAGCTAATAGGTAGGTGTCCGACAATAATTGAAATGTTCATAAATATTTTGATTATTTGTTTCAGATTTGAGCTTCCATCATTCATATAACACTCCAGTATTTAATAACCCACATGGGATATTACTTCAATGTCTCAAGAGAAACAGGTTTTGAATACTGCTGATTGTTCACATGGTGTTAACCAATTGATTTTGTTATTCATTATCACTTTCGTCACATATCATTTGTAGATTTGTGAACGTGTATTTGAGTTATTTAACTGTTATTATTTATAGTTTGAGAATAATCTTTACTTTTATGAAATTATAATTTTTATTCTTTACATATATTTGTATATACTTATCTATAAATGTACATTTGTATTTATTAGATGTTGTTGTGTAACTAGGTACATGAACACTGTATAGCTTGAGTGACGCTTGGTTTTTATTATTTTTTGATTCCAGTTGCAATCCTGCATGCTTCGTAACCACCAATCAACATCACCAGCAGAGCACCTTATTTCAATTAATTTGCCAAACATCTCAACACTGTAGATCAAATAATGGCTGCATATATCAATCGCACAATGTCTATGATTTCTGGAGACAATCAGTTTCGCACAAATGACATTAGAACTGAAAATTCTCCCCTACAGATTTTCGTCAAAGCCAAGAAAAAGATCAATGATATCTTTCTTGAAATTGATGACTATGTAGATGACACCATCAGATTTATTGGATGTAAGCTTATTAAATGTAGTTTAATAATTTCAACAAAATTATTTAACAATATTTATAATAACAAAAAAATAACTTTTCTTTAAGCATTGAAAGATGATCACAAAATTATTAGTCCTGATGGAATAAAAAGAGTTGAGGGCTACAAAGATAAAGTACAAGGAATAAGTGATGTGCTAAAAAGAGATCACATGAAAGTAGCCTTCTTTGGAAGGTACACAATGTTTTTCTAATTTTTTACTTTTATATTTAAATTTTAATACTTTAAAATTCAATATTCTTTTAGAACAAGCAATGGTAAAAGTACAGTTATCAATGCTATGTTACGTGACAAAATACTGCCCAGTGGTATTGGACATACTACCAACTGTTTCCTGCAAGTTGAAGGTTCTGAGGGGGGAGATGCATATTTGGTCACAGAAGAATCCGATATAAAACAGCCAGTACAATCCGTTGGACAACTTGGTCATGCATTATGCAAAGAAAAATTATGTGAAAGCAACTTAGTTAGAATATTTTGGCCAAAAGAAAAGTGCCTACTTTTAAGAGATGATGTTGTCTTTGTTGATAGCCCCGGTGTTGATGTTACACCAAATTTAGATGATTGGATCGATAAACACTGTCTTGATGCTGATGTCTTTGTATTAGTGGCAAATGCGGAATCTACACTAATGATAGCGGTTGGTAACTTAATTTGGATTTAGTATTTTTGATTCTTTCCATTAAACTAATAATTTTATTATAGGAGAAAAACTTTTTCCATAAAGTATCAACTAAACTTTCAAAACCAAACATATTTATTCTGAATAATCGATGGGATGCTTCTGCTTCAGAACCAGAATTTCTTGATGAGGTATGTTAATGAGACTGTCTTTCTTTCTTTTTTTTTTTTTATTTTATTCAAAACCTTTGGGTGGATTTAAAAATTTTAAAAGTTCCTGATACTAAGAATTTATTCCTTAGCTGGTCGATGAACAGAGGGAGGTAAGATCTCTTTAAAAATCGCACCAAGCAGATATAAAATTTTATTTATGTACCAATTTCGTTGCAAAGTTAAAAGTTATATTATATTTACACAATGACAATTTTATAACAATCAAGCAATTAGTTTACTTTTAATTTTCATCATTTACATGCAGGAATATGTTTTTGATGCACTTTAAAATTTTAGCACATTTATTTTTATTTTATGCCTCTTAATGTGATTTTCAATCTAATTAATCGAATCATTAGTAAAAATTATTTTCATTTTAATAGGTCAGGGCACAACATCAAGAAAGAGCCGTCGATTTTCTCTCAAAAGAATTGAAGGTTTGCAATCCAAAAGATGCGGAAGAACGCGTTTTTTTCATTTCAGCGAAAGAAACACTTCAAGCTCGTCTTCAGGAACAGAAAGGTCAACCAGCTCATAGTAAGTTTCACCTGTTTTTTTATTCAATTTATTTTTTAAATTTATTAATCATAAAAATTAATAACTTTAGATGGTGCTCTTGCGGAAGGATTTCAAAATCGTTATTTTGAATTCCAAGATTTCGAACGAAAATTTGAAGAGTGTATTTCAAAATCTGCAGTTAAAACGAAATTTGAGCAGCATTCTCAACGTGGAAAACACATAGCCAAGTAAATATTTTTTTTAAACAATCATGACTTATTAATTATTAAGATATAAAACAATTATAATTATTTTATGTATAATTTTTTATAGCGAAATTCGTCAAACTTTAGATGAAGTATTAGATCGAACACAGAAAATGAAAGCAGAACAAGTAAACATTAAAAAAGAAGTACACGATAAACTAAATTTCACAGAGCAACAATTAATGCTTTTAACTCAGGAAATGAAAGACAAAATTCATCGTATGGTTGAAGATGTTGAACAGCGAGTATCAAAGGCCTTAAATGAGGAGATCCGCCGACTTGCTGTACTTGTTGATGAATTCAGCGTCCCTTTCCACCCGGAACCTTTAGTATTAAATGTGTATAAAAGAGAGCTTCACGTTCACGTAGAAAATGGATTGGGCTCGAATTTAAGGGCTCGATTAAGTACTGCTTTAGCTTTGAATATCGAAAATTCTCAGAAAGAAATGACAGAGAGAATGTCATGCCTACTTCCTGAAAATAAGCGACAAATGACATTAAATGTAATGCCTAGGAGAGAACCGTTTGAAATACTCTACAGATTAAACTGCGACAATTTGTGCGCAGATTTTCATGAAGATCTTGAATTCCGCTTTTCGTGGGGAATCACAGCCATAATTAGCAGGTTTGCAGGAAAACAAAGTAATAGACTAGCTATTACAAATTTACCTCAAGAGTGAGTTAAAACTTTCATAAAAAAACTACGGTTGCTTTTGTTTATTACAATATTAACAAATCATATAAATTTTCAGATTCCTCCATCTCTAATGTCTCCAGCTGACAGTATAGACTCTTCTAAATTTATTACTACTACTTGTTTCACACCAAGGCCTGATGATTGGTCTTTAGCAACTCGAGTTGCAATAGCATCTATAACTTCTCAAGGAACAATGGGAGGTCTTATAATAGCAGGATTTGTAGGTTCCTTTTTAATTATTATAATTAAAATATGTTATGTTTTGATATTTAGCAATACTTTCTTTGCCTAGATGCTAAAAACTGTGGGATGGAGACTAATTGCTGTAACGGGAGCTATTTATGGTGCTTTATATTTCTATGAACGCTTAACGTGGACAAACAAAGCAAAAGAACGGGAATTCAAGAAGCAGTATGTATCACATGCTACAAAGAAATTGAAACTTATTGTAGATCTTACCTCAGCCAACTGCAGTCACCAAGTACAACAGTAAGTTTGTTAAAAACAGTAAGAATTACAGAAATTCTTGTAATCAATTTAATATTAAAAATTTTAGAGAACTGTCAAGTACATTTGCACGATTGTGCCACTTGGTAGACGAAACTACGTCTGAAATGGACAGTGAATTAAAGACAATTGCAACAACACTTCGTAATTTAGAAGAGGCAGCCACAAATGCCAAAGTCCTTAGAAATAAGGCTAATTATTTGGTAAATGAACTTGAGTTGTTTGATGCAGCATATTTAAAATCTTTACACTAAATTTTTTTCTGATACTCATTTTACACAAAGTTGCAATGTGGAAAAATGATGAGGTTTTTTGATGTGTGTGTATATATATATATGTAGACGAATTCTCTTTCCAGAGAATAATGTTGTCACATGTCAGAGGGATGTTTCTATACTTGAAATTCTAGTCTCAGATTTTTTCCTCTTAGTTGCATATCGATTATTGATTTTTTAAATTCTATTTCTACTTTATTTCACTTGAGAACAAAGAAAAGATTTCAAGCATACACTTGAATGTAGAGACAATACTGGTGCTTGTTTCTGCAGACAATTTTTGATTAAGTTACTTCTAGATCTTTAATAATAACTTACTTTTATTTGTATGATTAATTTGAGCTGCGCTTTATAATGATTAGTACAACTTGATATATAGATATATAATAATGAATTTAGCATAATAAAGATTTATTGTTAATAAAAGACTATTAATTTGTTTTATTTAATACCTATTTTATTTAAATTGTTTTACATCGCGAAGATATTTAACTCTAATGCCACATAAATAGAAATTTTTTCTTTAGACAGCGGAGTTAATAATTTCTGTGTACTTCTTGATCTTGCTGGCAACACTCATATCTACATATTTATCACCAATTGAAACAATCATACCACCAACAATAGCGGGATCAACTTTTGTCGTGAGTAGAATGCTTTGACCTTGCTTCAAGAATCCCTTCAGAGCAGCTTCCAATTTTCCCTTATTTTCAGCATCAAGGGGTTTAGCAGTAATAACTTCGCAAACAACTTCTCCCCTTTGTGCTGCCATAATAAGTTTAAAAATATTGATAACTTGATTCAGTTTTGGTAGTCTTCCATTTTCTGCAAGAAGACTCAAAAGGTTTGAAGTGGCAGGGTTGAGGCTTGCTCCAATTTGTTTAAAAGCATCAGCCTTTACTTTACGCTTGATGGAAGGATCTTTGATGAATTCCAACAGTTTTGTGTCAGTTTTGAGTGAGCTCTGAAACAATATTAAATCATAATTTAATATATAACAATAACTTTTTATTTTTTACTAAAGTCATAGCAAAATAATCAAGTAATAATAAGCTTACTTGGAATTTAACCAAGTCCTTTTCAACGGCATCCAATGACTTTTGTTTGCTGGCAGCAGAAAAAAGTGCTGTGGCATAGCGACCTTCCAAACCGAAAACTTGGATTGGTGGCTGCAATAAATCAATGTTATTGTCGATATCACATGGTGCATTTAAATTATTAAAGAGCAAGTAACAGGTTCATTTACCTTGACCATCTGCTGGGCCACAGAAGATGACGAGAATGACCTCGCCTAGTAACAAATTAATACACAATACTTTAAATTTATATTTTATTCATGTAAAAGTATCTAACTCGCCATTTTTTCATTATGTAAGGATAATATCAAATTTTCTTAATTTATATATTAAGTAATTCATGAATGCAAATGTAACACATAAAATAACTCAATGAAATAATAAAAGAACCACAGTACGGTGGTTTCCTACAAAAAAAAGAATCTAAAGTGCGAAATCAATCGAACTGTGACAGTAGGATGAAGGTTAGGTCATAGAATTCTAAAAAATCCTCATGAATTTCTGCGATAGCTGCAGTGCTTTCTTATTTTCGGAATATTAGGCATATCGGGTACACGGCTCTTTATTGTGTCAGAAAACTTACGATAATGTTCATTCTGCTGGTAGCCATTTCGAAAAGTTTCTCGTTGCAACGGGGATGTTCCGAATTCACATTACAAGAGCACCACCACCACACCAACAATTATATAACGCACACAAATTCGCGTTTCGACCGCGCCGACGGAAATGACGATCTTCGATCAGCTGCACCGCGCACTTTAAAAAGAATTTCTTTAATATTATACGCATTTTTTAAAAAAGCATACATTGCACGTAATATTTTAACGTAAACCACAAAAAAAAATTCAGAAGCGAACATTTTTGAATGAGGTACAATTATACTTTTATTAAAGGTAATATTTGTTATTATCAATAAAGTAATTCTTCATTATTAGCTCATTAATTTTTTTTGTTATTTTACCAGGAGTTTTGGCGTTGACTTGCACCTTATACACCCTGTATATGCAGTTAATTAATGTATACCTGCATTTACCTTTGCTACTTGCACAATTGCACTGCTGCACTGACCATTCCACAGTTTCGTTTGAGCGGCGTCGTCTGTATTTTGTTTCTTTCTTCCTTCCACTCATATTATCAGTTCTCCGATTCATGATTCTGGTTAATGTTTCATCCGCAATGTTAATCAGGACTTACATGTTTTCACTCAACATGAAGTGCAGCGTATTTTCGCTGCGTTACTTATTTAACAAGATGAACAAGTTCTGAAATTTTCGTTGGCATGCTCAGCAGGCGTTTCGATGTGTACGAATAAATGTAAATATAACCTCATTCTTACTACTTGTACAACCAAAACAAAGCGTCAATTGTAAAATTCGTGTATTTGTTGTAAGAAAGAAATGTTATTATGACGTCGAAAACTTCATTCATCACCCAAGAGGGCCCAGCCAATGCACTGGCCCTTAATAAGGATAATTCTCAAGTGGTGATTGCTGGTAGAAATGGTAAGCAAAAATTTTGAGACTTGAAACAATTTACGTGGTGCTACAAAATTAATAATAATTTGTTTTGTGATAGTCTTTAAAATCTTCACTTTACTGGAGGACAAGTTTGAGGAATTCTGTAATTTGCGTGTGGGAAAAAATTTAAATTTAAATTTCTCCTGCAACGATGTATCAGTGGAATCTTATAGAAGGTAAAATGTTAAATTTATTAAAAGTTTTTTTTAGTAGACTAATTGTTTATCTTGAATTTCAGATCATATTTTGGCTACTGCAGCTACAAATGGAGCTGTAGTAGTTTGGAATTTAAGTCGGCCATCAAGATCTAAGCAAGAACATGTGTTTATTGACCATAAGCGTACTGTAAATAAAGTCAGTTTTCACATGTCAGAGCCAATGTGGTTAATTTCTGGTTCTCAGGATGGTACTATGAAATGTTTTGATCTTAGAATAAAAGAAGCCACAAGAACTTTTTACAGGTATTTTAATTTTTTATAACTAAACAACTAATGGATTAAATGTAATTTTTTCTTTTTACATCGCAGTAATACAGAATCAGTTCGAGATGTTCAATTTTCACCACATCAAGCACACACTTTTGCAGCAGTTTCAGAAAATGGACATGTGCAATTGTGGGATTTGAGAAAACCTGATAGATATTTTCAGCACTTCACAGCTCACAGTGGACCTATTTTTGCTTGCGATTGGCATCCAGAGAATACATGGCTTGCAACAGCATCTAGGGATAAAACTATAAAAGTATGGGATTTAACGGCCAAACCGAGCTGTGATTATACAATACACACAATTGCCTCTGTTGGCCGGGTAAAATGGAGACCACAGAGAAAATATCACATAGGAAGTTCTGCTCTTGTAGTTGACTGCAGTATTAACGTTTGGGATATTAGAAGACCTTATATTCCATTCGCAAGTTTTGATGAACATAAAGATGTTCCAACTGGGCTTGCTTGGCGGGGGGATCCACAATCATTTTTATCTACTAGTAGAGTAAGTAACTAAAATATGAATTTGATATTAATCTATAAGTTATCTTTTTTTAACAATATAATTTTAATACTATTTCGTCAATCTAGGATTGTACTTTATATCATCATGTATTTGAAGATGCTTCAAGACCAGCAAGTAAAGCCAATCCACAAAGTATTGCACTAAACATAAAAGGGGATATAGCTTATGCCTGTAAAACTACTACCAGTGCTCCAACTAGTGTGGAACAAATAACTAGTCGAATTATGCGGTCAGTATTTATAATCATTAGTAGCATATTAAACAACTAATATTATTATATAATATCATTTATTTTACAGAAAAACGCCAACAAGTAATGACACTTTCTGTCAAGCTTCAAGTTGGATGCATAGATTTACAACAAATGCACCAAGTAGCAGTAAAGAACCTAAATGGTTTAGAATCTGCGCTGAAAATTATTTATTAAGTGGTAAATTAAATGATATCTGTGATCATAATTCTGTTGTTGCTAACAGTGCTGGGAGAAATGACGTAAGCAGATTGCGAATTTAATATAAATATCAGGAAAAGAAATTTTAATTTACATATTTTTATAGGTAAGCACAATTTGGAGTATAATTAAGACTTGTTTTGAAAATCCATTAGGCAACAATAGCAATATGTCGAAACGTCCAGTATCTGAACAAGATGTTGTAAATACATTAAATTTAGCTTGTATAGCCACTAACAATGATCAATCAACGACAGGTACATATTCACTGAATTTATTTATAATGCGCGGTATTTTTGTTTTCATATATCATTTTTTAATTAGTTTATGAAAACGACGTGAAATCACTGCAAGGCGAAACGGCACCAGGCATAATAAGCGGCGGAGATGATGAGACTGAAACAGACGAACCTCCCGAGAATCAAAATTTCACTGGACCATTTTTGTCCAGTTATCGAAGATCTCTACCAAATTACAAACGCCAACCCAAAGGAGATTTTTCGTTTGGTGAAAGCGAACTCGAGCCTCTGACCATTGATTACAACAACGGATATATCGGTAATATGATCAATAACGACAACGACTGGTCGTTGCCAAAGGAAGCTTTTCCTCTGAGACACGAAATTCAGAACAGATCTCCACCACCCGAACAATTTCCCAATCATTCGCCGGATATGAATGATGACATAGTCTCGGTGATGATAGAGGATCAGCCGTGTCAACTGACTGTTACTGCAGTACCGAAACCGACTTTTTGGGATCCAACTAGTCTCGTGGAGGATTCTCTTAGACACCACGCGAATATTAAGGATATCCAAACTGCTGCCAGTGTACTTATAGCTCTAGGAGATAGGCGGAAGGATCTCAACATTGAAATGGCTTTGCAGGAACATTGGTTACTCGAATATTTAGATATGCTTGGAAGGTTTAAATTATGGGAAGTAGCTACTGAGGTAAGTACACGTTTTTGTTACACACTCAAAGCAAAAGAAAAATTTCTTATTTTTAAATTTAAATACTTCTTAGATCATCCAATTAGCCTGGATTCCATCAGTATCTCAATTAAATCAGCAATCTACAACAATACACGCATGTTGCACAATGTGTACAAAACCTCTTCAAAGATCAGCATGGTTGTGTGATAGGTGCCACTCTTCAAGACATGCACTTTGTTCTGTTTGTCACCAGGTAAGATCCTCAAATTTCTAAGCTCGTAATTTGCGCATTAATTAATTAATTCAGTAATAATTTAATTAATAATTGTAATCAGGTCGTACGAGGTATTTACACCTGGTGCCAAGGATGTTCCCACGGTGGACATGTAAATCATATGAGCGAGTGGTTCAACTCTAATAAGCAATGTCCAACTGGTTGTGGTCATCTATGTGAATATGTATAAGATGTTTATATTTTAATACTCGACTGATATATTTTGTGACAATTAAGCATGTAAAGGAGTACTGAATGAGAATCAAACTGACAAATATTTAAACAAATTTGTGAATTTGATAATTTTATTGTTCCTGATAAATTATGTAATAAGTGTACATACTAAAAGATGGTTGATATAGTAGTTCATATTTTTGTGTTATAAATAATGAAGAATAGATTTGTATATTATTTATTTTACTAAATATCATATAGGGTAGTTGCGGATTAACATCAAGCTAATAAAATAATGCATTCCAAAGCAGTCAGATGTATAAAATATTTTTTTACACCTTACACATTAAAGAAAATTTTATAAACTTTGTTTATATTAAACATCTTACAAATAAACATTCAACTATATATTTTTATCGATATAAGTTAGTGTACTCAAAAAAAGCAAATTTACTAATTTGATTACACTCGCGAGAAATAAACATGAGAAACATTGTTACAATTTACATGTAAATTCATAAAATATTAAAAAGGCACAATCTGCAAGATTATAAAAATATAAAACTCAATCATATGGCGAGATCTGTTCTATGCAATTGGTGATTCAGCTATTACAACATAGCTTTGCACCTTAAAAATATTAACTTGAATAACTTCTTTTGATAATAATAGTCCTAAAGTAATAGTAATTGTTCCCACCACTTAATTATAATTACTAAATCAAAAACATGAATTAATAAAACAGAATTTTAATTAATAACATCATAAGTTTCTTTTTGTTATGTAATGTTTGGCTATAAGAACTAGCTAGGTGGTAAAGTAGCCAAATAAAAAAACATTTTTAAATAATGTTATGATTTTACATGACCTCATGGAGGCATGCTCACCTAAATTTATTCTTTGTATAAGATATCTTTTAGTTTTCAGTCTGAATATTCTGTTACTCACTTATCTTATTTCACAAGCCCAATTTGATGAAACAGCGCGATAGTTTATTAGTACTTTGTTATATTTTTTATGATTTTTTTATCACACTTGTTAGGAATGCATATGAAAAACAAAAAAACAGTTATCCGAAATCAACAAAAGATTTTTATAAATGTATAAACGTGAAAAAGTTTGGCGCTTAATTACTCAACTTGCAAACAGATCTCATACCTTATTCCTTTCAATAACTAGGAACTTGTGAACAATAAAGACAACTGCTACATTAATACTTGTTAATATTAAATTTGTGTTTTTAAAAATTGTGTATTTGTTAAAAAAAGAGAAATTTATAGTTTTGACACAGACAGGTGAAATACGTTAACGTAAAATAATAAAATATATTTTGTTCTTGCATGTTATTACTTTATTAACTTAAATTAACTTAAACATTTATCTTAATAACAAATAAGCATATGTATTTTACAAGTAACAAAATGAGGTAAATATTAAATAAAATAGAAATAAAACTGAAGACAGGTAGCTTATAAAAGAAAAATCTTAAATTTTGTAGAGTATAATTTTTCTCTCTAGTACGTATTTTCTAGCAGCAATAAATAATTTTGATTTCTGACAATTACAACAAAAACTAAAATTATTATGACAATACGAGACTCTCTGCACTCACATAAAAGGGTTTGGGTGGAAATTTATGAGATTAAAACAAGTATTGAACAAAGCATAAAGACACTGTAAAACTTAAAAAGAAAATTATCGAAAAGAATCAATTTCTAAAGACTTTCTCATAATTTCACATGTCTGTGTGTAAAAAAAATGTGGGCACAATGAATGAGGAAATGTGTGTATGTAAAAATGTGTTACGTGTAAGTGTGAGTGGGCGAGAAAATTTCTCGCTCGGAGCAGTGGGAAAGAGCTGCCGATGATGAAACGAAGAATCGTAATGTCGAATCGTGCGTTGAATGTCACGGTCCCATCGATTAAGATGATTTTTGTGCCACCAAACGGACACCCATTTTTGGCCACTGAGCCGGACCGTATATTCGTTAGAGAACGGTGCAACAACTTGGTTTTTTTTTGCGTTCCCCTGCCTCTCCTTGATTCTCTTGAGCTTTGCGGGCAGCGATGGCGCGCATTAAATCAAAGAAGACCTGCAATTTTTAATAATTTTTTTAAATTTGAGATTGTGTTATTCTGAAATTTATTTTAGATTAGTAGTATAATTTTTTTATTAATTTTTTAAAAACCTTTAATTATGCTTATTATATATCCAATAAATCTAGAGTAAATATTTGTTATCAACAGTCAACAATTAATAATAGCAATTGATAGACTAATACAAAAGCCATCTAAGCCACATAACAATTAACATATTGTGATTACTTAAAAGAAAATGAACATTCCTTTTATAAGTAAATATTTTTAAGCTTTATCGTTCTTTAAGAATACATTTGTTTTAATGATATAAGCATGCTTATTTAAAGTATTTTGTAAAAGCTGTGTAAGTATGGAGGAAAATGTTGTGATTACTGTAATGTATAAAAAAAGTGCAAATAGCCAACCTATAGAATAATACACTTCTTTTTCTTCCTCTTCGCTCGACCATCCTTGCCTCGGCCGTTACTCGCTGATTTATCTTCAATCTTACGCGATCGTATTTCACGCATCAAGTCGAAAAATACCTGTAAATGTGCAAGTGTTGCTTTTCAAGCATTTAACCAAAATGCTATGAGAATAGCACGAGTCAGATAAAAAAAGATAAAGAATTGGTGCAGGCATGAATAAAGTAAATAAGTAAAAAATAATGAAAACAAAATGACACAGCAGCATCAACATTACACTTGTATGCGCATACAATATACATGAAACAACATTAATGTAAGAGTATTGAATATTGTGTATAAAAGTTGTATTTGTTTAAGAGACCAAAATTACTACTATAAATTTTCAGCCACTGTACATAATAATAATGCATGCAATGAACAGGTACAATATTTTACTTGAAAGATTAAAATGTCAAAATGTGCACTATAAATACCTTATCGACATTTTCTCTAGTTTTTGCACTGGTTTCAACATAAGGAACACCCCACTGTTGTGATCTGGCATTTGCCTCTGCTAAACTAACTTTTCTTTTTTCTTGAAGGTCACTTTTATTTCCCACTAGTAGAAATGGAATGTTCTCATCATTTTTCACTCTTAAAATTTGTTCTCTGTTGGTCAATAAAATTACAATTAACATCATTTGATAAGCATATGTTCAAAAAGGCATTTAAAAAATTGATATTTTCAAACTAATGATATCAGTTTAAAAAATTTCTATTGAATTGTACTAAAAAGAAATAGGATTCTAAATTTTCCTTTAGATTTATCATTTTTTTATACTAGTAATTCATTGAAATCAAGAGCAAGTAGGGGTTTCTTATTTGATAAGATTCTCTTTATCACTTAAAGAATGTTAATAAAAGAACTTTAAAAATAATTTTTTTTAAAATTATAATTCTGTACAAAAAGTATTTAATTTCATTAAAATAATTTTAAATTTGATTCCTCATCACACACTGGATTCATTAGCTTTCTAAAAAAAATATATACCTGAATTCTTGCGTAGCTTGAAAACTATCATCTTCTGTTATTGAAAATACACAAAGAAAGCCTTCTCCACTTCTAAAATAATTATCTCTAATAGCTGCATAATCTTCTTGACCAGCAGTATCCAATATGTCTATCTGTACTTCCTCTCCATCAAGGACAACTTTTTTCCTGTATGAATCAGCTTTAGTGGGTTCATAGTCTTCAACGAACTGAAAAAAAAGTCATTCACATATTATAAAATAAATACACAAGTAAAAATTAGAACTTTTGAATTGGAAATAAAGAACTCCATCACACCTCGTCATACATGAATTGTAGTGTCAAGGCTGACTTTCCTACACCTCCACTCCCTACCATAATAACTTTGTGCAACGCTTGAGTTGCTCCTGGTTTTTTAGACATTTTTGCTGATTTGCTGTAACAAGAAAAACACAATATTATTTTCCAAAAAAGCAGATCATACAAGAAAGCTGACCCGGGTAAAAAAAATTCTATAACTCCTAGGATGCACTGGGAAAGAAACAAAACACAGGATATGAACTTGCACAGGATACAGTAACCATGTTGTCAGCGTGAGAAATCTCTACAGCAGATTGAACATACTTGGCTACTCTTACACTATCCCGCTATCGTTATGAGAAGTTTAGAAATCCCAATGCTCTACTAACAAAACTTTCATCGAACAAGGTTTCGTCAAACTTTTGCAAACTAAAGCAGCAGAAGATAAACAAAACAAAAACAGAATAAAAAAAACTGTATAAAACGCCTAAGTAACCCGCACACGCACACAGGTGTCAAGCTTACTCCTATCTACAGGTCGTGTCTTATCTATTGAGATCGCCGTCGGGGAAGTTAAGCGAGTCGCAAGGGCGTGTTCCCAGCGAGAGAGCGGCGCGTGAATAATGGTGAAAAGGCGGTGCCGCGCTACCGGACACTCACACATTCGCACACCCATCCCCACCCACACTCGCCCATGCACATACGCTCCTAGATAACCACTCGCGAGGTATAAGTAAGTAAGATAACCAAGTATTTAATACACTCAAGAGTGCAAACGTGAAAACGAAACGGAAAATTCACGAGAGGCAGGTATATAAATCCACCCCAGCAGGTAGGCTCGCGGCGCACCGGCTACCCGAGACCTCTGGCACGCCGGTGACACGGTGATGCGGGGGACGAGTCCTACCTCGAGCGGAGTCAGCCAGGAGTATGCGTAATGTGTCAGAAAGTCGGTGTACTTATAACCGCAGGTCGCCTGCAGCACACGCACGACTCGGAGGGGCTAGCGTACGCGTACGCGGCCTCAGACGTACTGCCGTCTCTCTCCCTCTCTGCGCAGAGAGCCCGCCGCACACCGCCCCGTCGACTCACTCTCTTTCTCTCGGAAGCACGCACACAGCCGTTCACACGCTTTACTTCTATTCTCTGCATAGTAGGGCGCGCGCGCGCGTGTGCGTCGTGCGTGTGAGCCGCCCCCAGTCCTCGCACATCGCATTATACACCTCGTACTTTTTATTTTTCCACGCTCGCCGTTGCGCTCCGGTGCGATGGGCTGCCTTATTACAAGTACTTTGCGAGGCTAACATATACACTCGCATAATTATCCTCCATAGCTGACGCGATATTCAACGCTCACGCGTTTACACAATTTTACAGTTATAGGCCGCCGGCGTATATATACATGGTCAAGTATTATACCGCAAAATTCGTCTTTTTCTGTATCGCACTATCCAGCGATCGGAGGATATATTTATATAAACAAGGTGTACAATTATTGTATACACAGATGCACACACCTTAGATGGACTGACGTTTATTTATTTATCGAGGAAAGGTAAACGTGTATAATCGTCTAAAAGCGTCTGCGCCGGCCGGGTATTTAAATAGCGGAGGCGCGTTAAATTCCTGCGTGCTCCGTGATCGGCAAGTCAGCTGTCTGCCAAAACAATGGACTGATCAGCACATATATAATACGCGTAGGGAGCGAGCATAGGGCGCTTTCGCTTTCCACGGATCCCGCGCGCGCTCGCTCGCTTTATAGAGGTGTGCAGTGTCGTCGTCGCCGTCGCTCGGGACGTCGGGCGAGGTGGTGGTGCCGCCCTCCCGGTCTTCCCCCGCCGCACAGTGTACAGTATATATAAGGATAAAACACGCGCGTTCGATCGGCCGAGGACATTACAATATAGGCGCGCGTGCATCGGGCTCACTGCTGCGTGTACGACTCTCACTCTGAATACTTATACGTGTGCGCGCTGATTTGCACATTTTGAATTTACACATTGAACTGTCATCCGGCTGCCGTTGCATAATCATGCGGCTTTTTTTTACGTGAGAGAAAGAGAGAGAGAGAGAGAGAGAGAGAGAGTGAGTGACGAGGACTGCGAGCACTGGGAGGCGCCAAAGCCTCGACCATGGAAGACCAGGGTGCAAGCGGTGCCCACATTCCACTGCGAGAGAATCTTGTGAGTATTGCGATTCTACCTCGAATGTGTGCCAGTTATTGGACGCCTGCATCATTTTTTACTCGACCTCGTGTCTGACGAGCACTTAGCGTATCGGTGCGGTTTCCTTTTCTTTTTCTTTCGTTTGTACGCGATAAATTCCCACATAAGTACTTGATATACACGTCAGAACCTTTTTTCTTCCTTTTTTTTTAATTAAACAAAGAGATTGATTAGATTGTTTAGTCGTGTACATTCTCATCAGATGATTTTCAATGATTACTTTTAGGTAAACACAGCTGTTAAGTTCCTGCAAAATCCAAAAGTCTCTGCTAGTCCTATTAATCAGAGGCAGGAGTTTCTGAGGCGCAAGGGATTGACCGAGAGAGAGATCCAAAGGGCTTGCGAGCTTGCATCTGCTGTTGTTGGTGCCATCGCTGCAGGGGCGAACCAAAGTGATCACATTGTTACAATACCACAGCAGATCCAGTATCCCCAATACATTGTTCAACCTTCTTTGTTTTATAAAGTAAAAGAATTGTTAAATGGAGTAGTCCTGTTTGCAGCTAGTTGCTACTGTGTTTATTGGTTCTACAAAGTATTTCTTATCGTTCTTTATTATCGGTATCATAGTCTAGTCGAGGTAAAAAGGTTTTGTAAAGTCAATGGTTTTTTTTACAGAAAGTGATATATCCACTGCTGTTTGGACGTAAGAAGAAAGAATCTCCAAAGGACCCAGTCGTGGAGTTGGATAAAAATATTCAACAAGTTAAGGATTCAATAAACCAAGTTAAGAGTGATGTCCAACAATTAACATTAAACCAAATGCTTGATCCAACTGTACCTCAACTTGTTCAAGAATTGAAACAAGATTTAGCTAGCTTAAAATCTTTATTATTGTCAAGGTAAATTTTAATACAGTAAATATAAAGTATCATAAATGTTGTCATTTAACACAAATCTTTCACTTGAATAAAATTGCAGAAAACAATTCCCAAGTGCACCTGCCTCCATACCATCTTGGCAATTGGAAGCTTCAAGTCAAAGCCAAGAAAAAGCCAATGAAAGAGAAGATGACGCTGGTAGTGGTAGTAGTACCAACAATTCTGACAGCTCTCTAGAAATGATTCGAGAAGATCCTCCCAAATAATTTTTTTTTTAAATTGTTTAAATTGGACGTTTCAGCTTTAGCATTTCCACATTTCTTGATTATGATTGCCAGAGAAATAAGCATGTTTGTATGATATTGTAGGGTACAGGCGCAACTTGTTTCCTAGTTTTGAGATGTTTTATATGTATGCATGAGGTGTAATGATAATGTGTGCGTGAAAAAAGTTGATACAGTATAAGGTGAGGCAATGATTTTTTTATTTACTTGTATTCTGCATAGCCTGATATGTGGAAAACGAATTCCAATGTTTTAAGTTTTCTGAACAAAGGTAAATTGGAATAAAAAAAAATAAAACTCTTGCTCTGTTTTATTTTAAACGAATAATACAATATAAAGAGAATACATATTGTATTTTACACAAGTTAATTGGTTGTTATAATATTTCATAGCCATGAAAAAATTAAATTTGTTTTGTACATATTTATATCAAAATATTTCTTTTATCTTTGAAAAAATTATGTACGACTCTTTCATTTCTATATCTTTGTCTCATGTAAATGAATACTGATGAAATAAAGATTTGATAAAGATATATCTTGATAAAAGTGGACACTGATAACAAAATTTTTTTCTGAGAAACTTAAACTCCTCCAAATTGAATTTATAGATTATAGATAATCAATTTTCAGATGCAGTCACTATTTTATAAATAATATAACAAGTGTTTTTTAACAAAATTACTTAATAAGTGTTTTGTTTTTTTAAATTTAAACTTTTAATTTTTTAGTGGATTAACGCGCAATAACAAGCGCGAAATAAATTAGTAAGATACATGTGTATCATATTACCCAATCATAACAGATTTGAGTGAAAACTGAAATAATTCATTCATTCTCTACAATTGATATTCCAATATTATAAAGTCTGCAGTAAACTGCTATGGTTATGTTGGAATTCATTTCATGTGCACTATTTATATGAGCATAAGGAATTACCTGGTAATTTTTCAAATTAATATTCAATCCAACTAAATCTTTTTTTTCTGATTGAATCATTATTTTTATTAGATTTATCAATTTTTTTTTTAGATTACAATAATCAAAATAGCTGCCTCACTGATACAGTGAGTTACAGCAACTTATTTAGCCATCCTAGATCAAACAATGTACAATCGTAATAAAAGCGTTGTACTTGGAGATTACAGTCTCTCTCTTGTGTGCTTTCTACAATAATCTATCTAGTAAAAAAAGAGACAAACAAAAATCATACTCAGGTTCAAAAACATACACAAAAATATACATTTGGCAAGTCACGATGAAAGAAATAAAAAGATGCTTTATGATTTTCTTTTAAAGGAGAAATAAAACTTGGATCTTTGGCTGTTGCATGATTGAGCAAAGAGTTTACTTGTTCCGTTGAACAATCTCGTATCGTGACCAAAAATGGAGCTTGAGAGAGAAACAATCATGTCTAGGATGTTTTGTGCTGAGGCGCCTTTGTTGACCAAGGAATTCACTGTTCTTCCATTGTTGCATTTATTGACATAGCTATCAACAACTGAGCCGGTCCCCTGTTATCCGGATGGCCCTTTCGGATGATCCTGTGATTCACGCACGATGATAGCGTTTATTTGGGCCACACAGGCTGTACTGCGTTTGGATTATGCTTCTCCCATACACACTTTATAACGATGTACTAGAATTATGCTACCAAGTGTGATGCAAATGCAGATTTCTTGAAAGTACCGACCGCACATCATGCGTAAAACGTAGGGCGTCTAACACTGGAAGTAAGCTTAGAAGTGCAGTATCTCCTGCATCACTGAACCACGACTTAATAGGTATTGCATTATCTGTTTAACGGAAAATCATTTTAGATTAATGACTTTAAAAGTAATTTAAAATTGATGTTTAATTTGAGATTTGGTACTTCTGTTACTTACGAGGGTAAGCTCTGTAAGCACCTGGACTGTTGTCAAGTATAAAGACCGACGCTAAGTCTGAACAAATGGCAGCCAAATCCTTAGTATAGGAACCCATTTCAGGCGTACAGTGTTGCCTATAATATCTGCGTCTTAGAATTCCTCTGTTGTTGTCCAGTTTGTCAGCAACAGCAGCACCATAAATTTCCATCGAAGCAGTAAAAACCACCAATTCATACCTTAAATTAAAAAAAAAAGAAAATTAGTCGTAAACAAAATGAAGTAGCCGAAAATATATTAAAGTGCAAAACATTTTTACTCACCACTGACTAACAATGTCCAAGAAAAAATCCACATGGGGTCTTTTATGAACAAAAAATCTAACCGGATGCCGGTCTATCGTCACTTTAAGAACAAAGTCGGGAGGAGTACCAGGCCTTACTGTTGGTCTAGCTACTCCCTCATGATGTGAGTGAATGAGTGTTTCATCCAAGTCCAATACAAGTACTTTTCTTTTTACAATATCTGAAAAGTTTAACGAGAAATAAATAAAGATGATTTTCATTAATATTACTCTACAATTCGTTCAACATTATTTTTAAATAGCAATATTTTGGAGCTGTTCCATAAGAAAAACATACTCAACTTGTCAAGGATATATATAGTTTATAAATAACTTTTTGCACAGTTTAAGTAACATTGTTATGAAAATGAACGCGTGTGCAAGCAAATTCTTTATTTTGGCCTACTTTTTAAAGATTGACAATCGATTGAGAAAGTACAAGCAAGACAAACTACTGTGCCTTGTGGTACCTCAATTAGATTTAACAAATATGGGAAAAATACTTACTGAGTCTGTGCCTGGACAGTGGTGAGAGTGGAAAGATTTCATACTTGACCGGTTGCATCTGGGAGATCTAAAAACCAAGGGTAAAGTAATGTAGTACATCGAACGATGAGCATCGATGCACATGAGTGCTGAGGTGCTGGGCACCTACTTACGGCTCTAACCTGCTTCTTCAGTAGAAAACAAATGCACGTCCACACGCGGGAAGCCATTAAGAGAAAAGCTCTCATCCCCATCTGCAATTGCTTCAGCATTTTCTAGCAGTCTTTTTAGCACCGGGCCAAAGAGTCCGGCTACTCGGCGCTCGTGCACGCAAAATTACACAACCGCGTCGTCGTCGCCTCCTTCCCCCTGCGAGTCCGCTCGTTCGTCGTAGAAAGTCAGCCCTCGTGGACGTCGTCGTGGCCCTGCGGGCGGGCCTCCGCCACGGAGTTGGGCGCGCGAGCGGCGTCTGGCCGCTGGTAGCAGAAGGACGCGCTTGCGGCTTACCAGTGCGCGCCGTTTCCACCGATTCTACTGTGCGCGCCTCCGCACGAGCTGCAGCGCGCTCGACCGTCCCGTCGTCGTCGTCGTCGACTCCCGCCGTTACACAAGCATCGCGGAGCACATTATAAACAAACGCGCGACAGAGACGGAAGATCCCCGCTGAATTATGTATATCTCGGAGCAGCGGCGTATAAGAGGCGCGCCACCTCCCGCGCCCCGCGCCCGTGTCGGGACTCGTGTGTCTGTGTGCGCGCGCGCGGACACGTATGCGTGCACCAGCGGCCGAACTGGACGATTAAAGCGTCGTCCCCGTCAGCGGCGGTACCGGGAGGCTGCTGCTGGCCCGTCAGGCGACGAGCGGCTTCCGCGCCGGGTGCTCCCGCAGCGCATCGCGCGGCTCCGAGGCCGGTCCGAGGATGTGCGTAGCGGCGCGACGCACCTTCGGTGCGCTCATCGCAGGCCCGCGCTATGCCGCCAAACTCGGCGCCTTATCTCCTCTGCGCTCGGCGATCCTCTTCCCTCGCTCCCCGGGCGGACCGCGTCGAGAGAGCAGCAGCTCCGAGTGTACGCCGGCGCCCCGCGCGAGAATAGACCTGGCCTACCCTCGCCGACGTCGTCGAGCAGCCCTGCGGGTACACTAGTACACAACACAAGCTCACCGCCGCGCTCGCTCCGTCTCGCTCGCTCGCGGCTCGCGGACTCGATAGTCGATAGTAGCCGAGCGCGCACGCGACTCGAGCTCTCGGCGGCCGCCATTTTTCCCCGGATCGACCCGCATCCTGGTCGCGGGCGCAGCGCCGGCGGAGCATGTGTGGGTATATACGCTGTAGTCGTGCGCGGCTCGTGTGCGAACTCGCGGGGGTGGGGGTGCCGCGCGCGGGGGTTTCTCCTCTCCTCGACTGCGCGGTCGTCACTCGCGGTGCCTCGCGCGCGCGGTGGGGGTGTCCCGGAGACCGTACCTCCGACGACTTGTACAGTCTGCTTACATATGTACACATCGCTCTGTGCGCCGCTTCTTCCGTCAAAAAAAAAGAAAAAAAGAAGCAACACTTGCGTGCCGCGGCGAGCGGCGACGTCTCGCCTGCGGTTCTCAGGAGTGTAGGTATAGTCGCGGCCAAGGAAGGAGTCGCCGACGATATACGCGGCTTCTGGCGCGGTGCGGGATGGACGTCACAGCGAGCCGCAGCTACTCCTCCACCTGCGAGTGATCTGACCCGAGGACCCGGATTCTTCTGTGTAATGTACGTAATCGTCGCGACGTATCTACGTCTCTTTTTTTTATCAAGCGTATCGACGAAGATTAATTACTTAATCGACTAGTTGTAGTTGCGCGCTGCGCCGGATTTTCAATCGTTTTATACACCAATGGACCCGTCGATCTCGACTCTCCCGACGTGATATAAACCTTTGATTAAACACCGAGACGCAGCGAATTTGACGGAAGCGCGGGGATTGCAAGAGCCGTAAAACGGTGACAATTAATTGGCGCGCGCGCCTCGGGGAGCGGGGGGATTAATGTGATAAACAGGCTCGCATCATCGATCTGGCTAATTGACGCGCAACCTTCCCGCTTCTATTTGTCGGCTGCTTGCGTAAAATATGCAAAAGACAGCCGACGGACATCGCAGTTCCGACACGCATGCAGACCGCGGTAGCTCCGCCGTTATAATTACGCAGGCCGAGTCGCGCGCGGCCAGCCCATATCGACGTTAAGTAAATAAATATATAAACAGATGCATGCGCGCCGAGAGTGAGAACACATGCACACGTGTACACCTCGCAATGCTCGCCTCCTCCGAGACACGAATGCATATATATACACATATACTCTCAAGTAAAAGTATGCAAGTAGATCTGACGTTTGACCCTCGTTAGGAATTATAAACTGGGCGCATCTGAGCGCCTCGAATAAATGTTGCTCCGATTTTAGGGAGGGGAGATGAGGAGAAGAAAAAAACATTGGAGCTTCGGCGCGTGGCCACTCAGCTGTGCGTGTGTATAGTGCCTCGGGTGTAGTTAATTACGGCGGGAAATAAAGAGACGAGGTACTTGGCTGTAGGCGCTACACGACGAGTCTCGCATATAAGCCACATACATCCTCTCGCTCTATTTTTCTCGCGCGCGCATTTATTGCAGGCTACGTTATAGTGCGAACGCAGAGTCCGGCGTTGCTGATCATCGAGCGGGGCGTGCGCAGAAATATATAATATATAAGTACGTGCGGAGCGGCGCGGCGCGTGCCGGATCTTCTTCTCCTTCCTCGCCGCCGGAGCCTGCACGCCTCGGAACAAATCGCGGGGTCCGCGATGCTCCTCGCGCACCGCAACGTTTCTGCAACTCATCGGCTAATTACACACATTACGAAGACGCCGTCACCGTCGGCTGTTAGCGGACACGCGGCCCCCCTGCTTACGTGTGTGAACGGGGCCGTGGCGCAAGATGATTCGGCTGCTCTAGGAGAGCGCTTCGCGTTCTGTTTATCGCGCCAGGAGATCGACTGGCCTGGATTTTTTTATTCACCCAGCGAATAGAGTTAACAGAGAAAAAAAAACTGGTCGATCGACTGGACGGTGCTTAGCCCGATTGGTAATTAAAAAACGGGAGTTGGGCGATTATAACTGCTAGTTCACGGCGGTGTTTGTAGTACGCTTGTTTAGCTTACAGTGAAGTGACCTCCTTGGATCGATCTGTTGCCCTGCTGAAATAAGTTATGAATTCTCAACCAATTATGGTGCCTGGAGGAGAACATAGCAGAAGGACACAGTCCGAGTCTCACTGTGCATCTATGGGTAGCGGAGCAGATGCCATGAAGACCATGACACCTCCTGGCACTGTGAGATCTGTTTCTGGTATGTTATTTTCTTGATTTATTCAGTTTTTCTGAGCTGACACTTATAAAGATTTCTGTACTATTTTAGCAACTGAGGAAAGACGCTCTCGACGTGGAAGCAGTCAAGTGCAGCCCATTCTGGCCAAGCCACCATCTTCAGAGTCTCTGATTACAAATAGTACAACGTGGATAGATGCATCAGGCCCACCTCTTTCGCCAGGTAAATTTAAACTGATTCATTCAAATGTTAGCGGGACTTGCAGATCCCCTCAGATGGCTACTGATAAGATAGTGGAGTAGAGTCATGCGCAAGCAGGTAGTTCAGCATAACCAACAATGCCTTGTAAATTTCACTTACTTAAATTTAGAAGTGAACCTAATTTAGCTGTTAATACAAGTATGAAGAAATAGTGTTAACCATTATATTTTGGAGATGCAATTCAAATAAATTTGTGTTCTTTTACTGTAGGGATAGCTGGATCTGTTTCATCGACAACAGGGGAAAGTAGTCCAAAAGTTGAAGGTCCAGAAAAACTGGGTGAAACAGGATGTAAACTAACAAGGAAGGAATCCTACAAAGCACAGCGTAAAACTTATAGAATGGAAAAGAAGAGAGTAGCCGATGAGCTTCTTAATTCATTAAAAGATCCAACAGTGATTGTCATGAGTGACTGGTTAAAAGTAAGGGGTACGCTCAAAAGTTGGACAAAATTATGGTGCATACTAAAACCAGGATTACTTTTACTTTATAAAAGTCCAAAGATTAAAGTAAATATTTCTCTCATTTAATGAATCTAAATTAATGCGTAATATTTAATATTGCAACTACTGCATCTTTCAGAGTAATCACTGGGTCGGCACAGTTTTATTGAACACTTGCCAAGTGATCGAAAGACCAAGCAAAAAAGATGGGTTTTGCTTTAAACTGTTTCATCCTTTAGAGCAATCAATATGGGCTCCTAGAGGTCCAGGAAAAGAAGCAATTGGTGAGTCAAACGTTATATAAGACCCACACATTTGTCCTTCATTACTAAATCTATTTATTCTAAAACAATTATAATGTGCTAGGCGCCGTTGTCCAGCCACTGCCAACATCTTATCTCATATTCAGAGCTCCGTCCCAAGCAGCGGGCAAGTGCTGGCTGGATGCATTAGAGCTGTCTTTGCGCTGTTCATCGCTTATAGTCAGATCGGCGAGTGTAGTCCCGAGGTCTCCTCAGCATGACGCCACCACCACACACGAGACGCAATGGAGTGAAGCTGATTACGAGAAACACTTTGAGGAGCATGGTAATGCATGTCATTGTAATTTATATCTTCCTCTTGATCCCCGTGTGTCGTAATTGTTAGATAAAGAGCGACAGCTTGTATTCCACTTTCGTTTGCCTAAGAACCCGAAAGTTACGAAAATTCTCTTATAAAATTTGCTCTTTTTCGTGTCGACTAAATCCACCAAATTAATATAATTTAGCTTGAATTTTGACTTATGAAATTTTAATTGTTCTTTACTTTTAAAAAACATTTTAATTAACCAAGTTAATATCACTATTTAAAAAAAAAAATAGTGTACTTCAGAACGTACAGAATTTATTAAATGATAATAGAATCGAGTGCGCTTCGTTCAAAGAAAATAATAATCGAAAGCAGTGTACAATTTCGGACAATCCTTGAAGTAAAATTGTATTTTAAATCATTTAAACACACCACAAAAATTCTTAATCGATATTGACTGTAAAGACACTATCAACACTAGCCAAGTGAAGAAAAACTTTATTCTCCGTAAATTAATAATGTACTTCGCCGACGACATAAGTGTTTCGGTTTGCATAAAATAATAAAGGAAAAATGAAATTTCATCCAGAAGAAAGAGAATGCTCACGGTTACGTTAATCGCCTGCAATACATGGAAGCAACCGGATAAAAGTTGCAATATCATTTTCCGCACGCATTTGCAAAA
This sequence comes from Sycophila sp. Sp_5, assembly GCA_018906775.1. Taxonomy (NCBI): domain Eukaryota; kingdom Metazoa; phylum Arthropoda; class Insecta; order Hymenoptera; family Eurytomidae; genus Sycophila; species Sycophila sp. Sp_5. The sequence continues at coordinate 445,399 of JACCID010000033.1, forward strand.
AAAGGAGAATAGTTAATGTTTCCGAGCAGCAAAAGAAGGCGTCATGTAAAAATGCACGTTTTTCCACATTCGAAGAGGAGACTAGCGAAGTAAAGGCGACGACGTTTCACCTTGATCTCTCGCCGCATCGATCCATTTGAATTTTATATTTTTGTTCGCTTTATTTTACTCGCGATATTGTCGGTCCGTTTATCTTTAGATTTGAAATTCTTTCGGAAGATGGTCGATCCTCACGTGTCCGCGAGTGTTCTATTCGACAGAATTGCATTAAAATTGTAGCGGCCCTAAGCCAGATATAGTTATCCATACGCCCCTGCCCGTGTCGCCTTGTTATTCTGCACCGCTGACGCTTGTACGTATTACCTACTTGGAGAATAAAAATTATAGTGTAGATACTAAGACAAGTTGGGACTGCGACTATGATTTAAATGTTCGAGAGTTGCTGCAAAGGAATTAAATGTGAGGCGCGAATGTCATATTCAGTATAAATAGAACATTTATTGCGGTAATTTATACGTATTTTCTAAATGAATGTGATATAAGGATAGCAGACTAATTACAAGGTCATGTGTATATAGTCGTTTATTAAACTACATTACTGTCTCAGTGTAGTGTTTTTTTTAACACTTTATAAAAACCGTTTCTAGTCGTTATGCGTAAAAAAGAGCAATTTATTACACGAACGTACTCTAGTACAAAAAAATTAATACTTGGTCATTAATTTTATTTAATTATAAATATTAATAATTGCTAGTGTAGATAACTGTCATAATAATTAAAAAAAAAATTAAATCATAAACATCTTTAAAAAATAAATATATTTTGAATAACAAAGTACGGATTAATCTAAAAATCGTCGACTTCTAAATCTTATCAGATGAATTTATGATTTCTATTATTAAATAAAAATGAATTATCGCCGATCAATTTAGATTAAACTATCTCACCGTATCTCACGCTAATTGATGAACTACTTAACCCAGTTTAAATACCTGTAGTCCTAACGGCTATCCAAAGTAGTCCGCTAATCGCTTCTCATCAAGGTAAACGAACGCTCCAAAAATGCCAAACATTTAAGTAAACAAGAATCCGCGATGATGATACACGGTGAATATGCGATCCGCATCAGGTGGCTCGTCAGGTGTGCGTCGCCGTCATCGTCATCGCCCGGCGTCGTCGTCGCTCCTCGAGCCTCCCTCGATCCTGCTGAGTCGCTATGCGCCCCCGAGTCCCGCGACTCCCCAACGCCGCCTCCTCTCCTGCCCGGGCCCCTCCTCGTCCCCAGGGCTGGCGTTGCGCAGTCTCTGTCCCTCGCCCACCCCCGTCTTCCAGCAGCTTTGCCACGCGGTCACCTACTGGGAGCGCCTCCTCGGTAGCAGTCCCGCGTCTAGCCCTGCCTCCCGGCCCTACGCTCCCTCTGCCTCGACCCCGGACTTCGACGCCGGGGACGAGGAGACCCTCGGGTTGCGCAGCTCCAGCCGCCTTTCTGTGCCCGCGTTGAACCACGTAGTCACGCTAGATCCTTTGTATGCTTCCACCTCCATCGCCGCAGACCTCGACGACTGCATCAGTCAACCCGAGAACGGACTTGCCGCCGACGCCGAGATCAGCGCTACCGATACAGACTCCGAGGAGGAGAACAAGGAGGAGGAGCCCGAGATCAATGAGACGCCCTACGCTGCCCAGGAGAACGAGTTCCTCGGCACTGTGAGTTTTTTCTTTTATTTCGTTTACAGAATTTTCTCGTAGAAAGTATGCGGTGCTTTTAAAAATGTACGTAAAAATTACGTGAAAAAACGTTATCGTGGAATAACTAACAGTAAGTAAGCATTTGTAGAAAAATTGACGTAATTTTTACCTACACCTTGGACAATTGATTAAGCTTTGTAAAATGTTCCAAAAAAAAAGGTCGGTAATTTTTATGTGAAAATCCTCGTAATTCTTACGAGAAAAAGATTTTAGTGTACACTGTATTACGGATTTTTTTTATTTTAATTCATTGTTGGCGTGTGCATAATGATGTCAGGGAAAATGGATTGCTCGTTAAGTGCCTACTCGCTGTAGGATTTAGTAGGCACTATCTGAAATCAGCGGCCGAGGTTTATTCAAAGCCTGAAATTAGTGGCTTGATTTAACTGCACACACGAGTAAGATTAAATTTAGTCGGCCGAAGAATTTTTATATTACTTATATTCCTTTTACGCGTGCACAGATTTTATTTTCAAAAATAAATTCTTATGTAAGCTCATTTGTTTGCGTTGGCGGTTGACAGTCAAAAGCCAACTTCAGTCACGATTCGTTCGCGTAACTTAAAAACTAAAAAAACTAATCCTCTCTTAAAAAAGTGATAAAACTAAATTATACAAGTATAATGTACTTACGCCAATAAGAAAATAATGAGAAATATGAGAAAAATTAAAATGCATCGTGAAAAGAAATTGTTTCTTTGTCAGCAACAGTCGCTTCTTAATCCAAGTGGGGGGAATGATCGATTTGTTTGCAAACATTAGCTCGACTTATAAAAATAAATTTCGCGTTAAAAAAAAAGAATGGCAACGCGAGTGAATGTAACATCCTTGTGCAGCCCAATGAAGCGCACCGACTCCGATAACTGTTGCGACGCTTCCTCCGCGATCAGCCAGATGCGAGCAATCCAGGCCTGAAACGCAACGCTCCCTCGTTTCTCTCCCCGTCGATTCTGAATATTTTTATAAATAAAATGAGCGAATTTATCGTGCGAAGGCTGGCGAGGTGGTCACCGAGCTGCAGGAGGAGCAGAAGTCCCTCATCTGGTTCCTGATGAAGCAGGTGCGACCGGGTATGGACCTCTCCAAGGTCGTGCTGCCGACCTTCATCCTGGAGCCGCGATCCTTTCTGGAGAAGCTGGCCGACTCCTATTACCATGCGGATCTCCTTTCGCAGTACGTGAATTTTGCATGACTTCTTATCGGCCCGGCGCGTATGCTAATCATCGAAGATTTATCGCCCCGACGATTCTCGCGCGAGACTTTTAAATTTATTCTGCACTTAAAATGCGTCGCTCGCGAATTTTGATTTCTTCAAATGCCTACTACGAGAATTACTTTGAAAAATTGAGATGTAAATAAAGTCACGATCGTTGAAACTTTGAAATTCGATTTAGCAGTTATGCTAATTTGAATTTATTTTTGTGGTTGGAATAAAAAGCTGAATTTGTACACTGAGTTATTTATTTTTTTTTAACGAAAAACAGGGCGGTACTGGAGGACGATGCGTTCACACGCATGAAGGGAGTAGTCAAATGGTACCTGTCTGGATTTTACAAGAAACCACAAGGCTTGAAGAAGCCGTACAATCCGCTTTTAGGCGAAACTTTCCGCTGCTACTGGCAACACGCCAACGGTTCCCGCACTTTTTATTTGGCAGAGCAGGTGAGCATTCTCGACTTTCAATTTTAATTGTTCATTGTGTACACGTGTCTGTCTCGATCTGATAAATTTTCTTATTGTTCCGGCAGGTCTCTCATCATCCGCCGATCTCAGGATTTTACGTGACCAATCGACAGGATGGCTTCACTATCAGTGCAACAATAATAGCCAAATCGAAGTTTTACGGTAATTCATCCTGTTACCTGCATAGAGGATTGGATTATCAAAGTGGTTTGAGTGCTTTATCGATTGATCTTTTAAAGGAAACTCGACATCTGCCGTATTGGACGGAGCTGCTGTATTGACCATGCTGCCGCGAGGAGAGGATTACACTATGACAATACCGTATGCACATTGCAAAGGAATTTTGATGGGTACCCTGTCTATGGAGCTCGGAGGGAAGGTTAATATTGCTTGCGAGAAAACTGGTTATAATACCGAACTTGAATTTAAACTGAAGGTAACGGAACAATAATTTATTGCAATGTTTTGCTATGAAAGAGAAAAATTTTGTATGTTTAAATTTTTTAGCCATTTTTGGGAGGTGCGGATTTGTTGAATATGGTAGTAGGAAGGATAAAACTGGGTAAAGAGACTTTGGCTACTATCAGTGGATATTGGGATGGACAAATAATGATCACAGACAAACGAACAGGAGTAAATATTTACAAATTATTATAATGGCTTAATAAAATTTTTGCTTTCTATGCAGACAAAGTTAAAACGAGCGAATTTTTTTGTAGCAAGAAACTCCGTTCTTCAATCCAACACCGGAAGTACGAAAATCACGCTTGAAGAAGTACACAGTGCCGTTGGAAAATCAAGGAGAGTGGGAAAGCGAAAAACTTTGGTTGGCTGTTACGCAAGCGATAAATAGGGACGACCAAACTGCGGCGACGGAGGCCAAAACTGTACTCGAAGAGGCTCAACGTGAACGAGCAAAAGAAAGAAAAACACTCGGACAAGAATGGGTCCCTAAATTATTTTTTCAAGTGCGTATGAAATTATTACATTTATCAAGATTAATATTTGTTTAAAAGGAATTCGGTATAAATTTTAAATTTATTTTCGTTCAGGATCTCGTTACGGGTAATTGGATTTATCGTCACGCAGACATCCGTCCATGGGATCCTAGAAATGATGTTGTACAATATGAACACGATTACATTATAAGCACAAAAACGAGACACAAGACACCCATAATGCGTACTGGTAGTATTGTTTCCATGGAACCTCAGTCTCAGGTGATAATATCAGTTTGGTTTAAAATTCAGTTTAAAATTCCTTCTGTTCTTCTTTTGTGTGTGTTATTTTACATAGCTGTAACTTCTATTTTAGGTTCCATTATTGATTGCCGAATCGCGTTCGTCGCTTTCGGTACTAAAGTCGTCGAAGCGCCAACTCACGAACAATCACCCCATTAACGAAACAGCACATGATTCTGCCAGTTCCTCTGAGGGAGTACATTCAGATTCGAGTCAGTCAGTTGGCAAACGACGGCGTTCGACGGCAAGGTATACATAAAAAATTCTAGTTCAAGCATGCATGTGTAACAAATACAGAAAGAAATAAAAATTGAAAAGATTTTATAGCAAGAAAAATTGTTGCTCTTTGAATATTATTTCTTTGCAAATGGTTATAGCTAAAAACTTATTTTTACAAGTTAAGTTATGCAACAATATAATTTAAAAATTAATCGTATGTACACAGGATCATGAGTTTGGTAAAGAGTGTAGAAAACAGGATGCACGAGCAGTCAGAGAAATTGGATCAAATACAGCGAATGATGGAGCAGATGGCTGTGCGACAAAGAGCACCGAGAGATAGAGCCAATGGCTCGCGTTTTAGCAAGCACTTGACGGACACTGTAATAATCGTTTTCGTCGTCTTCATTGCGCAGTATATTATGAGGATCTGGAGCGGTGCTTCATCTCTCAAGGCCAAAGAGTTGTAGTGGATTTTTCCAATTTCTCCTGAGTCCTCAGATAATTCAATTTGCGCAAGCGCGCAAGAGTCAATCATGTTCGAAATCTCGTGGCCGAGATGTTCCCTAGTCGCTGGCCAAATTCGTTAACGAAGCGTTCTACCGTAACGATTCGCGTCTTCGGCGCGAGAAGCCTCATCAGTTAGTCATATACGAGATGTAGAGATCTTGTACGTTAGGGGAGGTCCCTATCGTGGGTGTTTCGGAATGTTTGCTCTACCAACTGATCAGTTGCGATTTAAATCAAAATCTGAACTTTTTAAGATTTACCTTTGATTTTATTTTAAATACGAAAGCGTTTATCGCTCTATATAAATACGAGATTTTTATGTTAATTTATTGATTTTATGTAATGTGTAATTAAATGCTAAGATAACTTTTTCATCGATTGTTTTTTTTAAATTAGATTTTATAACAAAAGTTGTAAATTGGTATAAGAAAATTGAATTTACATTTTTACGCTGTTTCGATTTTTTCGATTAATCACTGTGAAATGCTCCTAACAGGAACAAAATAAATGAAGTTTTCAAGAAAATGTAGATAAAACGAATAACTTAATTAGCTTAAAAAATATGGGAAGACCCAACATAAGGACCGCCTTATTATATGCATAAAAAAGAGATGCCTGAATTGGCGATACACCTGCTACAGATATTGTGATCCAGCTCGACCTGAGTCGTGATTCCTTTTCTATAGTTTGTAACTAAGTAATAATAACATTGCGACCGTGCGTCTGTAGGCGAAACATACATAGAATAGAATGTGAAATATATTCCAGTATTCTGCTATATATGAGCGAAGGCTATCCTAAAATCTCGCGTATCCAATGTTATATCAATCGAATTTTTCTCACCTCGCGAGTTTGATAATAAGCTTAATAACGATGGAAAAAAATATTTCGTGAATGTTACGCGCGCTGAACCCTTTCCATTGTTTATTTTATTCATTAACTTTGTACGATTTTCCATGGATGTATTTAAACGGTAAGAGATTGTGGAAAACGCAGACACTGGGTAAAAACATAAGTTTAAAAAAAATCAGAATTCATTTATTTATCTAATTAATTCTGAACACTATACTGTATATGTTTCCGACTTTTTTCTCCATTTTTATTTCTCGTTAAGAAAAACACCGAGCTTACGTGACTAGCGTACACGATTTTGTTACGCTTGCTCATCAAAATGTACATTCTTCAATTGTAAATAACTAGTTTATTTCGTGATAACATGTAAATGTGTGAAACGGGTGCTGATGTTGGTTCATCGTATTAAGTTGCAAAGAAAAATTGCGAAGATGTAGTTTGTTGAAAGAGGCATTTATTTGTTCGAAGTTAATATTTTTTTGTGTTTTATTATCGGTAAATGGATTTAACGAAATTGTAAAATAGTACTATTTATTATTCAGAGATATTTATCCAGTTTTGTTGTTTATTTTCCTGTCAAAGTATTTATTGTCAAAGCATTATTATCATAATTTTATTATTGTCGCTTGGATGAGATTTCTCAGGGCTCTCGTACGCATGTAGATGAAAGTATATCTGTATAGAAATATTAAAAAATGTTATGACCGATTTAGCATATGTTGAAATATGTGGAGATAAGTACAAGCGTTGGAACAGAGCGAAAATGCGTTTGAACTTTAGAATCAGTGCATTCTTGATTGTCTTGTAATACAACACTATATACATATATATACACACACACTCGTATATAATTGTACCTATTCATTTATCTTGTCTCAGGTTATTATTCTCTGATAAAAAAAAGTGTTTTTACTTTTTAATGTATATTTTTTCCTTCGTCTTTTTTACATAATGGGCAATGAATGCAATACTTGACTTATGTGACTATGCACAATTTCAACTCGAAAATTCGATTGTAAAAAAATCCGCTGTCGAACAAATTTTTTGCTTTATCCTTCAGCATCACTGGTGATACTTAGTCAAACGCCTTTTCAAAAAAAAGTCATACAAAAATACAAGCGTACCTATAAACTATCTTCAACGATAGAAGAGAATGGTTTTCAAAGTGTTGTTAAAGAAATCGTTTACTATGTTTGATATAAAAAGAAAGCTGAACCTCAATCTACATGTAAGAAAGATACACTTTGGAAGTATAAACATTCGATTGCGGAGGGGAAGTAAAAAAAGTAATGTAAATGTCGTAAAAATTATGATTAGTGGGTTGACGGAAAATTTTCGCAAAGCACGCTACATCATCTTTTTATACGTATATATTATACAACTAAACAAAGGTAATATTCAAATGAAAAAGAGAAAAAATATATTAGCATACTTATTATATATTCCAAAAAAAAATAAAAAATGTTTCTGGCTCTGAAAAAAAGCGCTACTCGCTTGTTTCTTCAAGTGTCAAGCCTCGTATGTTTATTCTCACTGTTTTCCTTGATTATGTCTGTTCCAGATCAAGTCTGATTTGTCAATAAAGAGAATATTATATTATATATATTAACAATAAAATAAATAAAAGCAAAAATGTCAAACTAAAATGGTTTTACTTGGATAATTTTACGAAACATTCAAGGTACCAACCCTTTTTCATTTTTATTAGCGCATTCAATTTTAGAATTAGGTTAAATCATATGAAAATTCAGTCAATGGTAAATTCAATTTGTTTTTTGTTTGTACCAATTTAACGAAGAAAGTGACTCGTTCAAAATTTACAAAAGTATCTTAGTTTTTTCTTTTTTGTGAAAACTCAAGCGAAGAGTCACGTAAGCACTTGAAGCAACGTGGTAGTCTCGCCCTCGAGAACTTCTATACGAAACTCTGAAGCTTTAAATCACGTACCTAAATACTTTCGCCTTCTTTCCAGGGTATTTAGGTGAGTATTTTAAGTATTCACGTGACTGGGACTCGTGCGTGACTACGAAGATTTAGGCGACTGCTAAAGTGTTTACGTGAGTCTAGGCTTTCGCGTTGCGCGCGCTCTAAATATGTCGCTCGAAGGGCTTCTTAATCCGTTGTATAATCAATTTAACAGTCCGGGCGACTGAACGGAATCCAAATTGGTTCGATCATTTTATTTGTCCTCCTTGTCAAGCTGTACCGGAACAAAAAACTTTTTAAAACGTTTTGAATTAAAACCGTCGCCATTATCTAAAGTTGAATTAATGAAAAACTGCTTTTCTTTCTATAAAAAATGAATGGGAAAAGCTTCAATTTAATAATTTTTCATTAATTTAATTTTACATACAAAATTATTTAGTACACTAATTTAATCTCTTTACAAAACTATTCAGTTGACTTAATTTAATATAATTTAAATATTTTGAAAAATACCATTAAAATTAATATCGGTAAAAAAAATTAATGTATTAAATTAATTGGATTATTTTGCTGAAATCTCCAGGCAACGGTGGTACCTAGACGATGCCGGTGTCAGGCCAGGTGGGCAGAACCTCCTTGTCGGTTCAGATGGTGCGGGACGCGGTGGAGGAGTTGGAGAAGAGGCGCAAACTGATATCGGTGGAGTTGCTCATGACTCACTTTCGGCGCAATTGTCCCGTCGAAAGGGATCCCGAGCTCCTCAGGAAGCAGTTACTCGAGCAGCTCGCCAAGGCAGTCAAGCTCGGTTGGCTCAGACGCTGCACCGATGACACTTACACGCTGTCGACTTCTCGTTGGGCCGCCACCGTCCAGGAGTTCGGCTTCGACTAATTTCTATATGCCGTCGCTTTGAAAGGACTCTTTTAAAATTCTTTTCGCTTGTACTCTGGAACTGCTGTTAAATTATTATACTTCAAAATTTAAACGAGAATGCGATATTTTTCAGTGCTTACTCGGCGACTTAAATGGACTTGTCAAATTTTAAGTGAATTGAACAATGTACTTTTTTACAGGATCTCCCTACATTTTGTATCTTTTGTCGCGCACGCCTATTGTAAAAAAATTGTAACATAAATTTTTTACGGTCAAATTAGTTTACTAATTTTTCGTTTGTACTCGGGAAGATTTGCGTGACTGTATACCAAAGCGATGCACTTTTGGCACAGCGAGATATCGATCGTCTCCATTATGTAGTAGATGCTTAAGCGCATCAAGTTCAAGAGCTGCAACAGGTCATGAAAGTGATGATTCTGCAAAGGCCTGCGTTTAAAGCGTTAAATAGAACGAGCGACTCTTCAGGGTTCTTCAGTTTTTCGTCAAATCCTGTTCGTCTCTTTGTCGCATCGCGACATCTCTGTAGAAGTGCACTCCTCAAATCGATCGTTTAATAGCGTCCTATCGAGCTGTTTAATCGCACTCGTTAGGCAGCCTTGAATATTTAACATTCGAGTAGACCAATTCCCCGAAGATAAACAATCGATGAATATTCACGCTTTTAAAGTAGCCAATTTACATCGTAAATCAGGCAAACCAATTGCAAACTATATACGTTATCCGACGAAGCTGCGAGCGCTCTCAGAAAAAAATTCCCCGCAATGTATAGAGGAAGGAAGCAACCTAAATCTTCCTACATTTCCTCGAAGCGGAAAATTCGAGCATCACCGGCGTCGGATTCAAGCGACACCGTCCCCCGGAAAAATGCCTGTCCAATTCGCCGGAAATTTCGCAATCCAGGCCATCGCTCTTCCGCCTCGGCGAGCAGGCGTTGCCCAATATCGAAAGCCGCCGAGTCAGCGCGCAAGGCTGAGGCATCCCCCCGCGGCCCCAACGGACCTCCGGAAAGACGCGCATAATCGCGCCTCCCCGATGAATCAGCCGAGCGCGCGGTCGCTCGAGGGGGTCCTCGTACAAAAGAAAAGGCGCGCGCGCGCGCGCACAGCCCTCGGTGGATCGCGCCGCTGGATCCCGTCGATCGAGCTTCGCGGCGCTCGGCGCAGTCGCACTGACCCGCCTCATGGATTTTGCGACTCCGCGGCTTTTTCGCCCTCAGTCCCCCGAGCGCTGGGGGTGCGCGCGCGTCCGGCTCCCCGTGAAACCCACGCTCGTACGCGGAACGACGTAGACGCGGTGCCCGGGAGAACGCATACAACGCGTCGCGGTTTCCAGGGAAGAGTGCTTGCAGAACCAGGGAGCGAATTGCAAACGTCTCGGGGGAGGAGGATCGGGTGAAGCACTCGGGCCATGCAGCCTTGACCCAGTGGGGCGGCTTTGAGCTCGAGAGGCTCGGAGGGAGGGGGACGGCCGCCGAGAGCCTGCTCGGGGCGATGGGAGGACCGGGCGGTCTGGCGTAAGGAGGCAAGGCCGATTCGTCATGGTAACGGCGATGAGCGGCGAGAAGTCGAGCCAGGCGCCTGCGGCCGGGGCATCCGACAGCCAGGGCCAAGCCCCCGGCCGTGGCGCCAACGACTCAGCCGCGGGCCCTAAACTACCGCCCTCGCTGGCGTTCACCGCACAGGCACACCCGGCCACCCTCACCGCGCCGGCACCCCAGGACTCGCCCAATTATCTCACCTACAAGAAGGTTCAACTCGACATTGTATACAAATACTTTCCCTTTTTTTCTTTTCAAACTATTTTCTTATCTAATTTCGTATCGTAGGGCGAAAACTTTTTTTTAATTTTTTAACAAAGTTTTTATTTATACACTCAGAGAAATTTTTGTGTAAAAATTAGTATACTATCTAGAATGAGATTACAGATTTGCAATATTTAAATTTTTACTACAATTGATTCGTTAACGGGATACGAAGCTTTGTTTTTCCTAGTGAAGTGTCAATAGGCGACATCAGAAGTTTACGTTACTCCGGAACGAATTAAAACTCTAGCACGCCTTGGCAATTATTCTCGTGAAACTACCATTATTGCAAAAAGTTTCTGCATGCACGAATGTGTCCGAGCGTTTCTCTATACGCTGAGTGGAGTAGTTTGTCACAGTTTCTCCGCGCGTGTTACTGCGATGCCATTAATGCATACAATAAACTCCGGGAGCACTCGTTCGAATTGAATAATAGATTTCAGATTGGGAGTACTCATTCGAGATCAATTTTAAATTTATGTCTCTTTTGAATTATGCAGAAGGCAATTGCATTCGAAATTGATTTATTTCGTTTCCTTTTTTGGCGCGTGTCTCTCCGATGGGGCTTAATGCTTTTCATTATCAATCGAATTGTTCGTTAATATTTCAGATGGAGTCGATAATAGAAAAAATGTTGAATGAAGAGTCGGGCGTACCTGTCAAAACCGTGAAAACTTTCATGACGAAAATCCCGTCCATATTCACAGGTGGGCACTCAAATGTTCGCTCTATATGCTGATCGATTTTTTACTCCGATTGAATATCACTTTTTTAACGCAACTTTCATACGCTTTTAGGAACGGATTTAATTGCGTGGATGATGAAAAACATGGATGTAGATGATCAAGGTGAGTTATATTTTTTCTTTTTTTAAGCGTGGGTTTTAATTTATTTCTTAATAAAGCTGAATAATTAAAGTACTAAAACTGAGTCTGATTTCCGATTGGCGAGATTCGAATGGAAATCAGTAAACGAGGACACCTCGCTTATTAACGCGAAATGTTTCGCCTTCAAACGGAAATAGAAACTAGCGGTCCAATTTTCCCGATGTAACCTCAATACAGATAGAGATGTAAATTTCTTCTGAAAATTGATATTACACATTTGCAAAAATATTTCGTTTTGTATTCTAATGGAAAATTTTTCATTAATCCACTGAAAACGCATATATATGCGATAAAGTGCACTGCTGCGATAAAACTCATCTCATGAAATAAGAAGAGGAAGCAATGTATAATGAAATTTTCAGTCTAATGTATATATTTTTTAAAATCTAATAACAGAGGCACTTCACGTGGCCCATCTGATGGCAGCATACGGCTACTTCTTTCCTATAGACGACCACAGTCTAGCTGTGAAGAACGACAATACGTTCTATCGCTTTCAAACCCCTTACTTCTGGCCTTCCAACTGTTGGGAACCCGAAAACACCGACTACGGTTCGTATTTCAGCAAAAATTTGTTTTTTTCAGTGATACGAGTGCCTTATTGGTCAAACTCGTACACTTGGAGGTAAATAACTAATAATAAGTACCGATAAAAACTTTATTTTAAACTGAATTATTAAATGAATTTGGAAGTACGCAAACTTCGTAAGAAGTAACTTGAATGAACAACCGACGAAAGTTCACTGTAGATAATAGAAACGTTATATAAGTAGATTCAAACTTAGTTCTCGGATACGCGTATCGAAATGTCCGATATATGTATATTCATTCCCCGTCAACTTGTGAATTTCGATCTTCCGAACACTATAATCATTCGCATTGATAAATGTTACCAGTCATCGCTTTTTTCAAGATGGTATATAAAAAATTTTTTTTTAAAAAACATAAAAAGTAGCATAAATCGGAGGCGTTATCGCTATGTAAGACGTACCGAATCAGTATAACGCAATCGTTTAAATAAATAAACGTGTGTGCAGCCGTTTACCTATGCAAGCGGACGATGCAGCACAAGACGCGCCTGGAGCTGGCGGACTATGAGACGGATTATTTGGCGCGGCTGCAGAAACTCTTCTCGCGTAAGTGGGAGTTCATCTTCATGCAGGCCGAGGCACAGAACAAAGTCGACAAGAAGCGCGACAAGCTCGAACGAAAAGTCCTGGACAGCCAAGAAAGGGCCTTCTGGGATGTACACCGACCTATGGTCAGAATCACGAATCTTCGTATTTTTTTATTTACATCCTACAAGTAGAATTTTTTTTATTATTTAAAAGAGAGGTATTTTTTTACGTCCTAAATTTTTCTTGGCAAATTGCTTTATTTATATAAAAATGCTATAACTAAAGATTTTTTTTATTCGAAAGACAAAAATTAAATTGTTAAGTTTTTTTTTAATCTGTTTAGCCTGGCTGCGTGAACACAACGGAATTGGATATAAAAAAGGTTTGTCGAAGCCAGGGCAAATCGTGTAGCACAGTGTGCCGACACGGAGGACTTCAGCCCTCGAGCGGACGTCGTCCCACCGTTCAGCGCAACGCGGACGAGCTCAAGAAGGACATCGAGCTGCTAAAACAACGACTCGACCGTCGGATTATAAAAGTCTCGAAAGTTGCCGATGCGTGAGTTCCTTTACTTTTGGATCCTGACTCTTTTCTTTATTCGAAAACTAAAAAATTCTAGTGAATCCTTGATCACCACAACTTTAAGTCGCCTTAACGCGTGTTAAAGCAGAATAGTCCTCGAACTTTTCGATCAATACGCAAATTTCGTCCTCGCCGGCGTAAACGACAAAACTGCCGTTTCCATTAAACAAATCTAGTTCCCATAAGCGCCAGAATGAATTTAAGTATACTTTCAATTAGCGATTGTGCCTAAATTGAAATAACCTTTTGTTCAGATTGATAGGGTATTTCGAGCAATACGCAGAGTACGATCCCTTCTTCACGCTGCCGGAGTACCCCAACCCTTGGGTATCAGACAGCCTCGAAATGTGGGAGCAAGACAAATTACCGTAAGTCCTTTGCAATTATACTCCTCGATGTACAAAAATCCATTCGATTGTCGCCCTGATAAGTTAAAGCTCTCGTATTAAACCGACACGAGAAAATTTGAGTCTTAACTCAGCTTATCGTGGAATTTATATATGAGACCTTTTGATAATCGCCGTGACTTCGCAGGCGAGATCCCCCCGCATGTGAGTCAGTGAATTTTCTTTCACCGTTAATCAAAATTCTTGCAGATCAAACTGCCAAGTAGAACATTCACTGGACATATGGTCAAATTAAACTAAAATAATTTGTAAAGAAATTCCATTCTTTCTTGAATTAAAAAAAAGAAGTAATTGAGATAGATAGTGATTTTTATAATTTCAGAAAGGAGGTATCGGCCAGAAGGGTCAAGAGGTGGGCTTTTAGTCTGCAGGAGCTTCTGCAGGATCCGGTGGGGAGGGAACAGTTTGTCCGATTTCTCGATAAAGAATTCAGCGGGGAAAATCTCAAGTGAGTAATTTTGAAAGAGAAGAAGTACTTATTAAGAGACATTTTCACGAGTGGATTAATTAATTGTACCCAGATTCTGGGAAGCAGTGCACAATCTGAAAACTTTGCCTCAGAAGGATGTGCACGAGAAGGTGCAAGAAATTTGGGATGAGTTTTTGGCGGATGACGCCAGCTGTCCTATCAATGTGGATTCACGATCTTACGATAACACAAAGAAGAATCTCGAGAAGCCTGATCGATGGTCTTTCGACGTTGCTGCCGTGAGTTGAAAAAATTCATTTGACTATTCGTATAAACAAAAAAAAATGAACAGAAAGCGGTTTTAATGCAAAAAAAGCTACTGTTTATAAAACTATTTAAAGTTCCTTAACTTTTCTGAGTCGCTACTAAACGAGTAAATAAAAAATTGAAAATGCACTTATGACGCTTGTCGAAAAAAAGAACGACAAGCGAAAAAAGAAAAGAAATATAAATTTCAGGGAAAAACTATTAATATCCTCGAAAGAAGTATATTTAAGTATATTTAAGTCGGTCAAAGCTTAATGGAGCCTTGTTAGGCTAGACCTGATAAATAATTCAGCATCTCCGTTACAGGCACACGTGTACCACCTGATGAAGAGCGACTCCTACTCGAGGTACCTGCGCTCCGAAATGTACAAAGACTTTCTCAACGTCTCGAAGAAGAAGGTACATAGATCCCCTACAATCGATGTCTACTCTCCCCTCTCACATTTGAGTCTACTCATGAATTTAACATTCGCCACTCTCGTTACTTTTGCAGACCTCCGTCAAAGGGATACGATCGATCGTGTCGTTCACCGCCCGCAAAGACACTCAGGCGATTTAAGGGAGAGTAAGATAAGAACGCACCCACGTCGGATTTCACTAAATAAACTGCCAAGTGCACCGAGCGCCGTTCGCCGACAGCACGAGGTGGAGTTCACGAAACGTCAATTTTTTTCTCTCGAAGATGTAAAAAAAATCGGAAAAGATGCAGAGAAAACAAAGCAGCCACTGTAACTGGCACAAACGTATCTTTAACTTGCATGTAATTGATCTATAGATACGAAAACACAGTTGTCACCTATACTTTCGTCTCTTTCTTTCGAGGAATTGATGTTTTTCGTCGAGGCGAGCAGGTTCGTTGCGAATGAAGCACAATACAATGTTCTATTAGGAATCTCTTGTTCTTGACTTCATCGTCATTATTTTAAGGAGTATACTTTTTAGGAGAAAAAAATGTGTAGGTTCGTCGAAAGAAGAAATTTTTATCACGAGCATGTATAGCAATATCGTTATTTAATTCTTAGTAGAACCGTTGTTGATTTTTTCTCTCTCATTTTATATAGATCTCTGTTAACATGAAAAATTGTCAATGTTCCATTGAATTTAGTTAATCTTTGTTGAGTTTGCGACATGTATTTTATGGATAAGAAAAGAAAAAAAATAATAAAAATGAACTTATATTTTCCTCTTAGCGTTGTACATCGTCCTCTTTGGTTTTCTGACACTGTCCTTATATTTTATTGAGCGTTACTCGACAGAGCGATTTGTGCTTTCTCTTGAACTATCTGTTCAGCACGGTAAACTTTCCAACTCACTAAGTAGTCTCTGGTGAGCCTGAAGAGTGTGTAGTAATTTGTTACTATAAGCAGGCTCATGGAAAGTATTCGATACCACTCTGTAGTACGCATCAGTATCATTAACTGTACAGCAATGAGGCTGAGTTCCAATCCCAGCAAGGAGCACAGCAGTATCGTGGGATTCCCAAATAACGCCTGCAAATTTTGTATATTTTGTATAAATTTGTAGTTCATAGAGTATCCTGGTATTAATGAAGCGTACGCACATAAAAACGATAATGACTCGAATTTCCTGGTTCCGCAGCAGTGCAAACTCCTTCGGAGCGATAAATTTCCTTGTTATGCCTTACTAAAGAACCATGAGGCCATAGTACAGAATCGTTCCACGTCTGTGTCGGTAAGTGTATATTTTTACTTTCAACTTTCGACCATTTACCCAGATGAAGAGCTGCTCTATGCAAAACATCGCAGTACCTGCAAAAGAAATGTTACATTAATTTCAATCATAATTATTTAAATGATTAAGCATTATTTTAATAAAGTTTTACCTCACTGGGTATGCCTGTGTAAAATGTGCACCTAATCTACCAATCCATATTAAAACAATGTGTTGTACAACCCAAAACACGTCGAAGTGTAAATGCTGAGGAACAAATATCACAGGAGCAATACCACACAAGTACGCGCTACCAGACGAAGCAAAAAGAGCCCTTTTTAATCGGCGGTTGAAATCCGATTTAAGACTCGCCACTTCGGCTCTAATGGCTGGTGCATTCAATGAACAATTATGCAATGGCTTATCTGTTGAAACAACAAAAAAATGACACATTTGTTTCATAATCTTTGTTATCAAAATAAATTAAATAGCTTACCTAGTAAAAATTTCGTTTTTCTGTCTTCTTTGACATACAAAGGAGCAGTAGATATATCAAAAAATGGTCCTATACTTGCTCCAAACATTATGAAATAGATAGATATACTACTAAAAAATGTCATTATTAATTTGATAAAATGAATATTTTACAAGATTAATTAAAATATAATATACACACGGGTAACAAAGATAAAAAACTTTGATGGAATTATGTCTCTCACTCATATGGTAAAGGCACCAAAAAAGAATGCCCATAATAACAACCAAAAGTAATATCCTCGTCACTCTTTGAGCATTCGGTAACCATCTAGGGGAGGTAACAATATCGATAGATTTACAAAGTAATGCATAAATAAATTGTCTTGCAACCATGGTAATAATGAATATCAAAAGATAGGGATCCATTAAGTAAAAATTCTAAAAGAAATAATCACAATGATATTACTTATAAATGGGTAATCTTTGTTATGTAAATACTTACCATACTATATTCAGTAAAAGATTGAGGTAACCACCACACAGTTTTGTACAAGTTTAGGAGTTGTAGAGATGCGGCAACAAGGCATGTCCCCAAAGACATTGCTTCAAACATTATCTGTCCATCGACAGGAATAGTAGGAATGGGAACATGTTTAGGAGCAAGTGTTCGACCAATCGTCATTTGTTCCCCGAGTTTTTTCTTCTCATCTACATTGGAAACTCCAGGTCCAATGAATGCATTTGAAGTAAATACAGAATTATTGCTGGATCCAACTGATATTCGATTGCTTGGAGTACTTCGTCCACCAGGACATCGACGTCCACCAGCCATATTTAGTTAATTTCATTTCATTTTCTGAAATAAAAATATTGAGACATTTTAAATACTGAATTTCTTTTTATAAAGAAGGTATATAACTATAAATAATTTAATGATTATTGAAAACTAATTTGCAAATAAAGGATTTGATAGAATTTATAGAAATTTACAGAAATTTACGTTTTACAAAAGAAACATACGCACTTACTTGTCAGCCACTCGAATTTAACAAATAAATCAATAAATAACTCAATTTTAAAGTACAGTCACTGTTTTTATATTATTGTACAAGTATTAACTCACTATGGCTTTCCTAACCTACGACGTTGTATGTATACACTGTGCTAAAGGCCTTCAGAAAACTGCCAAGTTAATAGCGTGAGCGCATGCGCAGACAAGCATGTATATATAGTCTTAACTGGAATATTATTTGAAAATACAAAAGCGACTGCGAGGCTTTGTGATCTTTATCTTTGCACTTTACATTTATAATGAACATACTTACCTTAAAATAAAAATTAACTAAATTTTCTTTCATTTTTTTTAAACAAAATCGATAAATTGCGCTGAAATTTATTAGTACCCTTCATGGAACACAAGGATATTTTAATTATAATTAATTATAATTAATATTGCATGTACACGTTCAATTCACGCGCACACAGTACTCCAATTATGTAAAGAGATAAATGTGGAATTATATTTTGATTGACAATACGATTCAATTTGTTTAGATATTTTATTAACATATAAAAGTCATGTTTAATTCAACAGTTAACATTAAAAATATACAAGGTTCATACATTTAATTTATATTACATTTATAATGACGCATGCGGTTGAGCGCAATACACTTTGTACAGAATTTACAACTACAATTTACAATAATGTTAACTAAAATTATTTACATGCTGATGAGCAATTTATTAGATAAAAACGCAAAGAAACCATAAACTTTAACGTGTAAACAAATTTTAAAATTAATTTTGTTATCGCGTTATCATTACAAACGAGTTTTCAAAGATCATTCATTCAATATAAAGCATACACTTATCCTAAATTCACATTTAAATTATTATTATACTTTTATCTTCAGTCAATATGTATAAAGACCATGAATCAATACTATCGACAAGTGTTTGATCTGAAAGTATACCATTTTTAGTCATGCTTAATTAAAAACACAAGGACTAATCAAGCGAGAAAAATGTTATATCTTACTTTCAAAATGTAGTAATTTTCCAAACACATTTTGGTTTGATTAAGCGTCGCGCACCTTACAAGGAATGCCGTTTAACATTGATATTGAAAATAATATCATACGCTCAACAAATTTGTTGAGTAAAACTTGTACAAACCATTCTTAAAAGTGTCGATATCCTTATAATGTTTAGAAACCAAATTTTTACAATTATCTTTTTTCATATGAATGTATCCGTTAAAACAGCAAAACCTCGTAAAAAAAGACTAGTTGGAAAATCCAGTAAATCAAGTTGGGAAATTCAGTAAGTGCAGTTGGAAAATCCAGCAAATCCAATTGGAAAAAGAAAAGCTGAGATTTGCACTGAAAAATCTATTCAAGTCCAGCTCGAATTCACCTTTTCCTAAGTGGATTTCCTGTCTACATGGACTTTCCACTTGGATTTTTATTTTGGAAGCGAGAAGCTAATTATCTTCGAGTCCCAATTCTCCTCTCAAAGAATTTAACATTCTAACATCCCTATTTTTATGCATAAAAATAAAAAGCAACAGCTATAAAATTTTACGTAGGACACTTGGAAGGCGACAGGGCTTCCTTGGCGTTTCTCTTCCTGATGAAGGGCAAAATCGACCAGAGCGCAGTGCCACACACTAGAATCATGCCCAGCGTCTGGAAAATCGGTTTGAAGGAGCCCACGCGCTCGTAGGCGTAATTGCAAAGGGGCGGCCAAATAAGCTGCATCAGTCCATTGACGAAGAGGGAGATGCCGTAGGAGGAAGCGAGGCGCTCGGGGCCGAGCATATCGGCCAGGACGACGGCGGTGGTACCGATATAGATGCCCGAGGCGAGGCCTACAAGAGCGCACAAAATCGCCAGGTTGACGTACGTCGTGCCCAGGATCGGCAATAGGGCCAGGGCCAGTCCGCTCAGGCCCAGGCCGCTCACAAAGTAGTAGTGCTTCGGCATGAGGTTGATGTCCGAGAGAGCGGCGCCACCAATGCGACCGATCAGGTCGAGCAGCGAGACGATCGACAGGAGCAAGGCCGCGGCGTCTTTGTCGTAGCCCTCCGCGATGGCGTACATAGGCAGCAGGATCATGAAGTTGGTGTTGCTGATCGCTGACGTCGAATTGGAGATCAGGATCACCAGGTACAGAGGGTCCTTCAGAACGTCTAAGTCAAATTGACGTGGAGTTTCTTCGCAATAGTCTGCGTTTTCGTTGCTGTCGTTATAGTTGTTGTTATCGTTGTTGTTATTGGTATTTTCCATAGCCGATTGCTAAATTTGTTTTAAGTAAATTTTAGATTAGTGCGATCGTTCATTAAACCGTCCCTTACGAAAATAAATATCTGATCAAAAAGGTACAGCAATTCCAGATAAAATTATTTGCATTTAGAAGTATTTTTATAAGTAGTTTACGCGTAGTTCACCTGGGGTTACTAATCACGAGTATTCGATTTATTTGTCTTGTTGGAATTGAGTAATTTATTGCAGTATAATTCAGTAGTTTATTTTCGTAAAGACACTTCCGCTTTCTTCACTTATGGAGGCTTACCGCCTGTTTGTTGGCAAGTCGTCGGGAGAGGCTGAGCCTGGGATTTCTCAAGGGATCGAGGGTGACGGATCCCACTATGGACACGATGCTGCTGCGGTGAGAGCCCGCCCCAAGCTCTCCGAGCTCCTTATCCGCGGCGATTTTCGATGGCACTGCCGTCGGCAACTGAATATCTTCGTCCACTACCAGTTTCATGTGTTTTTCTACTGGATGGTAAAGCATGGCACACCCCAGTGTCAGCAATAAGGTTGCACCAATTACCAAAACAGCAATTCTGAAATCGAAAACATTTCAAAATGCCATAAGATTTAAACACTATCTTTGCATACGTTCGATTTATTTTAAGACGTCGAAACAAATTTACATTTGTTAACAGATAAATAGACAAAATAGAATCGCGGAAATTGTATTTTGAAAGCAAGTACTTATAAATATTTTTCAACGTGAGTTCCATCACTCGTGTCAGAAGATTTTGACATCGTTCGCACGATAAGTTTATAAAGTAAGACCGACAATTTTCTGTTGTTCTTTATGGTTCCTAAGTGGAGCAGAATAATAAATCTCGTGTTATTTATTTAAATCTTGAAGGAGGGAGCTTTATTTTTTATCAGAAACGGAGATTCAGGATATCTAGTCGAAGGATCAACATCGCAACGTTCTCGGTAGTCTTGACCTTGTCTGCAACGACTTTGCAATCAGATAAGAGCGCAGGAACTGTCAAATATCTGTGGATAAGTGACGAATGCATTTGTGCAGCAGCAAATCAGCTGAGCGTCGTTGAGCAAGATTTATTCACTTTAAACGGCGTTGTAAATCGAGTTGTCCGATGATTATAATTTTATAGAACGATCACCCCACTTCACAAATAAAGTGCAGCGGTGATCTTTTTAAACAGTCAATTGTCGTTTGCTTGTTTATTATTGTTTGGATTCTTAAAATTCACCAACCGTACGTTTTTAGAGCAGTTTAGTAACACAGCAGTTTTGCAATATGGTTTCTTTGTTAAAACAAAATATTTTAAAATACAATATTTTCTGTCACTTAAATTTGCTTTCTTAATAATGTACTTATAATAAGCACCACCACCATCAACAAAACTTTCATTAAAAATATCCTTCAACTTTTTAGAAAGATCATGATAACGTTGTGACAAAACTCACTTGTGTCCAAAATGATTCAGGAGGTACTGCATGAGCGGCGGCATGATCATCGTGCCAATGCAGCTTCCGGAAATGCACAGACCGGTGGCAAGTCCGCGTCTTCGATCGAAGTATTCACTCACGATGTAGATGGTCACGGGGAACGTGAGTCCGACGCCGATACCCACCATCACGCCGTAACTGTAAACACGTGAATAAGTCACTTAAACTTTCCTCTTTAGCTTTGCGATAAAAATTCGGCGAGGGAGATCAATAACCACCTGAAGTATAAATACGTCACGGAGTTGGCCAGGTAACTCAGCATCAGTCCACCAGCAGCCAAGGAGCCTCCCACCAGCGTCACATTCCTGTACGAGTATTTTATCGAGAGAATACTTGCGAATGGTCCTGAATGAAAAAATAATTTATTTTTTCATAATTTTTCTGGCAGTTTATATCCTATAGTAAGATGCTACTTAAAATACTGAGATTGATAATTAATTGTTTAGAAGTCTTATTTTTTTGGCAAATAAAATGTACAAGTATACCAAGGCAAATGTTTTTTTTTAAATCAGATAAGTAGAGTTTGAGAAGTCTCAAAATTAGGGTAGATGCAATGTGTACTGTACTCTGCCACATTTTTGTAAAGTCAATTTACATTGACGTAGCTATCGTATGATTGCGATTCACGCCAGCAGTTTCCAGAAGTCATTATTGCAATATCGTTTGTGATATTTATTTCTCGATCCGGAATCGTAAATTTTTTTATAATTTATCTTTGAATCATTTACAGCTACTTTACGAAGCGAAAAGAAACAATTTACTTTATTTTAAAGTGAAATAATAAAAATTATTTAGTGTCTTGATTTTGTTCATTTTTCTTTTTATTTTTATAATTTAAATTATATTGATGTGCGTTTGACTGAAAATTCTGTTCTCAATGAATGACATTGAATAGCAGTTTAACTACGCCTTAATTGCAAATAATAGATTCTTTATTAAATGCGAATCAATTAAAATCACAATTGTATTTCAAATCGGTTTATTGTTACGCAAATTAGATAGAAGACTTTATACGTTAGCCTTCGTTCAAAAAATTATCGCGTCCCATTGTACACTAAAACACGTGGATCACGATGTAAGGGTCATTAACTTCTTTTTCATTGAAAATTGCCTCGATGAAAAATTATCATTTCCGCGATAGCTCCTCAGCGAATTTTCAAATCGTTTTCCAATACCGCAGTACCAGTCAGTCAAACGATGATAAAAAAATTGTAAATTTCGATAAAAGTGAACGAAAGTGACGTTTAACTTTTTTGCGAACCGAACCAAAATATCTTCGCGCGTGTTTTCGATTTCACGCATAGCTGATGATGAGAAATCGCGCGAAAACTGAAATTTAACAATGAGGCACTTCGTGTAGCGGTCGTGCCTAGAAAGAAAAAATGAACTTACCAAGAGAACTGTAGAGGAAGTAGCATAACGCCGGTATCCAAGAAGCTTCGGAAGGACTGGCGTCGAAGACGCGCATGAACTCGATGAAGAGCACGCCGAAGGACTTGACGGTGCCGGGTATGAGGACGTTGACCATGACAGCGGCGAATAGGACGGCCCATCCCCAGCCGCCGTCGGGGGCGACGAGCCTCATGGGTGCCCCCGCGCCGTTCGCTTTGCTTCCCTGCATCTCGTCGGAGCCGCCGTACACTGTCGGTCGCGGTCCTCCGTTCCTCCAGCTTTATCGTGAGTCGAGGGCCCTCTCCCCCGCCTTCCACTTTCATGCTGACATTACTTCACACGGGCCTACCGTCAACTGTATGTACTTAGCTGCCGGCGGCGGGAACAAAGCTCTGCCGTTTATCAGATGCTTTCCAAGTGTTCTGAGTTACTGAGATACTTGACGTTATCTTGCATGTTTTCTTTTTTTAGTAAGCTAAGTCGAAATTTTCAAGACTGACAGTTTTTTTCGTTTATTAACTTGTCGTCTTCATTAATTAGTCTGACTAATTTATGCTTTTTTTATAAAAACTGCCTTATTATGTTACTGAGTATATAAAATGAAACGATTGCATATTTACGCATCAACAATCTTTTAGTGACGTATAAGGGACGTCTCTCTTTTAACAGAAAAGTTTTCGATAAATTGTCAGTTACTTAAGGGGGCCAGCCTGGGTTAAATTGAAAAAAATACACTTTCCAGTATAATAGGTATAACAATTGAATTCATCACTTTTGATTGCTGGAACATTTTACACTCTAACTACTCGCACAATTTAAGCTATTTATTCATTATTAAGATCCAAACAGTATTCTTTACCTCTAGTATTGTTCCATCAAAAACATTTAAAATTTTTATTTATTTATCCACTTGCCATAGTTTTTTCTCAATAAAGTAACTTGTATGTTACCGGACCAGGTTTAAAATACTCTTCATTACCTGCACTTCAGATGTATCGGATCACTTTTCTGAAAAAAATTACATAAAAAGTTATTGTAGACACTTTTCGTGCAAAATATTAGGCAATTACTAATATTTTGCACGAAAATGTCATTTCCGTGCAAAATGTCGTGCAATATTAGTAATTGCCTAAAATTGTGCGAGTAGTTAAAGTGTAAAATGTTCCAGCAATCAAAAGTGATGAATACAATTGTTATACCTGTTATACTGGAAAGTGTATTTTTTTCAATTTAACCCAGGCTGGTCCCCTTAAACATTGTAAAAATCATCTGAGATTGAAAATATCTGCATGGATTAATAAAAAAAGTACAGTTTTGAATTTCTTCCGTCATTTACGATATAAAAAGTACACTTAAAGTTTAAAAAAGAAAACAAAAGAAGAGCAATAATCTGAAAAAACGCTCTAGATAATTTTTTCTAGAAGCCACAGACACGTAAGAAGACATATATGAGTGGCCGGAAAAAAGGAGTCCCCGCGAAGCTGAACAAATATTTTGAAGCAAAGTACATCTCTCCTAAGCTTACACGACGTCGGAATTGCTAAAAAAAAAGAAGAAATCTCGCACACAAGGTAATTTTCCTCTGTTTACCATCGACGGTGTGATTTTTCGTTAAAGTAAATTCAGCAAGAAAAAGAGACGAGGCACGGTGGAGTGATAGATTCGCACAACAGGTGCCTTCATCGTGACGCTCATAAATCAGTGCTCTCGTGGAAGCGACGCTCGTTGCTCTCGCGCAACCCCCAGCTCAATTGCGCCATTATATGGGCGCGGGCGTGTGCCTGCCGCGGCTAAATTTAGACGGCACGCATGCGTGTCGACTCCGCCGACGTCATCGTCCGTCGCCGACGCGAGTCCTTACTTTTGTCACCGAAGATCTTCATCGACGCGTGGGCGACGGATCAGCCGTCGCATAATCACTGTAAGCGTTTTTACCGACCATTCCGGGGACCGCGTGAAAAATGGTCCGGAATTTTCGGAAGCGCTGCGGATAAACAGATTTAAGTCTGATGGACGACAAAAGTCGAGGTAGCTGCTCTCCTCTGCAGAAATTAGAAGGATTGCGAAAAGCGTGATGCTTACGTAAATGCTTGGAGAATTTTCTTTGTGTAAAGTCATGGTAAATCTCTTCGTTATAAGCACGTGGAAAGTCGTTATTTATGAGAATACTTTGTAAGCACTGTAAAAATTGGCGAAGCTTTTTGTATAGTATTTTTGATACAAGTGCGTAAAAGTTAATTCTCGCGAGTCGAGGAGTTTGCGATAATCACACACAAGTTAAAATTAATTTACGCTCACGTTACAAAGAATATTTTTTAATAATAAAGTGGTGCGTAAAATGGATAAAAGCGATTTTATGCATAGAGTATCACAAAGCCTTTTCAGCTCAACGTTTTAGATAAAAATTAAAGCAATTTTCTATTGGCCGCAAAGCATGCTTCGATTACGCTTTTTTCTTATTGTCGGGAGCTTCACCGAAAATTCTCTCATCGTAAGTGCTCAATTGAGAAGTGCAGGAAACGAGCGAGTGTACGTGGATCTGTTTGCAATCGTCAATTGAGAAGCGACTAAACTGGATGATTCAAGTGCACATGAGGTAGAGCAAATGAGGCGTGTGCAGAATCGCGTCTACCCCCGTCCGTACGTCAGGCTCGGCTTTATCGGCGATGGTACTCCGCGAAATCGAAAAATCGTGAGGCGCGACGAGGTCTTGCGCGTTACCTAATTGACTCGCGGCGCGAGCTGTTTGTCGAGCCGTCGAAGTGGAGCCGCGCGCGGGCGAAGTCGCGGCGCAAACACAAGCGTCCGAGTGTCGCCGCGCTAATTGCCTCGTAAAAGCCGCGGGTTTTTCTTCAAATAATTGAGCAGCTCGATAAGCCGCTCAAACAATATCGCGCGGGGGCAAATAAATTATTTCGCTGCCGGAGAACCGAGGGGATCGAATTTTCACAGGCAATTATTACCGGTGATATTGAACAAATTTGACCGGGGATCACAGTGAAGAATTACCGGGGATTAAGAGCGTCGACGTGGAAAAAGAGCCTAATACTTAGATTTTCTAATGCTCGCCTGTTTTTTTTCTGCCTACAGTTGCCTTTTTTTCTTTTATTTGTTTGAAAGCTTTTATTGCGTTGATTCGACGAGCTCGCGCGATCAGAGTGATATACGACGCCTCGAATTTTTATTAATGGAATTTTTTTATTCTTGAAAGTTACTTTCCGTACGTATACGGGTGCGTGTCTATGCGTGTTTGAACGCTTCTCGACGCTTAAGAGTATACAGTGTGCCTCGGAAAAACGAGCAGATAAGTATAGTTTATGAATAGTGCACGCACTACTTTTTGTTTCTATTTTAAGAAAAAGATTTTATTCAGGATCGAGACGAGAGAGGATCGTCTGTTTTGAAATTCTGTTTGGTCGACGTTTCGCCATTTTAATGGGCAAATCCCGCGCAGCGATTACGTACACTTAATTAGGTGCAATCGAAATCATAAACGCGTAATTCATGCGCAGTGATTAACAATCGAGTGCTCCTGGTGTGTTTGCGTACGTCGTGATTTTTTTCTTTTAGATAAAATGATACAAGGGTTCGTCAATATTTAATCTCACATCGGGAAAGTAGTTTGTTGATCGAACAATCAGGGCAATATTTGCTTCCAGTGAAATTACGACAAACTTAAACAGATTTGAAGTTTTTGTTTGATGTGCAATTTCTTTTTTTTACAATTCCGCTTTGTTGTTACGAATTACGCAGTTGCAAAATCATTTTCTTATAATCAAGTGCTTTTTCATAAAAGATTTGAATAATTATTCTTAGTCAACAGGATTTTCATATTTTGTTTATTGGGATATATTATTATAAATTAGGGGAGAAATATTGTATGAGACGGACTCTAATTTACTAAAAATTAAGGAGTAATGTAGGAGTATCGTTGAATTCTGTACTTGTATCAATTACTCAAAGTCCCTAAATGAAAAATCTGATAGTAAACGTAATTGTATCCTCCACGTCCACTTTCTAAATTGAAACCAGCACTACGGAAAATGAGATCGAATAAGACTTCCGCGCACCAGTTACTCTAACTTGAACGTTATCTTTGCATGGTGTTAACTCTCACTCTTGTAAAAGGCAGATTTCATTCAATTAAAAAGAGCCATTAATGTTCTCCGATTATACAAGGCATAATCAAGCAAATAAGCAGATTAGCATACTGGCATAAATTTTTTTTCTTTTTTTTTTAAAGTAATTTCATCCTACTTCACAAAGCCACACGACGTAAGTAACTTTACCAGTGAATTCACTTTTTTAACCGTCTCTACCGATGTCTGTAAATTCCTCGGAGCATCAACTTACGTTACGCCTCTTAATCGTCTATATACCACACCTGAAAGCTTGCCACCAGTGAGGAAGGATAAGAAAAAAATCAATAACCCTCCCGAGGCAAAGCAACCCGCGCGCCGTAGAACCAAAGGCATATCCTTCGTCATCCTCCGCACCGAACGCTGCGTTCCCTAATAGGAAGTTACGCTTTGTCCGACGAGCATCCCGACAATGATCGATCCGGGGGGATCTCGGGGTCTTTGGCACGAGTGTCACGCGCAGCGCGTGCGACCGCCGCCGCGCGAATCGATAGGCGGGGGCGGGAGAGACGCTGCGCGCGCGGCCACTCGGCCCGACAGTCGGGGCGCCGTGCGCCGCGGCATGGACGGCCCCGGGTGCCAGCAGAGCGCCCAGTGACGGACGCCCCACCTGGAGTCGAGGGCAGCGTCGGGGTGGGCGACTGCGCGGCGATTCTCCACGAGGCGGGAGAGAGAGAGAGAAAGGGAGGAGAGCGGCCGAGCAGGTGCACCTTCGTTCCGAGACACGGCGACACTTGTTGAGTTCGCCCGGGGAGCGAGCCAGGTGATGTCCGCGCTTCCAGATGCCACTGTTGCTGCTGCTGCGGCCCAAGAGCGCGGGAGCTGCTCGGCTGCTTGAGTAGCTTAGCGCGCTATTGGTTCGTACTCGATGTTAAACATGATTTTTTTTATCATTTTTTTCTTTTTCCTTTTGTAGTTTTCAAGCATTTCAGTCCTACTTGCTTATTATGTTTTTAAATTAATTTTCATTTCGTATGTAATACTTAAAAATATTTAATTGTTGTAGTTAAAAATGCATTTCAAATATTATTTGAATATTTCATATATACAGTATAGTTCTCAATTATTGTTTTTATCGTCGATACGGGGAAAGCGAGGTCGCCCGAGCTGTCATTTTTGTCACTTATATAAATAAGTACCTCGCGTTTGCTTATTTACTTTGGACATTAAGAGCCCGAGCCGAAAGGTAACAGTTTTTCTTTTCTCGCAGGAAATAAAAAGATAGTACATCTCGCTAAAAATAAGAGTCCTCTTCAAACGGATTCATCAAAAATATCTTGAAAACACATACCGTTATATCTATCTATAAATCTGATTCTTATAGCCTCGCTGTTCATTTTCAAATTCGCGAAATTAAAAGCGGAGCCTTTTTAAGCGTCTAAAACATACGCCCGTTTACTTAGTCAGTAAAGTCCATTAACGTTAGATAACTCTTCGATGAATAAACTCTCGTATATTTACCCGTAATAACGCACGTTGGTATAACCTAATTTTTGTTACCTACTTTGAACCTTTCGCACAATTCTCCCCTTTCACGTCATTAATCGTATATAATAACGTGCCGCTTTCAATCCGAGCAAACTTAATCGTTGGAATATCTTAACAAAAACGTCCAAAATTATATCACCCTTCGGGTATAACTAATATATAAATCGATGATACAGGAAATTTCGCTCCAACAAACATTAGCCTCGCGAATTCACCTCCCCTCTTCCTCAGCCCCCGCAGTTAGGGTCAATCGGAGAGCACGCGTCGGCCGTAGGCGTAGTGGCGAGCCATTGAGCTACTTTTCCTCGGCGTCGGGAGCCGGTCCTCATAAACCGTCGACCGGAGCTGCGCAATTGACGGGCAACGAAGCTCCCGGGGATCGTTTACTTCATATATATGCATCCCGCGGCGATGCGTTTACCGATTGCGCGCGCGCTCAGGGGATTCCCCGCGATCCCGATCGCCGAGCGCACTTTTCTTTTCAACTTTTTTTAGATCTGCCAAAAATAAGAAAAAACGATAGGGTGGATTGTTGCTTTATAGACTGGTTTTTAATTATCATTTCTTGGGGAATATGTATGCCACGCGAGTAAAACGAGTTCGTCGTTATTTTTGGTAAATTTAGCAATTAACTTGCGCGTGTTTGAATTTCGAATTCTTCTTCTTTCGGGACGAATGTAAAAATTTGTTTGTTCAATGGGCCGTCTTTTTGCTCTATGAATAGCGCATGATGTAATTTAGAGACAGAAAAGGATTTTGGACGGTATATCTTTAAATGCATATGCATATGAATTTCAATAAACTTTTTCAAAATGTGTTGTTAGTGTAAAATGGTACAATACATTAGATACAAAAAAATAAGTCATAGAAAAGTGAATATTTTATTCACGGAATTTGTATATGGATATAGCGCCGGAAAATATCTAATAATCAGAGTAGGAATTAAACAGATCTAAATAGAGCGCGATTCCATAACACGTGTTCCACTAGCCTGGACAGACAATGGAAACGAAATTAAGTCTCGAAATGAGCTCATCCCCGTGTTCCTTATCGCCGCGATCGATCGGTCTGTTCGCGTCGATCACGAAGTAATGGACGCGAGGCATGCAAGCGGCGCTCGCGCTTAAATGACCTCCGGGGGACCTTATTAAGACCGCGAGTGCAGCCGATGCCGCGCTTCCTTAACGATTCCGTTCACGGTAAGCCGTTCGCGTTGCCCGTCACGGCGTGACCGCTCGATTTCCTCGCCTCTGGGCGACGCAATTGGCGCGACCACGGCAAAAGATAAATAGCGCCTTATTTCAGGATATTTTTCCAAGCGACTTTCGGCGGCCCGCCGCGAAAATAGACGGGTGCAGATGGGCGCGCCCTGTCGCTTTTCCCGTGCAGTCCGCAGACGATCGCGCGTCACCGTCATCGCGTATTCACGGTCGACGACTGTATATGCGACTACCTGACCGAAATTTCCGAGCAGGTTATTAATAGCGTCGCTGCTTCTATAGACGGGCCGCGATAAAGGACGATTTGAATAAAAGTCGGGCAGTCGCGCCACTGGCGTTTTTTTTTGTCGTCACCGCGGTCCGGAGGCCACAGCCAATAAGTTTCGTTGGTTTCGTGCCGCGAAGAGCTCCCTGGGACTCGGTCGAAACTTCTTGACTCGCCTGTGCCGTGACCTGGTGATTTTGAGAAAGTTCCTTCGATAAACCTCGGGGGACTACAGTTCGGTCTCGGAAGCGGCCGACCTTTTTGATCGAAATAAAGCACTTCATTTATATATTCAGCTGCCGCGGAGCGAAGAAATGTCCATTCAATCTCCTTATTAACATCCGCGCGTTCAGTTTCCTTATCAAGTTTACAAAGTGACGCGTTCAAGGAGAAATCGAAATGCCAAGAATTATTTCGTCGTCGAACAAATAAGGACGTTTTCTTCGATCCATAGGAAAAGAAGATCTCGGGGACGGATAGTGCGCTCGAGTAGAATCGGCCGCAGGGGAGGCGTGCATGCACCGGGGTACTTAATCGCTGGCCCTACGAGTATCCTCGCCACGCACGCGACAACGCTGAACAGGGCGCCTTTTCTTTTTCGGTTGGCAGTGACGCTTTGGTGCGGCTCGGAGCGACAGGGTTGCCCGACGTGTTCGAGTGTGTCTCGGTCACTCGGCGCGGCTGGTCGGCGAGGAATCCGGAGGCCACCGCCGCCTTCCCCCTGCCACCATGTACGGCCTCATACTGGAAAACATGTCGGAGTACATCCGCAGCACCTACGGCGAGGACCGTTGGGAGGAAATCAGGCGGCAGGCCGCCGTCGATCAGCCCAGCTTCAGCGTGCATCAGGTCTACCCGGAAAACCTCATACCTCGCCTGGCTAAGAAGGCCATTCAGGTAGAGCAACGTTTTTCTTTTTTATAAACCTGTTGATTTATCATTTTTTTCTATATTTGAGCAGGTTAATTATACTTCAATTTCATAGGAAATTATTCATGGGACTATTTGACGGGTATAATAATTTATAAAATCATCCTTATGCATATCCTAGATATGAGTTTTGATCTGTCACTAGGAGCGAAATTAAAGAATTATCAGTACCCTTGGTGTGTACAGAGACTGACAGAAAATCTCTTCAAGTCAAAGATACGCAGTCTTGGAATTTTTACCTGTAGATGTGCGAAATATTAGTTCACTCTGCAGGTTTAAGCTAACTTTGACAAAGCACCTCTTGCATCTGATACCGGTAGTATTGTGTCAGCTACATTATTTACATATTTATTTATCTAGCTGTTAACTTATTATTGCGTTTACCCATACTAATTTATTTCTAGAAGTGATGGTAAATTATTAGCGTGAATGGAAAATGGAGAGAGTATTTTATCTAGTCATTTTTAATTTATTCACTGTGATTACAACGACTGAATTTATGCTTAATTTAAGAACTGTTTGTACTAAAATTTATTTTGTTTTAATATAAATATCTATTCTATTCTATAATTTTATATTCTTGATTTTGACGCAAGTTCTCAAGTGACTTCAGACTTGAACTGTTTTTTATTTATTTAAATCAAAATAAAAATGAAATTAAAAATATTTTCATTCAGGTGCTGGGGATCACGGAGCGGGAGTTTTTCGACCAGATGGGAGTGCACTTTGTGAGTTTCGTGGGCCAGTACGGCTACGATCGGGTGCTCTCGGTCCTCGGCCGACACGTGCGCGACTTCCTCAACGGCTTGGATAACCTCCACGAGTACCTGAAGTTCTCGTACCCGCGGATGAGGGCACCCTCCTTCATATGCGAGAACGAGACTAGACAAGGTCAGTTATACTTGTGCTGGGATACTAGCTTCTCAGAGCTAATTTGACTGTATCGTCAGCCCGCCTCCTTCGATCCATCGCGTGCTCCTATAATTTTGTAGGTTTATTACCTTAATGGAAGAGCATTTATTTATTTTTTTGCTTTTCATCATTTTCATACGGTAAATTTTAGTTGATTATTTAGTACTTTAAGGGATAGTATTAAAATGGTATTAAGGCTCAACAATTAAGTAATTAAGTTTGAATCGAGAAAAGGCGTGTAAACTTTTTTCGCTGCGTAAGTGTAGCTGAAATCATAAGGGAATAAATGATGGATTGATTGATTTAATCTCGACTAAGTGAAAGTAAAAGAATAAAATACAGTGAATGTTTAATTGCAGCAACAATTTTTAAGCCATCGCAAAAATAAATGAGGTCGCTTAAAAAGTCTGAACACGTTGTCCTACTATATCGACGCGCCAGGATCGTTTTTTAAGCGCAAGCATCAAATTTTTAATTAGACAAACACCGTAACCCTCTACAACGACCGACTGCACAAATTCAAATTTTCCAAGTCGACCGTCGTAGGGGTCTACGTTAGTCGAATTTAAAAATTTAAAATTTTCCAATAAATCTACAGCTTCCGACTGTAAACACCTGCGGTGGCGTAGACCTCAACTATAGGTATTCAACATTTTTACAGTATAGACTCGTTGGAAAAATTTTAAATTATGATATTGGACCAGCGTAGACTACTACGTTGGAAAATTTTAATTGCTGCTGTTTCTGAAGAGTAGAGTCGTTATCTAGCAGGATGATGGGGAAGGGGGATCGAGCAGGCGAGAGCTAATAGTACCCTAAAGTCTGGAGCCGCTGAAAACGATTTCGATATTCGTAGGACTGACTCTGCATTACAGAAGCAAACGACGGGGCTTCGTTTACTACACAATGGGCCAGATCAGGGAGGTGGCGCGTCACTTTTACCACAAAGAGCTGAAGATCGAGCTCATACGAGAGGAGATACTCTTCGACACAGTGCACGTCACCTTCCAGCTGACCTTCGACAATCGAGCTTTCACCCTCGCCTCGCTCGCCATGACGCGGGAGGAGAAGCACTTGCCCATCGGGGCATCGGTGCTCTTCGAGATCTTTCCGTTTTGCATTGTTTTCGGGTGAGTTTCTTTCACCGTCGCGGTGAGGATATATTTTCTTTTTTTTGGAATGGCGAATGGAATTCAAGAATGACTTTATAATTTTTTTTTCATTTACGGAATGTTACAACGAAGGCAATCCGGTTGCTTGCGTAAGTAATTTAAGCAGATAGAGCCTGGCTATGGTAAGACGGCTGTATTTCGATGGGATTCTATGTCAACCCTTAATTCATAAATACTTTGGTCTTTAAAAATATTTTACGTTTATTTCTGTGTGGTGTCTGTGTAAAATTCTAGTATTATTATTTATTATTTTCTAGGAATTTATTCAAGCGAAAAAATTATTAACTCAAAGCAATAAAAATTAAATGTGCAATATCCTGAATTTCAATCTTAATGAGGTGCTACGCGAAATTCACGAGTTAAAATTAGGTGATCCACATTGAGGTCCGGGTAGCCGAGTATTCTCTTAACATCACACCGCATACTTACAAAGGCAACAGTATCTCTCTGAGCGGATAAATGAATTAATGATTTTAATTTAATTAAATCGCAGTGTGCAAATGATTTTTATTGAATAAAACAATATAATAAGAATGATTTCCAATGCAAATTCACGAAAGAAGGTAAATAAACTTGTTAAATTTTAAATGCGCTTCGATGAGCGCGTAACTTGTTGATTTTTGCTCGAATTTTATAACCAAATTAACTTTGGCTAATAATAAACATTATCTCCGGGCTAAACAGGGATAATTGACCGAAACCACTCAGTATTTTTACATTTGAGTAAATAATCATTTTGAAATATTCATTTCTAAAATAGCATACGAATTCACGTGGGTATATTTCTTAAAATAAAATAAAATTGCGCTTTTTGCAGTCCTGACATGATTGTCAGAAGCATCGGTAATTCATTAATGGTCATTCTCCCGGATCTTGTCGGCAAGAAAATTACACATCGATTTGATCTGGTCAGACCTTTAATAGCCTTCAAATTTCAATCCGTAAGTAAAAGAAAATTTGATAACAGCAAATTTCGTGGAACAAATAAAATAAAATAAAACGCGAATATTTGCAGATCCTAAATAGAACGAACAATATATTTGAATTGGTCTCGGTGGAGCCAGTACTTGCCGAGAGGCCCAGCGATCGATGTAAAACCGATTTAATCTTCGGCCATGAATCGGACACCAATCAAGAGGATCGAACGCTCAGGCTCAAAGGTAAATAATTTAAGCCATTTGTATCTTTTGTTTAATTGCAAGCTAATATTGTTTCTCTTCGCAGGTCAAATGATTTACATGGACAATTGGAAAATGATGATGTACCTTGGCACTCCTGTGATGCCGGACCTTAACGCCCTCATCGGCGCCGGACTGTATATAAACGATTTGTCCCTACACGATTTCAGCAGGTGTTTATCTACTTACCGATTACTTATTTCAATTTTTTTTTAAAGACAAAGAATAAAAAGTAATTATCACAATGCCGCAGAGATCTTATGCTGGCGGGTACGCAGCAATCGGTGGAGCTAAAGTTGGCGCTGGACCAGGAGCAATTGAAGAGCAAAAAGCTGGAGGAGTCGATGAGGAAGCTCGACGAAGAGATGAAGCGCACGGACGAGCTGCTCTACCAGATGATACCGAAGCAGGTGGCCGATCGGCTGAGGAACGGCGAAAGCCCGATAGACACGTGCGAGGTCGATATACAAACGCGTCCCATTCAGCGAGCTGAATGCTTCCGAATCTCGATAGTTCGCTTTAACGAATTTCGTCCTCGATGTTGTAGATGTTCGACAGCGTGTCGATTCTCTTCTCCGACGTGGTGACTTTTACCGAAATCTGCAGTCGCATCACCCCGATGGAAGTCGTCTCGATGCTCAACTGGAATGTATTCTCTATTCGACACCCTCACCGAGAGAAATCACGTGTACAAGGTAGGATCTAAGCCTTTTAAAAACGGTGTACGTAAATTATACATTTCTTTTACCTGGGACGCAGTTTCTTCACTAACGAATTAATCCATTACTTAAATTATTTTAGAGTTACTTGTAATGTACTAAAATCGTAAAATAATATTGCTATCTAAGTACTTTCTGAAAAACGTCTGGATGATATATCTGAAGATTTCTCAGGTGAAAATTTTATACTTCAGCTAAAAAAATATGACCTGAATCTTAGATGAGATTTCGGCTGAGATCTCACATGAAAATTAAGGAGACATATTTTCATCTGAGATATCAGTATAAAAACTTAAAAGCCACATGAAATTTTGTCTGAGAACTTATCTGAGATTTTTTGGTAAGGCTAGTACTTTAGTTAAAACAGAAAAACGAATTTTTAAATGAATAGAAGAATTTGAATTAATTACGAGAATGCTCTACATAAATAATAATGTACAAGTCATCAGCTTAGTGCAAGAAGGTTCCATCTCATTAAGAATGGTTCTATCTGCAAAGTATCGTTTTATGGAGGTGGAACCTGTCTTACTTCTTTCTTGGGATGGAATCTTTCTTGCCGCTTTCTTGGGATGGAACCTTTCTCACCGCTTTAATGAGATGGAACCTTCTTGCACTAATCCGACGAAATAAAGAATATAATTGTTGAAGAGCTTTCTTTAATTCTCTTTTAATTTGAATATATCTAAATAATTTCGCATGATAAAATGTGTTGTTGACTCAACTGACAGTGAACATGGTTTAATACAATGATTGATGAGACTGGCAATACTGTCAAAACTATTTTTATTTTTAGACTAAAAATAAATAAATTTTATTATTCTTCACAAGAGAAAGTTGAAGAAAAGAAAAAAAAGTCAGTGAGAATCTATTCTCTTGGACTTGAATAAAAATGATAAGAGTACGAGCTCGTGTACTGACACTGACATATGGAGCCGTCGCTTGCAGGTAGAGACTATTGGCGACGCGTACATGGTGGTGTCGGGTGCGCCGGTGAAACAGAGCGACCACGCGGATCGCGTCTGCGACATGGCGCTAGATATGTTGGAAGCGATCACGGACCTGAAGGACCGGACGACCGGCCAGCACCTGCAGATACGCATAGGCGTGCATAGCGGCGCAGTTGTCGCGGGCATTGTCGGCCTAAAGATGCCCCGCTACTGCCTCTTTGGCGACTCCGTCAATACCGCCTCGAGAATGGAGGCCACTAGCGAGGCCATGCAGATACACATATCGCAATCCACGAAAGAACTCCTCTCGCCGAGCTATCGGGTCAGCGAACGCGGCGAGATTCAGGTTAAAGGAAAAGGTACTATTCATACATCTCTTCCTGTCACATTTTACCTGAAATATTTATTTTTTCGAAATTCAACAGTTATCTATACAGTTTATTTGTACTAGAATATTTTTCTATATAGTTTATTTGTACCAGAATCTCTTTTTTCTAGAACCAACAATTGTTTTTACTGCTTATTTCTTTAAATATTAACGTTAATAGAAAATTAGTAGGAAAAGCGACATTAAAATCGATGCCTTACCACACTCGGAATTTATCTACTTACGCAAGTTTCTAATTCTAATATCTATAAATGGGCATAAATCAAGTTTAACAAATAATTAAATTGATACGTTGTTATATTTAACTATTAAAACAACTGGTTGTTTTAAGTTGTGTCTATTGTCGTTTCCGTGGGGGTTCAGTAGATCAAGACGAGCACCGGTCAGACATCGCTTAATGCATTTAATAAGATAGTGCGTTTGAAAAAACGGTTTTTTATAAAAGTATATGTGTTTAAATTTCGTTGAATGACGTATGAAAATTGACACTTAATGTAAAGCTTTATTTTGAATATCTCCCGTTGTCTCCTTTATTCAGCAGAAACAGGCGCGCACTGGTCAGACTTTAAATGATGCTAAATAATACGCAGCGTACAAGGAAGTGATTGTAAAGTATCCGTATGCGAAAAATTTCAGGCACGATGAAAACGTATTGGCTTGAGAAGCGGGAGGCACGTCCGCAGTCGAAGAAGATCCCGATGCAGGAGCCGACGCCACAGTGGCACAGTTCCAGTGCGCGCAACTCCATGGTGCGCAACAGCCTAGACGCCCAGCAGCTGCAGCTTTCGTCGTCGCCGAGCGGTGCACAGGTTCGAATGATCGCCCGGCTGCCCTCGTCGCCCAGCATGATGCCGCCCATGCAGCAGGACCTTCAGCAGCAATCGTCGCCGGGCAATCCTGCGACTCAGTCATCCGTCAGTAATTCGAGCTCCGGCGTCTTTTACACGGAGGAGCGGCCCAGTTACTCGCCCATCACCTTTCAGGACGTCGCCCGCCGATCCGTCGCCAATTCTCCCACCAAGAGCCTCTCCATTAAAGGTATGCATACTTGACAAAGGCTTGCAAATTAACGTAGATGGACCGGGCAAAGTGCTCGCGGGAGTTTCGGATGCATGTGAATAAATGAAAATTCATGCTTTTACAATGATGAGGATGCGACAGTTTTTAAATTAGCAGGGCCGCTATATGATAAAAACAAACTTTTTAAATGACGGACCTAATAAGCGACAGTTTATTAAGCTAAATTTAAAAGTTTCTTTTAAAATTAGCGCTATCTCACTTGATTTGCACGTGGAAAACACCAAGCCTGTCCGAACGACGTATTCTCCAGTTGACCTCATTTTTCTCAACTTTACCTCCGCATGGACCGAGACAATTTTATTCAATTATTTCGTGCCGCGCGAGATCCCTTCCTTAAATACCGCGACCAGGAAGGTTAATGATCGCGATTCACCTTTAATTAACCTTACGAACGACTAGATTTAATTATTTGTACAAAGTAAAACTGAAATCTGTAGATATTTCCGCGCTTACTAAAGAATAAAATTTATTTCTCAAAGAATTATTAAAAATAAATGTATACTAAAAAAAGTTAATTCTAGTTCATATATCTAATCAAACGACTGTTCGAATGGGCGCTCTAAAGTAGTTAAATTCGGACCAGAGCATGATTGTATATTTAAAAAACTCAAACAATAAAAAAGAATGTTTATCTAATGAAAATATGTTTTCCTCCTACAGAATTGCGTTCGAACTCGCTGGGTGCGGTGTCACTGACGAGTCCCCAAAAGCAAGCGGCGGAGCCGTTTGACTCCTTGATCTCGGATACAGAGCAGCACTTCCGATTACACCGTGACAGCGTCTCCTCGTCCCGACAGAAGCACCTCTCGCAGCAACAGACCCAACAGCAGCAGGCCGCCAGTGTCCACGGGACCTCACCCCAGCACCAAACTCGTCAACCGGTGCACCAGCAGCAAAATTCGCGCTCGATGTCAGCGGCTTCCAGCTCGGGCTGCAGCGCCAGCTCCGGCAAGAGGACCGCCTCGGACTCCGAGGCCGCCAAGCCCGTCCTCAGCGAGAGCGACACCAGTCAGTCGCAACTGCAGCAGCGAATCCCGGAGCAGTGCTGCCCGGGCTTCACCATACCTAAATCCGGCGGCAAGACGCGCAGCCACCACAATGGGTGTCGCGTCGCCTGATCGACGTCTATCCGATCTCTTGTGACGATGTTGCTATTATGTATTTCGCGCGAATGTTTTATTTCTTTTATTCCAAAATTTTCCTACCTTTTTTTATTCTGAAATTTTCAAATTGCGGAAAATTGTATTTTAGAAGGGCGGGCTTCAAAGCTTTCCGTTGGCTGTTTGGATTTTGGTTGTTTGTGCATTTTAAATATTTACATGAGGATCTTCTCGATTTTATTTCGTTAATGCGTGTTAACAAAAACTACGAGCAAGATTTAAAAGATAACGATTTATCTTGTATGTAATAATTAATTAAGTGTTCACAAAAAAAAAAGAAAAAAATGTAGTGAAATGCGAGTGCAAAAGAGGAGTAAATAATTGTTATAAAGAATCTCACGAGTGATACTCTTACCTTTTACGTTTTTATTGTAAAATTTTATATAGGCAGAAAGAAATTTTGTTGTACTTACTTCAACCGAAGTAATAGCGATTAATTAACTTTTAAATGAAGTATTAGCTTTAAAAATGAAAACCGTTGCAATACTTACAATACTATTTTTTTAATTTAATGCTTATAATTTTATCGACAATAAAAACAGTACAAAACTCTGTATCTTATTTATCTCGAGTAGACATTGTTTAAATTTGGAGAAATGGACAAAGACACTACTTACAAACCACATCTGCCGCGATGAAGAAGAAAAATATATTATAATAAAAAAACGCATATAATTATAATCCTAGAGAAACGAATTATTCGATAGGCAATGATCGAATGTCACGATTGTTTACGAGTGAGCTTATATGTATTATACAATAAAGTTATAATTGTCGAATTTGTCTATTGTTATGATAATACAATGATCTATATTATATGACACTAAAAATTAACTTGATATTTTGTATAAGTTGCATGCATAACGCAGTAGGAGAAAAAAGAAATTAATTATAAATTTTGTAAAAGTGTTCGTCTCAAAGACGTATTGTGAATTTTAGATGATTATTAGAAATAAAATAATTTAATGATTAAAAATCGGTCTTTTTTATTCTTTTCAATGCCAAATTCTCATTCCACGTTTTGTTGAGCAAGATTTACTCAAAATTAATCGGATTTTCGATTCTTACAGCGAGTTCTTTCAAAGTATAAACAAACCTCACTTGAAAACTGAAAAATATTTTTTTATCAGTAGTTTTTATTTCAATTATGGATTTATTCTTTAAATATATTTAATTAATGGCCCTTCCCTAATTATGCTACTATTTAAGTAAAATTTCAGGGACCTACTCTTCGTTAATGAACCAAATACAACATATCATTCATTAGCTCTCAGCTCGAAGATAATTCTAACCGCCGATTGCCATATCTTATGTAAGAATCGTCTGAAAAAGGCTCACTCCACTGAATACACGAATCACTTACCATATTAAGAGTTCGTCATCGCGCAACCCCTACCCAGTCCCTCCGATAAATCTCTCCGTATCAAGCAGCCGAAAAATAACCTGCTCCCGCCTCTGCACGCGTGCCCCCGGAACACGCCAAAAAAGTACGTCGAACAAAATAGCCTTTAACGTAAGATTAACGACGCGCGATTTGACGACCGACGTAAAAAAAAACCGCGACGCATAAAAAAATAGCGAAGAAACACGTAACATGGCGTTTGATTCATTCAGCCCATCCTCCCTCGGACACTGTCCCCCGCCCTCCCCTCCAGGCTTCTGCGACGCGGAAAAAGCCACTTGCGAAAAATGGAAAAGTTCATTAATATCCCGGCACGTATTGTGGCGCGTGACAATGGAGGGGAGGCGGCGATTTTTCAAGCTAAGTCCGCGATTGTACGCGTCCAGGTCCGCGCGCGCGTTATAGTTTCTCCTTACGCGCGGCCGACTATATCTCGCTGATACGGAGACGCTGCCCCAGAGGAGGCCGCCGAGGACGCGGCTGGAAGCCGATCGCCGTGTCACCTTTTTCCCTCTCTCCCTCCCTGTCCTGAAATTTCATCGCGATCCGGATTTTTTTTCTCTTCTGCTCGTTTGCTCTTGTGCGGTCGGCCGCGGATAAGTGCCCGGTGCTCGCGACCCGATTCGAGTTCACGCGGGGTGCGTAGATTCTGCCGCGGTGTGGGCGGCCCGAGTGCCGGCGAGTTCTTATTTCACGTAGGTGCCCGCGGGAAGGGGAGGGGAGTTGGTGCTTTTGATACGGGATTCTGCCATTTATTAATCTCCGGGGTGCATGCGAGGCTGCTGCTTGAATATTATGCGCATTTTTCCGATCGAGAATTTGCGCGGATCAGGCAACGGGCGTGACGATGCGAAATTCCGATTGTGGCTGTGAATCAAAATTGGCGAACAATAGCGTACAGATGAAAAAAATGTCAATAAATAATTTTTAAAATAATTTTATCTATTGCATTACTATTGCCCAATCTCCAAAACTTGTTAAAATTATAATAAAATACTAACGCAACAAAAATATTTCAAGTAGATTCATTCAATTATACTACTATTACGAAGCAATTATTAAGTAACGCGCGCGCGCGTGCGTGTGTGTGTGTGTGGAACAATTTTTTAGAAAAACAGTTTCTTGTTTTTTCATTAAGGTAGGGTTCCCGTGTGAGAAAAAAGTTATAACGGGTTTATAAAATGTTTATGAGAATTAGTTTATAATGTGTTAATTGAACTTGTAAATATTTTATAAAATTTTTATAAATTGTGTAAAATGAAATGTCTTGTACGCATTGTTTTCAACGATGTGTTATTAAGCATTACCATTAAAATCAATCGACGAAACAGTTTTGTACGTCAATGATTGCGTACAGTCCAATAATTATGAAAAAAATTATATAATACATTGTATTTTCATTGAAAACAATGTACAAGATTAACATTATGTAAATGTTATAAAACTTTTATAAAATGTTTATAAGTTCAATTCATTATAAATGTATCAATTTCATTATTAATTATCGTAATTTCTTTGTTAAAATATTCATGGTTATTAATACTACTTAGAAGTAAACCTCATGAAATTTTTTAACGATTTTATGGGTTAGTTTTTGAGAAAAAAAAATTTTAAGTATAAAAAATATTAAAAAATAATTATTTCCTGTACACTGAGCGAAAAAACTTAATAAAAATGGCTTTTGTGGTTAAGAAAGGTGTGACAGTCTTAACAGGCGAGAATTTTTTGTATAAAAAATAGTAATTTTTAGTACGAAAATTCTAAAAATTACTATATTAATAATAAAAATTCCTACTTTTCATACTAAAATTTCTCGCTCACCAAGACTGTCACTCATTTCCTAATCACAATAGCAACTTTTATTAAGCTTTTCTCTGCGTGTAAGAAAAAAGAATTTTTATATAAATTGTGAAAAGGGAATAAGGAAAAACGTGTGAAAAATTAAAAAAGGAATATGTGAGTTATACTAAAATTTTAAATACAGTAATTAAAGATGCTAAAATTAAATATAACAGAGATTGAATAAGTAAAAATTTTAATGATCAAAAAAAGTTGTGGAAAATAATAAGCGAAAAGATGGGAAAAAGTAAAAAGAAATAAAATAGAGCAATAAACGCTATAAATGATAAAGGTAATCAAATTGTAAATAAACTTGATATTGCTAAATGTATAAATGTATAAATAAATATTTGAGTGAAGTAGGAGGTCTTTTGGCAAAACAAATAAAAAACACAGATAAAATACCAAAATCAATTGAAAGAAATC
This sequence comes from Sycophila sp. Sp_5, assembly GCA_018906775.1. NCBI lineage: Eukaryota > Metazoa > Arthropoda > Insecta > Hymenoptera > Eurytomidae > Sycophila > Sycophila sp. Sp_5. The sequence continues at coordinate 487,586 of JACCID010000033.1, forward strand.
CTAAATATATTTTCTTAAAACCAACTAATGCAAAAGAAGTAAGATAATATAGGAGTTATAGAGTAAGGCTGGGAAAGAATAAAATTAATTACCAAATTTGTAAAGGAACTAGTTAATAATATAGCAATACCATTAGCACATATTGTCAATATGTCAATACAAAAGTCAGTTTGGCCAGACGTATTAAAGAGTGTAGAAATAATACCAATATATAAACAAGGAGATAAATTAAATAGAGCAAACTATATAGGTCAATATCAATTATATCTGATATTGCAAAAATATTCGAAAAAATTATTTATGAAAATCTATTTAATTTTTTATAAGAAAGTAAAATTTTCTCAAAAAATCGATTTAGGTTTACTAAAAATAAAAGTACTAAGGATACATTAAATAAATTAGCAGAATTAATATACAATAATTTAAACAAGAGTAAAACTACAATAACAGTAAATCACAAACTATTACTGGACAAATTAGAAACATTGTATCTAAAGAATATTTTATGTAACAAATAAATATACTATATTTGATTGGATAGGGTGGAGATTTGTGGAGGGACTAGTGAATTATATATCTCAAAACAAATTCTCTTTTTTTTATTTATTGGAAATAGAATTATGAAACAAAATCGAAATCACTAAATGTAAACTCCTAACTAAAAATATTAAAATAAACGTCCTGACGTATTTCTTTTACCAGAAGGGCAACGTGCCGCTCATCCGTTACTATCGGCCTTGCTTTTCACGTCCGGTCCTCCTCGCTCACCAGGGGGCTACCGGCGCTACACCTCTAGGAGCTTGGCTTCTAATATAAAACAATTTTGGTTGTTTTTTTTTAAATATACACCCGGATCCTGTATTGAAGTGACCATTCGGATCGTGGAGATCGTCAGGATAGTCCAAGGTGAGCGCGACGGCGTCCAGCAACGAAAGAGGTCGAACACCCGAAATTCATACTATTTATGTTTGCGAATTTCGGCAGGCATGCTCTCTTTCCTCTGTGATCCACACTATTATGTAGATATATTTTGATTTAGAATTTCTTGTTACAAAATATGGAATAAGAGGCAGCGTGTTAAAGTTAATAGAAAGCTATCTGACAAATAGATAGCAGAAAGTAAGGATAAAGGATAAAAAAAGTGATATAAAAATAATTGATACAGGATTTATTTTTATTATACATGTAAATCATCTATTGACAGATATGCCAAAGGATTATAGCATAAAAGTTGTCGAAAATTTTTGAAAAAAATCCAACGTATTCTTTGATGAATTCTAAGAACTTTTATTCCATAAAATTTATTCTTAAAGTCCATCGTTTTTGAGTAAAAATTCCCGAAGATTTTGACATTTTTTCTATCTTTAGGCCGCCATTTTGTTTATTGCCATATGAAATTTGATAATTGTCAATGACCTAACTTCAAGTTTGGGACCATTTGATGTGGTTTTCTTAGTTACAACAAGAATCCCTATGAGATTTCAATACGAAAACGTTCGATAAAAAAAAGAAGTTCGAAAATTAGCGTTATTTTTGCAAAAAAAAAACCTAAATAGATCGTCACAGGTGCATTTTTTGAATAAATGAATCTCATGTTCTGAAAGATCAGGCAATTTTACGCTGAAAACACTTTTTTTAATTTCTGATAGCTTTTTTTATCAGAAAGTACAGCCGTTGAAAACCGTGATAAAAAAATGTCATTTTGGGACTTAATGGATTAAAACGTTGTATGCTCAAAAATTGTATGCGCTTTTATGTAATTCAAATTTATTTTTTGATAATTCAGGTTGATACAAACTTTCCCATTCGATTTTACTCGGAATATATAATTTTAGGCCATTGTTTAATTTTGTTCTTAATTAAATCCTCGCATCGATTCTCAGGAAGAACCATTCGCTCGGGAAGTTGAATGAAGCACTTGCATGTAGATGTTGATTACGGTACGAGCGAAAGATATCCATTTCAGAATTTATCAAATAGTGAAAAGCAAATATTAATTTTGCAGTTTAATTTATCTAATATTGATGCACATGTTTTGAGACCTACATTCTCATAGCAAACGCGCACACCCTCATTTCAATTTTATTAAAAAACAAAAATAAAGGTATTCAATATATAAATACATGATTTTTTATTATTATTTCTTCGAACTATTAATTTCATTAAATAATTGTCTTGAATTCATTATCAAATGTGTCTTTTCATAATGCTATAAGTCACGGACAAATTACGATTAATGTATGAAAATCAAAAATAAATCACTGCATTTTTTTTTTTAATCAAACAAAGTATCTCTAAAGTTATGTAATCTCTTTGAACAAATATCGTTTTTTAATAACCGTATGAAAATCTTAATTGAAATTGAAGGAAGTCCGTAATACGAGAACCATAAACGGAAGAATGAAATTCTCTAAAATGAAGTATCAGACAATTAATTTCGTAAAGGTAATTTTGTAATATCATTTATAAAGATTCAGTTCCGCTTTCGACGAAAACATTTACGTTCTATTTAAAAAATGCTATTTCTAACTAATTTAAGAAAATAATAGCCCTTCCCAATTCCATTATTCAATTATAATAAACAATTCCAAAGTATATCCAGAGTACTCGATCACTGAGAAATTCAATCAACAACATCCGCGACATCCCCAATCATAATATTAAATTTTAAACGATCCTTCAAAATCTTTATAAAATATAATTTCTGCAAACGTGCAGTTCCCACATCCCCCACGCCTATGTAACTAATGAAACCGCAGCTCCGAGCCCCTGTAAAAAGCTTGCTCGCGATCATCCCCCTCCGTAATTAACGAGTAGGCGTCCCACGCGAGTACGCGTTTACTCGGCGCCTCTGAAAATCGCTCAACGGCAGCGGCGGTAAGACGACCAGGAGCCGTCAAATGACCGTGATCGGCTGCCGATTTCCCGGCAATCTCGGGCTCCGTAAATAATCACGTCGCCCGTAGCCATAATTGCGCAGATAATGCAGCGGTATCGCGTTGTGCGCCATAAGTCAGAGCTGCGGCGGCGGTGGTGGCCGCTCCGCCTCTCTCTCTCCCTTGGCCGCAGCTCGCGGGGGATGCGCGGAGGCTGCGAGCCGGGGCGCCAGAGGGAAAGCCGCCGCTTGTATATAAGCCCGGCGGCCCTCCGCGGAGCCGCTCACTTTCAACGCGCCGGTCAGCCGAGTAGTACGCACACTTTGAGCACCGACCCTCAACCTCCTCCTGGTCCATTTGGCGAGGCAACCGAAGTCGGCGATTTGTTGGAGAGAGAGAGAGAGAGAGACGCTTGTTGCACACAGGCCGATCGGGAGTGGAGGATCGGAACTGAACGCTAGGATTTGAAGTTTACGGTAGGCTTTGGTCCTCTTTTTTTTGCTATGTCGACGTTCATGTTTCTGTGGGGATTGCTGGGGTCGGGTGTTCGGTATCTGTGCTTCGGAACGGCATGAGTATGAGCTGGGCAGCACCGATTGTTGACCGATGCGAAAGTGACAGGAATTCATGCTATTTTTCATTCAACTTGTATACAGCCAAATTAGTGAAAATAGGATAAAATTTTGGTGGAAATATCTCGACTAATTAGTAGATAGTGGGGTTCTTCCTGCATTCATTTTTAGTGAAATATCAGTAATTGTACACGGAGAAAAAAGTTTTAGTAAAAATAACTATAATGTTTTATAACGCTGCAACAGACTTGATAAATAAAAACTATTACTAGAAAGTGTAATCAAAATTTACTATAAAAGTAGTAAAATTTACTAAACACTATAGTAATATTACTAGAATAAACACTATATAATTATTACTAGAACTTTTTTCTCCGTCTATACTATAGTTTTTTTACTACTTCAATTGTAGATATAGGAATTTTATCAGTGGAGTAAAAGGGAAGCGAGATTATTTTGTCGGTTTTATACGCGAATGAGGTGGTGATTCATTTGTGCTTATCATTTGCAGTAATTTAACTTTACCTTTAATCCAAAGAAAAATAAAAAGAAAAAAATCAATTACCACATACCTTCGATGAAATGCGAAATAACACCTGCTGGTCCCCCGTCGAATATCTATAATCGGTACGCTTTTTTATGTTGCAGTGATTCGTTTTATTTCGATTTTTACGTATATATTTTCAGTCGCTTTAAAAAGGCAATGAATCTTTGATGAGATAAACTTAAAAACTGTTTCCTTAGTGTTCTCTTGTAATCACAATCGAGTGGAGTGGACTACGGCTAACTTTTTATAAGAAAAGCATTGAAACATTTTATCTTTGCCATTATAGAAGCCAATAAATATTATACTATATCATTTCAAATCTGTAAAGGCGTTCTAATATATATCTCACAAAAAGACCCTTTCAAATTTTAATATGCGCTTCAAAAAAATTTGATCGGCGAGCGAGCTTTTTCTCTTTGAACTCCCCCTGAGCCCGCAAAATTTATTAATGAATTCGCAACTATGCTTATTCGACTTGTTCAATTTTATGTCAGTCTTTGAAAATTCTTTCTCCGTGAAAAAAAAAGCAGTCTCCGTCTTCAAAAGACAAAATCTGTCGACAGCTCATATTTTTTTGCACAAGCTCGATATAATTATCAGCCTGTCTGATTCCATAATTGACGAATTTAATAGATCGTCCATCGTATAGTATGCGGGCAAAATCAAACAGTTGAAATTAATTTTCGAAGTATTTACACAAATCCTGCATCCACGGTGCGCTTGCGTGGTTGGCAAAGTGTGCAGAATTATTATTTCAATCTAAATTGAAGCATTTAGAATGCTGAATATTCGGACTTTTATTCGGGTGAGTAATCGCGCGATTTCGCGTTCAACTGCGTATGCTGATTACGTCAAGCTCGTGTTTGCGGACGCACTAATTCTGATATTTGACCACGCTGGCCTTCTAAGTTTCTGGCCCTCTTCTATTTCAAACGCGTCCGATGTACGCCTGGCAATTTCTAATTAGCCTCCTGCCTCATCCATAAAGGTAACAGCCTTCGAACGGCGACTTGGCGATTTAACTTCATTGGAGATAGCCAGTGCTGCAAAATTGTCTTTTCGAAATTATGTTTGATTTAATACGAGTTTCCATACCGATATGATATTGACTGAGGCGTGCATCTACATTCGAAATAATTGTTTGCACAAGCAATGCTACTTGAAATCAAATTTTACGAGCTTTGAGCGCCGCCCACAAGAGGAAACGGAAATTTATTAATTAGTAAATTATTTGCAATTTCCTTTCGAAATGGATTTGCAAACCTTCCGCCGATTCAGCTTTATTTTATTGCTGTGATGATGATAAATTGCAAACATATAAATACATCGCAAGTATGATTCATCCGGAGGATTCGTGTAATCCATCCCTCTGTTGTGCCCAAAAATTGTTCTCCTATACAGCAGACACAAAAGGAAATTCATTATCCCCAGTCGCAATGTCTCTCGTAACAAATCACCATATTTTGTTTAGAAACGTCAGACGACGTCAACGAAATAAAAGACACTATCGACCGGGAGTAAATGTTTGCAACTTTGGCCATACCCGCGAGCGACTGAAAAATATTAAAACCAAACGAATTTGGGTAGAACAATCCTTCGCATCGTTGTAAAATAAAAGAAACAAAGAAAATAAGCCACTGCAACAATGTGAGAATCCCCGTGATTTACGAGCGTAATCCGCCGATTCCCATCCGGGCTCCGTGCGGGTGCATCAGCAAAGTCCATTAAAGCCAGCGGCGCTAAAGAAGCCGCCTAAAAGGGGAAAGAAAAATATAGGACCGCAGGCATAATTCACCGATTCCCCATAGTCGCTAATTATAATTAAGCGGCCTAATCTAATTTTCCACTGTCACTTCACTCTTCGCCCCCACGCGTCTACAAACTACTCTCTCCCCATCCCCCAAGGCGGCAATATAACCGAGCCATCTGAAAGTCTATAAATAGCTCTTCTACTCTCTGCTCCTTCCAGGCAAATCGCAGAGGCATGTCTCGGCTGTGGCTGCTGCTCTTCACCCTGCTCTGCCTGGAGTGGGCCCTCTGCCAGGAGTCGAGCGCGGAGATCCTCGCCGACACGCTGGACGCCGCGCAGGCTCCCCGCGAGCCCAGCCTGGAGTACGCGCTCAAGCGGGGCCTCCTTACGGAACTCGAAGCGGCCCGCGAGCGGCGCGCCAGCGGCATGGGCTCCTCCTTCATCCGCTACGGACGGGGCGGCGCGGACCTCGGCGCCGTCAGTCAGCCCCACACGCGCTCCGACATCATCATCCGGTACGGCCGGGACGGCATGAACGGCCGCCTCACGCGGCTGCGGGAGGAGCGGATGCGTCGCCTGGCCCGACTCGCCCTCATCTGCGCCGCCAAGAGTCAGGAGGACGTACCCGCCAGCTCCGCCGAGGAGAAGATCATCCGCGACATCTGCAAGGATGCGCCTCTGCACCCCACCGTGCCCGACTTCGTCTAGTGGGCCGCTCGCTCGCCGGGCACCTACGTCACTGTATCCGCGGGACGCAGCCTATTATTTTACCGATACCCTTCTCTCCGCCATCCAAGATAAAATCCTTATATAAAAAAGAAGATAGATGAAAACAAAGTAAATTCATATGCGCGAGCGCAAAGACTGACATAACGATGTATTAATTGCACCTTAGACTTATACGTATTCGATGTGTGCGGCCGAACGGAGACGAGCGAGTCTTGTACATGCGGCGCGCTCGCGGCGAATGCAGTTCTCTGCGCGCGGGTATCGCATTATAAGGGAGAATAATAAAAGAAATGGAAAAAATAGATAAATAAAAAGCTTCTTTGCTGGGAGATGTGTTGCGCCCACGCATGATTGTTTCTCGCGGCGAAAATATTATACACGTAAGAAGGAGAAAAACAGAAATATATAGAGCGAGGAGAGAGAAAGAGAGAAGAGAGAGAGAGAGAGAGAGAGAGAGAGAGAGAGAGAGAGAGAGCGAGAGAAAGAGAAAAAGAGTGATAAACTGAGAGAGAAAAAAGAGACCGGCTGTTGTAATTTAACGATGGAATGGACGATTGGAGAATTGATCAAATGAAATAAAGAACTATTTTGATTCGTTGCGTAAGCCGCCTTTATTACCATTTGTACGACACCCCCAACCACGCCTCGTAGCTTCTCACGTCCACTCCACGAGGCATAAAACGCGAGATGATCCCCTTCCTGCCAGCTCAGTCCATCTTCTCCCATTGAGAAAAAGACAGCCACCATTCCTCCAGCCGCCATGAATTACAGCACCCGGTGACGGGTCCCCGACGATCTCTAATGTAGCCCTTGAAAGAAAAAGAATAAATAAAGAGCAGCGCCCATTGTCCCCACGCGTATTCAGCCGTCGCGGGTGCATCAGTACGCGCGGCTCTCACGTGCCATAAATCTGGCGCGGCGCGAGCTAATCCGCCCCCGGGGGCGAACTGGAGCGGCCGATTCCGCGGCCCCCTAATCTCTCGGCCGCGTAAGGCTTCCTCGGGGCGAGGTTCGCCGCCGCGGGCCTCGCCGACAGTCCGCGGCGGGCCGTCGTCGTGTTACATCGCGTGGGGGCCGCACTTGTAAGAATGCCGCCGGCCTGACCCGCGCTTGTTATTAATAATAACGCCGGGCCGTCGCAGTCGGCGCGATGAACGCCTCCGAGTCGCAGCAAAGTCTGCTGAAGAACGTGGCCCGGACGGCCTCCGAGCAGGCGCTGCTCACCCCGCCCACGGAGTACATCCTCGGGCCCGTCGAAAAGCACTTCCTGCTGAGCGCCGAGAGGGGAGACTGCGCCACCGTCAAGAGGCTCATCGAGGAAAACAAGGACCACCCGGAGATCTTGAACATCGACTGCGTCGATCCGCTGAACAGGTCGGCGCTCATCGCCGCCATCGAGAATGAGAACATCGACCTCATACTGCTCCTGCTTGAGGTCGGGATCCAAGTCAAGGTAGGGCCGGGGGATGCCCCGCAAAATCCGCGGCCTACTTGTCGCTCGCTCGGGGGCGGTGCTTCTTCGACTCCCGGCGGGGCGGGTGCAATTCATTTTTTATCAGGCGATTTATGACGGCCCACTGCGACGCTCTTGTTTTAAATCAATTATTCAGGAATTCCCGGCGACAATGGGGAACAACTGTTCTTCGAGCTCTTATTTCGTCCTTAATGTAGTTCTTTATTTTTATTAACTTTGCACAGTATCTCTTTTTCTAATTTAATTTTATTTACGTTGTTGAGTCTTACATACTAAAGTTTGCATCTCGTTTTATCAGCAGTTGTATATTTGTTAATTAAAAGTTTTTATTTTCAATTAACGTTGGTGATATACTATATTGTGATCTAACGAACGAAAAAAGCGAAAAAATTTTATTAGTTTCGGTATCCAGTTTTAATAGAAATCTCGGTGTACCGGCACGAAGCTCAATCCAAGGAATTGATTAAATGAAAATTTGCGATTCCCTCGTTAGGATTCTTTGCTGCACGCGATCAAGGAGGAGTATGTCGAAGCAGTGGAAGTGCTCTTGGAGCACGAGGAGAAAATACATCAGCCGGGACAACCATACGTGAGTCCTTGCAGCTCCCGCGCTTACATGCACAAATCCCCCCTGCACGTACACTATGCAGAAGCTTGCGTACAAAAGCTAAACGCCGAAATATCGATGCAACGCGGACAAAAAAGAAAATTCAAGCGTGGTCCCGATGAATTGACTGAGGAAACGCGCGCACGACGCAACTTTGACCAATTCATGAAACAATTCTCAGTACGTCGTGTTGCACCGTGCTAATTGCTTTCGGATTCACGCTCACCCACGCGCCTTCATTACAGTTGCATTGCGCTAATTAATTTGACACGCATATACCGCCATTCAGCAGCAAATTGACGAATCGCCGATTCCAGCGCCTGATGTGCCTAATTAAACGTTACATGTTAGACGCTTATTAAGGGGCCTCGCCATAAAACGCGTACAATTAAATTAATAATTTCGGCTTTGTACGTTGGTCGTACATTTATAAAATTGCATTGCAATTTAGTTGAGTTAATGCGGCTATAATCTTGGCAACTCGATATACTTTGAAGCAGAGAGGGAGAGAGAGAGAGAAAGGAGGATATGTCGTGCGCAAAGCTGGCTTCATGTTTATCGTTACAGAGTCTCAAGTTTCGTCTACATTAAATTTATTGTCTCTGATAAAATATACGCCGCGCGTGAAAAGTATACACCGATGTCACACGGGTAATAGTAGTAATAAGCAACCTGCACTTGTGAAAAATATATGCTTAGATGAATCTAGTAATGAGCTGCGGTTTTAACTGTCCCATTCGATTTAATGGTCTGACCATACCTTGTCTGTTTCTACTTGTAACTTCAATTAACGCAGGACTAATTTCAATATTTTCTTGTTTATTCAACTTTATGTGTACCTTAACGATGAATGTTTATTTAATATGCTAACCAATATTCAATTGAAAATTTATAAGTTATTTTTTATTTATTTTTGTTGCTTTGCTGGTAAGTTTTCATCATTTTTGTCAAATAATACAAATAAGGAAATGGTCACTTCTCTTGCCGTGAATTTGAATTAGTATGCGTTATTCTTTATGATCTACCTCTTGAGAGTGTGGAATTATTTATCAGAGTATACTCTAGAGATTCAATAAGCTTAATGAAATTAAATAAATATTTGAAAAATTATTTATAGCAACCATAATTTGCTTTAATAAGCAATGAGGTAAAAATAAATAAATATTTTTAAATTTAACTATGTCTTTCACGATATCGCAACTACTATATTTATAATAATTAGTTTTAATGCGCACTCGTTCGATATTACGTAAAGCTCAATTTTTTTCTTTATTATTTCATAATAACCTATTTAATGAAAACTCTATACTTTAGGAATTCATGCAATTTAAAACATCAACCGGCGCTAAAAAATTCAGTTAAATCTCAATAAAAAATTAACTGCGAGTGAGTAATAATATCTATACTAATTTTATGAGCGCCGCCTGCAAAAGTAGCGCACTTCTCGATAAAGTATTCTTCCTTTCTTTTTTTTTTCATAACAGTACTCTTGGTCATTGCAGACTGTCTTTTATCGTTGTTTAAAAAAATAGAGTAGAATTTAAAGAGAGCTATAAAATTTGAAAAATTTATCGTACAAAAAGACTTAATAATTTTTCCACGAATTAGGAAGTTCCCGCCCATAATGAAAAATCTAACGGAACGTCCTTTGTCTTTGAACTCCTCAGAGCTGGGAAGCGGTGGACCGCTCGGCGTCGAACTTCACGCCGGACATAACGCCGCTGATTCTGGCGGCGCACAAGAACAACTACGAGATTCTGAAGATCCTGCTGGATCGTGGAGCGACGCTCCCTACGCCTCACGACGTGCGCTGCGGCTGCGACGAGTGCGTCGTCTCGAGCGAGCAGGATTCGCTGCGCCACTCGCAGTCCCGCATAAACGCCTACCGAGCCCTTACCTCCTCCTCCCTCATCGCGCTGTCGTCGCGCGATCCCCTGCTCACCGCCTTCGAGCTCTCCTGGGAGTTGCGCCGACTCAGCCGCATGGAACAGGAATTCCGCTCCGAGTACAATGTGCGTGACGCAGACCCACTGCCCACCTCCACCTTCTTTATTTTCTCGCTTCTTTATTCACGAGGGGAACCCCTTTTTTCGGGGAGGCAAAAAGAACCTACATGGTGTGCGTGCTCCTCTTCAATCGCGGATAGGAGGGGTGGCAATTGCTTACGCAATAGAGCGAAGTTTTAAGTGTGTTGTATATTAAAGAAAATTTAAGTAGACCGTTTGAGGGCCGGTAAGCGGTTTACCAAGGCATAATTTTATTCCTTTAATCCAATATACCGGGTGCAAATTCAATTGTCGATTCAATCGAGTTACACCGTAGTTCGTTTTGGGACGGAGTGACGGAGTGCGTTTTTGTCCCTTCTCCTTTAGGTTAATTTATATAGATCCTTCATCTCGTTAAGTTTGACATTTATCTTACGATAAGCACTTGCGATGTCTGTTTTTCTTATTGGAATGCTACGCTGCATCGGTGCGGGGAGTGAATCGCAATTAAACGAACGGATTTTCTTTATATCGCAGCCTATTAGTTATCTAATTTCTTGCGCGGATAAGATAAAGATTATACAGAGCTAATCCCATTGTCATTGGACGATTACTTTTCACTAACACAGAGCTTTTTGCGAACGCGCGGCCGGGATTACTTTAATGATGAAACAAGGTTCGCCGTTAATTTAGAGATTAGTTGCTTTATATGTGTTATCCAATTAACATTGTCGGCTGCTCACGGGTTCAACGGGAGCGCGTATGAGATATTACGATGGTTGACTAATTTATTTGTTTTCCTATAAATAAAATTTTGTCGCAGGCTAAACAAAGTAAAAAAAATAGTCTTGCTAACAAGTTTCCATTGCTACGTGTAGGCGAAGAAAAATGTTACTTGTGTTTAAAAGCACTATAATTTTTACTGACACAGTGTAAATAGTGGAAAATTTAACTACCGAATGTAATAAAATTTCGCGTAAGTGATATAGGTTAAAACTATTTAAAAATGTAAAGGGCTAAAATGATTTGGACGAATCAGTTTTTATTTTATTGATAATAAAATAATTAAATTCAAAACTGGTTCATCGAAATCATCGTAGCCCTTTATAATCCTGAATACTTTACCATTGCGAACGCCCGAGACTTCGTTTTCTTCTTTTTTATTCGTTTGTCACTCGATTTAAACATTTGGAAGATCTTACAAAGGTTCGGGCAGGACAATAAGAACAAATGCAGCGAATCAGATGTCAGAATAATCGATGTTCGCAGGAGATGCGCGAGAACGTGCAAGTGTTCGCAACGTCACTGCTGGACCACGCCCGTACGTCCTACGAGTTGGAGGTGATGCTGAACTACAATCCCACAGGCAACAACTGGGAGCCTGGCGAACGTCAGTCCCTGGATCGATTGAAGCTCGCCATTAAGTACAAGCAGAAACAGTTCGTTGCACATCCCAACGTCCAGCAGCTGCTGGCGGCCATCTGGTACGACGGGCTACCCGGATTCAGGCGTCTGAGTATGATAAACCAGCTGGTCGAGGTCGGCAAACTCGGCGCCCAATTCCCCGTCTACAGTACCATCTACATGCTATCGCCCAACTCGCCCAAGGCACTCTTCATCAAGAAGCCCTTCGTCAAGTTTATAATTCACTCCTCGTCCTACGCCTTCTTTCTCAGTGAGCGCAGCTGGGCTATTTCTGTCGCGAGCGATTGGGACTTTTTATCGGTTGATTTGCTTATACGGGGCAGGATTAATCATGGGGCGTATTGCCAACATTTTTAACGGTCAGAATATAACGGCACTTAAGAGATGAAAAATATTTTTTTAATCAATTTTAGTAGTAGTTATTTTGAGTATTTGGGTATAAAGTATTTATAGCGTAGAAGGAATCGTTTGAGCGTAAGTAGATAATACTCGGGTATTGCAAAACAACAGAATTTTTTTTAATAATTATGAGTTTGAAAGTACAAGAATATTTTTTTTTCTTTTCATGTCACTTGAGAAAAAGTAATACTTATGTGGTATAAATTCAATTAACGTTTTAATTATTCGCAATAACACAATAAACAATCCATTGTACGTTAAAAATTTAAGCGGCTAAATTATATTTTAGTGTTACTCGGAGCGGCATCGCAGCGCGTCGAGTACCTGGCGATCGAATTGTTCGGAAACGCTTGGCTAAGAGGATTGCTCGTGGATTGGAAGCGGCGAGAGCGAGGATCTCTTCCTGGATTCATTGAATGCGGTGTGGTCATATACGTCATAAGTAGGCATCTCTCAAATTTTAATGCAACCTCGCGTCTTTTCAATTTTATTTCAATAAATTTTTATTTCAGGCTTAGTCGTAGGCGAAATAAGGTCACTATGGGCGGATGGACTATTGGAGTACGTGTCGGACCTGTGGAATATCGTGGACTTTATTCAGAATGTTTTCTACGTCATCTGGCTCATGATGAGAGCAACGTCCTGGTTCGTTGTTACGGTAAGGTGCTATAGAAGTTTGATTTTTTTATGTACAATATAAAATATGTTTGCGTACCTTATTTTTAAAAAATATATTATTATAGAGGGAGTATTGGCACGGGGAGGATCCGTGGTATCCCAGGGACCATTGGTCCGACTTTGAACCAATGCTACTGTCCGAAGGTGCTTTTGCTGCGGCTATGATTTTTAGGTACATCTTGAAATTTCTTTAGTTGCTAAAAACTATAAAATTCAATTTTTCAAAAATAATCAATTTCAACGAGTCAATGTCCGCTTCTCAGTTTCCTGAAGCTCGTGCATATATTCAGCGTCAACCCTCATCTCGGACCTCTGCAGATTTCACTGGGCCGAATGATCATCGACATCATCAAGTTCTTCTTCATCTACACCCTCGTGCTTTTCGCGTTCGGTTGCGGTGAGCATTGCAGCAACCTCTTTTGTCTAAGCAGCAAGAACTTGGCCTTGTAACACATTGATCAATCCATTTTGTGCCTACTCAGAAGCCCTATGCTTGCGATGTATGCGTGGTCCTACGTATTACACACGAATACTTACGTTTATCTAGTCTGCCGATCCCATTTTTCAATCCTTTTTTATCATTTTTAATAATTCCAAATCGCAAATATTAAATTATTGGATTCGCCATCTTACATCGCAGGAATGAACCAGTTGATGTGGTACTACGCTGATTTGGAGAAAAATAAGTGCTACCATTTGCCGAACGGGCTACCGGACTTCGACAACAATGAAAAAGCGTGTGCCACTTGGCGTCGTTTTGCCAAGTGAGCGATGAAAAATAAACGTACGAATGTTCCAATGAAAAAGTTTCTTTAAAATGTGTACTTTTTGTCTTTAGCCTCTTCGAAACATCGCAGTCGTTGTTCTGGGCCAGTTTCGGTATGGTGGATCTAATGTCGTTCGATCTGACCGGTATCAAGAGCTTTACGCGCTTCTGGGCGCTGCTCATGTTCGGCTCGTACTCCGTCATCAACATTATCGTGCTGCTCAACATGCTCATTGCCATGATGTCAAATTCTTACCAGATCATTTCGGTAAGCTCGACGTGGCGATTTACTAAAAATCTGAGATCAATCTTCGATTTTTTGTTTATATAATTTTCTTTTATGCGTTTGTAGGAAAGAGCGGATACCGAGTGGAAATTCGCACGAAGCCATTTGTGGATGAGCTACTTCGAGGATGGGGATACAGTGCCACCGCCGTTTAACATGGTACCTACTGCCAAGACTTTTGACAGGATCATCAAATGTGGAAAGACTGGAAAACCCACTCGTTCTGTAATCGTAAGTCTATAAGAATTCTATTAGTTTATTGCATATGAACATTTATTTGATAATGAGTATCAGTGTTGATATGCTCTTGATCTTTTAGAAAAAATCGAGAGAAAAGGCGAAAGAACGCCACGACACGGTGATGCGTCTGCTGATTCGACGTTACGTAACTGCCGAGCAAAGCCGACACGACGACTTCAGCATCACTGAGGACGACGTCATGGAGATTAGACAAGACATATCCACTTTAAGATACGAGCTCATTGAAATCCTTAGGCAGAACGGTATGCAAACACCCAACGTTGATAAGACCGAGTCTTCCCGTAAGTATTTTTTCCACTCGTTTACTTGTAGTTATTAATTGCTTTATACACTGAGAAATCAATTTGGTAATTTTGAGTAAATATTTACTTCAATAGTACTTGTAACCATTCCTTTTAATCAATTAATTATTTTGTCCAAGTTGCTACATTTATTTAGAAAGAAATAAATTCATTTAGATTCAAAGAAATATTTACTGAAAATTATTAAATTGATCTTTCAGTGTAGTAAATAGTTTATGTTTATTATAAGTATGATTAATTGCATCAAAGTTTGTACTTGTGGACTCATTAGTTCGTTCAATTATCGTTAAATAAATAAATATTGCAAATAATAAAACTACGAAAAAGAAGCACGAAGCTATTCACAATATAAACCACTAAAAAAGAAGTGAGCGAAAAAATAATAAATAAAAATTGCAGTATCCGGGAAAAAGGGCCGCGTGATGGAGCGCCGACTGCAGAAGGACTTCCAGATTGGCATAGTGGAGGGCATCGTGAGCTCCGTGATTCAGAGCGAGAAAGAGCCGAAGGACGTGTTTAGTCCAGATCGCCAAGGCGATCGGCCGCAAGCAAAGCGGCGGCAGCAAGAAGAAGGACTGGAATGCGATGGTTCGCCAGAATACAACAGCCCGCGATCCCATCGGCAGTACCACCGAGGCGGTGGATCGCCAGCATCGGCGCAGTTTACGTCGCCACCTGCAACACCAGGGCGAGTCGGCCCTGGAGTCACTCGATCCCCAGCGACTTGTCGAGTACAATCCTAACTTGGCCGAGGTGTCCGCCACCACCAGGGTCGCCTACGCCAAGTTTATGCTCAGGAGACCCGCGCCCAAGGAAGGCGATGGAGCTGCTGGTGAGTATTTCAGACAATTCTAGTCCAAGCAATGGCCAAATTTCGTCACAACAATAGTAATCTAGCAAAGAAAATGTGATGATATAGAGAATTATATTTCAAAGCAGACATTTGTAAAGTTGCGAAAATTGATTTTTCATTTATAACTCGAAAACCGCAAAAACCAATCAGAAAACTTTGAAGGAGAAAAAGATCTAAAACTTTTGACTAAAACATTTTTTTTGTAAGATCGTTGGTTTTTGCTATAAATCAGGATATGTGGAACAGAGTATTGGTAACGTTCTGATAATTACCGTTAACTGTAAGTATAGTTTTTCATAAGTTAAAAAAAAAAGTTTGTAAAATATTTACTGTACGAGTTATACCGATTTTTTTAAAAAGAAGATACTCTCGAAAAATGACTCCTCTTATTCAAGGATGCAAGTAAAAGATTTAATGAATTTTATCAATTATAAGCACAAACAATTGAGTTTGAAAAAATATCACTTTTTTGAGAGACGTTTTTTCTCTTCACCTTTTCAAATATTTATTTCACGAAAATAGAAAAAATAATGCAAATATTTAGGTTTAAATACAAAACGATTTTTTACACCAACTAGAAGCTGAGACATAGCATTTTTTAAGCGCGAAGCACTTAAACCGTTCGAAATAAATTTTCAGAGGTCGTTTTCGACCGAGTAGAATGAAATAGCAATCTGATTTCAAATACTGTATCATCATATTTTTTTTGTTAGATTACAATTTATGTTACTCTAACATAGGAGCGGTTCCCGACTTCTTGGACTATTCGATATTAATTGTTTTTTAAAATTGATTTCGAGGGAAGATGGGATCAATTATATAAATTTCTAACGCTGGCTGTCTTAAATCTGATTCTATATAAGTTGAAGCTAAAGTTTCGCTTGCGAAATTTTTTTTAAGTTCGACGCTTTTTCCACTAAACCTTTCAAATTATTTTCTTTATATTGTTTTTTATACTTCTTTTTCTTTAATTCGGTATACTAAGACATTATCTGAGACTTATTATTTGCATTTCTTTAGTGCAGAACATATACGCTTTTATTGATTTCGATTCGGAGAAGTAATCAGCATATTTTATTTTACAATCCGGGCATATTTACCTGGACAAGTTTAACGAAATATGTACTAACTCGCGGTAATTTTAATTATAGGCATTACGTTTTCAATAGAAAATTGTTTCCTACATTAAATGAGACGTAAAATTATTCTGCGCACAAGTGTTTCCTTATGAACTGGAAATATAACTTGACATATTTGTCGCGCATCATCGAGGTACAGTTCTCGTGTATAATACTGCATTATCTATATATGTATCGTAATAGAATTGATTTCAGTATTAAGAAATTATTCACTCGATCCTATCAACTTTCAATGAAAACTTTTAATTCAACGTATTGAATATGCATCTGAAAGAAAGACAATTTCGACTATAAAAAAATGTACCATTTCTATTGTACACTAATATAACATTAATTGCAGCCATATTTCTTTAATTACAGATATAAATTAATTGATATACATACTGAAAATCTTGATACTTAAATTCTTACTATTTACACATACACACCAATAAAGACATGCACACTAATTAATATCGGTATGCGGTACATGTCACCTATTGCAAGGTGAAAGAAAGCAATTGAATTTTATATCCGATTACTTTTGGCTCCTCGAAAATAATATGTTTGAAATTTAATAACTTAAACACACGATCAGGTTAATAAAAAAAAGTTTGAAAATGCTCTTATTTAATAAAAAAACTCTCACACTCCAGCCGCTACTGCACATACCTAAAATCTAAATTGTAATAATGTAACGGTTTCTAATTTTTCGTAAAAATAATCCGCAGAGGGCGAAGGAGCAGCTGGAGAGGCTGACAAGAGTGGTACTGGCTCGCAGCGCGCGAGTCAGCGGGTGGCGATCAAGGAGCCCTCGAAAGACGACAAGCCGACGCCGGCCGCCCGGGCTCTCAGCACCCTGGCCAAGAAATCGCTAAGTAAAGCGGGCAGCAGCGAGACGACGACTGGCCAGAAGAACGTCCTGGAGAGCAAACCATCAACGGAGGTCCGCACACCCTCGCCCATCCCCGAGGAGCCCCACCAAGAGGACGGCAGCAAGGCTCCTACCAAACAGCCCTCCATGGCGAGGAAGCCCTCCATCATGAAGCAGGCGTCCAAGCAGCAGTCCGTCGCCAAGCAGACCTCGTCCGCCAGCGAGAAGAAGGACGAAAAGCCGGAGGAAAAGAAGGACGACAAGAAGCCCAAGCCGCCGCCGGCGGCCGCACCTCCGCCCGACGAGGGACCCACCACCAAGGCCCGGGGCAGGTCCAAGGCCACTGGGCAGATCGTTGGCGGCTGGATATGAACGGCTTACTTTTTCCTGCTACGAGTCTTGGAAAATCACGCGCTCGCGCACGAGCCCAAGAGTACTCTCAGGAATTTCCTGGAACGCGCGTCATCGCGTGTGTTAGAATATCTCTTTTGTTGTAAGATTCTCGCGAATCTTTTGTTTTTTACTGAGATTTTAAATTTTAATACAAAGAAAAAAAATTAAACAAAGCAAATGATTTTTACCATCATGTTAGTTTTAACTGTTTTAAAACGAATCATTAATTTTTTTGTGATATTGTAAAATTCGTTAAAAAAAGAAAAACAAGTTAGAAATTTGCCAAAGGATTCATTGGGAATTGAACTACTTCTTAATGCGAGACAAATATTTTTCACACCGATGAAAACGTCTTAAAATCTTCAAGAAGGATGAGCTAATAATTTACTTTGAATTTTTTATACTGATTGATCGAATATCATATTGAAATGCTTACCTTCGCTGTTTCGAGTTCTCCTTCTTCATCGGATTAACTTCTCCGAAGCCGTTCAATTTGTCTTTAATCTTGTCGTTATCAGTCTGAAAACAATAGACAAAAAATTGATACAATTTACGGAAGAAAAGTTTGAAAATGTAAAAAAAATAAAATAAAATAAGTAAGAGGTTTACCTTTGCCACTGCGCCGATGAGGTATTTCTTGAGTACCTTTTTGGCGTCGGACGAGTGGCCGAAATCATCGAAACCGGAGGTCGCGTCCATCCCGGCGTACTCCAAGATAAGTTCACCGCCTCCAGGGTGCTATGCGTCAAAATTACGTCAAGTTGATATATTAGACTTTTGACCGTTCTTTACTTTGCTCGTACTTACGTCATTTTACCAAAAGTTTTAGTCAAATATTCAAATTTAATTACAATAAAAGCTACTATTTTTACCTAATACTTTATTTAGTTAACTGTAGTTTTAAGAACACTCAATATGTAACATGTTTTATAACGAATAAAAATAGTTAAAAAATATAAATCGGCCTTTATACTTTCAAACATTCACTCATCACAAGATACATGCCAAATAAATAAAAAAACGTACATCACTGAGATAATCCGTGACGTCGTAGACGTTTCCCCTAATGACGATCCACACTCGCGCACCATTCTTGCCGTCGTTCGTCGCGATTTCGGACCACGTGAACTCCTTTCGCTCCATTTTGACTAACGGCAAGTTAAAAAAAATGCAACATAAAAAAATCCGTCAGAAGCACGATATTGCTCGCTAGCGAGTGTCGAGTTCTCCGCTGCGCTCGGATCATTTATACTCGTCGACAGATCACTCCGAGTTATATCGGCCTTTCCGGCTTTCCGGTATAAACGTGGATGCCTCGTCGGCGATAACGCGCCGTCAAGAGGAGGCACTGAAGACGGGAGAGGGAGTCGCTCGGCTCACGTACTTCATTTTTGCATTATCGTCGTCACGTTTCATCATATCGGCGCGCGAGATCTTATCCGGCGCCGATTGCGAGCGATAAATCCTGCGTGGGAATCGCGCGGCAAATCATGGAGACCGGCTGATCGACGCGGGACTCTTACTACTGAGGCCCATGCGCTCCGCGTAAGGAGCTGCACTAGGTTCGACAATATGCAGATGATACCACTGTGATTTTGAGTTTACTGTAAGTAAACGACCATGTCATTCGGTAATTCGTTATATCTAACTAATTATTTGCTGCGGGTGAATGTTTTACTATCACGGAAATTTCTTACGTGTACTTTTTTAGGCTGCATCCTAATAAACTATATACTAACAAAAAATAAATAAAGAACTTCTACTTTTTTCACAGTAGATTTAACTGTAGATGTAACTGTCAAATCGAAAGTTAATTTAACTTCCTGAATTTTCAGTAGAATCTGCTTTACAGAAATGCCAAATCTACTTTTCTGTAGAGCGACACCTACTTGAAGAGATGTTAATTTTACTGATTTTACAAAGCAGTTTTTACTTTAGTAGTTGAGCTGTTATTATTGTTATGAAACAGTAAGAATTACTCTTTTTTTAATTAGCCAGAAATGTTTACCTGCCTTTTAGTTTAAAAAAACCTCCTGACTAAATATTTCGCCCTACCAAACTACCGCGTTGCAGTCACATATGAAAATAAAAAAGTCCATCGCTTCGTCGGAGAGAAAAAAAGAGACTCAAAGGAAAAGCACGACGAGCGCTCCGAAGTTCGCCCGGCAATTAGAGAAAAGTGTAACGAGCGCCGACTCGGCGGTATGCATTACGAAATCGAATTTCCGGCACGCGCGGCGCGCCGCACGCGATACTTGCGCGGGCGCTCGGATCGCCAAAGGGCTGTGATTAAGGAGACGAGACACGCTGCCGGTCGCGAGGGGGGCAGCCGCTGCCCCGCTGGCACAGTTGTCCATATGACCGGGAGGCCATAAATAGCGGGGGCCCGAGCACGCACGAGCGCACAGTGGCCGCCATGAGAGACGCGCGACGTCCCCTGCTACTGCTGGCCGCGATGCTGGTCGCCGGCGCCAACACCTCCCCGCACTGGATCAACGGCGTGCGCAGCCTCCTGGAGGGCTGCCCTGGCCGGGTGCCGGGAAGGGCTCTGCCCGCCGTCGGGGCGCTCGCGGAGTGCGCGAGGGACAGGGCCTGGACGGCGATCGACAATATACTCGACGACGATGTGATACCGCTGGTTAACGGCCTGGAGCTCGTCCGCTTTCATTACGAGGACGAGGCGAGGCCGGAGGATAAAAAGCCGGAGAACGTCACCGTTACCTACAGCGTCGGGTGAGTTTCGGGAGGAGTAGCGGAGCGAGCGGAGATTAACTTCTTATGTCTTTTCATATTTAAAGTCAATAAATATCGAAAAACGTCGGCTTATTATTTTTTTTATAAGTGGATATTGTAAAATTGATGGCAGATTATGACTTGAGACAAACAATCCATCTTTTAAAGATCACCCATATTGATAATTTCGAAAAATAAGACGTTCGTGATAATCATGCATGCAGTGTTTTCTTAAAATACTCGGTCATATCGCTAGCTGAGTAATACTATTTTAACTGGTATCGAAACGTTTTCCTTTAATTCTAAAACAAACATAAGTTGAAGAAATGCCGTTACGAAAAGAAAGAGAGAATAAACAAATGATTAAACCGCAAAGAAAAAGGGAATTCACCGAAACTATGCACTTACCACAGCAAGTCGGTGTTTCCTCCGTAGTTGAGATAAGTGAGCGATAACCCGGATAAAATCATCGCTTTACGGAAATGCGAAATATTTTATTGGAATATAATCGGTGCACGACTGAAGAAGAACATGATTTTTATTTGACAGGGAACTGTTGAAGCGCATCCGCGAACCAACCGAGAAGACACCAAATACGAACCAGGGATCCTCGTGGTCTGAGAGGCTGGTGAACCGATTGGCGCGTGTTCTACATACCCACGTGATCAAGGTGGACGTGGAGAGGTTCAGTCCTGGAGTCTCTGAATCTACCAGATTTCTAAAGGGACAAGTCGAGCCCAGGGGTAAGTCAATACTTTTATGTTTTTTTAATTTTTATTTAATTAGGCAAATAAAACCGCGTGGAAACAAGGAAAGTTCAAAGTGTACAATTAAAAAATAATTACTGTGATAAAAAAGAATAAGATGCATGGAAAGTTAACAATTTCTTTTTTTTTCCTTTAAATAAATAATAAATTAATTTCGAAGAAAATTATCTGCAAAATGTATATTAGAATGAAAAAATAACATTCAATAAAAATAAGAACCTTATCAACGTGTCACTATTAACAACTATAGCGTAATTTTTAATGCAACAGGGACACGTTTAAGCTTAATTTTTCTCCCCAGAGCTCGTTCAAAGTTATGAAATTAAGATAGCAGAGCAGATAGCGGCTCCTCTTAATTAAAATAGTTCCAGCGTCCCATCAAAAGTTCACCGGGCGCAATTCTTAATTATTCCACGTCCGCGATTAGCCCTTCCCCTCTCCGCGTCACGCTTGTAAACATCAACACCGCTCGTCACATAAATCGCCTTTACATTCAGTACCCTTCCAGTCTCAGTCAAAGCGCGAATTCGGCGACTTTCCAGTGTCTATCCACCGATGCGAATAAATCACCGAGACGAAGGTGTGCCGCAATCCTCGTCGATAAAAGTCGTTCGATATCGTTCCCCTCCCCTCTCCCACCAACTTTTTCCTAAGCTCGGATTTTGATTGAACGAGCCGAAGCCATCGGGTACGTTTACAAGTGCACATCTTTCTCTTTTCTTCTTGCGCGTACTTTCTTTTAATCTCGCGTGCTTATCACTCAGTCGAGTATAAATTTTTGTCCTCAGCGACTGCTACGGTCTGACTTTTTTCCTGGCCCCGCGCAATCGATCAAACTGTCGAGTGCATCGATTTGCAGCGCGCCGCCGGAATTTGCAGATGTATGCGTCGATCGCGAATGACTGGAGCAGGAAAAGTTCACTTCGCGCGAACGTCCCGCTGATTGACGTCGCTATTACGTAATTTATTTTCGGACCGATAATGGACGATTGCTAATTCAAGTGATAAGCAACTTTTAATCGCTTTGCCAATGATAATTTTTTATACTATATACCGTCGCTATTGTTTTTCCTTCGACGCTTGGATCTTTAGGAATACTCGTTTATTAAAAAAAATCTGGACACGGAAATGAACGGATCGGAAAATAATTTGAGGAAGATAATTTTATATGCGCATTTAAACAAAATAAATGCGTTTGATTAAAAAAAAAAGAAGTAGAAGACCGTTACTACATTTCCGTATATCGAAGAGTCTGAAAATTGAAATTCGATTAAATTTTGTTCGTGGCGATTTTATTATTAAAACGTCGTTAAAAAAGTGGCACTGAAAAATGTCGATTCGAGTAGACAGGCGTCTTCCGTTACTTCTGCGGGTGATTGACGGCCGGTATATTTAGTCGTTAATGTGAAATCATTATGTCTTTGCTCCAATTTTACGAAGAAACGGGACGAAGTCGCGGAAAACGTGCTATTTAACGTAATAATATCCTGCGCCGAGTGAAACAGCGACAAAAGAGACTACGACCTGAAGTTTTCCGTTGCGTGTTTTATTACGACTCTTTAACATTCCCAAACGATTTTAATCGCATGTTAAGGTATTATCAATAATTATTCGACTGCGTAAAAATAGCAATTTAAATTGTGCATTTACGTAAGATTATATACACTGGAAATTGATTATTCATTAGCGAGATACAAATTCGCTGATAATATGCGAATGTTATTCTTGCATCGAAGGATTCGATTTTCATTTAAATTGAAAAAATACGGAAATAAATCTCTGTCGCTGGAATAATAATATCAGCCCTTAAATTAACTTGAAGCATTAAAAGTCATGGTACTCTGTCCTAAACGACTATTTGATTGCAATTGAAAAAAAAAAGAATAAAGCTTATAAAAATCGCAGGCCGCCGCAGACGCCGACGTCAGATGCAGATGATGCCAATAATAATGATGGGCGTGCTGCTAATGAGCACAGTGCTTATCCCGATGGGCTTTCAATTCTTGGCAGTCCTCGGTGGCAAGGCCTTGATCCTGGCAAAAATGGCCTTGATGCTGTCGAGCATCCAGGGCCTAAAGAAGGTGGCTACCAGCGGCGTGAACTACGGCCTCTACCACTCGCCGGTGCCGGAGACTTGGCACGAGCGGAGCACCGGCTACCAGGATTTACCGTACATCCTCCCCCACAGCAGCTACAACCTCGACGACGTTGCGCACTACGTCAGGCGCTCGGGCGTGCAGTCCACTTAGGAGGTGGGCACGCCTCCGAAGACGAAAGGAGGGCGAGCCGAGCTCGCTCATTAAAAATCCCCCCTTTTCCGGGCGCACTTCCGGATCCCGTGACCGCCTCCTGTATATATATATATCAACGTCGATGACGACGAGCCGCGGCCGATGACTTTTCCATGCCATCGCGTTGATTCACTTGGATCGCTGCACTCTCATTTCACTCGACTGCTAGTATTTATTTTCGTAGCTATAGTATTTATTTCAGAGGAAGACGATCGAAGTGACTGTAAGGACGTGGCTCTGCAGAGGAGTTTTATTTTAGAGACTGTTTTTCTTTTTATTGCTGGCGGCTCTCGACGAGGCGCCATAAATTGTATAATCGGCTGGATTTTGAAAATGAAGAAAATAAATGAGGAATCTCGTGTAGATAAGTTTTAAAACAAACTAATTTTATGTATATTTATAATTTAGAATTAACAGAATGTAAATTGTCGAATAAAAGCAATAAAAAAATATTATGATATTACACAATAAACAACGGAATCGAGTTGGAGAGGACAAATACAAAGCGCTCTACAAGAGACGACTCGCGATGGCTTCGTTTTGTTCTTGATTTCTCTTTTTCATACGTCTGCATTTCGTTATTCCTTTTTTCCTTATGACGCTCTTTGGTTTTTTTTCTTTTTAATAATAAATCCTTACTCTATACATTATATGGCATTTCATCTACAATTTCCAAAGTTTACGTAATACTTTTTTTTTGCTTTCTTCCTTGTATACTCCCGAAAAATGTTCCGTGATTCATCGCTGAAGCGCGCAAATTTACAAAAAGTCATCACTGCACGCGCGCAGACACGTCCACAACACACTTTTCTCGCTCGCCGTTCAGGCAGTTTACGTCGTAATTATTCGCTTAAGACTTCCATTTTTACTTTTCCTAATTTTTTATCTTACTTATCGTTCGCCTTTCAGTTTTTTTATTTTTTATCTCGTCGTAACTCGTCCGCTTTTTTTCTCGTCGGCGATTCGTAACGAGGGGAAAAAGGGACGTCGTACAGGGAGAACGGGTAATGACGCCGGGAAAGGATGGAGAAATCAAATCGAGGTTGATTCGCACGCCTAATTGAATTTTATCGTTAGTGCATTTGTTTCGCGCACGAGTAGAAAATGCGGCAATTCAATGGCATAAATTTTGCTTGTTTCGTTTTATTTTTTTTTGTATCTTAATGTTTTACTTCGTAAAATTGTTGCGATCTCAAAAAACATTGTACAAGTTATACAAATTTTAAAAAAGAGTTAAAAAAGTTCTTTTAAATTAATTTTCCGTGTGTAGAAATTTGATAAGATATCGAGTTTACGTTTGTTTTGGAAGTAAAGAAAAATATTCACAATCCACAATATTCATTTCCTATGGCGCAATCATATATTTCTTAATAGTATTAACAGAGTCATCGTCGAATGCAAATTTGTTATACGTTTCAAACGAAGTCTTCTATTTCGTAGTGTAAAAAATGAAAAATTATAAGACATAGTAAAAATTGTACAAATAAAATATTTTCTTTTAATATTATGAACACTTTTTTCCGCGCATCGCAATTATTTTCAATAATTTATACCTAAAAGTCGGCTAATGAAGACCCAAGTCGGACGCAGTTTCCGAGCAACCTCATATTTCGTCACGTCGCCTCGGCTGCGGAACACCGGGCGCATGAAAACGGAAGGAAATAGAGAGAGGACAAACCGCCGGCGCCGCTTATTGCATCGCGTTTCACGCAGCGCCAGATCGGAAGGACATACCTATATATATAAGCGTCGTCGCGAGTGACCAATATAATAAGACGGGACAGAGAGCGAGAAATTCGTGAAAGTTTCGAAAACGGTACGACCCATTTTTATTTTCTTTGCCTCTCTCACACCGAACACCATCGTCGTCCTGCTCGACATCATTTGCTCCTGTTTTCTTTCTTTTTTTTTTAATTGTCAAAAAAAAAAAAACAATAATCGTCCTCGTGTACAAAGTCCCCTCGCCGACCGTCTTCTCTCGCTCCCTTACGATTATCGCCTATATAAGTACTTCATTTATCCGTACTACATACCTCGATATTTCGTCTCTCCTTCCTTTTTTTATTTATAACGTGCAAACGCAAGGGATGTTATTTATATATTTATATATATATATTTATACCGAAAAAGGTGTACGACGCGAGAGCCGAAGTGGTATCGTATTCTTCCATTACGTATAAAGAGGGGAAAAAAGAGAGCGACGGAGACACATTATATCGCCATTCCTTTTTTTGTTTTCGATAAGTACATAAATTTCTTTTCTCTCCTTTTTAAAAAAGACTCACTTAGATCGCTTACAAAAAAAGTATCGAGTGTGATTTATAAGTTCGTCTGTCAATATAATATATAGGTACTCGTGTGTACTGTTCATCCGTGTGTACGACAAAATTTTCCAGGACCACAGTGTTTACAATTGAACATACCGCGGAATGCAAGAACTCGTGGAAAATCCTTTCCGTTCGTTTTAAAAGTGTTTAATACTTCGATCGGTTAATACGTTATGCCTTACTTTAAAACGTCTCGCGCCTTTTTTTATGTATATGTATAATATAAATGCCCGAACGCGCCGCGTGTACCTCGCCCCGCGTGTCCCTCGAAACATCGAGCTTATAAAAAATCGGCCCGGCAGTGATTGTGTGTGTAAGATGCGCGGGTTCTAACCGTCTGAATGCGGTACCCGCGACCGCTACTCGTTCAGCATCGTTCTCTTTATGTATAATTATATTATTCTCCCTTCCTCTCGTCCTCCTCGCAACCCGATAATTATATTACCCCTTATTTTTTTTTCTTTTTTTTATACTATACAACGAGAGCAGAATTGCGAAATCGTCGTCCGTTTTATCAAAGTGTTCTATGTGTATCGTTGTATATGTGTGTACATGTCATTTGTTCGTGTGAATTCGGCAAATTTCCTCTTCGATCGCGTCGTTTTACAAAAAACTTGAAAACTTCAAAAAATGGACAGACTGTGACGAAAGTGTCTCTGGACAAGGGGTATATAAGTGTACGCAAGCAAACGCCGCGACTCTCCTTCGCTATATATATACGTAGTGGCATCAGCTCGTCGTTGGGCGTTTCTTTTTATAAAAATCACTCCTCGTGGAAGTATACAAAGCGTAATCGAACCGAAAGTTTTAACATGAACGCATCGTAGATGAAAAAACGTTTAAACCTATTCGTTGCCCTGAGACATTTGAACAAAGGACGCTGCATATACGCGCGCCCGGCACCCATTCGCATAATAATTGTACGTTATAAAAAAACACACAGTCGAAAGGAGTATTACACATTTATATGCCGCACCCGGACGGAAACTCCCATCGCCTCCACGGGAACCAAGGAGAAAAAGTTACAATTGCGTACCGCTCGACGATCGAATCGATGCGTATAATACACATACGCGTGTCCTCTCGAGTATCGTCAGTGTGAGTGTGTATTATTTAATGAATTTTTGAGTGGATGTTTTTTTTGTCTGTGAGTGATCACCGACTGATCAGACGGTTGTCTCCATGACGTCACTGTAGAAGATGGCGTACTGTCAACAGATGCTGTCCTTGGCATACTTGTCGCCGAGGAAGTCGTCTTCCTCGTCGTCGAGGTCGTCGCGCAGCTGGGGCTGCTGCCGATGCAGCTGCTGCTGCTGGTGATGGTGCCGGGTCATGGAATCGTAGCGGCCGATGCGGGCGAACGTTGAGTTGGCGTAGCGCGGCTGCTGCTGTTGCTGCTCGTGGTGCAGGTGCTCGTGGTGGTGGCCATGGTGCCCGAGGGGCTCCAGGCTGCCGTTGTTGCGCCCGACCGTCGAGTGGTTCGTCGGGCTGCTCAGGTGGTTCACGCTCAGCACCTGCACCTTTTTCTTCTGCAGACGCTGCTGCTCGTCGCTCGTTGCCTGAAATGCGCAAACGGTTATTTAGTCCTGTAATAGTTATATATGCTGTTGTTTTAAACCGTTTTTTTAATATTACTTTTTAACAAAAGGTATAACTTTTTAAGTAATAATTTTATGTAAAAAAAGAAGTTAAGCAGCACTGTACATGGTTAATACTTGAATAGGTAACCGCTGTATGTAACTTGGACGATCGTTCAATATTTGGAAATGACACTTAAATATTTTAATCGCATTAAACACATCGGGTGATGCTGGAGTCTTCGTAGCAGCTTCAGATACTCTACCGAATATAAGATCGAAAGTTGATACGGAAATAGATATTGAATGAATCACTTATTAGGCTAACATAGGCTGCAGGTGAAAAAACTAAAAAATATAACATTCTTTTTTTGTAAGAATTATACGATAAAGATTCGTGTAAAAATTTACGGTACTTATATAATTTTAATTTTTAATATGAACAGTTAAACTTTTAATGGGAGAATGGAATTATATTTGCTTTAATTTATTCTACAACTCGGTCATTTGAAAATGAATGGGGACTAGATGATGACTAATTTCATCATTGACTAATTTATAAACTTTATTTTGAAATATTAGAGCAAACGGAAGTCACTTTAGTAAAAAAAATATTGTTTCAATGATTTTATTGGTTTTGCGAAATGGTCAAGTACCTTTAAACTTATTGAAGGCCAACTTTTAGCGATGAATATTGAAAGAGACATTTTGATTTCAAAGAAGAAGAGTTAATCAGTAAATTGGGAGGAGCCGTCAGAGTTGAGAAATGAGTGCACTGTAAATGCATCTAATTTGGTTAAAATCGCATGGCCACTTTCTCATTGGCTTAAATAAATACACACAACAATTCGCGAGTCCAACTAAATGAACTATTTTTGCGACATTTTATGTTTTAATTCCTTTCCTCCGCTAAATTTAAACTTCGTTAAAAAACAAGCAGGAATACTTGTGTAACGTTTTTTTTTGCACGAATTATCCGCGTGTACACAAAACGTAGAATCACTAAAGTTTCCTGATTAAAACTTAGTCGAAAACAATTTCTAATTGGAAAGATATTTACAACTTTGCAAGATTCAACTTAAATGCTTAATATCTCCTTCAAAGCATTTCAATACGTCATTATATCAATTAATTACCGAAAAATATCTGGATATTTTTAATTACCAAAAGTCTCCTCTTTGAAAATCTCAATAGGTAGTTAAATGAAGAAAGTCTTGGAATCTTCTCTTCAAACGACATCCGATCCATTCGTGGAAAATTTACAGGAACTCACCTGAGGAGGCAATTTTTTCTGCAGTTGCCGTCGTTGCATCCGTCGTCGCCGGTAGAGGCAGTACTTGAGACATCCGGTGGCCAGCAGAAATATCAGAAAGATCCCGAGGGCACCGGCGCCGATCGCCACGTACAGCAGGGTCACACCGAAGCGGTACGAGCAATTCTCATCGCGCTCGTCGAAGCCGGACGGGCAGTGCCGCACCCCGTCACACCACAGCACCGAACTTATGCACGCCTCCAACTCCGGACATCTGCGATCATTTGGACAATTTGCTTTTTACAATGGAGTTCTCTTTTTTTTTGTTTTGCTACGCTCAGCATCTTCTCGTCGGTGCTTGTTTTTGCCGAAAGCGATTTAATGGGTTTCCCGCGAAAGCAGCGGGGTAAAGTTTTAATTGAAATAGCGTTAATTAATCCAGGAATTCGGCGAACATTTCATCGGCGGGACAAATTTGGTAAGAGAAAAAAAATGTATTTTTTATTAGTTGAAAAATGGGAGCTCTAGATTAAATTGTTTGAAATCTAATATTCGCAGTGCACAATGAATTGACTAAAATTGAACGAGGGCAATCGCATTACGATGTTTTATTATTAATGTTCATAAAAAGCAAGTTAATTTTGTGTAATAGAATTATGATATATGTGTTTTAAGAAGTTATAATCAATTTAATGAGTTTGTATAATATGCAACAATGAAGAAGGCTTTGTCGCGGTAGATCGAGTTCACGCAAAGTGAATCATAAATTTTAATATTAGTCATTATCTGTTACTGTTCGTTATATACGCTTCTTTTGTCTGGAAGATATGTGATTACTAATCTTGACAATTTTATCGGGTTTCGCAATCGAGAAACTCCACTTGAGCATTAAAATCTCCAGCAAAACCTGCAACCGTGCGATAAGATTCAATCTGACGACACGTAAACGAATCCAAGTTTATAAATGTTAATTAAAAGCTGAAGAAAATCTAATTATCAGAATTTGATAATTACTTTCTGTCTAAGCGTGACCTCTATATTTTAATTACACGAAAATGATGAGTTTCTTTTTTAAAACAACTTCAATGAATTTTCACCCACTCTACGACTAAAGACTATTAAAAGAACATTTTATTAAAGCATTATTGTGAGAATAAAAAAAATGTATAAAATAAATTACCTATAAGGACACTCGATGCCAGACGGCTGAAGGGAGCCATCGAAGAAATTATCGCTGGTTCCGGACAGCAGCCTCTTGGAAATGGCCATCCAGGTTACGACGTAGTACCCAGGCTCCTGCTGCAGGAACTCGACGACGAAGCTGCGCGCGTGCTGCTGCTGCTGGTGGCTGAGGGGCGCCCGGTCGCCGGCTGCGGCGACGAAGCCCCCGCTGCGGTTCCAGCCGCCGGAGATGAGGTCGACGATGCGCTGGTGCTCGTGGTGCCCGCGGCGCCCGGTGCCGTTGCCCTCGGCCGGGCAGACGACCGTGCGATCCGCCGGATTCGCCGCCGGATAGACGATGATGCGGTTGCGCGTCGGACACTCGTCGACGTTGCGCCGCGTCAGCCGGAAGCCCGGCGTCTTGAGGTAGAGGAAGTGCAGCCGCGAGTCCTCGGGCTCGATTAGCCAAGGCTCGTTCACGCAGTGGGTCACTTCGGCGGCGCTCGCCCCGCCCACTGTGCGCTGGGCCGACTTGTCCGAGTCCAGAGAGCCCGGCACTCCCGACGGCCCGAGGCTCTCGTCGATCGTCGTCAGGCCGCCCAGACGGTCCTTCCGCCCCTCCGCGCCGGAGGACGCCGACAGTATCTGACGATTTTTATAGAGAGTGTTCAAGCGTTTTTAATTTATGCAAGTCGGTTGCATACAGTGCAAGCAAACTAATTCAAAGTAATTAGACTGGTAATGAGTGACAGCTGAATTACAATGAACTTTTAAACGAAAGAAATTTAGCGAGAAAAAAATTGGGTAGTTTAAATTATTGAAATGTTATTGAAAGCTTATACAATATACTAAAGTTATTGAAACCTTGTAGAACGATTAATTTAATTTATAGAAATTACACTAATTATTAATAATGGGCCAATCAATGTGGCTTGTTTCAAGTGCAATTTCAATTATGATTTTAATTTTACACGATAGGAGAATCGGATGAAAATTTTAATCTCTAATTAAACTAAACTTTTACCGTATATTAATAATCTGCAATGGCGCAAAGTATTTTTTATATTTTTATAAATGTGTCACTCCTAACGAACGCACAAAGTCGATTTTACTCGCGAGTTGCTGAAAAATAGCGGGTGAAAAGCTTTACGAGCTCAGCGGATCCAGTGTAAATTATGACGGAATATTAATCAAATGAAAAGTTTAATCAAGAAAAAATTTTAATTCGTATATAATTAAATGTCAATTAGTGTTCATACGTGACATTATTAATGTGACTTCGCTATCAAAGGATACAGTCTAAATTAAAATACGTTCAATATAAACAGCTCTTGAACTTTTAATTGAATTTTAGTTATTCAACCTGAATGACATTTGCCGTTTGTTCGCTCGCGCGGTACTTATTAATTTTTGCAAATTTATTCCTCAAAAAAACAGACCATTTGCATAAATTTAGCTATCAACTTAAAATTGCTCAACGCATTTTTCTCCTTCAGTATTATTCACTATCTTAAATTTAACTTGATAAGAACATTAAACAAATACATAATATTTTCAATCAAAATCGTTATAAAACGAAATAATTAAATTACTTGGCTCTTGGAAAATAAATAAAAAAATCGATAACATTATGAATGGACTGACCGAATTTTGAGATCCCGGAGCATTAGCAGGCAGCAACGGTGGGCTCCTGAGTGCGATCTCGCCACTGGTGCCCCGCAGTCTGCGCTCTTCGAGCCTGCTGAGCCTGGGCGAGTCAGAGAGCGAGTGCGAGGATCCGTGGCAGGCCTGGGCGGCCGCGGCCGCAGCCGCCGCCGCAGCTGACGGCGACGAGGAGGGCGAGGTCTGCTGGGCACCCCCAGCGCCCGCCCCACCCTCCGAACTCGCGCCACCGGCCTGGGCGGCCGTCGCCGCTGGCACGAACCTAAATTCTCCCTCGAAGAAAAAGTCCCCGTAGTCCTGGGTGACGTTCATCCGCGTCACCTGGAAGGTGAGCTCCAGACTGGCCGATGACAGGCTCTGGAAGAGCAGCCGCTCGCTCACGTTCGAGCAGAGGCAGTCCCTCGGCAGCTGCACACCCTGCCACGGGTACTCCGCCAGCCGCAGCTCGGCTATCCCCTCCGCTGTCGTGCAGTCGTTCGTTTTAATTTATTATTCTTCTTTTTTTCGTTAAAAATTATCGCTCGGTGTAATTTATCGTCCAACCGCGGGGATGTGATTTCTTTAGTGGGAGGCTCGAACAGCTTTCGCGTGAATTATTCATCGCGCGCTTGTTTCGACGGCACGGTGGTCGATTTTATTTATTATTTTTTTACGCGCTGAATAAAAGAAATCGGAACGGTCGGCTGGCGGTTATCAACACTTTATTACAATGAAAATTCAATGGTCCGATTGAAAGGCACCCAGAGCTTTTCGTCTTTCTGCAAAATTTATTGTGACCTATTGGGAAATGTGTCCACAGTAGATAAAAGATCGGGTACGGTTGGTCAGTTATACTTATTTCTCTATTTACTCCACTGGAGCTTACGCTGAAATACTAATAACACTAATGTGTACGCGTTCATGTTTTATCAACAAACTACGTATTAAACTACATATTAATTGAAACCGTAACAATTAATATTAAACTCCGTAAGTATCGGAAAAATCTAGTACTCTCTCTAATTAAACTGCATTATATTTACGCACCTCTCTAAATGTAAATGAATACTATGATTAACTTTCGTAATCCATGCCGGACAATTAAGGAATTTTTGGGCTTGATAAATTAAATCTTCTGTTCAGTAGGCAGACTGTATAACAGATTTCGAACATATTTAGAGGCTGTGACATAACGCTATATGGACATAAATCTGCTCTAAATTCTATTAAACTTTTAATCTGAGGTTATATAACTAACGCTGGGCCACTTTAGAGCCGATCTGCATCGCGAAATTGAGAGCGCCCGCCCAGCGATTTTCTTTTTTTGTCCCGTTTTAATTCTTGCGCTTTCGCAAACAGCTGCGCACGCGTCTATATGTCGATATCTTAATTCATAACGTCAAACCCTCAACACAATTTAACTATAATATGCCAGCCATCACAAATGATGCTTAATTTTCCGACAGGGATTGAATCTCGCTCATTTTTAATACACGAAGAGAAAAGTTCTAGCAAAAAATACTATACTCTTTTGTAATGCAGGGAAAAACTAGAAAAATGAAAAATTTTACTAGTATAAATGTTACTATAGTTGAAGAGTGAAAAATAACTGACCAGAATGCTTGTGGGACCTCTCGCAAGACCACCTATTGACGAGGGGGTCGATGCTGGTGCGGCACCTTCTGCCTCCAAAGGACGCCCGGGTGATGGCCAGCTCCAGCCTGCGCTCGGGTCCCGCCTCGAACCTGTAGGTGCAGCTGAGGTTGGCCGCGCCGCCCCTGCCGTAGAAGAAGACACTGCGGGGCGAGCTGAAGGTCTGGAGGTCGGACTGACCCGCTCCCGCGGCAAACACTCGGTTGCACGAGTCCGCCTCGTGGACGAACTCGTACCGCACGACGAAGCTCACCGGGTAGAGGGCACTGCCCTGGCGCAGCTCGTGCTCCAGGGTCAGGTAGCGGCCGGTGGATACGTAACTTTCGGCCATGCTGCAGGGACGTGTGTGTCGGCTGCCATTGCGCAGCAGGCTATGGTCGCACAGACGCGGTACTTCGTCCTTGCAAAACTCGCCCATCAGTGTCGCATTCTGAGGGCATTGTTCGGGCACGTTATGTTTGTCGTACAATTATCGAGAAAAATTTTTTTATTCTATACATTTTTTATCTTCAACCCGTTGAATATGTCAAAGATTTTGTACTTAAAATTTAAGTGAATTTCAGATTAAAAGAGTAGAAAAAATTTCTATATGTTTTATAGAGGCTTTTTATGGGATTAATCTCTGGGGTAGGGATTGTCTGTGATTCCGTTGTGTCAAAATAGAGTGGCTGACTTTGAAGCTATATTTTAACAATCGGCTTATGTAAATCGACTTTTTAAAAGAACCCTATTAAAAAGTCGATTTGCATAAGTGTGATCCTATAAAACCTTATACGATCACACTTTAAACATTTGGAAAGATATTAATTTTCATGCATTTCACTATAAAATTATTTTTTGGCAGTTTTTTAGAAAAGCATGGGTTTCTCATGGTTTGTGCAAAAAGCGCATTTTCCTCCGATGTTAGTTTAGTTATAAATATTGGGTGTAACGTAGATTTTCAAAATTGGTCCGAGGGGCATAGATTTCTCTTACGAAGCCTGGTGGATGTTCTCCGAACTCCACGCGATTCTTCCTCTAGTGCGACACATGCATACGAAGGACCTCATCGAGACCAGAAAAATGTAATGATGCATGGAAATTAAGTAAATATATTGATGAGATTATACTCGATATTAGAAATGAGCTAAGAATTTCTTCTTATACCAATTTGGAAATTACTAGCTTCTGATACTAATTATAGTGATTATAGTGTTAGGGCTGCTTTTAAATAAAGTTAATGCAACTTAAGCAAGTCTAATTTAATTTAGTAATTAGATCTAATTACAGTCTAAGCGCATGAGCATCTTCGATCGCATATCTACTTAAATAATTGTTTAACTTTAGACAACTTTGAGAATATGATAGAGTAATTTCATTAATATTCAATCTATTTTAAACTCTAAATTAATTCTTAATTTATTGTATTTCATCAATTCACGTTAATTAAAAAGTACATCTGATTAATTTACGGGTTCAATTTGCAACACGTAAAAGTAATCTAAAATAAAATAATGTAGTCTGAAAAAAAGAATGCCTCCTGAATTTCGTTCGCATAGTACAGTATTCATGTTCAAAAAAAAATTAAATTCTGCCGCTGTGAAAGTATCAAAGGCAACTATTATAAACAATCAAATATTTTCGATTTTTACTCGCGAATGACATCAACTACTTATCCTGCGTACACTGCAATTAAAACTACCAGAAGCTTACAAATAGTAAAAAAAATATAGAATAACACAAAGAGATATAAATAAATAAATTACATTCGCAGCGAGCACCGGGAAACTGTGTAATCGCTTTTTGAAACAAATTGTATGAATTTATATCAAGCAACTCGAGACTCGCAGTTCTAAATATAAGCCTTGCAGCATAGACAGTTCTCCGTGTAATGCGTGAACTGTTCCGAGCTCTCCTTCTGCTGTCAATTTTTCCGACACGTGGCTTCCACAAATAAAATTTAACACCTGCACCGAAAGAAAAAAAGAAGTTCTTACTGTTTTGCAACAGTAATATTAGCTAAATTAGGAAAAGAAAAACTATTTTACAAAAGCAGTAAAATTAACATTTGTTGAAGTAGATTTTACTACAGAAAAGTGGATTTGACAATTATGTAAAGCAAATTAAAGTAGATCTTACACTGCAGAAACGTAAATTTGGCTTTTCCGTAAAACAGATTCTACTGAACAATTGGAAAGTTAAAATAACGTTTAAATCTATTGTGCAAATAGTATTTGAAGTTACTTTTTTCGGTATGGTCCTAACTTAAATCTGTTTTAATTTTGAAATCAGTCGGTCGATATCAAAGTCTTTTTGGACACTGTGTAAACTTTGTAAATTGGGTGTCTGCTTTTTTTTGTTTTGGTAAAAATGCATTTTTATGTACTTAAATGCATTGATGCTTTTGCCTGTACTAAGAAAAAGTTTAAACAGATAGCCATCATCCTTGATCCTAGTTCAGTTATGGATACTGTGTGTAACGTAGATTTTCAAAATTTTGACATGGCGGTGGGTATAAAAGTAGGGTTCAATACAATTAAAATATAATTGCGAATAAGTGGCCAATCCTATGCATTTAACATTACTTTAAGGAACTCGGAGGTAGAATGATCATACAGCCAAAATATTACACGTTATCTTGCCGGTTCCAAGCCCCGATAAGTGTAGTGGGTCACTCTATCTTCCGAATACTAAAACGCTTGAAAGATTTTTTTCTTTTTCCTTTAGTAGATTAGAGCCCCTGTTATTCCGCTGTATGCATTTTATAGATTTTTGAGCGCTTTTCCATTCTGCCTTCAGGTTCATCATGCAGCGAACGTCAGCGAAAAGCCCTTAGTTCTAATTTAATTTCTTTAATGAAATCTTTTTGTTGTCAGGTCTCGTTTTCTTTTCAGGTTTATTATCCAGGAAACATCACCGCGGATCTTTTACTACTAATTTAATATCTCTATGTATTATGTATATATTTTATTTATTGCAGTTGCATAACCGTGTCTTAACTTATGCAGTTATCGAGCGATAAGTTCGTGAACATGCTTAAGCGCATTTTGCTCAAATTCTTTAATCATTCACGTGTTCTTTTGTTTTGAACGGTGAAGAATTCATCGCCAATTAATACATATTACTCAAACGGAGTTCGCTCTCAGTAGGTAAGCTCAGACGTATGAACGTGATGATGAATTTATCGGGACTAAGTTTTTTCGCTTGTATAGTTTAACTTTTTAGCTTGAACGCTTGGAAGTAGGGTGGTAATATAGGCAAGACATTACACAGATGTCTTACCGATCTCAAGCCCAGATAAATGTGGAGTCACCTTATCCTATGTCAATTTTTGGCACCTGCCTTGATTATAATTTTAGTTTATTATTAAAGTTATTTATGTTTTAGTCTATGCAATGTAGATTGAGGTGAAGTGATTGTTATCTATAGGTCAAATTTATTTGTCCAAAATAAGCTCAAAGAAATTTGTTGAATAAAAAGTATTGTACGATATTGCTGAAATAAAGCTGCGCACCAATTTTCATAGAAAAACAGTATTCCACCTACATACCTCTCTGAGGGCGGCCTGTTCGCCAACGGCGGCGGCGGCCGGACTTCCGGGCGCGACTCTCTCGCCGTTCCAGATGAGCAGCTTGACGTTGCACTCGGTGCTGGCATCAGCAGCCACTGCTGCGTGGGCAGGCTCCGCCACCGCCGCGTAGTACTTGACGAAGGCCAGCCAGACGATCTCATTAGGCCGGCCCTGGAAGTGGTAACGGCAGGTCGTGTTAGGCGGCAGCGAGTGCCGCGGATTCTCCAAAACACCCGATGTGCCCTCGTAGCTGGTTATGTGCAGGTCGCAGCGTTCGTTGTCCTTCACCACGAAGCTCGCTGTTGAACGCTCGTCCACGAAAATCACCTACAATTCCATTAGTTTCTTTCGCTTTGGTATAAGGTAAATAATGAGATCTCAGAAAAGTTGTCAGGTGAGTTATAATGGAACTATAATCCCTTAAATACTCATCTTTCTTCAGTTTCGGTGTGCCTTTTGGTGTTATCATACTGATGATATATCGGAAAACACATATTCTAGAACCTTTTAGGGCCATGTTTATATTATAAAAGTTTCAAAAAATTTTCTCAGGCGAGATCTCAGCTGAAATCATACAATCAGCATGAAACACCAAAAAGTACTCTAAAATGAGAAAAAGGTGTGTATTTAAGGAATCGTAGTTATAGTGAAATTGTAATGTGAAAAGTACTGTGTGATCTCACTTGAGATTTTTTAGTAAGGTGCAAGATGCCAGCTTGGGGAAGATGCTATAAAGCTATATCTCGTTTGTTTATAAACATGTTTCTCTGTCGTTCCGTCTGAATATGTATAACGAGTCTTTGATTACATTGCCATAGTATTACAGAATTTTCACTTTATTACTTAGTTTGTTTTCAAACATTTATTGAAATGATGGGGTTTAATCTCTCTTGTATAAGAACATTTAATTTAGGATAAATTTTGCTCAACGAGACTTCATCGAACTTGCTTCTATAATTTATAAAATGTTTATGGAATGGATAAAAAAACCTTTCAGTTATTGCAAATCATTCTTAATGTTTATTATTTCAACATTCGTCATTTATATAATGTATTTTTACATAATTTTATATTAACTTTATGTAAAATTCAAATTTTTTCCAGAATACAATTACTTAAACTATTCTTAATAAAAGCATAATAAAAAGTTTTTCAAAATTAATATGAAGAAAAGAATAAGTAAAGCTTAGTTTATAATAAGAAATGAATAAATGATAATAAACAGTTTCGCAATACTTTATAAAAGTGGTTTGTTTTACATTTAACAAACGTTCAAATGATGAATGTTGAAATAATAAACGTAAAGAATGATTTGCAATAAACAAGTTCGATGAAGTCTAATTGTCCATGTTAGTATCAACGACCGCTAAACATAAATTTTGGGTAAACTTTATCCTAAACTTAAATCTTTTTACATGAGCTATACTACATTCTAAATTTTTTACTGTCATTTCACAGTAGAGAATTTTATCAATCCACAAAATTTCATGTATTTAAATTAATACCATATGGAGAAGATGCCAGCATATTAACCAACATATTTTGCTAGTGGCATCTTATCTCAAAAATCGTGAATATATAGTCTATTTTTATTATTTTTTGGTCCAGTGCATCGTTCAATCAAAGCCGGTCCAATTTGCATGGAGGCGCACTGACTGTCCCTGCTCGGGGACGTGTGGACTCGTGCATAGGCTAAAGGCCCACTGCGCTTGGCCTTTGTCCAATGTGTAAAATATAATGAAATTAATAGAGTTTACACAACTTAATACCTTGGAATAGTTTTTGACTCGAAAATGAAGTGGAATAGTCATATATCTTATCTAATCAATAAAACTAAGTACGTATTATCCATATTTGCTAAATTGTTAAAAATGTTGAAGAAAAAATCATTAATGACTATATACTATACGTTTTTCCATAGTATTGTTAACTATGGTATTATAGCTTGGAGAGGAGCTTATAATAATGTCTTAATCCAATTAGAAACCTTACAACGGAGAATACTAAAATCATTTTAAAAAGTGATAAAAAAATAAATAGACCATTGAATATAAAAGATTCCTTTCAAATTGAATATTTACAATTACACTACTCTGAACTTCAAAAACACTATTTAGATTCAACTATAGTATTGCTAGAAATAAATCCTTAAATCTACCTAAACACACAAGTCCATAAATTTTCAAAATAGTGAATATGTGGCTATGAAACTATTTAACAATTTACAGAACGAATTCAAAATATTAAATGCTACAGATAAAACTAGATTAAGAAAGAAAATTATATTTTGATTCAAAAATCGTTGAAAATATTTAAAAACTTGTTGATATTTATATTAAACATGTTTTGTTGAATTTATAAATCATTTATTCTAAAAATGGTAGGTGCAATAACATACCATCACTGTTAATGTTAATGCTAATTTTAAGGTAGTTATAAGTTAGTTGTAGATCCGCCAGACCTATGTACAGGTAATTTATTGCAATATGTATGCAATTTTATCGATTATTGTAAAATAACCTGATGTAAACTATAATGTATATTATACTCTGGAGTAAATAAATAAATAATGTTAATTATATATAAGCCTAATATTACAATGCTAATTTTTATAATTGATTGAAGATTATTTGAAAATGCCACGTTTAAATGACTTGTAAAAATATTACATTTTATACGGGTGCGTAAGTGAATTTTTTGCGTCAGGAGACGTTTTTTTTATATGAAACCGCATTTTTCTTCGCGAGAGCCGCAAAACGCATACAAACATGCGTGTTTGAAGTTAGAGAGGAGAAAACGTAATTTTCCGAGAAGTAAATAAAATAAAAAAGTAGTTTGTATTTTGAACGTAATCATACGTAAATTAAAACAGTAGTCAAATTTATCTATTCCACGTTTGTGTAAACTTTTTATTTTAATTTTTTTTGCTTGTGTTTTTACTCGTCAATATACATATAGTGAAGTGCGATTCAATTTATTTGCAAAATTTTTCTAATGATCGTTTTTTAATAAACTTAAGTAAACTTAAGTAAGTAAGTTAAGTTAAGTAAGTTAAGTAAGTAAGTAAACTTAAGTAATTCAAAACAATTTTTTGATCAATTTTTTTCGCATTAGTGTATTAGTAAATTAAAAAAGTTTGTAACCATTGTTAAAAAAGAATAAGTGCATCTGGTATGATGAGATATAATTTCACTAAAAAAGCGGCGACGTATTGTGTAACAAATGAAAAATTTACTGTCACGAAGATTTAGTGAAGAGATTATGCATTTGCGGCTTATCCTTAGACGAGATTTGTAAAATATTAATGGCATGATAGGCGTATACGCCTATTAATTTATATATAAATTAATCCAATTACGTTAAATATTTCGTCACTTATTATACATAATTCTCTTTTTTTATTTAATTTGCTGGTTTTGAATTCGGCTAAATAACGAATTACCCGACACTGTCTAAATTTCTTTTATAATTATTCATAAATTATGTGCACATGATATTATATTCCATAACACATTCACCATTCTCGCAATTAAATTATACACGGTCTGTGCAATTTCTGTGCATAACATACGATATTATTTTGGTTTAGTTAGAATTG
This sequence comes from Sycophila sp. Sp_5, assembly GCA_018906775.1. Classification (NCBI taxonomy): domain Eukaryota; kingdom Metazoa; phylum Arthropoda; class Insecta; order Hymenoptera; family Eurytomidae; genus Sycophila; species Sycophila sp. Sp_5. Next base: position 528,031 of record JACCID010000033.1, read on the forward strand.
AACGATAACTCAATTAAACAGTTATAATAATTGATATTGTAGCAAGCGTTTCATTGTTAATTACATCCTTATAACGCAAAAGCCTATATTTTGCTTTTAATATTAATTAATTTTAAAAATACAGTTTAACGAGCTTATAACTCATTGGCATTAATAAAATTAAAAAGAAAATGAAAGCTGCTGACCTGAACTTCAAGTTCGAAGCCGGGCAAAAACGAGAGCGGCACTGGGTGGAATGGATTGTCGTAAGGGGACGTGTGAAATTCAAGAAGCATGGTGTCGTGGCTGCCAACGATATCCGGCACCGCATCGCCTCCGCATAGCCTCACCAGTACGCGATCGGAAGTTGATCCTCCGTCGTACACCGTCAAGTAGTCCTGCACCTTGTTGCACTGATCCCACACTCTGCAATCGTTCACCATAACATTATCATTTTTTTAAAACGAACAAAAAATATATTTACATTCTTCGTTAAACAGTGATAATTGCACTGCTACTCAAAAATTGATGAGTTCATTTCATTGTATATTAATTCGTACACGCTCTGCGTTTACCGTAGCGATAGATTATTTAATAATTTGTCTACAGAGTAATCGGATTACAAACGTGCACAAATATATAAACCTCATTATCTTTCCGATATTCCCAATATTATTTAAACATTCCGCGTAAATAATCGTCCAAGGTAACGAACAAAATAATGAAATGGCAAATTATCGCACGGATTTTCCTGTAATTCACAAAAAAAATAGTATAGAAATTTGCCAAACTGCAATAAATCAAGAAGACACGAAACTGCGGTACTGCCAAGAGAAACACAGACTCTCCCCTTGCTCCCAACAGCGAAACGGAAAGCTAAACTATCAATCTTTAAACACCCAGATCAATCTCTCTGAACCACCCTCACCACCGGCAAAAAAACCCTCCACGCAATCCCAATTTGCACCTCGCGCCATTCGTTGGCGAGCAAAAAAAGAGGTCGGCCCGAGTCGGTCGATCGTCGAAAAGGCAGCAATCACGGCTCGCGCTTTGCAGAAACGAGTGCAAATTGGATTTGACGCGAGAGAGGGAGGGTTCGGCCACTATACCGACCTTAGAGTTCGCTGGCTCGTGTCGTACTTGTTGACTTGGTCCTTGATGTGTATCTTGTGGCTGTTACGCTGACTGACCGCCAAAAGGGCTCGGTGTCCCGGGGGCGCGCGCTTCTGCTCCACGCGATAGTAGCAGGTGACGTTGCGCGGGTAAACACCCGGGTAGTTGGGCGATTGGAGTCGACAGGCGCGCGTGTCGCACCTGCAATTTGAAGCCGGGGATGGCGCGGGGCGTAGCCCCTCGCGCCGCGGCCTCTCCGTTAAACTCTGCGCGACACTGAACCTCCCCCTCCGCCCGTCCCCGATTCATTAGCCGTCCTGCGCTTTTGAGGAATTGCCAAAAAAAACATTGGAGCCCAAACAAAAATTTTTCTCCCAACGCCGGACCGCGTTCGAGTTTTTTTATGTCGAGGGGGTAGAAGTACCTTCTTTTTGTAGCTGGAATTGTGGACGATGTTTAATTATTGAGTCGAAAAGGAGGCGGCTGTGACGTGGATTAAGGAGGGATTATGTGTATTCTCAAGGGTGAAAGAAAAAAAGTAGCTCTGAAGTTGAATAGTCCGGATTTAGCATGCAAAGACAACGTCTGCCCGCGGCAGCCACTTTGCTTTTTCTTTTTTACTAGCGTAAAAAATTCTGGTTAATGTATTTTTTTACGATTTCGTTAGTGTTTTATGAATTCTAAGGCGTTCGAAGGATAATTCATGTAATCGGAATATAATTTCCAATGATTGGCATAGTTTAAATTGTAATTGTATTTATAAGGATATTTCTATATTTTCACGTAATGCGAAACTTTACGAAAATATAAAATTATTAATATATACGGGTTCAGATATTTTTAAATTTGAAACGAAATATAATATCTTCAATTTTTCACGTTTCCAACCTAAATTCTACAATAAAATGATCGATACCCAACACAAAAATATTCATTTCATTTATGTAGCTTCCCATGGACGCATATAACAGTAGGATCAATAAAAAAATGATTTGTAGATAATACAGCACGACTTATCAATGAATATAAATGATTTTTCCTAAGATTCTACACGTGAATATAGTATGGATAACTGCAAAGTTACATTAATTAAATACATTAAACACCTATCAGCGTAATTTTCATTTTAAAATGGCCTTAAGAGCTTTTTAAAAATTAGGCGCGTACATAGTGGTATATATAAAGCTTCGCGGATTTTGTATCTTCCATACTCACGATGTTACAAATTTGATTTTTTATACAAGCTTTCTCTAAAAAATTATTAATTTTAATACGACGAATAAATATACGATTTAGAATCTTCCATTTAATTACGTGAGGTTTGCCTTATATTGAATTTTCCCGTGTCATTTTTATGAAAGAAACATTCGTAAAAAAAATTCCTTCTCAATCTTTCTTGACGACTCTCCTAAAGATAATATTGCTTCTTTAAGAAATTTTGCGGGGAACTTCATTTAAAGTTTATTTAGTCTACAATTTCGCAGAATTTGCTCGAGTCGCGTTTTTTGACGTAATAACGATGTTCTCTAGAAAATTGAGTTTGTACTTGTTACTTCTCGCGCGATAATTTACAACAAAAGCAATAATATTTTATCATACATCAAAATGTTTTATATGAAACACCGACAAAAATAACTTCAAAGTGTTACATTGAAAAAAAAAATGTATAAAAACAGTTTTAAAAAAATGAGTAATATAATTAATTAGTTAAAAAAATAGATTATAAAAATGTTTAAAGATATCAACCTCGACGTCGTCAAGCTTTTCTTTGGCGGCTTTCGCTTTACGTAAGATGGCAACCAGTCTAATCCCCAGCGCAAGACGCGAATCGGTCCAGGGGCGGTGTTGGGGTCGCGTCCCCGGCCCCAGCCCCAAGAAAGCCCCACTGACCTCGTGAAAACGCGATCGCAGTAAGTGGCATTGACCAGCTCGCCCCGCCAAGTGCTCATACTGCTGTTGCCGTACCTGAGGTGTGCCTCGCTGCGCTTCAAGAACTTGTACGACAGCTTGAAGTCGAAGTTGTATTCGTTGCCCTGCGCACGCCAGGGCGATTAGTCAACTGGGCTCCTCGCGGACCAAAGGCGGGTGCAGGGGAAGAGGAAAGCGACCCCACGGTGAAATCCCCGACAGAGACGGAATCGCCGATTATCCATAATCAGCGTCGCTCCGTCGTCCCTGCGAGCCGCGCCTCCGTTCGTACTCGTTTGCGCGTTCATTGTTTATTGCCAATTACCAAATGAGATTTCGAGCTCCGACTCGTCGCCGCTCTCGCATATTGTTAATGAGGATACGGCGTTACGGCAATTAAAACTGAAGTATATCGCCCGGTGGAGAATTCGAAAGAGTCTGCGGACGCGACGGTGTGGCCCTTTCAAATTAACTGCGGACTCGGCGTATTTGCACGAGCAATATTTACACGAGTGCGAATGTTTTTTTTCTTTTTTTTTGCTTCGCTTTCCGTAAAATGTAATCACGACTTTACTTTTTTAAGCTTTTTTATCGCCGCGAGAACACAATTTGCGCGGGAGAAAGGGAGTTAATTAGTTTTTTTTCTTTCATTTTTCATCTCTTTTTCATTGTCGTAAGAAAAATGTTGAATTTTAATAAGCGCTGCAACCTCTGCAAGAGCGCAGTTACATCCTCGAAAAAGGGAATGAGTTCTTTTTTTTTAAATATCAAAAAAACACGAATTTAGCCAATTTTGTTTAGTGTACAGAATTATTTCCAAAATGTACTATATTGCTGAAAAAAATTACAGCAGAATTTAGCAACTTTTATGTTTATCCGAGTGTCCACGCAGATATTAATTTTTAAAAAAAAACTTTTTTTCTCCGCGCATAGTATAAAAAAAATATGTACATATACGTATTCTTCTTTAAACAGTAAACTGTATTGCTGTCCGAAAAAGATTTTCCTTCCAGTCCATTTGTAAAAAAAAAATAGAAGGGTACACACAACCAATGTGGAGCGCCTCGGCGTTTTTTCCTTTGCCTCCTCTCGCGGCCCTCATTACGATTTAGCGCGTAATGAACGTTAATTGAAGCAACAACTCGCGTGGCACAATTAACGCGCGCGGATAAGAGGAGGCCCGGGCGCCCGTCTAACGTTCCCGCTTCGAAGTAGGTCTCGGCGGCATGAGGTCCGGGCATCCCCGTCCCGCAGCACCCGGTGCACGAAGCTTGTCGGAGACCGACCCCGATTCTGGCGCTCGCCTCTGCCAATGAAGTAATTGAAAATTCAAACGAAACTCATATTGACGCCCTCCTCCCCCGAGAGGGAGCGATAAACACCGAGACGTCGTAATGGATTCCTCCGCGGGGTCGAAAAAGGAGCGGAGGGCTGGTTAAGTGGAGCGGACCGGGACGAGCCCACAAGGATAGGGATGGTAGACGACGCGCTCGGAGTGATGGAAGGGCGGATGTGCGCGCGGGGACCGGGGAGATAAGTACCTGACCGGGCAGCCGGGACAGATAGAGAGTCAAGTTGATGGAGCGGGTCTCGCTGTAGTAGACCGTGTAACCCCAGGCGCTGCCGCACCACTGGCCCCCCGTAGCCGGCCGGCCCTCCTCGTTTATGCTCATGTAGCCGTTTGGACAGCCATCCGAGGTGAAGGAGAGGAAGCGGCCCACCGTGAACGTATCGAAGGTCAGCTGCGAAGAATCCGAAAGAGAAAGAAAAGCGTGAGAACTGAGGGGAGCGACAAAGGCAGCCATGTGCTTGTATGTACGTACACGCATGTATACATGTACATGTGTACACGATAGAAGAGTCGGGGCGGTAAAAATCAGCCTACCCTTCTTCCGCGTCCCTTAAGTCTTATCGAGCTGCACTTCAGTTTGACTCGCGCGTTATTAATGGCCTCGTAAAAGTGGCGTAAAAAAAAGAGTTCGATGCACCCCGCACGATGTAGCCTGCGGTTCCGCGCGTATACGACCGGCCGGCATCGAACTTTTTCTCCACGCCGCTGCTACATGGACTCGGTTCTTTTTTTTGCTTTATGACCCTCGTGTGCAGCGGCACTCGAGATTTTTTTTCGTCTTTAAACTGCTTGGTATACGCGGCGGGAGCTGCGGTATTGCGAAAATAATTTAGTGCTCGGCCGGCGGAATCCATAAAACAAATTACGCGGATTGATGTAAATATGAGGGGCGCCGGACGTGCAGCAAAAATTTCCAGTCCGTCACTTCTTTGCGAAGGCGCGCGCCTCCAAAGTGCGCGATCGATCGAATTGAAATTTTTAAATTTACATGAATGAAAAAGTAATGGAAGAGAAGAGGCGGCATTAAACGACCCTCGCGACGAGCCCGGGATTCTTATAATTCAAATGATCCACCATTCAAATCGCCCGGTAAAAAAAATGCCGTGTTATCCCGCTCGCCGCGGCTCCTGAATTTTAACGAGATTGAAAAGGACAACCCGCTCGTCTTCCCTCGTAAAAGCTGATTGTGGACGCGCAGAGGAAGCGGGAGAGAAAAAAGAACGAGAGGGGAGCGAACACTATTTATCCATAAAATGTAAGGGAGCAAGTTTTCCTTTATTATTTCACGAGATTTCCGCAGCAACTTCGACATCTGCAGAACAATGCATAATTGAATCGGCCGGGAGTTTTAAAGAGACGTTGAGGGTTTCCGAAGTTCTATATTACTTAAATTCGTAATATAATTGTAAATTTTCATTTTTAAGGAACGTCGCGTCGCCCCGAGGATTTTATGTAAAACAGCCGCCTCTTTTCGTTGCATAGGTAAATAACAAATTTCTCGATATTTTTCGATGCGATTGCCATTCTTTTATTATTATTATTATATCTTCTGACTTGTTTTGAACGGAGCAACCATCGAAAATCCACGTTTACGGATCTTCGAGTTTATGAACTTCGATGTTGACAAAATGTGCAAGCTTTCGCGTTGAACGTTTTTCTTCTAATTTATTCCAATAAAAAACAAGAAGAAGAAAAAGAGCAGCAGTCGATATTTCTCATGAATAAATTTTGATATTAAAACGAATACAAATTCCTCCAGGTGGCATTCCTTTAAATAAAGCTCACCGTACAGACAGACATTACCGTCGAATCTGAGCTTTTAAGCTCACTGCAAACCGAAAACTCCACTCGAGTGTGAATCTAAAGTTTTGCCTCATAAAGTTATTTAATTAATTAAACAAGATGGCCCGAAGGACAAAGTACCTGTACAAGATCACCCAAATCTTGACCAGCGGCGGTGAAGTTGAGATGACAGAGGAACGGCAGCCTCTCCTCCCGTGGTCTGCGAACCTGCAGCTCGTAAGTCCGACCCACATCCCCGTATAAAGTGCGGTTGCAGGCTGCACGCAAGAAAAGAATAAAGAGGATCAACTTTTGCCCCATCTTTTTGAGAAACCTCCGCATCTCCGCTTGATTGCCTCTGATAACCGATATATATATAGCCAACCTTTCCCTCCGCTCGGGTTTCCTCGAGCGCGTGGATTAATGGCCTCGCGGAAAGCGGGCGGTTAATCAAAAATTTCGTAATCAATTTTCAAAGCGCCCCATTGGCCAAGCTCGGATATTCGCCGAATTAGTCACGACCGGCGTTCAACCGTCGGATTACGCATTGAACGAACTCTCGCCCGGACGAAGGAAGTTTCGGGTCGCCTCGCGAGTTATTCCGAAATGAAAAAAAAAAGCAAAAAAAAAATCGCAAGAGAGTCATATTTTCCGAAAAACCTGGCGGGACACTTATGCATTATTCAGCGCGCACGACCTCCCCGTCCCGTGCGTACTTTAATAAAGCGCGCGAAAAGAAGTCGCGAGCGCGCCTATATCAACAGCGCGACTCTGGCCCCCGGTGCACACACGCCCAAGGGCGAAATCCGATTTTCGCGATGTTTAAAAGCGCGGTATTTCCGCGCTCAGGCCGCGCCCCCGCCTCCGCACCAGAGGCAAAAAAAGCGGTCGGAGTCGTTCGAAAAAAAAGAAAAAAATCGTTCGCGCACAGAGAGACCGTGATTTTATTTTTTTTTCGTTTTTTTCTCCGCCTCCTCCCTCCCGAAGTAATCAAGAAGGGAAAAGGAGAGAATGGCGCGTTCTGATTTCGTGCGACTGCCGAGGAGGAGGTGCACGCGCTGGAATGAAAATATACGTCCGCCGGGGGGGTGGCGGGGCGAGGGGGTGGCCGTGGGCAGGTAATTAATTTTCGATACGTCGGTAGTTCCGCGAGTTGTTCGCCCAGCCGGGCCGCCTGGCAAAAGTGTGCCGTGCAACTTTTGCCCCCCGGACTATTTTGCAGCATTAGCCGGACAGTTCGCCCCGGCGAAGTTTACAGGTTTTCGGATTAAGTCAAACACGTCCTTTACGCGAGTTTTCAACTATCGGTCTATTATCCGCTATTAGCGCTGTTAACTCTGTCAACTGTAACTTTGCTATTAAAAGTTTATGTATTCACGGGTTCTGATGTAACCGCCAGGCTATTTATGATGCGCACGCCAAATTGGAAAATCGAATTTTATTAACGCCGCGAGCTTAGTGATTCCATCAGGACGAACGGTCGAAGAAAATGTTTATTATTACATTGAGATCCTAAGATTTACAGAGACCAACGCGTTGAGTTTATTTTTAAAAAACCGCGGGTCATTGGATTTGCAAATTCCTTGCTGTAATTCGCGGACCTAATTTTATGCGCAATCATAAAATTAGAACTGCACAAAAATTCGAATAGCAATTGAGTTTGCCTTCGTTAGGGATGAAATTGCTACGGCGAATTATGCAGAATTACATGCGCAAACTCAATTCGTCTCATTATAGCGGGCAGTTTAAATTTATCATTTTTAATTGTCCATCTTTCCTTCGGCGCGAGTAGCTCGAAAAACCAAATTTAAAATAGAATAAATCAATATAGCGCTTATACATTCACCGTTAAATTTTATCAGATTAGAATAAATAAGGTAGAACGTGGCTTTAAAACGTAAAAGCTCAACTCGTTATTTCCTCGGCTGCACGCAAAACCAGTAATTACAATGCTTAGGCGATGAAAGCGATCAGGAAAGCTCGCGAAGCGTCACAATCATAACAAACCGACCCTCCCCGCAGCACAGGACTAGCGCATCCGCATAGCTCTAAAACTAGTCGGTCGGCAACACATACCGCAACGCGAAAGAAAAAGAAAGCGATTCTCGAGCGCGAGCCAGAAGCATAACCCTTTCCCATCCGCACTTTCTCTCTCTCCACCCGACGCTGTAACCCCCAAGGTACACCCCCGCACCGCAGCAAGAAGAAAAAGCCACCGTCGTGCGGATCGCATACAAGAAATACTAACGGGTGCAGTAGACGGGCTCGTCGCTCTTGTCCTCGCAGTCGTTCTCGCCGTCGCAGAACTTGTCCTGCGCGATGCAGAGGCCGTTGCTCCTGCAGCGGTGCTCGCTCAGCCGGCAGGAGGCCGCGGCCCCCCGGGCGGGCTTGCTCGGCGGCGACTCGGGCCCCTGGGCGGCGGCCGCGCCGACGGCAGCGGCCGCCAGGGCGGCGAGAGCGGCCCCGACGAGCAGCAGCTGCCGCGGCGACATCCTCGTCGCTCAGCTCCCGGCCCGCCAGCCCGTCCTCGGCGCCTCCTCGACCATCGCGCTCCCGTATCCCCCGCGCGGCTCGCTCCCTCGCTCGCTCGCTCTCCGGGCGCCCACCGATCGATCGACGCTCCTCTCGCTCGCTCTCCTTCCGTCTGCCGCTGGCGCGCTGGCTCGGCCCTCCCGCCGCTCAGTGCAGCGGCGCGCCGCTGGTCCAGGAGTCAAGCCGGCCAGGTTCGCCCGGGTGAGGCCACCGGCGACGGCATCGCTCGGCGGGGCGGCGCGAGGGCGCGCGCGCGCCCCTTCGTATACCGGGAGGCCCGCTCCGCGTCCGGGGCGACGGGGAGTGAGGCAGAGGGCGAGCGTCGACGGCCTGGCGGCGGGAAAGAGAGGCGAGAAAGGAGAGGGCGGCACGCACTCGCTTTCTCTGTCGCGCGCGCGCGACGCCTCGGCACGCAGTAGTGTGGATCTGGCGCAGGCCCGGCGCTCACTAGGCGGCCGGGGGTTGCTGCTCCGCCGCTGTAGCTGTAGCAGCAGCAGCCGCCGCCGCCGCCGTCGTCTGGGGAGGCAGGCGCGCGCAAGCACCCCTTCCTCCGGCTGGCGCGCGCACGCTTCACCCCCTTCGACTCGCCCGGAGCTCTCTTCCCGTCTACTCTGCACACCTACGCACACCTACACACGCGCCATATACAGCCGTGCACCTACACATGGACGTACGCCAACACGGAGGTACCTGCACATATACAGACGCTGGGGAGAACCACGCCGCTCGGCCGCATTTTTATGTACACTGCTCCTCCAGCTTTTCCATCCCTCTTCTCCCGTCTCCTTTCTCTATCTGACTTTCATCTCTTTCGCATCCTTTGTGGGTGTGCGCGAGCGCGGGCGCGCGCCGCTGCGTCCTTTTTTATTTATCATTTCGCTTTTGCGCGGGTATAAATCTCGATGCGGAAGGCTGACGCGAGACTTTTCTCCGGCGCTCCTTTTTTCGCCGCGGCCGGGGCTGGCTTTTTCGTGCAGGATGTTTGCGCGAAGTGGAAGGAGGGTGGCTCGTCTGTTTTTCGGGGGCGGCCGGCGGCCCTGCAGACGCGAGCGTCTTGCCTCTCCTTCCCTCCCCCCCCCCTCCTCCCCCGCCGCGCGTTCGTATTGAGTGAGGGACGTTCCAGATTTTACAGTCTGTTTCTCATTAAAAAAAATTATTATTTCGACGAGGCGCTTTAAGCGGCAATCCGAGGAGCCGCCGCGACGAGCGATGGATATTGCTGCATTTGTCGGCGACGCGCCGAGTGGCCCAGTTGCGTCGTCGACGACGAGATGCGCTCGTACAAGAGGGGTTCGGGTGTCTGATCCTTCAGACTTTACCGCGCGGCAATTTTTTTCCGTCTTTTTTTATGCGTATGTAGTCTGTGTGCATCCTTTTTTTATACGCACTTTTTTTTATAATTTCGAGGTCGAGAACCGTATGGTCGGTGCTCTCCCATTTATTAGACGCACAAAAACGGTTACTTTAATATAAATGGGAAAAACGCTGATGTAAAGCTAAGTGAATTCCGCGCTGAATGGGCTCTCCTTTGCAGATGCAATTTTTCACGATGAAAAAAAGGAGAGAGAAAATAGTGTGTCCGAAATATAAGGGATAATCAAAAATCTATCTTTCCGTTCATATAGTGGCGGTAGGAAAATGCGCTTTACGCGCATATCAACATTTTATCTCGCGCTAGCTTGAAGCGACCAATTTCGGTATGGCAGGTAGGGGGGGGGGGGCTGAACTGCGTAAAAATTTTACCCCGGCACGCGACGCGTAACGAAGTGACTCGACACTTCCTTAGATTTAGACCCTAGCCCCGGAAGTTTTATCAAATTTAACGAGCGCCGCCCCGGGAATATCGCCGGACCAATTTGTTAAATATTCAATTTCCGCCCCGCAGTCGGATAAAATAAGAAGAGAAAGGAGAAATCCATCTCCACCCTCGATACACCCCCGTCGAAAATTGGTTTATTCAGAGGCGAACCCCTCGCGGGGCGTCCCGAAATCAGAGCGAGCGATTCGATAAACTGAAAAGGGACCGGTGCGGGCGGGGGGTAGAGCAGGCGGAATTCAAGACATTTTGTCATCTTCGCCGGAAGCCAACCCGGAGTAACGTATGAAATGGCATTTTCGCGCGAGCGAGGGGGTGGGAAAAAGATTGCGACGCGGTAGCGGCGGTCGTTCACTTTAAAGCGGGGCCACTCTTCATTTTTAGCGCGCCGCGCCACTGAGTGCCTCCTGCGGAACTCGCTCGACCATTTTCCGCGACTCGCGGAAAGAAAAACACCACCGACTCGACCCACTTCCATCAATCGCTCGGCTCCGATTAGCTTCGCCCGGTGCGGTACGCTAGCAGTGGTTCACGATGGCAACGATAAATTTTCCTCGTTTTTTTTTATTTTATTCTTTTTTTCTTGTACTCGCCACTTGAGAAAAAGTCGTTATCGGCATACACGAAGAGCGGGAAGGACAATATTTACCGAGAGCCACGTGCAAGATTGAAAGGAACCTGGGATCCTTTGTCAATCCGGCGGCTCGAACGCCGCTGGGGGTAATTTGTGTTCTATGAAATTTTTAAGGACCTTTAAGAGAGGAATCCGTCTTAAGGATCTCGATTTTGCGGGCGCGTGAATCTCGCCGCGGAGAGTCCCGATGAAAAGGGCTCATTGCTAAAATAATAGAACGAGCCCCGCGTCTTGGGATTGAGCGTAATGAAGCTCGCGGAGTGAATTGGTCGTGTGTATAAAATACGAGGCGCAATTTAGCAAAATTAGCCAGGCGCTCTAATGTTACTTTGGCAAGTGGCTCTGGGCGAGAGGGCAATTTATGTCACATTAGCAGCAGCCTTCCGGCACGTGATGCATTTAAGTGTATTATTAAGGATTGTACCGTTAAAAAATATATAAAAACGCATACCAATGATGAATATTTGAAATTAGCGGAATCGAGACAAAGTCTAAAAGCTGATTCTGGAGATGTTATTCAGAGATATTATGTTAAATGTGATGCCAGCCGGATATAGAAATGAAAATCGATTATAGATCTGAGGATAGAACTGAAAATTGAAGTCGATTAAATATTTATAAATGTAGTTAGCTTTATCGGCTATTTCTAGAGCCTCATAAAAGTGTTAATAATATTATTCACCTAACAAGGGAGGTACAGAGAAAATCTGTATACACTCGAATTAAGAATATTGTAGTTTCACAGACAGATAAAAAAGATTTAATTATCTTAATTTATCGATTTAATTAAACCGTTTAATTTGAAACTTCTATTAACAAATTGTTTTTTCAATTTAGATCTTTCCTGATTAATTTACAATAAAAGTCAGTTAAATATTTAGCAGCCTAATTATTTAACAATCTCCACTAAATGTTTCAGCTACCCGTTATAGATTAAGAAAAAAAAGAAAGCACTAAAAAAAGCTTATATAAAATCATTGGATTACAGCAATTTTCCATTTAGAAATGTCCTTTAATTCGATAATGACATGAAAAAATTACGTTAATCTAGAAACGATATATTTAGAAATTCAATAATCGGTTTAAACAAAAACGAATAAATCCTCTTCCGGTCGAACAATCAAAAAGACTAAAAAAAAGAAAGAAATGCTGGAATAATGCAGCGCATAAAGAATGGAGCTTTCGATGAAGTCGTGAAAATGCCACGAACGACAATGCAGTGGTAGGACGTAAGAATACGATACGATTGACCATTGAGGAAATACATTTTGAAAAATTGGCAGAGCCGAGGTCCCTCTCGGGCTATTGGCGCGGCCGTCGTGCGGATCTTAAATCTCTTTTGAATGCGCGACTATAGCTCGACAGTTTATCTCGCCAATTGTGCGCGAGATTTATTTTTTTGCGGCCCTGCAGAACATGACGGATCTGCCAGATAAGGAACTTTTTTCCCCCGTCGCAAGAAGGCATGAGCTTGTTTTTTTTTTATCCGATCGAAGAACGTGATTTGGGTAAGTCGATATAGTTTCGCGTCGTCGAATTCATTGGGGAAAATATTGAAACGAGCGAATGCGATTATCTAAATGACTTTTCTTGTCTATACACGTTTCGGACAGTGGTAAATTATTGGGTTAAATTAAAATAAAGTTCTTCCCAATTAACGGAGATGAAGTAAAGATTTTACGATAATAAAAAGTCGCCCACATTGCATTTTTAGAATAATTCATTAAATTCTGTCAATTGAAGCGAATGAAATTTATATGATATAAAACGAAAGAGGAAGACGAAATTTTTCATTTGAAATATAAAAAAGAGACAAAATAAAAGAAAGAATTTTATTATTCGTTTCAATATTTCTCTATCGCGTGACAAATAAATAACACGCTGAAATAGTAACTGGAGAAATGTGAATATGACGGCCGGATAAAATCGTTGGACAATTAAATTAATTAAATTAACTGAAATGGACAACGTGCCCTCGTTAATTCGTTCACTTTTCATTAATAAGTCAAAGCAACATTTCTTTTATTTATCATCCACATTATCCTAAGAGCGTGGAAAAAATCGAAAAAATTACGATAAATCAGAGGTGCTGCCCTATCGTGACGTACGTACATAAATAAATAAGCAATATATCCGCTAATTAACAATACACCGCAATCAGTAAAGTAGCCCTCGCGAACAAATACAGTCGCGCAGTAAATAAATCATGAAAATTAACTAACCCGAGATAAATGAATGAAAGACAACTATCATTTAGAAAAGATGCGCAATCAATCATCCCAAGCATTTTCATTAAGCGGCCACACTATATACATACAGTATAGACGCGTCCGCGTCCTGTACGCGCAGCAAAAGCACTGCGAGGCGCCTGAGCGGCAGGCATCCCTTCTTACGGGCGCGGCGCCATCTTCGCTGGCCGCGCAATCAGTAGTGCTCGGGAGTTCGGGAGGGCAGCTACCGGGGGGGTCACGTCGTTCGATTTCGTCTCGGCCCAATATGCCTTTCTCCTCGGCAGGAGCGACTAAGCGCGCGCCGAGTGAGGTTATGTGCGCGGCCGCGGCACCATCAACAAGCACCACCACGAGGACGACGCTGCGGACGGCGAGGAGAACGACAGGATCGTCCGGGCGGAAAAGCGTCGGATAAAGCGACTCGACGTTCATCGCCAGAGACCCGCGTCACGCAGGATGCTCGGCTACGCGCTCGGTGGGCTGCTGCTGCTGGCCCTCGGGGGCCTGACTCAGGACCAGGGCACCAGACCCTGGTACGAGACTCTGCCCGCCGTCGCTATGGACTACAAAGTCTACATCGATCCTGGCAAGGAGGACTGCTACTTCCAGTTCGTCAACCCCGGCGCCACCTTCTACGTCAGCTTCCAGGTACTGCGTGTGCTTTGACCCTTCGAAGCGAAGGCTCTTTATAATTCGTCTTCTTTTTTATTTTATTTTATTTTGTTTTTTTAATGACTTATGAGTGATTACGTGCAGGAAAAAGCGCTCGCCGGACTTTTATCTCAGGCTTATCTTTTTCTTCAATGCGTACTTTAGGCGCGATTTCGTTATTACGAATTTAAGAGGCTCCAGCGTAATCTCGGGTGTCTATTACCAACTTGGGAGGAACATATGGTACAGGCGCAGGAGAAACAGCTGTTTTTGAAAAAAATCTCTGCGTCGCTTTATAAGCGAGGCGCATGAACGGAGCGAGAGCGACACGTATACAAGTCCGCCAGGATTGTGAAAGTTGGGCTCGCGCTGGTGTTATACTTGCTCAGCTACGAGTGTTACTTACGTGGGAAAGTAATACTTTTTTTTCTTTTCGGTCTCCTTCATACGGATTTTTTTTTCGACGCAATTCTCCAGTGTTATTGCAATTTCACGTTAAATGTTTAATTTATCGCTTTTATTGTAATAACTTTTGTTTATTTGTCTTTTATCAGGCACGCTTTTCTTTGCGCAATCACTGTTGATATAAAAGAGTGTAAATTTTAACAAGGCTGTAAAGGGGAAATGAAAATATTGTTTAACCATTCTTTCGTTTTGTAACTAAATAAATTAAAATTTCTTCACCAAGTTATTGTTGGAACATACAATCATTTTATTTTTGTATCTTTTAAAATCCTCTTAAGAATTAATTTTTGTTAAGGTACTACGTGGTGGAGATGGAAAAGCTGGCTTTGCCGTAAGGAATCCAACTGGAGAAATTGTACACCCGTACCAATGGAAAGCAAATTCAGATTATCAAGACTTGTCACAAAACGGTGGCTATTACAGTGTCTGCGTGGATAACCAGTTCTCAAGGTTTGCTGGAAAATTGGTCAATCTGTACATTACAGTTATAAGGTAACTATTTCCCGCTTATTTTTATCTGATTACAACAAATTACTTGTTTTTGAACTTAATAATCATAAAAATAAATTTTCAGGTATGATCAGTGGGAGAAATTTGCTAAAGAACTGGAAGATATGAATCTTTCGGTTGAAAATGTTACGGTAAGAATAAATGAATATTATCTTATAGTTTCAGTTTTTGATAAGAAATATAATATTTCTTTCTTTTCAGAATACTTTAATGGGTGTAGAAAAGAATATTCATGAAGTTCTTCAAATGCAACATTTCAGTAGAAGTCGTGAACAAAGAGACTACAATTTGCTTCTTGATAACAATGCATATGTTCAAAATTGGTCTTTATTGCAAGTTGTAGTGATCATAGCTACTACAGTTTTGCAAGTTTATTTCGTTCGTAAATTATTTGATGTGAAGCAATCTGGGTACTCCAAATCACGTATTTAAGTGTAAAATACGTGCAATTATAATTGACTAAGACCAAGACGTGTGATAAGATTAATTCTGCCTAAATGTGTAGACTATTTTCAAGACTTTCGCAAAAACTAGTACAATTTCCCTTACTTGTTGTACTACATTACAAATTCTTTTAAATGTTTATATTATTTTAAAATATGTAAAACTGCAATGTTAATTGCATTTATTTCATATTTATTGTATACCGCAAGTATGCAGTATTTTTTTATAAAATGGTTTTATTCCATTTTTTCCTTCAATTTTCATTGACTTGTACTTAGATTTTTATAAAGTTAAATGTAAGATTTACTGTTTATACAAAAAATAAATCTACTTATATTTATAAAAAAGAGATTATATTAAACAGTTTACATTTTATGAATGAATTTATAGATAAACACAACAAATAAATTTACATGTACTTTTGTTACAAAAAAATTATTTTGCGCATTTTTATTTGCATAAATTAATTATTTACATTGACTGCATCCGCGTTAAAAAAAGTAATCACATGTCACTTGAGCGTTAAAAAGTAATCGTTTACGTTCGCGTGCGGCTCGAGTCGTATGTACAGTCGGCTTAGTCTCCTTATCTCAGTTATGTAGCGATGTCCGGTTTATAAGTTCAGCATGCTCAAAGCAAGGACAGCGATTGCTTAGCCTTGCGTTGTAAAACACTTCCACTGAGCGCCAGAAATCTGTGCCTTTGGCGCAAATTTCGCGCTCTCACATGCTCAGATGCCACTTCTTTGGTGAAATTGCCAGGGAACCAGCCCTGCTCGCCCTCCAGCAGCTTTTCACCAAACAGCCATCCATCGTTCATTTTTCGCAAAACATTTATAACATCACCTAAAACAAGAAACAATATATCGCTTATAATCTTATCTTTTAATTATGTTTTTTATAAAACGAATTGTAATATCGTTTATCTGATCGCCTTTATCAAATACAATTTGTTGAAAGTAACGCAAATAATATTTTAATAGGCCTTTTGAAAACCTTGATACATCTTCAAAAAAACTACCATTAAAGTAAAATCTACGCGAGTTAAGACCAACCTGGTTGCAGTTGAATCTCATCAGGTTGTAACGGAGCATATGAGTAGAGCGCCATAACTTGGGGACAGTCCCAGGATTCATAAAGAGTCTCCCCAACACAAGTGGGCTTGGGCGGCGAAACTGCTTCGAGCCATCGCTCGCGCTCCGTGTCGCTCTCACAGGTGAGCAGGTATTCGATTTGGCGACCTACTTGATTCTCCAACAGAGTTAGCACCATCGCGTGACGACCGGCGAACGGCGAATCCTCCGGCGCTGCCACTAGGGACACCAAACTGCGCTTACACGTCTCCATCACTGTGAAAGTCTCTTCATTTGAACTGAAAGATTTTTTTCATTTTAAAAATTTCGCTTTATTCATGTGTCAACATAATTATATCATTTAAAGCAGAAATAGTGCGCAATATTATATGCACATACTTCGATTTTAATTTTGTGACTAGAAGATAATCTGTGAGTAACATTAGCATAAGAGGAGTTTTGTGGAATTTCTTGCCGAAAGTGAGCTTGTATTCGGTGTCAGACTTCATTGACAAGTGCACAACCGTTCCACTGCGAATCAACTCTCTTTCGTGTAGATCAATGGGAGGTACTTTCACAGGATATTCTAATTTCCTGTTAAAACAAAATTTATGATTAATGACTCAATTACAACATTAACGTAAAAAAAACGCCAATAATTTACCTTGCAAGCGCTTCCATTTCATTGCGACGCTCCGCAAGTCTTGCGCCGTCGTTGCACTTTGCAGCTATATGACTAAGAGACTTCAAAACAGATTCCCAGTTTAAGCGTTCTTTGTGATCGACTGAGAGTTTAGATAGCACCGCGTCTGCTAGTAAAGGCAGCCTAAATAAAAAATGAATTACTTGTTAATAAATATTTTATTTTGAATTTTATTCATAGCACGTACCTAGTAATCCTTTGCATAGGTAACATTAGGAATGAATGAAGCGATAAACTTTGACACGCTGGCCGAGACTCGATGCGCGAAACTGTTTCCAGAAATTTGTAGCCCTTTTTCGCTCTAAGAAAAATAAAATTCACATAAACTTTCCTATCTTATCTTAAAATTTAAACAAATTATTTAAATACTCACCTAAGTTCTTTTAATGTAGCGTCAATGTTGACCTGGTGCGAGCAATAGTCGACGTAAACACTGCAGCTTTTCTCGCCGTGTTTCATGAGTAGTTCTGTTAAACGGCTAAGCATCGGATCTTCGCGCCAGATGGCCTCAAGTTCGGCGAGGAAACGCTCCGACGCTACAAGCACGTCCGGCACAGCACCAAATAACTTCTCCCGCTCCGTCGATGTCAGAATCTCGTGCACCAACTCCTGATTACTCGCAAACTCGTTTTCCAATACCCGCAATGAGTTTAGATACGACGCTTCAGACGTCAGGATTTCGAATTTCGCCTCCTGTATCTTGCGTTCTTCCATCGACAGTTTCTCTATGAGCACATTTATCACACAATTAATTTAAAGATAAAAGGATAAAATAATTTATATTTTATGTAAATTAAAATGGCTAATGTGTATTTTAATTGAAAAGTAATTATTAAATAAACAAATATTTCTAGAACATTTAAACGCTTACATATTTTTTCTAGAACGCTTCAATAAATTTTCATAAAATCAATAAAGATTCTCTAAAGTAAATGTGAACAGGGACCATTAAGCTTTATCTAATCCACTGATAAGAATGTGCATTCGGAAAATCGTAACAAAATCGCTATTATCTGTTTCTGTTAACAAAAACATAAGACTATTAAAAAACTGTTTTCCCAAACGTGCGCAGAGCAGTTTATTTCAATTGCACAATTTTAGGTAAAATATCTAAGTAATTTCATAATATTCCTATTTTCGACATTTTGCAGACTTCATAGTTATCTAGAGAATACACACAGAACCGCTTCAAAGCATAAGGGATCGTTTCTGGCAGCCTACTGTTCGGATATAACATTATTTATCGTGGCTGCGACCGGCTAAACGACACCTTTTGTTTAACGACGAGCGCCTTGACTCGCCGGAACACGACAAGGAACGTCCACTTACGTAAGAGGCCGCTGTTTATGACTTGCGGCGTCTGACACCAGAGAGTTCGGTGTCCAGGCCTGGCTAGGTCTGTCGTTGCTGAGGAGGGAGTCAGTTCTTCGACCTGCGAATGGAAAATCAATTGTTAAAAATGCATTGTTTTGTCGTAGGCATATTTAAAAAAGAATTTACGCAATTTTATTATACTAAGTAAAAAAAATTAATGGTCGTAAGCATTAAACCTTTTTGTGGTCTGGTCTACATAATACTAAACAAAATTTGCCAATCCATTGTGCAATAATCGACGCAATCAAATAATACATCTTTGCTTTTTTTTAGTTTGTGATGCAATATATTTTTTTAATAGACTGATTAAAGATGATTCTCTCAGAAATAAAGACCGAGCTAAAGAAAATCCTTTCCGCCTGCTTCACTGTTTTTTTTTGCAATTTAAATAATTATTTTGTAAAATTTGTTAAAAATATCAAGAATCAATCCAGCTTTAAAAACACGATTTTCTGTTAATTAGTAGTCCGTTAAAAAATAATAATCACCTCTTCATATCCATCAGAATCAGACTCGAAGGCAGTCCTGGTGGCGTTGATGGTATAAAACTGGTAGAGTGGCTCCTCAGCAAGAACACTGTAGTGATCTAGAAGCGAAACGAAGACGTGTACGGATATTTTCCCATCGAAGCGTCTATTGTGCTCGATTATCCAGGCGCGCGCTTTTAGCTCGATCGTGAGAAGGAAGCCGTGTAATTAACACGCCGCGTGAAAGTTAGCTGATCGCAGGAAGAGTCGCGCTTTGACGACATTGTGTAAGGACGGTGCAAGAGCGGGCCAACAATTTTAAATTAATAGACGCGACTACCGGTGGATAAATTATATAGATCGTTGACTTTTTTCCCGTAACGATTTCTTGGAACTTTAGTATTTTGAGTTTAGATACGATTTTACAATATTGCGGCTTATTTTTTCCTTAAATCAATATTAAAACAATGGCTTGAATAATTTAGTAACAAATCAATCTTCATTTATACATTTCATTACTCCATACTAAAAAATTACATAGAATTATCTTTTTAACATAAATTTATAATTATAGTACCGGTAATTTACGTTTAATTATACCTCATTAGCAACTGTTGACTAATTATAACATTTACAAAAAAAATTACAGCGCAACTATCTCAATCAGCAATCCGTTTGCAACCACCAATTTTAGAAACGACAACGTCCTTCAAGGTCACTTTCGCAGCCTCGAAAAATCTCGCATACAATCTTGAAGCAACGCCTCTTACCGATACTTTGCTGTTTGCTTTTGAGGCTCTCCTTGGGCTGACTAACGTACAATCCAGCCTCCCTGTACCAGTTGCAATTGGAATAAATGGGTTCTTCTTTACTGTCGTGGACGGCCTCGGCCTCCTTTTCGGCATTGACAGCCTTCTCGAGGTAGAACGTGGAGAGGGTCGGTGCCTGGTTCTTCCTGAAGTGCTTCTTGAAGCTGAAGTACTTCTTGGCGTCGCCGGCGCCGTTTGTCTCTGGCGGTTCGCAGTCACCGGAAGCCCGTCGACGCATTCGTCCCAGACTGCCCTTGGTGATGCTCCAAGTGCGTCGGAGCATTTTCATGGGCCGGACGAGGGAGTGACCGAGACTGGCCTCGCGCGGTGGTGGTGGTACCGGTCGGTTCGGCGGTTCCTGGACCGTGGGTGAGGAGCCCGAGTAGACCAAGCCTCGATCCGTCGACGTGGATTCGGTCTCCGATTCGCTGCTGAAGTCGTCCGGCTCGTAGATCTCCAGCGTCTCGTAGTTGCTGTCGTCCGACGAGTCTGTGCAGTGAACCAGAAACATTGATTACTATGATTAGCTTTAATTGACGGACTAGTTTGTGAGGCAGGAATTCTAATTACATTTTTTGTTGCACTTAACTTATGTCGATTATAATAACTTGGCTCTGTTAAAACTAATTTATTAAATTTAGAAATTTCAATAAACGTGAATAATTTTCAATTAATGAATAAGCCCACGGTAAATTTAATGTAAAACAATTTTTTCTTCTTTAGTGTTTCGCAGATGCAATTTGTTATTCAACGATTAGAAAATTAATTAGGTAAACTTCTTAAAAGAGTTTCTTTTTCCAATCAACATTAATCACACTACTATGAAATAATCATGATTATTTTACGAGGCGTATCATCTAATTCTAGCGACACTTTCTACTTAATGGAATGATAAGAAAGTACTACACTTAACGGTGCATAACCAAGAAAGTGTAGCAATTATTATTTCGTCATCGTTAAAAAAATTGGATTTACAGAAAATAAACATTTCCCAATCAAGTTCCTTCAACCCCTGCTTAACTGTTCCATCTCTATGCTATTATCTACATAATCATCTCCAAACCATCAAATTCTCCTCATTAAAAAGAAAGCAAAGCCCAAAAAAATAATGGTAAGCGTATAACAAGGCAATCCGGTAAGTTGCGCATTAAGTATAACAGCTGATGAAAAAGGAAGAAAAAAAAGGGGGCGCCACTACCGGAAGATAAGAGTACCGAATTCGGAGGAAGCACCAAGTAGCCCGATAAGAGGTTGGCCAAGCGAAGAGATGCAACGCGGGATTTCAGTAGGTCCCTCGTCGCTTGGCCAGCGTTGCGTACGCGAATGCTAATGCGCGAAGTTGCTACACCGCGGCTTCCTCGCGAGGCCCCGGAGGTAATGACTCGGCGATCGTTTCCTTCGCACGCGGAAATGGGTACCCCACTCCTCCCTCTCGCCCAAATAAAAAATCCTCAATTTTTTCCTCTTTCTTTCCTCTCCGATTCGCATTGTTTCAAGGAGTCGTTGAACCGTTTTACGAGTATTTTTACGACAACGAACTAATTCTCACAGCTTCATAAGAAATTGTTTTATTCGAGTCGAAAAAATAAATTGTCTCCTTCTAACATTTAGAAAGCAGAATATGAGGAAAAAAGAAATTTTCTTCTCGAGCGTAAGAGTGAATTCCAAAATATGGTAATGAACTGAAAATTTATAGTGATGCGTCCATCAGGACCCTACAAGGCCGTTACTACTTATATCAGCGGCTTGCGCATCATAAAAATAAAATTACAGCTTCGGCAAGCGCTCAATTAGCGTCCCGTTCACTACAATTTATTTATGAAAATAAACGTCGAGGAAAAAAATTAAAGGTCTGCCGCTGCAAAAAAGAGGACGAAGAGGCATAGAGAACTCGTTTTATTCCTCGAAGTTCAGAGCTCGAGCTTCAAGGATGTCCGGCCGGTATTTAACAATTCTGGGCGGTGACATGCCGCCTTTCCACTCGGAAGAAAGTCCGGGACGTTTTCCAATAATGCGACTCGCGTTTGACAAACCGAAGAAAAAATACACGTGTGTACGTAGGAGGGAAAGCGTAATTACGAAATCATGACTTTCTGTTTCGCCTTGTACTTCTTTCTCCGTGCTGTTTTGTATTAGCGCTGAAAAAATTAATCTAACAACGCAGCAAATTACGTCTAAAACAATTCACTTGTACAATTTTGAGTTTTAGTCTAAAATATTTTAATCTAGAATTAGAAGTAGCATAGACACACCGTTTTTACGAATAAATTATACAATGACATTCATCAAATTCTAATTCTCTTGTTTTCTGCCACGTCACCGAATTATTTTAAGCGTGTTAAATCGAATATGAACGACGAAACATCATATTCATCATTCTGAATATGAATACACACCTACAAAAATATTTGCAGTAACTTTACAAATTACAAATTACAATTTTGATTATGAATCAAAATATTTCGCAATAATTAATCTGATTTTATTACTGCTTATGCTACACCGGTTGTCGTATACATGTTCTTTGATCAACTAATGCGTTACCAGATTTTAACACGCGTTTTTGTAGCTCAAGCGGAGCATATTAATTAACCTACGTCGACTTTCGTCAAATCTTGGCGCGTACGGAATTTAACGATAATTTACCCATTATACATACAGGTTATTATTCGCGAGTTTTTGTATGAAATTTTATTCAACAGGTGTTTTTATTGCAAAAATTATTTAGTGCATATCCAATAATAATAGAGTACTAAACGCAAAATTAATGTTCCTTATTTAATACTTATTTTCCAGCCTAAGGCCATATTATTTCCTACTTTCAAATTTCTTCAAATGTAAAATTAACGCAGCAAACAGTCTTATCTCAATTTTAAAGGTTTACAACTATCGTTTCGCGACATTTCCTAATTATAAATTCAAGGACTTCTTAGTGATAATGTACACTTAAAAATCTCTTCAAATGAACAGTAAATAAACTAAAACTTTCAACATTGACCTAATAATGTACGCACTTATCATCGATATCATTATAATCATTCTCCTTTCTCACGGTATAAAAAAAAAAACACAGCTTCTAATGAATCAATGTGAACCTTCGGCAACGTAGAGTGAAGCCTCCTGCACGTCATCCTGAAGAATTAGCCTGAGCTGCACGAGTCCTTTAGCTGCGTCTGGTTGCCTTCTCTCCTCTTCCAACTTGATGGGCGTCGTCGGTTGCTCCTTCGACGTTCCCAGCAGCAGGATCGAGCCGGTACCAAGGCTCACGGACACTTTTTATGGTTAAAATCACAAACACATTTGTTGTTTCGCTCTTTCAATTTTTACGGAGCGCGCACACACATGCGCGCCAAGGTCGCAATTCCACACGCGATCTTACCAAATCGGGAGCTCGCCGAAACGGGTCCGATTGAGAAAGATCAAGAGAGCCACGCGCATGCAAAGATGAACAAGTTTCGCAGAGAGGCTTTTGTTCGGGCGTTAATTGCTTCGCTGGGAAAGCGTTATAACGTTATAGAGGGGCCATCGCTAGTTTTTATTTTTCCTTTTACATTTTAGTACCTGCGGACGTTTTACGGCATGCCGGTTGTTTTTTAAAGATTCTCTTTAAGCTGGACGAGTTATGGTGTTGCGAAGCACACGAGGAAAGCATATGGTCAATGTAACTAGAGGCACGCGGGGAACAGAGCATCAGAACATCAAGAACGAGAAGATTGACAGTTTTACTGGCTGTTAGATAATAGCTAAACTGAAGATCAATCGACTATTCACAACAGATAATTTACGTAACCGATTGTATCGCAATCAAAAGGTTTTTTTTGCATAGCGCAGATTTATCTACAGTACGTATAATTTACATCAATTGATTTACATCGAAGAATCTCCAGTGATTTTTTATTTAAACCCGAGCATCGATCCACAAAGTAAAAGGAGCCTCATCCAGCGAAGCGCAGTCTTTTTATCACGGTGAACACGATCTTCGCGTACGTTTACAAGCCGTGGACAGTACACGCGCGTGTGAGCATCGAGCGATACGGCAAAGCACGCGCACACGTAACTCGCCGTGCATAAAGGAGCTCGGGCGAGTATAGTATACAGTTCCGTAACTCCGGCGAATCAACCGAGAGTCTAGTTACCCAACCCAAGCGTCAAGCTCCGATCTCCCGGTAAGCACGCGCGGGGCTCTCTCGTGATTTCACGCGGACACACGCACCTTGGGTGTTGGGCCGCCGCGAGGGCGTCTTCGGGCCCTGCCTCATCTCCGGCGCATCGCTGCGTTCACTCGTCTCACGACTTTTTCTCTTCGTTCTCCGATATCGGCACTCTCGAGCGATTCCGACGGCTGCCCGGAGGAGGATGGTGGGCACGCCGAGGTGTGCGCGCGCCGCCGCGTCCCGGCCGTGACTGAGAGCGCGCGCGCGCTTTCACCTCAGCCGGAGGCGCCGAGACGCGTGTGAGTGTTCGCATCCGTGTGCAGCCCGCTGGAGGAGAATGCTCGCCTCCGCCGTGGCGCAGAAGGTCTCTCGCGGGCCGGTGGATCTCTTTTCTCTCTTGCCATGTCCCCTCGTTTGCTCCGTCGGTCCACGCACCGCCGCTGGGCTAACGATCGCTGAGATTCTTTTCGTGTCAGGAGGTGAGCGCTGGGTCATGGCGATCGCGAGTTTATCCCATTGGCTCGCTTTACGGTTCTTGAGTTCAATGATTTAATGAGGTTTTGCCTTGTACTTTTTATCTTCTTCTTTGCTGCGACGTGGCTTGGAAGGGCTGACATAAAATTGCTGAAATGCTTGGAATGACGATAAAAAGTTGAATGAAAAAAAAAGGGAACTCGATTCAAGACGGCTTTTTTTTAATTTAAACGTGTGTTTTTTTATCTTTAAAATTTTGGCGTTTCGCGAAAAACATGTTTTTATATAACGAATTTAAATTTACCTTCCAGTTTTAGCGCAGAAATATTTTGACGTAATAATCCAGCCACTTTAGGTGTAAGAGAAATTAGTGGTTAATATCTACAGATCAAGATACATTCTTGGCGAAAGAAGAAATAATGGAATTCCCTTATTTAGATAATTACATAATGGATGTAATTACTTTAAATATCGCATATCTAAGCACCAAATCACCAGGATACTCGTTCCAGCAAGAAATGTTCATTAATACTTGCATAAATAAGAAGAATTTTTTGATAAAGTAAAAAAAAAAGAAAAAATATTTTACAAATTTCTCTGGTATTTGAAATTTTTTCAGAAAAAAGTAATTGAGAGCATCGAGTGTTGAAAGCGTATTGTTCTCAATCAGTATGTGCCGTTGAGCAATTTTTTACAAAGGAATGACTATTGTATACATCGTAATAGCCCGCATTTTAATTTTTACGACTGAGATATTAATATCACATATGTATAAAATAATCTTAACAACGCGAGACTAGGAAAAACTATTACTAAGCTGTTATCGTTACCTTTGCAATGAATGTCTACTATTTATTACGTCACAACTAAATATTATGATAAGTATACTTGCACAGTATGCTTTCTGATGATATAACTAATTTAATATATTAATAAACCGAAATGTTTGTTTAAAGCCGAAGAACATCTTATGTAAAGAAATAAATATAATCAAACTTCCCGTTCTTCCTAAACAGAAGCAGACAATTAAACTTTATCTCGGCACAAGTTGCAAAATTAAAAAAGGAAAGTAGCGAGCGCTTACGTACACCTGAGAAAAGCCGTGAATAAGGCACTCTGACGTCAATAAATTACAATGGGAATGCGCATCTACATGTTGGAAGCGATATGACATTTGTAGTACAATGTACGCATAAATATGTCCCATTCTTCTATGCCGTATTCCTTTTTTTATTTCCTAATTCGCGTTGCCGTTATTCCCGCACACCTTTTCTGTATAATACTTTCGAGCTCAAAATAGCCCAAAGTTTCACGAGAAGTATCACATTAACGTTAGGTCTTGCCACTTAGAGAGGAGTAAAGTGGAAAATATTTAAATACAGTTAAAAATATTTAAAGCCGACAACGCGTCATTGGCGCGCTATAATTAAAACTGTATAAGTAAATTATTTGAAAATTATGTATGTAGGTTTAAAGACCATTTTGCACTTAAACTTGTCAATACTAATCTAGCGATAATAAAAGATGACAACTTTTAATTTTCCCCCTATGTTATAATGAGAATGAAATAGAAATACGATGTTCAGTAGATAAATGGCTGACACTAGTCAGACGAAAAGGATGTACAATTTTTTCTTCATTTTTAAAATTACCTACACTATTTTATTAGCTAATGACAGCCGTTAGATACGCTATTAATTATTTACAATAATGCACAAGAAACATTATTAAGTCTACGTATACATTGAAGGACGATTAATAAAAACCTAATCACAGTTTGTGCTCCCCGCGATATCTCTAATGAAATCAAAGCAGAGACGTTATTTTCTAATAAAATAACCAACTCTCTTGGTGCGCTCCGTATCTCTCTCATTATAATGAGAAAAGCGTCAACCTCGCGAGCTCCCATTGTTATCTCTTATGAAATAAAGATAAGCTGAACGTGATCGGCGTGCGCCGCTGACATAGTCGACTGAAAATAGATTTCGTTTCACTAATTTCCCCAGAAGCGACCTCGCGAGCCAAGAAGAAAAAAGCGTCCGCGTTGCGACAGGCGATTTCGCGTGGAAAGCCGACGCAGGACCTTTCATTCATTGATATTGCGCGAAACCTTCATCGTTATTTTCTTTCTTCCTCTCTCCCGCGCAACGATTACAAGGACGCGTCATGCGACTGCATCTCCGCTTGTCGCCGAAAAAAGCCTGCAATCTCGCGTCGTGTGGGTGCAATTTTCGCGAAATTTGCACGGTCTGATTCATCGATTTGGCCGAAGGCGCGGGAAAGTTAACAAGTCGTCGCCTTGAGCGTATTGACGTACTGACGAAAATTTACGGGCGCGCGGGAGAGTTTTTCCGCGAGCTTATTAATCGAATCGGAATTCGTGGATTTATTTACGGCGCAACTATTATAAAAGATTATCATCCTTGTTTTAAAGGAATTTAGTTAAACAAAACGTTAATATTTTTAGTAGTCATAACTGTCGTACTTATCATCAAATTGAGTATTGATATTATTTTTAATAAATTTCGTAAATCGATTATGTCTACTTGAATATAGGTTATCGTCTAAATCTGTCAGCTTTTTACAATAATTATCTGATCACTTTTTTGCCTATCGAAACCGTTCAATAAAATCTTGGTATTATAGCTTTTGATTACACCTCCGTGCGATTTCAATCTCCCAAGAATATGAAGTTAAGTAATAAACAGTTCAAATCCAATCCTTCAGCGCAATCATAAAATCGATTCCCGCAAATTGTAGCTACCACCTCCGAAATAAAATTTTTAAATACCATTGTTATATCCAACGTAACATTCTGTGAGATATTAGAATTACAAAAGACGTAACTGTAAACTTCTTTTTCGTATTTCTCGAGTCGCCGCTTGAACAAACCAGTCGCGGCGCACAACGCTTTGGGTGTAAAACAGCTCGTGCCCACGTCGCGGATCCCATTATTCCAAGGAGCGCGCGGTCACTGGCACTCGACGATATCTACATACGCCGACTGAAAGTCAAGGTCGTCGCGCCTGCATCGGACCTTTGTCCCGTCAACGCGATGCGCACCGGACTTTGTCTGACAAAAGTGCTTAAACACCGTGACGTCGTGCGCTATCGATAACAATAAGAACCTGCTCTAGTATTAGGCACAAGTTGAAGTAATTGTTTTCCGGAAACAAATTACTTTTTTATGTTTCTTCTTTTATTTTTAATTATAAGTATAGATACGTTTTAGATAACAAAGTAAGCATGTTATAAACGATTTAAACAGAAGTTCTCGAGTATCTGCTAAATCGTTACCTAATGCGATTATGACTAAATTGTATGAAGCTTATTTTTATTTTATCGAATGAACCTACTTCTGTTATTTTATCAGAATGTAATTATAAAGATAGTACAATTAACTCACAATTACGTACCCACAAATATTTTTTACACACTAATGAAAAGCCTGGAGGCTTGCTATCTTTCCTACTGCAACAGTTCGGTACCATCTAGAAACTTTAATACCCACATTACTTACACACAATGTGCAGTACAACTTAAAGAAGAGTACATTACGCCACACATAATCACACAGTCAAGACCCATTTCTTTCTTTACAATAATTTCGCTATCGTGCATTGCTCATCCCTATATAGACATTCCAACAATCCAAACACAATTTCCCTGTGGATTCCAGACACCATACCAGTCGTCTCCAATTACCAGTCCTTAAAAAACATCTCGCTTCATTAGGTGGTAACGAAAGTGCACGCTCGTAACGCCTCTTCCCATCGGCGGAACAATACGAAGAAAATCAGCGTTAAAATATAATAAGCTGCGCGTTTCACCGCGTCTACGTTCCCGCGCATAGGCGAAGTCGCACAGGCGCATTCCCAGGCCAATAAAAAAAAAAGCGGCGTCGTTCGAGAAAAGTGTTCCTCCGCTGCATTGATGGGATTGCGCAACCGGCCGATGTGTACTCACCGGAATAGCGGCGGGTGTCACCGCGGATAGCGGAGAGGCTCCGGGTGCGGCTTGTCGATCGGCCGGAACTCTTGCGGGAGGCACGCGAACGCTGACGGCGCACCTTGCGCGACCACCGCTGACCTGACAGCTTCTTTTTACTCGGCGAAATCGAGTGCCCCGACTCGTTACCCACTGGCTTAGACCTGAAATTCGTAGAATCCGAGAGTTAGTCCAGGTTGCTTTTGAAAAAAAGCTTGTTCGACGCATGGAACGGTTCGTTTTGACCTGGGATCGTTTTTACGCTAGGTTGAAATACGATGCGTCCAAGTACAATTTTTTTTACCGAGACCGAAAGATGTTACATGCATTAAACTTTGCAGGACAAAAAAGGTCTTTTTTACCTTGTCTCTCTGTGATTTTTTAATTATGTCAATTGTAAAATGAATGATTAAATGAAAATGCATATTTTTTAAAACGGCTCGTTGAAAATTTACTGACTGTAAGTATAAGTAAAAAAAAATAAACAGTAAAATGTTTGTAAAAAAATAAGACAGTCTTTAACTCAAACTAACCGATTGTTAATGCCGTAAATAGCAGCATCATCGAGATCCTCCCACTCGGATTCTTTGTCGTGTGCATTGAGAACCAGTTGTATTGATCCTGACGCGCTGGATCCAGCATATAAGCTGTTTACTCTCTCGTGATACTCGAGGTTAATTTGAGTTGCGGGTGGTGGTCCCACGTCGTCGTAGACGTCTTCGTCAAGTTCATCTACCTCGGTAGAAAAATTAACTCGCAACTGCACCTCCTCTTCTTCTTTTTCAACATCAACAGGTGGCCCCACGTCATCATACACTTCTTCGTCTTCATAAGCTTTGGAAATTTTCGGTTCCGGAGATGCTGTGGTAGATTTTGGGGAACTAACGCCTATCGTTGGCGGTCCTACGTCATCGTATGTATCCTCGTCTTCGATGAATATTTCTTTCAGGTTTTCCTGAAAAAATAAAGAAAATTAGTTTTACGATAAAAAAGGAATTCGTGCTGCGACAATAATCTCATTATTTATCTTTTAATTACGATAAAGTAGCTAGCATAATGTACCTCATTTAAAAGTAATTATTAAAGCAATTAGTTACTACATAGCTTTGATAAACGCTTATAATAATCTATCAGATAATATATATTAAAATTTGAAGGTCATGCACATTGAAAAAAAATACTACTATCGAACGAACTCAAAACCTTCGACCAAATCTCTGTCAATGTATTGTTGATGCATCTGCACTTCCGCGTATGAGACGGTGTTTAGCGAAAACCTCACGACCGATGGATTGCACGACTGTATTATTTGCGCGAGGAAAACAATATTCTTACCTCGGGGCACAAAGGAAAGAAAGGCCGACATCTTGCTGCGTGCGCGGTAAATAATTTGATGTCAGAATAGAAATTGCGTACATTTGCGGCGCAGATGCTCGGTAAAATCGATGCTTGCGTTTTATTTTTATCAATTTTCATTTTCTCGAATGGAATTGAATCTATGAAACGATAAATAATGTACAAAACTAATCACAGTTGCCGATTTAAATTATAGGTATACAGAAATCGCTTGAAAGCTACAAATTCTTCGAATGAGATCGTATAAAATTGGAAGAATTACGTAGAATACTGTGAGCAGAATCGCTCGCAAAGCTCATAAAGTATTTTTAGATCTCATCAATTGCGATTAAATTTATGTTGATGCAAGATCTAAAAAATGCAATACTCTAGCTAGTGAAATGCGGACATATATCTGAGCGCGATGGAAGTGATCGTAAAGTGTCAATATAGATAATGCAATACAAACTCGAAAAATGCATCTTTTGTATAACATAATGTAATTAATATTTTAATCTCTCATAAAATATCAGAGCCTTTGATTCTAAAATTAATTATTCTCAGTTTCTAATTAAACTTTTCTCTGCCCCATCATAAAGAAATCTTTATATAAGAGCGTAGAAGAAAATAACGCTTTTTCTACATAACAAAGTCTGCAGCACATTCCGTAGTACTAAGGATAGTTCCATTCACAGCGAGAGAATTTCTTGCGAAAGTAGAGTTGTTGTTTTTTTTCCACTCTGACGTGCGATTCGAAGAGAACCTAGTAAAATTAAATCCCGATAAGATAGGTCATAATTAATCAGTCAGTAGATAAATCTTGTTCCAGGTAAGATTAACAATTCTTGCTTTCCACTTTCTGTCTCCGTTAAAAAAAAACTTATTTAAAAATCGCCGCTAGTAGTTCACACCTGCTTTCTGTTTACTGATTCTCTTAGAATAATAATAAAGCATTTATCAACTATACAAAAGTGAAAGTTTTTGTACATAGTGACTCACAGATACCAGGCTTTTAAAACTAAAAATTCAAATCGCATCGATGAAAAGCAATTTTTACCAAAATCGATTGCACGACAGGTGGCCCGACATCGTCGTAATCCCCGTCATCGACGGTACTGCTTTCAACGGGCTCCGCCTCTACTTCACCCCCGTGATTCTTAGACAACCTTCTCCACAGTGCGCTGTCGTTCACCACGATGCTGACGTTGACGCCGCTTTCGACGACCTCTCCCAACACGACGTCCACGTAGGTGCTCTGCCTCAAATCAGCGTACTTGCGCTCGTGCGTGATTATCCGCCGGCCTGGATGTTCGTCTGGGAAATGCTCGGACTCAATGAGGCTGTTGCGCGTCGCCGAGGCGACATGAACAAAATTGCTGGGCTGAGAGATGGTCAGGTACTTAAGTTCGTCGCGCGAGAGACTGCGACAGCGCAGACTCCGCCAGCCATCGTCCAGACCGCGGCTCGCCCGGTCCACCGCCTGGGCCAGAGATTTCAGCGAGTGGCTTTTGCTCGGTGCTTTTCGTGGCTTCCGCGCGTAACGGCGACTCATGGGGACGTAGTGCAGCACATTCTTCGCGAAGCCGAACTCCCGACGCTCTTTTTTCTCTTCCGGGGGTTTGCGCGGCTCGCTGGATGTCGGGCTGCCGCTACTACTGATGCTGTAGTTATTGTCGCTCTCGCTGTCGAAGGGGTGCAGCGGCGTCGGGATATGTTTAGCCTGAGCGCTGGAGGGACTAGTGCTGGACGGGGCTGTGGTCACGTTGAGGTCGAGGGTCGTCGGACGCTTCGCCGGGGTTGCTGATGGGATGTAAGTTTTCGCAGCTTCGTTCAAAGTTGCTTTCGGAGCCACTGCCGGTTTAGCCTGTAAGATTAAGAGATTATGCTTTATTTATTTGAATAATGCCAACATTTTAGTGCCACGTAAAAAAAGTAATTCTTGTGTTTTAAATTTATATATAATGCAAATTTTTTTCTTTTTCCTGTAATATTTCTTGAAAAATAATCGGATTTTATGTATTTTTTTTTGTACAATGCAAAAAGAAATCTTATGCAAATAATAACAATAAAAAAATGCTGGACAAGAGGACATTCCACGTAGAAACTGCACTCCCGTGACGCCTTTTCAAGGCACTCTAGACGCTATCTGCACGGTAAATCTGACGTTTTAGCCATGTGAAGTATCAGCGTGCGTTTACTTTACTTTTATATTTTATACTTTTCTTTGTTGCTAATCCCTGTTTAAAGGTCTGATGCGCACGCGTTCAATGCCGAAAGCGAAGAAAACACATTACCGTTAATGTATTGAAATTGCTCTCGTCAAATATTCAAATTTACGGCGACGTTTTTTTATTGTCCACGAAGCGGTACGCGCAATAAAGTCCACGTCGTGGCGCGCATGGAAAATGCGGCATTTTAAAGCATTTCAACATGAAACCTTTACATATAATACGATTCGTGAGGAAGAAAGCCGCGCACAAATTTTCCTCCTCGTACTTGGGTCACGCACTCCCTAGCCTGCACCCGTCCTCGTAAATTCGCGAAATATCAGCAAGTGGCGAAACGAATACCAATGTCAAAAATTGTTCAAAAGCTTGCGAGCACGAATGCAAAAAAATTGTTTCTCCCCCGCTCTTATCCCCCGGATCGTCAAAGGGAAAGCCATTAAGAAGAGAGTAGCAGCGAACAAAGCGGGAATTCCAAAAGCGCGAGCAGCCGTCCTTGAATCGTCGCGTACGCTCGGCGGAGCACGTGGGGCGCCCACGATCGCTTCGTACACCGTGGCGCGACCAAACAAACGCCCCCGGCCGCGGCGAGAGCCTGCGGGTAAAGTGGCACAGCCTCCAATTAACATGAGACCGACGGTGGCGCGTTGACGGCTCCGGAATTCGCGAGGACGACACATCTCCACGCCGATCCGCGCCAGTTTACCGTTAAACGGCGCGCTCTCCATTATTCCGCGAATAACGGCGCAAGCGCTCGCGCTCCTTATCGGTGATTACGCGCGCATATAGCGATGTGCAGCGATGCGCGAATATAGTCTATACTCTCGTGGGGGGTTCGCAGTACGTAGACTGGTACGACTTAGGATGGGCGGATTCGCGCGGTTGGACCGCGAGAAAGGTCGTGATTCACGCTGCGATCTGCGACGCTTGCGTCGCAGAGAAAAAAAAAACGGGGGTAGGAATGCGGAGAGGATGCATTAGTCATCTCTCGCGGTCGCGAGAGTAGCTTTCGCGACCGGCGGTTTTCCGGTTCCGCGCGCACTTTCATCCGCGCGGCTCTTGGCGACATGACTTTGACGAAGAGATGATGGTTCGTTATGGCCGCGCGCGATCACCGCGTCGATCTTGATTTTTCTGTTTTTTTTTCTAAATTCTTCGATTGAAAAAGAAATCGGGCAGTTACTCGCTGTACGGCGATCGGTGGTGCTCTTGTATATATAAAAGCCTTTACCTTCGACGCGTCATGCATTATTGATGAACCCCAAAGTTTGCATCATTGAAAAAGCCACGAAACGCAGGATAAAAAATCGTTGCGAAATCCCGATGCCACATACTGTTCTATCGAGCTGAATCAATAAATCAGTTAAAAAAGCATAATAAATACAAAAATTCCTAATGCGCGGATCGATCGAGGCTCTCCAATCCCGTCGCTATTTACTCGATAGATAACGCTACTTCGAGTATACACACGCGTGGAATTCGAAGCTAATCCCCGTGATTTTCCGGAAAACAAAATTGAAAAAAAAAATTACTTCTTTTTTTTAAAAGTGCCCCGGAGCTGTAAAAATAAATAATTGTTCCGTGAGTAAAAACATCCCCGGTTGGAAATGGAACTTGCTTCACTGACCAACTCAATTAATAACCGGGGCACCGATTCGATCTCTTTATTGCACCTTTGCAATTTTTAACCGAAG
Organism: Sycophila sp. Sp_5; assembly: GCA_018906775.1. Classification (NCBI taxonomy): domain Eukaryota; kingdom Metazoa; phylum Arthropoda; class Insecta; order Hymenoptera; family Eurytomidae; genus Sycophila; species Sycophila sp. Sp_5. Next base: position 561,741 of record JACCID010000033.1, read on the forward strand.
CAGCGCGCCCCTTATCTATCGGCAATGGAACTCCATTTATCAGCAGCCAAAAACACACCGTGTATTTGCACGTCGTAAATACCATCGGCTCTCCTCGCAATAATTTCCCTCCATTATCTCCGCAGAAAACGTTTTATAATGCTCGATATCCGCAAGAACGAAGGCGGCGCACTCAGTGAAAGGGTCGGTATAAATCGCAGAACAAATGAGCGGCGCGCATTCCGCAGATTACGCTCTTCTGCGTATGCTCCCTTCCGCGCGATTTTGTCGCTCGGACGGATGCACTAACACCGAAAGTGGAGCAATGCGTTAGGTAATGGATGCAGAATTTCCAGGCAACGCGCAGGTACACCGGAATCCATTTACGAACTTCGACATTCGGTGCACTCGGTTCCGCGCCTCTCTCCGAAAAAAACCAACGATTTTGAATCGCACGCGTGCCACAAGCCCTTCGCCGCTCCATATTATACTTAGGCGGCAGCTCGATGCACTACCATTTATTATAATGTCCTGACTGTATAGAATTGAATTCTGCCTGTAACATTGTACATATATTTTTTGTCATAATCCGAAAAAAATTATCTATCTATTAAAGCGATCGATTCGACGAAGCCGTATCTCCATATAACGCGCGGCATCCTTTTAGATAAGTAAGTAGAAAAGGCACACACAGAAGCGAAGCGATAGCCGATAATTGGCAATGGTCCCCCGATAAAGCATTCGGACTTTATTTTTATTATTATCTCTGATCGTCGCGAATTCTTGCGGGAATCCCCGACGCGTGCGACCCTCCTGCATGCTCCTCACGCAGAAGGTCGCCGTATATACAATAAGTATAATAAGAGAAAAAGAAAAAGAGCGCGCTAAGCGACGAAACAATGGGGTATAACATAACAATGCAACAATCTTACGACCTTGGGTATCCTGGGCGGCTGCTCGTCGTCGTCGTCGGCGGGCAGTACAGTCAGCGGCAGCGTCGCTCCCTTCAAGGCCAGGCTGTCGAGCGTCGCGTAGACGATTCCGTCGCCGCGCCGGCTCGCGCCCCCGTACAGGAAACTCGGGTTGGCCAGCGCCGGCGAGGGGCTCATGACGCGCGTCTCCTCCACCACCATCACGTGGCCGCCGGGCGCCTCGAAGAAACGCACGCAGCGGCAGCAACTCTCCTCTGCTTCTTCGCTCAGCCACTCGCGCACATCTCGCCGGCCGCTAATTCACTGCCGCTGCAGCCGATCGACCGGGCGCGCGCACCGCCGCTTGTCATGCCTCCGGGAGCCAGATAACGCGACTTATCGCTCTGTCGGCGCGCAACGACACTGCGCGCGAGAAAAGAGTAGTGAAATGTGTAATTCCGGAGCGCGCGATTACGACTGGTGCTCTCTTCGTTTCATCCGCGCGCGTAGGTGCGGCGATCGCGTACTCGACTGTCGGGAGCGAATAGAGCGAGCGACGACGGGCTCTCCCTCTCGCTCCCTCCATCTGGGCGCGTCTCGCTCGCACGCAGGCGATAACAGATTTTCTGCGGCGGGAGGGAGTGGGGAGGCGGCACGTCACTGGCGAACGCCGCCGATCGCGCGAAACGGTCGTCGCGCGCGGTTTTAAGTGGGGAGATTGGAGCGGGAGTAAAAGAGAGAGAGCGCAAGCGCTTGTTTTCAGGTGGACGCGGTGAGGAGAGTTTCATTATCGCGAGTTTACGGAATTTCCCAGGCGCGGACCCAGTTTTTTTTTTTGGGACTACTTCCGCTTTTGTAGGAACATTGCAATGACCCGCGGGGTGCAGGTCACGTATACGTGACTTGTGCGCGCGAATGCGTCTCCTTTGGAAAGTGTAATACTACCGGGGATTTATTACCTCTGTGGATAGGTTTACTTTCATTTTTTTTGCGAGTTTGGGAGAGTTCAGCTTTCTCGATATGGTGAAAAATTATTTGGAATTTTTATAACTGTGCTAGAGATGAGAAGAATTTAAAAAAAATTTTAATAATTCTACTTCTTTGCCTATTGAATGTGTGCTTTCTTTGTGAAGACATAAAAATTCATATCGTTCCGTATTTAATTTATGTATCCATACTGGCAATTTTTAAAAGTATTTGCAATATTTGTTCAAATATGAATTGCAGACTAGCCGCCTATTTTTTTTTTATAAAAATGCCCATACTCTCGAAATATAAATAAAAAATATATAAAACTAAATGCAAATGCTTAAAAAACTTGGAAAAATGAAAAGGTACATCTTTACTGAAACTCGAAACTTTATACACAGCTTTAACCGGATGTGTTTAAATTTTGTTTGCCTCGTCGCAAATCGACAGCTACATCCGCGAGTCATACATTTACCGTTAACGCGAGCAACAAACGGAATGAAGATAAGTAGCCGAGTAAGTGAAGTCTGCCCATCACCCAGCATCGCGCATCAAAATGATCACCTTTCAGAATGCAACGACATTCCCGCTAGTCCGTTCCCAATCGATCGCGATTTCCATATTTCCATCCTCTCTCTTTTTTTCTCCCGCGAACGAATGAGTCATCGAAGCCGCTGATACCGAAAAGCCCGCGAAATAAAAAGTGGATCCCGCGCGCCTGGCAACGCCGGAACCCATCTCTCTTGGCTCACCCTTCGCGGAGGTGGGGGGCATACCTGTACGACCGGGAACAGGTAGGAAAGTGGACGAGCGGGGAAATAAAAGGATCGAGAGCGGCGCATTCCGACTGCTCCAACCAAACTGTGACGCAATATGTGCACGAAGGGCTCGAGTTTTGCCCCCGCGCGGATGCGTCAGCCTCCCTGGAATCCAGCTCGGGTCACTCTCTTCTGCCCCCGGCCCTTTGGCTCTCGCTCGCGTGGACAGCCTGACCGAAAAAAATATGGCTGAATGCTGAAAAATGCGGAAGCTTCATATGACGCTTCGAAATTTTAACTTTTTTTACATTTTTCGTTTAAATGTTTTTAGACTTCTATGTAGATTTGCAAAAATTCTTTTTAATCGCAGACATTTTTTATTTATTATTACAGTTTTCTTAAGAAACAGTTGATAGATTCAAATTTCATTCTATTTTTATATTTCGGAGCTGTGAGGAGTAATTGAATGATAACATTTTTAATTAATTTTATTATTTCATTAGATATTTAATACTGCTTTATCCTATTATCAATTTTATTAATTTCAAGAATATGGTGTGCCTATCTTGAGATAACGATTAACATCTCAAGATAACACTTGTGTTCTTAGCATTATAATTAAATATATAATTATAACTTCTGCTGGGAAAGGAATCTGTTTTTCATTAGCAAAATTTATAGTAAAAAGTTTTATAAATTTATTGTTACTTTGCATTACAAAATTTCTTTTTAACTATTCGAGTTTTTAAAGTATAAAAAATCAATACTACGACTACCGGATGAAATCACAGATATAAAAACACCAATAGACGTCGTATATACGCGCTTAATTCGTACGTTACATAGCCCTACTTAAAATAATAAATACTTGATTTGTGACGGAAGTTGCAAAATTGTATAGCTATAATAAAGTGTTAGCTAAGAAATTTCTCTTTGGCGTATACTTCTGTTTTACACTTTCATTTACCAATTGGGAGATACTGATTTGGACGTCATTTGACTTGCAGGCGGTGGTCCACTGTGCAAAAAAACGTATTTATTATTAATAGAATTCTTGGTCAGTAATGTCAATAATTACTGATGTACCTACCTCCAAGCAATCAAAGGTGCCAAGCGTTCCGTCAATCTCTGATAATTCCTTTCCAGTTCTCGTTGATAATCTCGTTGATCCGGTCCTATTAAATTCTTATTTTTGCGAAGCGCGTCTAAACACTTTTTCGAAAAGTCTTTGAAGCAAAGGCGTAGCTTGTGTTGTAGCTTCGAAGGCTGAACGTTTTGTTCTCGCAAACCAGATAAAAATACATTAGCGACTTCTGCCGGACCTTGATTCACCGTTGTACCTATACAACCTTGTAGCACCATCTGTAGCATCTTTGCATCGGGAGGTTCCTGAACCGTCGCTGCTGCAAGCTAAAAACATTCAGATACAATTTAATTAAACAATATTTTTTAATATAAAAAATTACACATTTAAATCATTTTACCTCAGCAGTCTTCTTTTGAATGTCTTCGATAGCAACCTCAATAGGGCTTAATACTATTTGTTTTCGAGCCACTACACGTATTCTTGTTTTCAAATACGGAAAATGTGTAGCTACTGTCAATATTGTTTTACGTTTACACTGCTCTCGGAGCTCTCCGTGCGCTTTACCCCCAGGCGTGAACGGCGTTGCATAAACAAATCGTCCTGCAAAAATAAATGTTTTGTAATAAAAAAAATATTAATGATTTATAAAAACTTCATGCCAAAAAAGAAGTTTAGGATCCAACTACATAAAATAAATTGCCATTCATCGACCATTAATTTTGAGAATTAATTAATAATAGCATTATGTTTTTCAATTAACTTACTTATATTAAAATTCCTATGGAAAACAGTCGGTCGATGTCGTAATTCATGCGGTTCGAAATAAGGTTCCACATATGTTATCTGGACATATGCTTTATCTGATTCAAGTTTACTTGGATCAACAGGATTTGAATCCTTGATAATAACTACATTTTCTGATCCAAATCTTTCAGCATAAAAGTTTTCCAGTCTTGAGAAAATCTCAGGCAGTTTTGTTAGAGTAGGCTCTTTGTAAATAAATTCTTCGCTATTCAGATCTCCAAATCTTGCTCCATAAAATCCTACTCGAAAGTACGTTCCAAAAACTCGTTTACCAGCAAGTTGTTCTATTCGAGTATAAGCTTCGTGCAATTTTCTACAAAGTAATTATAATCTCAATACTTAACAATGGTAAATAATGATGCATGTAAATTTTACAAACAATACCTACCCATGAATATTCGCCAATTTTTTATAGTCATGTGCAGCCTCAGCTATAGGCAATAAGACTCTGTATACATCGGGTATTGCTTCGTACATACCAGCAGCGTGGAAAGAGTTTGCAGCGTGCTCGAGGATACCGGCCAATCCGCTTTCTGAAAAATCTGGGCCTAGGCATAATCCTTCTTCTCGCCTTGCAAGCACATCATCACCAACGGCACTTTCCTCCAAAGCATTTGGAGTTATCGGATTGAAAGCTACGGCACCAATAGGGCGACCTCCACCACCTGGCTCCAGTAAATGAAGATATTCGGCTACTAAAGCTGCACTATGCACAAGACACATAGCCGCTTCCGTATGATTTTTACGTTCCATGTGCTGTTGAGCCATATTTGCAAGCCACGTAAGACGTAGGTCTGGCGAGCCTTGATATCCTTTAGCAATTCTAAAATGACATTTTATTTTTTATTACAACCATTCATACAAACGTAATAGTAAAATAAAATATTGATACAAATTAAATCGTACCTGTACATTAAATCTAACAGCATTTCCGGATCTTCTTGGAATTCTTTCATTTTGACTGTGTCTGAGAGAATCATGTGAAGATTGAAAAGCAAATCCTTGACTTGCTCCGGAAAACTAGTATCTGCTAATTCTGTGTCTTTCTCTGCGTAAACCAAGACAGTCTTCAAGGCTCTACGAAGTGCACCTTCACTAGGTGCTCTACCGCGACCTACTAGTGCTGACAAAGACGTTGTTACTTGCATCTTTACTCGCGCGAAGTTCTAAAAATAATTTTAAGCGTTATAAATAATTCGTTACTGACAATAAATGCTAAAATTATAAAAAAAATTCATTACATTGCCGATTTCGAAGTTCTGCCTCATTAAAAGATATAAACTAGCCGCAGCGTGACTTCGAACTGCACTCAAAGGCGAGCTGCACCTTGTTAACAACGTTAAACACAGATCACCGCATCTTTCGCTTTCTTCTTCATCGAATAGGGCACTATGGTATTTAAAGACCAAAGCTCGTTGAGTATTAAACATATGTTGTAGCACCAATGTACTTTGATTTCTAGCTAAAGCTCGTAGTAGCACCTTTAAAACGCCACCGACTACCACACCTTGAATTTAAAAAATAATACAATTACTAAAATTCAGGGAGAAAAAGTAATAGCAATAAAAATGATGTAGCCTCACCTCCTCCACCATCGGCTTGAACTATAGTCTCCAGAGTATCCAGAACTACAAGAGAAGCTTCCGCCGCTAAAGCACCTTCAATGTGAGCATCTTGCTCGACTGCTCTACCTTCTGGTTGCTCTGCAGCCCGATAAGCCATCTGATCCTTTCTCCACCTGAGCTTGTCGCCACTGGCCCTCTCTTTCCTTCTCATCATCATTTCACTCCTAGCACTGCCTTGGCCCAAAATAACATCCTCCAGCCTTGATCGAATGTCACTAGTTACAGCTGCTTGCGAAGGCAATCTCTTCAGTGCCTTTTTGCCCTTATATTCGAACGCAGCCGTCGATATGTTAAGCAACTGCAGCGCGCTCAGAACCCTTCTATTACTGAGCTCTGAAATCCATTGCACGAGAGCCGATTTCTCCAGTGACTTTACAAGCCACAGGGCGCACATCAGCAAGTGTCTCGTGGCCTCGGAGCTGAGAGATACTCTACGTTGAGCGCCTGCTACCTCGACGGAGCCACCTCCTGCTATAGCTAAAGCTACTGATTGCGTAATCGAGCCCGATTCATCCGTATAGACGCTCTTTTCCTTGGAATCCCAGTGGTAAAGTTGCGGTAGTGCATCCATCAGGATGTTGAGTAGCGGCAGGTAGAGAGCAGCAACGCGGGCTTTGGCTGCTGGCTCGGCGTATCGTGGATCCGCATCGTGGCAACTCATCAAGTAGCGCACCGTGCCAATTGCTTTATTTTGCAGCATGGGATTTGGTATCTCCAGGCTGTTGGACAGGTCCAGTAATACTAGACCCACGAGGAAATGCTGCTGACGGAACTCTTGACTGAGCTCCGAGAACCTCGCGCGCTCGCCCGGTACTAAAGTGGAGATGAGAGAGCCGGAACTACCAGTAGAGGGACTAGGAGATGCTGGCGCTGAACCAGATGTGTAACCAGTGCCGAAAGGTAAATTCAGCGCGACGAAGTGTTCATGAGCGCATACAGTGCGCACAAGGTCCAGCTTAAGAGCGAACAATGCCGCTTGGTCCTGCACCTAAAATAATTAAATTTTTAATTAAAAAAAAAAAAACAGTTTAATTGCAAATGTTAAATAGGTTTTAAAGGATATACCTGGATCGATGCGTCGGCGAGAGAGCAGCAACTGGCCCTGAGTAAAGATAACACGAAACCTCTATCCATAACAGAAAGAAGATCTGAAAGGAAATTGCCAAGACTTGCAGTAAGATTCGAGGCGCCGCGATTATCTTTGCTGTAGCGATTGACTATTTCAGTGGTAAGAGCGGCGACGAGAGTTGAAATGTCATCGCAGAATTGTGGTGAAAAACGACTCTTGCGCGGTGAGTCGAGCATGTTGAACTCGGATAGAGTAACAACCATGGAGCGAACGATTAATTCTAAGAAGAACCAGGAATGAGTGATGGCAAGCTCACGAGCTTGGCTAGTTGACACTACCCAATGCAAAGCCAATTCTTCATGAAGTAATCTACGCGTTGAGGGTACGCTGCAAACAAGTAGATTAAAACTTACTGTTGCTGTTTATATTACATCAATATATTAAGAATGCATTATGAATTACCATGGACTCATCGCATGCATAGATTCCTGTCTCATAGAGGCCGTACGATCGAGACCGCGGGAGTGTACCTCCATTTCCAGATCCTCGATCGGAAGGTCGGGGTTGCTTTGAGCACGTACCACTCCTGTTCCTTGCGTCATACGCGGTAGGAAGCACTGATAAGCAGTGTAGGTAGTGAGCAAAGGGTGCCGACCATGTGCATCAACCTGACCGTCTTGCAGGTTTGTAATATTGCGAACCAGAAGTCCTATAGCCTCGAAAACCGTTGCAGCGACGTTGAGTGGCGTCGAAGGCAGTGTCGGCGGTCGCACCAAAAGTGATACCAATTGATCAAATATCTGAGGAAGCGAGCGGATCAAGGCAGTATTTGACGTTCGAGCAAGTTCAAGAAGTGCTGATTTCAGCTCAGATTCCATACCCGCCTCACCGATTCGCGGAGGAACTTGTCCCAATTCCAAGTCGCCACATAATGATAAGAATCTACAATGATAAAAATTGTATACAATTTCTTATTTAACATTAACATTAAATTAACACGAATTTAAAAATATATACCTGTCTATATATTTATCCTGAGGATGAACACTGGAGACAGGTTCCAAAATAATAGTGAACACGCCACGATGAGCATCAACCCAACGTGTATTAGGTAGTAGAACATCCGGTGCAATGTAGGAGTAACTGGCTGGTGGAGGTTCCAACATAGCAGGAAGACAAAATTCACCCGACTGCAGATGTCCGTCCCTCAATAGTGGTAACCACTAAAAAATGTATGATTATACTTATTACGAAATTCATGAAAATAAATGTAAATCTGAGCTTTATTTTTTACCGTGTACGCTACTGGAGTTTCAACATTCGGCTGCTCGGCTTTCTTTTGACAACTTATATGATAAAACGTGAAGAGTAAATGATGTCTAGCACTCAAATCGGCTGGCAATCTGATTTTTACTTCATCATAAAAGTTTGGATTTTTATTATGATACGAAACTGAAGTAAAGCATTCGTGAGTCATTTCTGGGCATGAAGATCGACCAAAAATAGCAGACAAAGCTTCATCTTCTTGTTCGCCGCCCATTAATTGAATACGTACGGCAATATTACGAGCTGAACCTGTTCGAGAGCTAAAATTAACTTCCTGAAATTTAGAATAAATACTTAAGCATTATTTAATGAAAATACGGTTATATATCAAAGCAAAAAGTATGTACCTTTGGATAAACGTAAAGGATATTACGATATGTTAAATCAGGAGATACGATTTCACTAGGGAACTCCAAAATTTCTTTTACTGGACGGCTCTTTTCGTCTGGGTAAGGCGTTAACTTTCTTAAATCTGGATCTAAACAACGCGGCAACTCTTCTGGGCGTGGGCTTAAATCCAATTTTAAAATACCAGGCAAACACTTGAGCCTCTTCAGGTTTGATCCCGGTCTCTTCAATTCTACCAATAGTTTGTACAAATCTTCATCGCGCAATCTTTCACTTTCTTGTTTAAAAAAACTAGATACTGTTAAAGTTATCGGTCTAAAGCTATCTAGACAATTAGCGAAATCATCCGGCGACCAGCTGCGCCTCTTATCGGAACTACGACGTTCAAGAGATCCTCTTCTGGTAGGTGGTTCGACCTTTTTACGCCACTGCTCTAATCCTCCAGATTTTCTATCTAAGGATCCTGCACTCCCGGTACTATCGGCATCTCCACCACCTCCGATAACGCCAGAAAGATGAATCGCTGTCCATGCTAAGGGCATGCGGTAACGACCGAGTCGTTCACAAGCTGCCGCTGCCGCTGCTCTTACCTATTTACGAAGACAAATATTTAAGAAAAACGTTTCTAAAGATGTTTGAATTTTAGTCGTACGTACCTTTTCTTTATTTTTGTCATCTCTAACATAAGGCTCTGCGCACTCTGATATATCACCTTGCAATACTTTCTCCAATCGAATTACAAGAAACAAATCAGGACTAGGTTTACTTATGTTCATGACGCAACTTCTTGCCAATGTACTTGCGTCACTGTATGCGACATGACTTCCTAACATTCTTTTTAATGCTTCCGAATTCATATCAACATAAAAATTTTCAGAAACCTACAATGTAATATCCATATTTTTAATTAAATAAACTTTGATTTAAATCTCTATGTTACTACTTTCTTATTTACCTTTTTTTTCTCTTTAGCATCGTATAAAGCCAGACTTGCAAATATAGGTTCCACTTCTAGTTCTAATTTCAGTTGAAGGCATTTTATAAGAATTTTGTGAGCAAAAGGCTCACATGGTTCTGTTGCAAGAGAAATTTCTTGCCATTCATCATCTGGAGATGTAGGCAAAGCATACAAAGGAAATAAGGCTTCCTGTTCAACAATAACAACAAAGGTATTTGTTATGATTCATCTTAATAGAAATGCTTTTTAAGTACAATTATCTTACTTGTCTGTCTTCTAATCGCTTTTGTTCATTCATTTGGTCTATTGTTTCAGGACAAACTCTATCTAAAATACTTGGTAACAGAGGATCATGCTGTGAGTGACGAAGATCCAAGCTTGCCCAGGATCCTCTAGGGGTATCTTGTGATGATCCGCATTGTGAGACATCTGATTCATCTTCATTTGGGGAACCAGAACCATTTGTTTCTTCTTGATCAACCTACATTTAAAATTTGATAGATTGTTAAAATAAAGTGTTCGCAAATATATTTTAAAATATTCTTACTTCAAAGTCTTGTCTTGGTGTTTCTTGAACTAATCGATCTCTTGCTATTGGTGATGCACGTCCTCTGAACTTTCGATGTACAACTACCCAATCTGATGTAAAACTTTCTATACATCTTCTGACATAAGGGGATACTGATTCACTGAAATAAAAATTTATCTTTAATTGTTTGCTTAAAATTTACAGTATCTAAAATTAAATGTAAAAAATGTACATTGGTTCTGAAGGAACTACAGGTTCCTCCGTTCGAATCTTTCTTTTAACAACACGAAGCTCCACATCGTTTGGAGGAAAATCTAAAATAGCTTTTAATGGATCTCTGTCCAAAACAGACTGATGCTGAGCTAAAAACTCTTCGTAATCCAATGGTTCAATTACTTCACATAAAGACATCTAAAACAACAATGATTAATTTAAGCAATTAATATCATCTTTAAAATGATAAATTTATAAAGAAGTACCGTTGAAGAGAATCCAGAAAAGTTGCTGCCACTTTTTGATAGTTCTCTAGAATAAGATGCTGATGTAGCTATTTGCCTGCGAACATCAGCTGCATGTTGTTTGCTCAGCTTGTGAGCAAAAGCTCGCTGTACCGAAGACATCTTGATAACTTCGGCTACAGCTTATTAAAAATGCGAATCATACTGAAAAAAACGAATCAAAATTAACGAATGTTTGTCTTCTATAATATAACCTCAAATACAAGAGGAACTCCACAACTGACTAAGAAATTACGGCTTTCTCCTTTTGAGAATTTTATATCAAATAACTAATACTGTTACCATTTTTAATAAAACTTGATTAATTTAAGATCATAATATTTCTTTAAACTACGTGAAATGGCATTTTCAGAATACAAAGTACTGTGATTGTGTTTACGACTTTCACTATAGTTTAGGTACTTACAATCAAATAAAACAACAAGTTTTCACATTAATATTAATTTGTATCACTAACAATAGAATAATTTAACAAAGTATAAAGTGAAATAAACAGTTTAGGTACTGAACGACGTACCGACACCGAGACGCCATGTAGGCGTATGACCTTGTGTGGGTGTGTGTGTACACGGCGTACACGCTCATGAGATTTATACAAGGCGTGCCTGTTTGACAGATCGTGGCACGAAGCACAATGCACTCAGCGGATATTGAATTTAAATGGCTGCGCTCGCAACGAGCTTTTTAATCTTAATGCGGTACTTCTGAAAAAAGAAGAAAGTAATACTTATCACAATTATTTAAAATAAATGATTAAAACAAATTTTTTCATACAAATTAAACTTCTAATATTAATAAACGATTTCCGTGGGAAAAATCTTTTAAAATTCTATAAAAATGTCATTTATCAGGTTTCATGTGGTTTTTGCACCATTTTATGGAGTTTTATAAGACCCTTTCAATAGGGATTGATAAATACTTGTTACAATAATAAAAAGAGAATGTAAAGTTTTTTAAAAAATAATTTATATTTCCTTAAAAAATATATATTTTATTACATCTTTTCATCTTTCTTTGACACCTTAATTGATTTTCTTTTCTTTTTTAGTTTTTGATGGCTGATTATTTTCAGACATATATTCATAATAATACATGACAAAGGAATACGTAACTCCTGCTGCACAGTATGTGGATGTTAGTGCCAGACCCAAGAATGGCAACTTCTTATTAAAAATTAGTTTGTGCATCACAGTCTCATAAGTGGTAATAATTGGGAGTAACCCGATATAAAGTTTTTCAGTAAAATTCAATGTTGTTGAACCAAATTGATTTCTGAATAAAATAATGGCAGCTATCAGGAATGTAAACCAGAGAATTAACTTTAAAGGTGTTAATTCATCTGGATAAAGCAGTGGAAATAAGGCAGTATGCCCTGCTGAACTTAACAACATGAAGATTCTGGCATCGTATACATTTGTTGCTGCAAGGATGCTAGAATCAAGAAAAATAAATGATATTTACATACATTCATGAATCTTCGTAATACATTTTGCTTTACTATTTACCATAATGGAATAACAGCTGTAAGTATAGCTTTCTCATGAACATGCCAACCAAACATGAAAGAACTCAATCCACAAATAATTAGACATTTTAAAAATTTGTTTGGATTGTTGTGACTACTCTTGTAGAAAAACAAATTCCAAAGAGCTGGCTATACATTGAACATAAATATATCCAAAATTAACACGCTTTAAAAAAAGTTCTAAAAGTTTTAAAAAACTCAATATAATACCATCATAAATAGAAATGTTATAATAAAAGTAACTATTGGTGTCGGAGTGGGCAAAACTATAAAGAAATCTTCTTGAACTAATCCACCTGTCATAGAAGCAACTTTGATATTATCTAATAAGCCAGCCTTTTTCAATATCACAGTCAATACTTTATCAGCTGCTGCATACAAGGCCCAGGCATTTGCTGCCCAGTATGCATGTACAAGTCCTCTTTTAAATGGAAACAATCGCGATAAAACCTGTTATAAAAAAGAATTTAGCTTGTCAATATAGAATTTCATATTATATTTTTTTTATAAATAAAAAATGTTCATACTTGTGGTATCTGTTTTATGAAAGGTCCAAATGAACAAAATAATACAAAAATTACAACCATAGCAAGCTTGATTAATCTACTAATAAACTTTCCATCCTTTAAACAATAACTTCTCAAAAGCCAAACAACATACCCTGGGGCTACATATAAGTAAAGATGTTTCAGGTTGAGCAATACTGCAAACCATACAGCTCCTTGTAGTATTTGATTCTACATAAGTAAATTTTTGTAATTATGCATATTGAAATAAATACTGAATACATTGCAAATAAATTCTTACTTCATTTGATAATTTTGAAACTTTAGCTAAAGATATCAATAGTATACCAAGAAGAAAACCATTGTATTGAAAATGAACATGATCAACAATTAGTAATCCTATATTGCATAAAGAAAGCAATGCGAAAGTAATAAAACTTTTATCTGACTTGCAAAATGTTTGTCCTGCTCTGAAATAAATAATAAATTACAATAAAAAAAAAAATTAATCTTTGATTAGCTTTTTATTGGCCATACTTACTCTCTTACACCATAAATAAAAATTATATCTGCGAAAATAACAGTTGCTCTTTGAAATAATTTTGTACTGTTAGAAGCATAGTTCAGATTATCAACTGTTAACATATCAGAGTCAACAAATACTGCAACTTTACTCAGTGCATATTCAAACCAAGCAAAAAATGGAGGATAATCCAATGTCCATTGAGATTTTTCATTTGTGTACCACTCATTAATAGCTAAACTGTGAGTAATTGCAAGCCAATTTCTGTGAACTTCAAAGTCTGTTGAATGACTAAAAAATTAATTTTTTAAGTAATGAATTACAAACTATTGCATATTTCTCATTAATAAATTTTAAAATACACACTATGTTGGAATAAGTAGGATTTTTATACACGATATAAGAATAAAAATTCTGATAAGAAGTTTATCACGAAAATGTGTTTCGATCTTTAAAGGACTTAAATTATTAATATTACTACTTTCATTCAATAAATTCGGCATTTTCTGCTTTCTGGGAAAGATAAGGTTAGAAAAACTACTTGTTTACGCGTCAACGTGTCGTCTGCCACTCGAAGATCACGTGACCCTACAAACAAGGTATAAAATTGAAAAGGAGCAGATCGGTATTTGAAAATAAATAAATAATGCTTAATTAAAATCTGTCTAGTGTTAGTTCTATTTGCTTTTTTTATCAAAAATTGTATAAAAATATCTTTCGGCGTAAAAATACACTAAATTTTAATATACTTTATAAATGTACTATAACACAATACCAGTTGACTGGGAATGATTATGTGTAGGCTCATCGTAAGGCCGAATGCAAGGCACTAGACGTGGCTGAATAGCGACATAAATACTTTTGTAAACAATGCAAATTCTTTTGTCAATTACATATTAAAATCTATTATTACGTAATTGTACTTATTCAAAAATTTGTATTTATTGCATAATTTTTAAATTTTTAAATAAAGTACAATCTATTTATTAAACATTCATGAAAATAGATTTATAGCTATTTTGTAATATAGTTAAAATTTATGAAATTATTTTAAGGCAATTATTACATTTATTGTAAAAAAATAAAAGAATCAATTTAATGATAAATTTTTATAATCTATTTCATGATGTTTAAATTTTAAAAATGTAAAATTAATTCTCTTATGCTTTACAAAGTACCCAAAGTCTTACTGTATAATTCACAATGTATAAATACACTGAAAGTATAAAAAAAATTTCTTTGTACATGAATACTGTAATTTAGAAAACAGAAATGTTGGTCTCTTTTTACATTATGTGAATTAAAATTTCGTGGATTACATTTTGTATTACTTATTGCTATAATCACATACTACTAGAAAAATACTTTCCTTGCTAGTATTGTTTTGGTAAATTCTCTTTTTTTACACTACCCTACAGTTTACGAAAACACAAAATCATAATTTACTTAATAAATAATTTTGTGTTCATCCTGCATATCATTTGTAAGATGCTACACAAAATCAAAATTTAATTTTGATTATGGTTTATACCACGTGCTTATAAAGGTGTGATATCACTGTTAATAAGGCGATTTAAAAATCTTGTCATATAAACGCGTACCCTACAAAACTAACTAGGCTGCAAACCTTCGAGCTCTCTAATACGCTGTTCGAGATCCTTTATCTTCTTTGCACGACTCCTACATAAATCTTTCATCCAATTTCTTTCTTTTTCCATCTTTACCAATTTTAAGTGGTCCTGAAATATAATTGAGTTTTAATGAAAAGTTTAAGAGATATTGGAAAAACACCGATTATTTTACTTACTTCAACAATGCCGCTGCTCATACCAGTCAAAGAGATTTTAGTGTCAGGACTAGCTTGGACACCTTGATCCCTTTTATTGAATTTTTTCTGTCTACAAATTTGACACTCGCGCGAACTATCTTTCATTAGTGCTCGTTGTAATTTTTGATTTTCTAATTTTAATTCCGAGTTCTAAAAACATAAATTGTATTAAGAAAGTGAAATATTTCAATAGCTTACGAATAATGTGTTTATTGCAAAACTGTGAACGTTACCTTCGCTTTAATGGACAAAAGATTGGACTGTAATTCATTACACTTCATTTGGTACGGGAAATTCTCTGATTGCAGTTGAACTTCCAGCATAGTAATTTTGTTATTTCTCGCTACAAGATCGAGTGACATTTCACGAATGCGATTTCTCAGTTCGAGACAGGTACGACATTCCTCGTCAATAATTTTAGCGGGTGGAGTTGGCGTAACCGACGGGGACTCAACGTCGGTCACGTCTCTGCTATCACTTTCAAGTTCTAGATTCCTATTTTGATTGTATAAGTCGCTACGTCTACGCCGCCTTCTTCCTTTTTGACTTGTTGGACTGTTACTGTTGGAACTGTTTCGACTCGAACTTCTTGTTTCCAGCTCTGCGATTTTACCATTCATGTCTTCAATTCTACTGAACAGCTGCTCTTTGTCAGAGTTCAATCTAACGACTTCTTTTTGCAATTTTTCCCGATTGACTTCTGTTACGCGTAAATCGATTTTTAGTTTCTCATTTTCATCCTCCAGTTGTTTTAATTTTTCAATATTTCCATTGTCGGAACCAGTTATCAAACGATCTTGTAGATCTGCAATCTCATTTTCTTGTTGATGAATATGGCTCACCATATCATCCATTTCTTCATCAAGTTCTTTATTCTTTTTTAACGCCTAAAATTTGTAATATGAATTAAGTACTTAAAGCATTTAAATAGAAGTGAACAATTAACGAAAAATGGAAATTTACCTCTGCGAGTTCCTTTTTACATTTTTCAAGTTCAGCAGTTACTTTATTCTTTTCATCTATGACTATTTTGAAAGTTTCACCCCTTGCACTTTCCCTATCCAATTGGTCGAGTAAGTCGGCGAATTTTTTCTCCAGGGATATCTTAACTGATTTGATTGTTTCCAAGTCTACTCGTAGAACGTCTTTTTCTTTCTGCACGGTTTCTAGTGCTATTTGGCACTCTACCAGCTGTTGATCTTTGTTGGCTATCATCATTCTTTTCTCTTCAACGTCGAGAACAATACTGTTCTTTTCGCGCATCAGAGCCTCGTACTTTTCACGCATCTTTTGTAGATTTGTAGCGTTATATTTTTCTCGTAGTGACGTCAACGCACTTTTGGTAGTATCAAGCTCTTGTTCTAATAGTCCATTCTTTACTTCAGCCTCAGTCAGTTCCCGTTGAACCTGAGATTTAGATTCTTGCAGTTCCTTAATACGATTATACGATCCTTCCAAATGATTTTTCAGCGATCGATTTTCATCTTGCAATTCCTGCATCTCGTTTTCAACGCGAACTTTACTTGTACTGTTTCTTACCTGAAATAAAATAGTGTTAATGTATTTCATAAATTAAGTAAAAAAAGCTACAATCCCAATTTTGGATTACGTTACCTTC
Source organism: Sycophila sp. Sp_5 (assembly GCA_018906775.1). Taxonomy (NCBI): domain Eukaryota; kingdom Metazoa; phylum Arthropoda; class Insecta; order Hymenoptera; family Eurytomidae; genus Sycophila; species Sycophila sp. Sp_5. The sequence continues at coordinate 578,622 of JACCID010000033.1, forward strand.
CGCTGGAGATTTGCATTATCCCGTTCGAGCTCAGCTACTCGATCCTTAAACTCTTCGATAGTCGTGCATAAAGCTGTATTCTTATTTTTCAGTTCATTAAGCTGCTTCATTAGACCCGCTGATTTTATTTCTTCATCCGAAAGCTTGTCTTGCAGTACATCCAACTGCTTTTTGTTCTCCATCTTCAAATTGTGAATTTCCTCCTTGAGTTTGTCGATGGTTTGCTTACGCTCGGATATTTGAGCTTGCAAACTCTCGTATTCAGGTTTCATAGTTTCCACTTTAGTCTTGTATTCGGTGAGCAAATCGCACTTAATTTTCAATAGTCCAGTGATATCGTCGACATGTTTGTTTTTTTCGACATTTTCGTTTCGCAGCGTCTGAATGATCTCATCCATCTTTTCCATTTCATATTGAAGCTCTTCAATTTTACGCTTTGAATTGGCAAAATCACTTGTTCTCATTCCAACGGTGCTCTTCATATGCTCCAACTCCATATCAAGACCTTCAATGGTGCCCTTCAGCTCTTCGATAGTCGATTTGTACGAGTCCATTTGTTCATTCAATCCGCTGATCACATTCGCGTGCTCTTCTTTCTCAATTCTCAAACGACTCTCCCATTCCTCCTCTTTGGAGCGCGCTAATCTTTCCTTCTCCTGCGCAGCACTAATGGCAGAATCTCTATCGCTGTTATTCTTGTGCTTCTTATCCAATTCGTTATGCAGAGAATTAATGTCTGCCTCCAAATTGGATATGGTAATATGAAGCTGCTGATTTTCGTGATGAGCTTCTTTGAGTAAATCTTCTATACGATGTATCTCGCCCTGCAGTTTTCGGTTCTTGCGTTCCTGCTCGGTGAATTCGCTCTGAAGCTTCTCCAAATCAGCCTCGACAGTTTTCGACCAAGTACTTGTTCGTTTCTCAGAATCGATGCATTGCTGCTTCTCTTCTTCAAGTTTTCGATTAGATTTCTCAAATTCTTCCTTTATTTTCTTTATAATTTCGGTCTCTTTTGAAACGATGACATTTAAGCAACTCAAGAATATATCTACTACGGATTTTTTCATCAGTGCCTTCATTTCATCCTGTGGAAGATTAGACAGACTATGCAGTTCCTTTATCATTCGTGACTTTGCCGTCTGAATTTCATCTTGCAATTTTTCTTCGATGTAATTGTCGTTCTTCTTCTTCAATTGATCAACAATATCTTCGAGTTTCTGCACTTCATTCTGAAGACTCAATTTGTCGCTTTCGAAGTTGTTTATTCGAATGTTGCATTGCTCAAGTTCTTTTTGGAAATTCTCTTCCGCACTTTGCAGGGAACTTGCCAGCTCGGATTTCTCTTTGAGTAAGCTCTCTATCTGCACCTCAGCTTCTAGTTTTTGAGTTTGAATCGTTTTTTCGTTTGCGCTTGTAGCTTCGATCTGCTTGTACAAAGTTGCCACTTCTTCCTCGAGAAGATTAACTTTCTCTTGATATTGCAAAACATTGGCTTGTGCAGAATCCCGTTCTTGCTTCACTTCTTCGAAGGATGACTTACACAATTCTAACTCTTTTAGAGTTTCATTTCTTTCAGTCATGTACCTGTTCAATGCTACGTTAATGTTTGAATTAGACTTTTTAATCTCGTGTAAATCGTTGCTCACGTTATCGATGTCCTTTTGAAGATGCTGTACTCTCAGATTCATGCGAGCGGAATTCTCGGTTTTGGAGCGTCTCGATTCTTTTTTCTCGCTTAGAGGTGAACTTTTCTCAAGTTGCAGCTTCTCCAATTCCGTGCATTTTTCTTTGTATTGATTCGACAATTTGCTGTGATTTTCCTTCACTTCCTCCAGTTGACTGTACAAATGTTGAACTTTCTCCTCGATTACAGTCACATTCATTCCCTCGCTAAAACTACCATTTAAAGTCGTGTCTATTAAGCTCATGCTGATGTCTTCCTTGGCTTTTAACCTCAATGATTCTGAGTCGGCACACATTTGCTCGTATTTTTTTTTCAATTCACTGTGTTTTTGAGTCCAAGCCTTGACCTCAAGCTTTAAATTTCTGCGACTTTCGCTGAGTTCTTTCAAATAGGCACACTTACTGCAAGTAGTTAATTTCAAATCGCTAAGTTTTTTATTCATTAGTGTCAAATTCTCTACCTGTTCCTGTAAGGTTTTAACTTTTTTATTCATAAATGAAGCATTGTGCACGTCATTGCTACTTCCTTCGCACGTGGAGGTTTCCATCATCATGTCCACGGATACGTTTAAGGTCTTGGCGTGGACAGAAACTTCAAGCTCATCGTTGTTGTCGATCGCCAAATTCGAAGACAAGTTAGCATTTTCTCTGCTTAATTGAGTTATTTTTGCTCGAAGATCAATCAATTCAGTAGTCAATCGATTGTTTTCTTGTCGGACGAAATTTAAGTCATCCTCATCTGATCTTTCGGTAGACTGCTGATTCGAGTAAGCATCCAACTGCTCCTTTAAAATATCCACAGTTTCTTTGAGCTTGTCGCATTCTTCTATCTGTTCAGTCAAGTCACTTGACAACTCAATATTTTCTTTCTCCAATAACTGTAACTTGTCAACCAAGCTGTCAGATTTTTCTCTATAAGTGCATTCATGTTCGTACAATTGTACCTTACTTTCCTTCACCTTTTCCAGCTCTTCTATTTTCTCCATTAAGTTTGTGGACAATTCAATGTTTTCATCGGTTAAGGCTTTAATTTTTTCTTGGTACTCAAGGAATTTATTCTTGACTTCATCGTCCGTAACAACTGGAGTGGTGGCGCGCATGTTTTCGCATTGTTCGTGCAATAGGACCAACTCATTTTTAATAGTCATCTTCTCTTCTGTGACAGACGAAAGACGATTCCTTAAGATATCAATTTCTGATTGCAGATCATTAACAACTTGATAATGATTATCTCGAGCACGAGTTAATTGATTTGACATGTCTATATTTTCGTTTGTTAAGATATTAATTGTTTGTTGAAGCTCTTCAAGATTCTGTTTAAATTCACTGAGTACCTTTTGAACTTCCTCTGTTTCGAAACGTAATCGGGCATTTTCTTTTTCTAAAGCTAGATTTATCTTTTTGTACTCTACCACAGTGAAAGATTCATTTTCAGACTTGACTAGAGAAGAAGATCCAAAATCAACATTGCTATTTTCAAGTGCCAATGATGTTGATGCCACTACCTCGGTTCTAGTTTCAGTTGTTTGATTAACCTGAAAGTAACATTAATATTAACGATTTTTTAAAATTAAATATTGTTCTTTTAATTACAATGAATAAACTTACTACGGAAGTATCAATATGTGCAGATACACTTGAAATGTCTTTGCTTTCATCCATTCCTGTCATCAAAGAAGTGCCATCTTGAATAAAGGACTGACCAACTTCCATATTATCAAAGTAAGACATATTAGCGAAAATACTGCTCGATTCCAATTCGAAATTTTTATTTTGCGAATTCTTCACTGAAGTATTTAATTCTCCAATAGCAGCGCTGATGACTTTAGTTGGTAAGGCAGGAACATCAGGTTTAATGAAGCTATGAGAATCCGACGTAGATACTTCATTTTCTTCAGTAATTTTAAGTGAGGACACAGAACACTCTTTTTCTACCAACTGCTTATCTTTAATAGACTCATTCAAATCACTTGTTAATTCTTCTGTAGTTGAACTAATATTTGCTGCCAATGTTGTTTTGTCTTGTATCATAATTGAAACATTAATTTTATTACATTCTTTTTCGAAGATTTGCAAACGCTTCTTCAGATCGTCATTTTCAGTCTTCAAATTATCAACGGTAGCTCTAAGATCTGACGCTTTTTGTTCAAAGTCGTGTGTTAATGACTTGATTTTATCCTTAAGTTCATTTGTCTCCAAATTCATGCCATCGAGTTGAAGCTGTTTTTCACTGAGTTGTTGTAAATTATGTACAAAGTCATTTTGAAGTTTTAAAAGATCTTCCGAACCTTTGTTAATACTACACTTTAGCTCGGAGTTTGAGGCGATCAGCTGCTCAACACATTGAATTTTTTCTGTCAGCTGAGTATTCAAGGAGTTAATTTGGGCCTCTAGCTCAGAACTCGCTGTAGATATTGTCACGTTCTGTTGCAAAATTTCAATTTCCTCCTTATAATTGTCCATCAATCTATACATGTCCATTTCGCGAGCAATCTTTTCATTATCGTAAATGCATATTTCGTCCGTCTGACATTCTCGAGCAACCTGTTCTAACTTAACGTCACTTTCCAGAACTTGTCGAAGGGCATTTATTTCCTTCTTTAGGTCTGCTTCCGCTTGCTTGAGGTTCGTTATTTCCAAAGACATTTCTTCAATAAGCCCAGTCATTTTAGCAATCTCAGCATCTTTCTCGCTGGAATTATTAGATTTTTGAGTTTCTTCAATAGTAGAGGCAGCTTCACTTTCACATTCGAAAAATATATCTTCAGTTTTCTTTGTATTTTCTTGCAATTGCTCAATTTGCATTTCCAGATCTTTTGCAATTAGTTTGTATCTTTCAATTTCCTTATTCTGTTCTTGGTTAATATCTGCATTACTGTTATCAACAGAAAACTCTGTTTGAATCATGGTAGATGTTACTTCTGTATTTTTTAATTCATTTAGACATTGTTGTAATTGGTCTATTTTCTTTTGCATTTCTTCTTCCGTGTTTCTGTATTTTTCAATTTCAAGAGATTTTTCAGCAATAATTTCCTTTTGAGAAGTAATTTCCTTTGAATTTAATTGTTGTATATCTAAAATTTCTTGCTTAGCTTTTTCCATTTCTTCCACCGATTGCTGAAGCCTCTTGACTTCTTTCCTCAGTTCTACTTCAGATTGCTGCAATGTTTCTATTTCAGACGACTTTAATTTTATAACTTCTAATAAACCTGCTATTTCATTAATTTTATTTGGACTTAAATCTGCTGCTATATTTTTAGAATTTTCACTTTCTTCAATGGCATTTATTTCAAGACTTTCAATTTTATTACTACTTTTCAAACGTTCTATTTCTTTTTTAATGTCTTCCTCATTTCTTAAAAATTGCTCAATTTCAATACTCTTTTCTTGAATAATAGCTTGCAATTTAGAAATCTGTCCATCATTCTCTTCAATTAATTTATTACTCTCCTTCTCGTTATAAAGAGCATCCCTTTCATTCTGAAGCTGCTTTATTTCATCCTTTAGATTTTCTTTAAGTTTTTTATAATTTTCAATTTCTACAGTTTGTTGTTGAATTACAGTTGACAATTTAGAAATTTCAACAGATGTGTCCTCGTTTATAGACGTGACATTTTCTTCCACTGAATCCTTTTGACTGCTTTGAGAAGATTTACCAATTGCTTCCAAAACAACTTTACACTGCTCCAATTCCTGTATTTTCTGTTTCATTTCTATTTCAAGTTTCTGGTAATGAGCAATGTTGGTAGTCTTTTCTTCAATTACTTCCAATAATTTAGAAATTTCAGCATTTGTATTAAGTAAGTCTATAGTTTGACATTCTTTAGTTTCTTTTTCAATTTTCGTTTCAACATTTAGAGATTCCTGTAAATGTTCAATTTTTATTTTCATTTCTTCTTCAGTTTTTTCGCATTTTATTATTTCTGCAGCATGCTGTTCAATTATTTCAGTCAATTTTGTTATTTCATTTTTGTTTTCATTTACATGTATGGCTTCTCCTGAAATTGCTTCATTCTTCACAGAAATATTAAGCAAGTTTGTTGAAACTGATTTATTAATTTCAGTAATTCTCTCCAATTCAACTACTTTTTCCTTCAACTTTGCACACTCAGAATTTTTCAGAAGTAACTTTTCCATAAGGCAATCAGTATCAGTCTTAAGTGTATTACAAGAACTTTCACTATTTTTTAACTTTGTAGATTCAACCTGAAGCTGATTTTTTATGTCATTATTTTCTTTCATTAAAACCTCATTCTCTGATTTGACTTTTTCTAATTCCTTAAGACATTCATTGTAGTCATTGGTTAATTTCTTTTCTAACTCAGTCAATGGTTTTCCTGTGTTATTTTCATCATTTTTTAAATTAGTTAATATTGTCTCAAGTTGTTTAAGCTCTCTTAAAGGATCAACTTCACCCTTATTATCACTGAATATTGTTGGTTTCCATAACTCTAAAATATCTGACGCTCTTGAACTTAAACCATTGATGCAATTTAAAGATACTGTCAGTTGATCTTCCAATTCTGCTTGATATCTGTTGTATTTTCCAAGTCTGTCTATTAAATCGTCGATTTGTTTTTGCAGTATCATCCTCTCAGTAGATGATTCATAATCGCCTTTTTGAGCTGATAACATTTGTCTTTCTAATGTTGTAAATTCTTGTAAAGAATTGTATTCATCAGTTAAATATTGCAGTCTTTCTCGTAGAATAGATTTGGGTGTACCTGGAGAACCTGCTGGCTCTTGAGTTCGGTCTCCTAAAAAAATAAAGTCATAAATGTTAAAAAGAAAATTTCAATTGTTTTAAATGAAAATAAACCTGGACTGGAATTCGTATTACGTTTGTCAGGGGTGGACGTCTCACTCCAAGTACTACCGCTACTAAAACGACAAACCCCTACATCATCTTGAAATTTTACACGGTTCTCAGATTTTATTTTACTTTTACAAAAACTTTTGTCTTCTAGTACATCTATTATAGGATCTATTTCTTCGTCATTATCTCGTTCTTTAACTACTTTTATTAAATCCAATTCGAAGTCGGCAAAAGCAGTTTCAAAAGATTCATTGTTTAAATCAACTGATTGAAATATGCTTTTTCTTCTTCTAGTGTTAACGTTTTTTTCCAATCCAATTAACTTTTTCTCAGGACTAGCACACTCTTTTATTGTCGGTAAATTTCGTGGACATAGACTGAATCGTGAATTTAAAACTTGCCCATCACCTGCCCACGTTCGTCTTCTTTTAGATTTAGGAATTTTTGAATTGCTCATATCTTTTTCAGGATTGTTAACAGATATAATACCATTGTTTAATAATTTTATTCGCTCTTCTAAGATTTGATTGAGCCTATCCGTTTCTTGCAATTTGTGTTCTTTTTCTTGCAATTTAGATTCCATTTCTTCAACTTCTGCAACTCTATTTTCATTTTTAAGCCTTTCCAATTCTTCATTTAGCTTTGAAAGCTGTTTCTTATAACGTTTCAACAAAGCAGCATCTGACATAACTTCATTAAGTTGAGGTTTGTTTTTAACACTTTTTGCTCTCGAGGCAAATGATAATGTACATTGCGTTTCTTCAAAAGCTGCTGGTGTTACAGCACAAATAATAGTTGTCATTGCATTTCCACCTAAAGATGCTTGCAATAATCTTGTCAACTTACTATCTCGAAAATTAATATATTTACTTGGATCTGTAGATTCACTAAGTTGCTTAATAACAAGTCCCAGAGTAGAGAGCGACATATTTATATGTGTCCCTTCTTTAAATCTTTCACCTGTAGCATTGGTTTGCCTGGCTCTTTCGGAACCTGCAAGATCTACTAAATTCAACTGAGAAACTTGAATAGCTCCATCTGAATCACTAGTTTGATCCCTACTCTCAATTGTTATCCTAGAATATTAAAAGTACGAATTATCAATTTAATATATCAATTACTAAACATCTATACTTTTAATTTAAATATTTAAATACCTAAATATAGTATGACTTCTACTACTTCTTTCGTTCATTTCAGTTTCTCCAATTCTACGATTTTTATCTCCTTTTTTCATAACTGACATTATAGCTTCCGGACTACTTGAAATCTCCTCTTTACATTTAAGAACTTGCACCAAGCCGTTACTATCTTCTCGTAATTTGAGGTCCACAGCAGAGCTATCCAAGAGATCATTAACTTTTTCATTGTAAATCTCCAGGTAGGAAACTCTCAAAAGAAATTCTCTACCACACGTTTCAGCTATAGAGTCAAACATCCTATCAATAGCCATAGGTGTGATGCCTGGCTCCTCCGTAGTTCCCAGCATGGTATGAGTTTTACCAGAGCTGGTTTGACCATACGCAAATACAGTGCCATTGAAACCGTTGACTGCAGCATCCACGATGGGCCTAACAACAGTCTCGAAGACATCACTGTTTGTCTTCTCTGGGCCAAATATGTGATCTGCAGAATGGCACAAACATCGACAACAAAACATTCGTAATTAATGGAACATATTGAAAAAATAAGGTCACCAATCAAATTAACCTCTGAAGATCATAACTTACCAAATAGAAAACCGCTTTCACCGCGCTTTTTTTCTTGATCTACAGGAACGATAATGTTGCCCGCCACGGCCCATTGTATCTGAAGGTTCTCGTCCTTTTCTCGCTTAATCAAAGGTCGCACTTTGATCGCCACTTGTATGCTGTCCGACATTTTGGCCAACGCGACGTTCCGAGGTAAATTTTTCGCAAAACTATCACATAATTTCGGGCAAACAACATCGATCTCCTAACCGCTGGCACAAAGGATACGCGTCTGGCCTTTTGAACCGCCCGACGAGAGAAACGCCGTATTTTTCAACCCTCGAGTACTTTTCCGTTAATTTTCAAATTCTTCGTGGGGATTGGCCAATTGCTGACCTTTGCGTTTGTTTGAATCCAACAACGTCAGCGTATCCCACAAATTGCCTGCACACTGTGCTCTATTAAAAAAAATGCAAACCAGATGAGTAATCGGTCGTGAATTTTGCATTGCTGTCGATGATAATCTCATTAATATTAATCGTACATGACCAAAACGTATATTCGCACTTTTTCAACGCAGAAATAATTCGTCGCGTAACCTTGTACTTGACAAGTCACGTGACGGTTGCGGCGTACGAATCGGTCAATAGAAGGGTATTTTGACTTGGCATATTGCAATTCGCATTATTTGCTAAATTTCGTTATTAAAAATTATCATACGGATATTTTTTAATTATTTCCAAATCTCACATTTATAATTTCAATTTCAAATCTTAGCATCTAGGCATATTATGACACCTGAGACCAATTGAGTTACAAACCAACAAATGGTCATTTAATGTTTAAAATTATAAAAGAGGATAGAATATACCAAAATAGAAAGCACAATACAAAAGGAGTAATAATTTTTATCAATTAATTTTCATTAATATATTTAAATTGAATTTAGCTTATTACAAAAATGTAATATTGTAACTTTTTTTCTTTTTAATAGTAAAATAATGTACATACAATTTTTAGGATGACGCTGGTGACTATATCGAGTATCATTTTATTTCAATTTAATTCACTTGAATCAATATATACATAAACTCATTTAATTAAAAAAAAATACAATTATCAAGGACTCAGATTGCTGTAAGAAATTTTGAGTTAAAGACAATGGTGAGGCTACATATGACTTTATTGACAGTATATTAAATACAGTAAATCACTTATCGGCACGTCGCATTGTAATTATCATTTAAAAGTTACATTTGAATGAAGTACCGCAGTACCTTCATAAAATGTAAGACGCGGTGGTCGTTGCTGGTTCTGACATAGATCTTTATTCTTATATTTCATTATTTTCACACCTATGCCCTTGAAACTATATCAAGAAGCACATATCAATAGACGTCAACAGTTCACGTGTAACATCGACAATATTGATTTGCATCGCAAATTTAAAAGAAAAATTGCTTACATTAAATAAATCGTTGCAGCTGTTGGTTGAACGATGTTATTACAAAATATATCTAAACAGTAAAAAAGGAAAATGCATTTCTCGCGGAAGGCAATGAGTATCCGCTGTACACTTGTCACCCTTACATCAACGTAGCGGTTAGTCTATAAAAAAGACAGTTTCCCGTCATAAATACTAATTTATCACATTGGCGTGAAAAGTAATAAATTAAATTTACTCAGCGATTTACGTAGCTATAATGATGATAAAAATTAATTAATGAGATAAAATATTCGTCGTGATTTAATATCAATCGTAGTTGTAAATTAATGATTAATAATACATAGTTGTCAATAAGTCTGCGTAAATCGTAATGGTGATAAAAAAAGTCTGCGTGACAGTCGAGATTTTTCGACGCGTCGGATCACAGCTGCGGATGCAAGTCGCATGATAGAGCATTTCTTTTTCTATACTTCTTTTTTTTTAACATTCCAAAATAGCACTATTTTTCATATACATTGTTGTTCGTCGTTTTCCCTTGGTTTGTCATTTGTTAAAAATATCCGAGGTAAGCCTCATTTGTTCAGAATTTAATCTGATGTGTGTGAACAAGTTGAAAACTTGAAAATACTACTTTTGAGTATTTAACGTCATTTTTTGTCGTCATTGGCAGTTTCCATTTAAACTAATCTTTTAGAAGGCAGTTAATTAGAGTCTTACAAATGCGCTTAAAAGTCTCATCGCCATACAGTAAAAATACTGGTCGGTTAAGAGTATTGTCAGTCTATAAATCTTCTCGCTTTTCTCAGTGAGAATGAAATTTATGTGCTCTTAAATTTTCTTAAAATTTAACGTATGAAAAATGTTATTAAATTTTACAAAATTTCATGTTGCTTAAAAGCAGTTGTCATTTAAAAAAGATTTCTCCGCAGAGGCGATCCAACCAAAAGAAATTGTATACCTGTAAGTATGCAATTCGTCCTAAAACATGACCTTACTTTTCCGGTCAATTTTATCATTAAATATGTGCTAAAGCGTGACGACTTTATAAAACACTAACGAATTATATTTTCACGGAAACTAACTTACATCTAAAATGAGCACGTGCAATTGTGAACAGCAAAAAGAGTTTGCGACGTTACTCAGTCAATGAATACTCTCGCAAATTGTTGTATCGCTGCTTGTGTGCTCACTTCTTATAAGAATATATGCATTCTCATTATTCGTCTGTCATCTTCCTAAGCTAAGCTTGGTTTAAATTTTCTGTTTAATCATAGTTCTTTATCCTTTCAAATTTCTTCTCTCTAAAACACGTATATACGTATACATATATATAGTAGCGCAAGAAGATACAGATAAATGTATACGTATATAAACGTCATCAATCATACCTAGAATTTCTTTTCTCGCAATATATTACAATTTGATTCACATTTATACACATACATATAATTTATGCCTTTCGAACTGCATACTGTTTATACTTTTTAATACGAGAATAATCTGCGTATACAGATTTACGTTTATATATGTAAGAATCAGAAAGTAAGGAGCTTTCCGAATTCGCAACAATTTTGTATTTTCCTTATATTACGGATTATCTATAGATGAAATTAGTAATAAAAAAAAATAAAAGAAGGCATTGGAAAATTTACAAAAATTGCAGTCAATATCAATACATTACTTGTTCTTGTTCTCTATATAAATAATATTTAAAAGTGATTCGTAAAACGGAGTCATAATTAAAATCATTATGATGTTGTATGGCATACACAACAAGTTTGTTGTTAATATCTTATTACTCTTATGTTGAATTACTTAAATATGTAATTAAAAAACTGCAAGTAAACGGAGTCAACGTCGAATCAGCCGCAAATAACGAAGGACTGCACTGATTCGTCGATAAAATCCGAAGGGTTCTCGGATAATGGTAAAAATAATCAGATAAAATATAAATTTTCAAATCTCTTAACGATTCCGAGGATCAGTCAAGTAATTGTATTTGACCGATCGCCCCTCGATACGGTAAATCCTTTTCGACAAGAAGCAGTCGATTAATGATTCATCGCTTAATCCACCCTTCCGTAAGCTGGGGCGATGCCTTTTTGGATCCAGAGATTGCAGTTTTCGTAACCTGCACCGGGGAGAACGTCTTGATCGACGATCAGAATCTTTCCGTTGTCGGATTCATTCACTTCCCCGTGCCAGACGAAGTGATTAAAAAGTTGCTGCATGGCCTGGAGGTGCCTTTTTTCCACAGGCGTTTTGGCCTTGAAGAAGCCAAGGATAACAGCTGCGTCGGCGTCAACGTCCGCGACTACGTTGGTGGGGAAAGTCGAAATGTAGTAGGGAATGGCGCTGTTCATTGTAGCCACTGTCATCAAAGGACAAACTACGCGAATGTCCGAAATCATTGTATGCAATCCTTTCAAAGTTGCATTGTACTGGCTGCAAATATAACAACAGAAATCAAATAAATTTATGTTTTTAAAAGCAAAAGCGTATTTCAAAAAATACTTTAATTCTTTAATGAGACTCACGTTAGAGCTTGAGTGGTGACGTTCATTGTTCCTAGTAATGATTCAGAAACCAGCTTCTTAATTTGCTGTTCGTCAACGGTGGAATTATAATTCAAGGATTTTGGCAGATGTCCAGATTGAGCAGTCGAGCCCATGACTACTTTAATGGGTAGGTCCTTTTGCGATAGGGTTACTCCAATGTGTTGTTGAATGATAATGTCGTCTTTAACCAGCCAGCTGTGCTTGACTGTTAGAGTTGTTCGCTGCCAGCTCTTTGGGTTCGGGGAGACCATCGTTCACAGCGTACCATGAAGGTGGTACTTGCTTCATAATTTCCTCAGCGTTCTTATTCTTCAAGCAGGCTGTGTCTCGGCATCTAATCCATTGACAATTTTAAAATTAATTCAAACATCTACGCATGTTCATTTAAATTTTCAAAAAGTTTTCAACTTACCTAATGGCGTCGAGGAAGGGCTCGTTAAGCTTTTCAGACTCGCGAAGCTCACGTGTGGGGAAGATAGCGCTACCGCTGGAAATCCAGGCGCGAGAGAAGAGGCCCTTAGCCCGTCGAGAGCCGATGAGGGCTGTGACGAGAGTACCGCCGGCTCGGTGTCCCCAGACAGTCACGAGATTTTTGTCACCACCAAAGTGCTCGATGTTCAGCTGCACCCACTGTAAAGCGGTAATGATGTCCGAGAGCCCATAATTACCTGAGCTCATGGGGTGTGCTGCACGCGACAGGGGCTCTGCTGCGAGGAATCCGAATACATCCAACCTAAAAATTGTAAAGAAAAATATTACTAATCACCTTTGTAATTCATTTAATCGAACGCTTTGTTTTTATTTAAATAAATAATGCATCAAGTGCGTACATTGCATGAACCCGCAGTTTGGGAAGAATAGTTTTGTTTTTTCAGTGAACGTATTTGATAATTAAAATTTATTTCTACATTCTTATTTAGCTGAGAACCTCACCTAAAGTTAGGCCTGACGTAAACAGTCTCGCGCACTCGAGCAAGCTTGCCGGACGGAATCATGATACCGGGCGAGGGTCCACTGAGCGTGTCAGCGCCGATCATGACAACGACGGGCAAGGGCTTCTCGTAGAGCACCTGCGGCGTGTAAACGTCAAGGTATAAGCAGTCCTCGGCGCCGTTTATGGCCGTCTTGTTGCGCTGCCAGCAGACCTCCGAGCTGTTGTGAGCGAGATAAGTACCGGTCCAGCAATGCTCGAGTTTACGCAGCGCTCGGATGGTTGCCAACGCCGATCGTTCACCGGTGGCACGGCGTACGGTATGCCCCTGAAGACGAACGCGTCCTCCTCGAGTAGACCCTGTATGGGGACCGCACGATGTTTGCGTCTCCACCTTGCCATCGCGGATGGGCTGCGGTACCACGCGCCGCGGACCCACGCACGCCACACAGATAATTATTATTACCAGTAGGAGGATCAGCAAAGTGGCAGCTGTAATGAAAAAATAAAAAATTCTATAAAAATCGTCGAAAAACTTAAACTCACTAAAATAACATATACTTTAATTTACAGAGATATTACCGCTACAGGAGCGTCATTTTACGTTTTAAGAAGAAAAAAGAAGAACGCACTGTCCGAAGCGCTCTCAATTTTCAAAAAAAAGCAAAAAGAGTATCAGCGGACACCCCACAAATGGTCGAAAGAGCCTCGTACCGGCTTCTCGGCTGCAGAGCGAGAAAGCGGCCGGTCGGCCAACAATGTAGGTGGAAAAATGAGGGGGAGGGAGAGGGATAACTCACCGCTGACGATCACGTTTCGCCGGGCGGCGGTCAGGCAGAGCACGAGGGGGTGCGGCTTGGCCGGCGGCCCGTCCGTGGCTTCCGCGTCTAGGCGAACTGTCTCCATTCCGTCCTCGCCAGCGGCTGCCGCATTATTCTTCTCCTGCGCTCCGTCGTCCAGCGTCTCCACGCTGGCCAGGCCGGCCTGTCCGGTCGTGCCCAATTCTGCGTCGTACTCCTGAAATTTTAATAATTTTAATATTTTACTTTAGTATTAATTATTTTAAATTTCGTTTTATTGTTTATATTTAAGAGGAATTCAAAAATTAATGAAATAAATAACGAGAAGTGAGTTTAACATACCGTGATGTTTTAATCGAAAAAAGTATTTTCTAACGTTGTAAATTTCTTTTTATTGCAAGCATTTTAGAGCGAAGTAAAAAGTAATAATAAATAACGGAGAGCGTGTTTGATAACAGATTATTTTGAAATAATTTTTTACTCAAAAAGCTGTAAATTTTATTTTATTGTAAACATTTAAGAGGTAGCTAAAAAGGTAATAGTAAGTAACGAGAAGTGAAGACGGTAATAGCACGTGATTTTAAACACATCTTTATACCTTACAACAAGTAATTCCTATTTTCGTATTTAAAGGTAACGAAATAAAAATGGAATTTTGAAAAAGCTTGAAAAGTAAATGTTCGTAGCAAGTTGTCATGCACGAGGCAGTGATGCAATCGAATCAAATGCTGATGTATATGAGAATGGATTTAATACTGCGTGAAATTGGAATATTTTTGTTACAAACCCGATAATACTTTTACACAGACTGACATGAAAAAAAACGTAACTGTAACTTTATTTCTTTCACGAAAAGGTTTTCTGCTGATTTAGCCTCTTATTGTAGGTAACAGAGAAACTGTGCCATTTCGAAGAGTTTTGCAATTGTAATGGGAGGGAAAAAGGAAAGATTTAGCGCAGTACTCTAGCCCGCGTACATCAAGTCCCCGATCGATGAATCTACTGATATAAATTCTTCCTTTTCCCATAACTTATACCATTATTCGCCCGTACAACCTACTTCTATTCAAGATTTTTATGCTCACCGGCGAACCGTACGCTCGATTTTCTCCGCGCGCAAAATGCAAGTATACCAGCATTATTGCTTTACATGCATCATAAAAACGTGCAACCCCTAATAAAAGTACCTATCTCAAAAATTCACGTCAAAGTGCGTCGTTAACGCAGATTCAACGACGGGGAATCACCGATCGACAGATTTAAAATAAAATTTTATTATAAGAATAAAGAAGAAGAATCGCCGTTGAAAAAAGAGCTATTTAAAAATCTAACCACCGACAAAATAAAAAGTATACATAAAATAAAAAAAGAAGGAGACGCACAGAATGGGAAGTAAACTCGCAGCTCCTCTGGGGCAAGCTGGAGCGCAACACACCGTGGCACAATGTACTCGTCACTCAGTTTGGCTTCAAAGGGAAAAAGCGAGCAGAAACCCACCACCCTCGAAGAGGCCTTTGGCTCGCGGTTCGCACAGTTCGCCGCGTCTTAGAGCCGAGAAGGGGCCGACGCTGCGGCTAGCAACAAGAGTATACCGAAAGAGGCTACAAGACGAACGAGAGTGGCGCGGTTCGGCCCGAAGCGACGCGGAAGAAGAACTGACGCGGGAAGAGCCGAGAGAGGCACCGCGGAGCTCTCGCAGCACAGGTGTGTAATCGCACACCTGTGCAGAAAAGCGCGTCCCTGGCTACGGCGCACGCGAAAATTACACGGCTGCCTGGCAACTCTTACCCTCTCCTCCCTGGGCTTCTTCTCTCTTTCGCGCCTCTCGTGCCGTATCTCCCGAACGAGGAAGAGCAACCGGAGATAAGCCGGCCGGGGGGAGGAAGGGGGAAGGGCTATACGTGCTGGAGAGGTCATCGGTGGGGCTTCGCGCACGCGACCGACTCCGCTTCAGCTCCTCTTTCCTCTCTCTCGCCCCGGCTAATTTTGGCTAATTTATGCGCGCGCAATCGTTACACCCCTTCCTTTTTTCCATTCCGCTCTAGTGGCCCAATCGCGGAGCGACGTGATTTATTTGTTTCCTGCAAGGAATTTTTCTTAGCCGAGATGCGCGGTCATGACAAAATGCAGAGATTTCTTTTGTTTTGTAGATGGCAGGAGGGAGGGGGATCTTAAAGGGACCTTCTTGATGCACACAGATTTTGTGCCCGCGAGTCGGAGGTAATTTATTTGAGCAGTAAATTTACTTGATCGCCTTGACTATTCATAAACGTCGCTGCCAAGTGTAATTATGAAATCAATAAAACGATATTTATATTCAGTTTGCCCCGGGAGTGACGGACTTTCTACGGCGGGAGTGTTTATACTTTATAATCTTTCGGTGGGCGAATTTTTGATTTATCGTGACTTTTAAAAGCATGCTTTCGTTTTTTGACTCTATTTTGTGGTAAAATTTACTCGGGATAATTCAGAAGCAGAGGCGCGCATTCTCGTCTCGGTTAATAAAACGCTTCGTTTGGAATATAATCTGCTGCTTATAGCGAAAGCTATGAGGAGCGAACTCTTGACTCTTGACTCTTAAAACAGCAATTTATAAAATCCCTCGTGAAAATAATTAAATCAGCCAAAAGTTTACAGGAACTTTTTGCGTGATGGAAGATGTACCGGCGACGTGCTTAATGAGTCTTTGCCGAAGCGATTATTTTGTATTAAAAGTTTGGCGAAGCATCACATAAAATAAAAGTGAGCATTATTTCATTGTATCTTAACGCGATATACACTCAAATCCGTTAAAAAACAAATAGAAAACGAATTAAGAATTGCTTCCATAAGTTATCCAAATGTTTAGTTAAGCGCATGAAACTCGATAAGAGGCGTAAAAACTTTCTTTCCGTTGTAGAATCGGCTGAAACTTTCTTTAAAAAAAAAAAAAAAAAAAAAAAAAACGACGGTCACGCCGATAACTTGAACACAAGAAACTAAAACCCCGAAAGTCATAAAAAACGGAGAAGAATTCAAAAAGAAAGGATTGCGAGGAAAGTTCAAGTAGCTGCGCTGCAAAACACAGTACACTAAAAACGCTCGAGCGTAGAAATAAAAAAAATCTAATAAATATCATAAAGAGCGTCGTTAAATTCGCGTGCGCGACGAAAAAGGAAAGGGATCGGGACAGAGAGAAGGCACCGGAGAAGAAAAAGAAGAGAGAAAGAAAGATACCGAGAAAAGAAGCAAGAGCTCACCTTCTTCTTCTTCGAGAAGACAGAGGACAATGGGAGTCGTATCGCTTCGAGGATGCCCTTGCGGCCTTCCTTCTCCTTCGGCTCCTTTACTGGTGTGCCACCGGCCGCCTTATCGGCCGGCGCGGCGTCGCCGTCCTTCGTCGCCGCGTCACCGTCGCCCGCCTCTATCGGCTTCGTGTCGTCCTCCTAGAAAAAATCAAGGAAACACAAGCGTTTTAGTAAGTTCTCCCTTTTCTCGAGGTCATACTCCCCACGGCTACGCATACATCAGCTCAGATAGAAACGGAGATTACGAATACTTCCTAGGGGATTTTATTTTTTTTCTTTTTTTCGTGCGGGGGAGTAGGCGCTTACCGTCGTAACGTTATCGCAACGTGTATTTTAGCAAATTGTAGCCCGAAACCCGGGCCTTTTCCTGTCTATACACGACAAGTACTTTCACTCCGGTCGGGGGTTTACAATTTCATACTCTCGCTTTGAATAGAAAGAAATTTGCATTGTGCGGCGAGCACACGCATTATAATATTCCTAAGATAAAATTTCAGCTGTTTTCACGAGGCTCGCGTCTCTTCGTAGGCCATCCCCCTCGCGACTCGTCGAAACGCCGCTGCTCTCGATCGAACCGGAGCAGCTCCGAGAAGCGAAAAAAATAAAAGAAGAAGAAGAAGAAAAGAGTACACGACAACCACCTCTCCCCCGCGAGCGAGCTAAACTTAGCTCTTATCCCACATGCGAAATCGCGCTCTCAGCGCCTACGCGCGTCAGAGTTCGCTGAAATGATAAAATAAAAAATAAAAAAATAAGCCGGAAGGGTAATGCGCGCGATTTTCGAAAAACCGGTTGAACGCTTACCTCCTCGCCAAAGCCGAGACAACGGCCGCGTGGGCGCGACGTCACAATGGAGGCACGACCGAGCGAGTGAACCGAGCCGAGCGTCGGGGCTTCGGCCGCGGCAAAGCTCGCCCCCTCCAAAACTCAAGCCACCCACCCACCCTGTACAAGCTACGTACTCACTCGCGCGTCCTCTCGCCCGCGCTTTTATTATATCCCTGACCGTCGCGGCTTTTCAAGTGCAGGCCGCGGTCTCCGGTGTATTTTTGGAGCGGCACTCCGAAAAACACGGTCGAGTGGCGAGCTGACGCTTGCGTTTCTTTTGCTTTTTTTTTATCGCGGCGCCCCTTTGGCAACGAGTCAAGTCGGCCGCATCCGTTTCAATTGCACGCTTTGTGCGCAAGAGTTTTCCCCGACGCGCTCGGTTGTAGGTAACGAGATTTACCGGTTCGCGAGCGAGCGACTTGTCCCACGCGCTCGATTTATGGCCATTTTATGGTTTCCCCGGAGCGCTGCGAGTGAGAAAGAGAGAGAGGAGAGACGAATGAGCGAGGAATAACAGGCGCTCGCTCAGGGGGGAGTCGGGGCTTTTGTTTCGCGCGGCTTTTAAAATGCACTTTCTGCCAGACACCGACGACTCTCCGCGCGCGCGCGCCTACTTACGTGCTGGCGCAACGACGCTTTTTTGCGCCCGTTATATATCCCCCGTTATTTCGCAGATTCACCGACTTGACGCGCCTCACGCTTTACGCCGCATGAATGAAAGTTTGATGCTTCAATTCTACACAGTCTGTAAGTTTGATTCATAAAAAGAAAAAAAGCCTTAATTGACTCGCGAGGATTTCAATGTATCGCAATGAGAGATAAAGTTATAATATTTCTAGTAGTCAGTGATACATTGTAGTTAAAAAAAAGGAAATAAATAGCTGTTCATTTCTCTACGAAAACGATAACACTTAGGAGACGGTGATAGCGCCTTTTTTTACGCGCCCCCCTCGCGGAAATGAATGCGCGCACTGTGGCAATCGGCCGCAAGCTTTTTTTCTCTCAAATAAGTCTCGTGGAGGCATTCGGAATTCAACGACAAGGGAAGTCAGACGGATGGCCGAGTCAATGTATATAGTGGAGAAGCGCGTGCAGCTTCCACGAAGCCCCGATGACTCCGTCGAATTCTCCGGAGGCCTTCAAGTGGACGAGTTATATACGCTGCCTACATCGCGAAGGACGTGAGTTCATAGCTCGCGCTGCCGGTTATATTGTATATAGCCCGTGCACGCGGGCGTGGGCGCCTCGAAAGGGCTCGGGAGGAGCGCAGCACGTGGCCCCTCGGCGCTCTCGGGAATACGTGATTCTATATTTGGAGGCCGGCCTCTCGAATGCAGCAGCCAAACCCCCCTCGGTGGGTCGCGTGTCACCTTCATTTGTGCTGGCATTATCGCCCAGCCAGGCTGCACCGACATTGTTTACAAGCGCGCAGCATAAGCAAAGATTTTTTATTACTTTTTTTTAATGTGTGCTCATCGGCTTTGTGTGCGAGATTTTCTAGGTATGGAAAAAGTATAGCGTATATACCCGACGGATTTATTTTGATAAAAGCCGGACGCTGGACATGTCCGAGCAGCGCCCAGTGTGACCTCAATCTTTTTCAGGGATTAAAGGGTCGACGAAATTTAATTTAAAATGCACGCGTTTTTTTTTTTTTTTTTTGTTAAATAAACTTGGAATATTTTGTGTTTATTTCGCAGTTGGGGAGTGTTGTTATTTAAAGTTTAATTAATTTGAACGAAATTCCAGTTTGAAATTCAGTTGAAGGCTCATTAAAAATACTACTAATTAATCAAAGCAATTAGTGAAGTATTTTTATATTAACTAGTTTTGGACGCTTTTTAATAATTTAATGCTGACGGTACACTCGGCTCGATATACAAATGTGAAGTGAATTAATTATTCCTGGATTTGCAAAGTAGTCCAATTATGTAAATTCCAATATCGACGTGTAAAATGCGAAATAATTATTTCACGTTATGTCTGTACTCGCATGGAATATTTTCAAACATCTGATAAAATATTAAAACGACTACGTGAAGTAGAGTCCAGAAGCAGTCGGGTTAATTGATCCCTCAAGACTCTTTACAATTTTATACAAACCAAACGAGCATTTCAGTGAAGATGCGTATACGAGATCTTTTCTACACCGTCGCAGCGTAAACACAGCTGCACAGATTTATAAGTAATAATCGTACGTACTGCGAGTGCAGTTCTTGACTTCCCGAAAAAGAATCAAACGCAATTCTCCCTGGGGCGCGTCGCTTTTATTAGAATCCGTTCGTGACATCCGCGCTCGAAAAGTTTTCTTTGTTCGCAGGGCGAGTGCACATACTTTATAGAGAACTCAGCCACCCCGATATAAACAGGGAAACTCACGTCTCCGGCGCTTTCATAAACACACGCCGCGGAGGTCGTCCAACTCTCCCGAGATTTCACATAGATACACCGAAAAATTTCGATCAGCCACGTATACGTAGGAAGGAAGGGAGATGGCTATCGCCGGGGCGAACTCTGCACGTGTACGAACAATATACATATATGTGTTTGTGTGTATATAATGCTCGAGGAGCTGCCTCATGACGCGTCATTGATCGCATTGAGAGTGGCCCTTGGTTTTCGCGTAGGTGTGTGTGCGCGCGCGATGTTGAATCGACGCGAGTCACGGCCTGGCAATTTGTCTGCCGATTGTTGTCGCGATACACGGGTAATTTTCTTTTCGTTTTCGCGCGAGCCCATCGCCGCCCGGCGCCGAGTTTATTTTGAGCCGAGGCGTGCACCTCACCCTCCGCGGCAAGCTCACCTCTTTTTTTTTTTTAATGGTACCGTACGCGAGCGAGACGAGCTTTTTAAAATTCATAAAATCATTAAAAGCTCGTTCACTCACCCTTCTTCCTGCGGCTTTTATAGACGAGAGCCACAAGAGTTAAGCATTGCCGGGGCCGTAAAGCAAATTTATACCGAATGCTATTTTGCCAAAATAACGCGCGCGCCTCCGCGGTTTAATATCGACCTTCGCATTTTTAACGTTTCATTAAAAGGCTCGTTTGATTACCTTTAAAAAAGGCTTAGTGAGCCCCTTATATTGGAATATTCTGCTTTATTGGGATTATATAAAAAATTAATTTAACGGAAAGTCCATTTTCTCACTAATTTCGTATATACATATATATGCGCGCAGTATTTTATTCATTAAAGATTTTCACATATTATATGTTCTCTTTGCTCCGAAAATAAACCGCAAAGTTGATATAAAAGGACGCGAAAAATTCAACAGCATACTTTGCATATTAACATTTCCGACGCTGTCAATTAAATAGAAAATAAAACTAAGGTGAGCTGCATAAATTAAAAGTAAAAATTGCCGCGAAAATAAAAAAAAATTGTGTGCACGCGACCATTAATAAACTAACCACTCTAATTAATTTCAACATCTCAGCCAACGGAAAACACAAATGACTACTCGGTCGTTCCCCTAAAGGGTAACGGCTGCGGTAGAAAACGCCCAAACAATTAATTAAGTTTCCACGGGTGGGTGTACAGGCGACGTGGGTGCCCTTTTGAAAAAAAAAAACCGACGAAAATCAAGACACCTGTAGGTCGAATTAGGAAGAGGAAACGAGCCAGCAGCAAACAGCAGCGCTTAAGCGCACTGTTACGTATGCGCATGCCTAATTGGGGGAAAGAGGTTCAAGCGAGCATTTTTTTTCACCTCCACCTCGGCCGTACACGCGTATACACAGGCGACTTTTGAGGTTGCAGGTGCGCGTCGCCGGCGGAAGCACCCCGCGTCGTGGGAGAAGGACATAGATAAAGAAAAACACGATTTTCCGGTGAGCGAGCGCGTCAAGATATGCGCATATAGCTCTAGGCGCGCGCGATTTTCGATCGAGCTTTCGCGCGCGAGTAAGGATTTAACGGATGACTGTGCGGCTGCGGGCGCGATTGATTCAGTTTTTTCTACACGCTGCATTAATAAAAAAAAAAAAAGAAAAATCCCCGCAAATTGAATGGACGGAATGGCTTTCTCCGGTTTATTTATTTATTTCTTGATTTTTTTCGCGACCAGAACTGAATCTGATTCACACGAATTCTTAATGACTGACAACGCAGCGTCTATTTAATTAATACAATCAGCAACAAAAAAACAACATCGAGGAAAGGAAGAGTGCGGGAGATGCTGCGTGAAAAAAATTGCCGCGCTTCTTTTCGAACGATCGCGGAATGCAGGTTGCGCAGGCCATTGTTTGCAAATTACAGTAAGAGAGACAGCGACGAGTATCGGCGAGTGAAAGAGAAAGAGAGGAAACTCGTTACGCCAACGCCGACGAGGCTTCCGGTGTACGCGGGGTATCCCGTTCTCTCGGGCGTTGCGCGCTTCTCGCTTGCGGTTTCTCCTTCGGATATCCGCTCGACTTTGCCGATTGATTCCCATCGATCCTAGACGCTCGAGTAGCCTTCCTCCTCTTTTTTTTTGTTGTGCAGCTGTCATCCTCCGCCGTGACTAGATTGAAAAATCGAGGCACGGGATTCCGCGGGTGCATCGACACCGGCGGCGGCAGCGGTAATACCGACTTTCGGTGTATAATTGATCCACACAGCGGGACGATTAATTTTAAAACGCCGGAGGGAGGAACGGGGGTATCGATTGCTGACGAAACCGGGAAACGGGGTAAATCGAAAATGACGGGAGAGAATTATTCAGAGTTTCGATTCCGCGTCGCCGGATCTGAGTTCGACTCTCCGACTCTCTTGAAATCCTGCAGGATTATTCATCGTCCAATTGCAATACACCCGACCGAACCAATATTTTTGTTTCGGTCATATCCAATACGTGTCCTCTCTGAATTTTAATCATGCGTCGTTGGCGTGCATATTTTCCGCTCGAAGAATTTTCCCCTTATAATTAAAGATTTTTTTTTGTTTTTTAACTGTAAACGGTGTACGCGAGTGATTTAATATATAAAGAGGAACGCACACTCACTGCAGAGATGAATATTTTCCGTAACTAAGTTTTCACGTTTTAAACCGCCCGACATTGATTATCCGTTAACTATGTTAAAAGGCCGCCGACCTCGGACTGAATGGATTATGTAAGACAGGACACGTCGCGCTTCACTTTACAAAAACAAACAAATCTTTTAAAACCAGTAAATCGTCGTGTTTTCGTAGCCCAGATAACAACAAAAAAACGAAAACAAAAAGAGCGTTCGAATAAAAAGGTGCACGCCACTATACCAACATCGAAAATGCGCAACTCATCTCACCGAAGGACTTTACTCGGTCATGCGCTCGGGTGTAATTTCCCCTCCCGATTATATGCATTCATTGAAAGAATTTTCCTCGGCTCCTCTTGAAATAAAAAGAGAGAAAAAAAGAAGGAGGGACGATTGGACTTCCGGCGAGTCGAAGTGGCCGCAGGCTCTTCTCCTGGGGCGCCCGCCTCACGCGATCTCAAGAGAAAGAGAGTAAGAGAAGGAAGCCCCTCCGGTTCTCTGTACGGCTGCGTGCTGCCGGTCATTACGGGGCCACGCCTGTGTGCACGGCCGCGCGTAACTCGTCGCAATTTCCATTGATTTTTCGAAAAATGCCCAGCGAGCCGAGCCTCTTCTCCCTCTTGCTCCTCTCCCCACGAATCCGCTGGACACTCCAGGCGCTTATATATGTGTTAGAAAGAAATTCAGTTCTTGATGTTATTGAGAAACCGCGTTTCCTCGAAATTCCCTGCTGCGCGCACGATTTTTATCAATGAATTTTTGTTATTATATATATACATTATATCAGTGAATTAAAAGGATTAGTCAAAGAATTTCCTTACATCGCACAACAGTCGTACGCGACGATTGTGGCGGGTTAAAAATAAAAAGGTCCGCTTCTGTACGACATTATGCAGAATTTCTGGAAATCACAATTATTTTGACTCAAACGAGCGGGTAATTTTCGTGGTACTACACAACTGTATCCTGCGTCAGAATAATTTTGCTCTTAGCGGCAATTTTCGCGTTGACCGCTTTCTCGTTTCTTTCGACGCGGCGTGTCTTCTCCACACGCCCCGGCGATATATACCTCGCCAAATGCGACGCTCTCGTAAAGCACCCGTAAAATGAAACGAAAAAAAAAAGAAGGGAAGAGGAACAGACCAATCAGGCTAAAAGTTTTCATCTGGCTTTGTGCACCCCTGTCCAAAAAAACAAACCCACGCCACCGGAGCTTTGTCTATTTTTCCTCTTTCATTCGATTCGATCCAGCGCGTAAAAGTCGAGAGTCGCGACGCCCGCACGCAGGATTTGCGCACGCAAATAAGCGGAGAGCGAAAGGCGAGCCGATGAGCTTCTAACCTCCTGCCACCCCCCCCCCCGCGGGCTCTCCCCCATTGTTCCGGGGGAAGAGAGAGAGAAAGAGAGAAACTAGAGGGAGGCACCCTACTTCTCGCAGCTGCAGCTGCCACCGGAGAATCACCAGAGACGCGACTGCCACTGTGCGCCTCTCCCCCATTTTTTTCTAAGCTATATGCGCGCTAAACTCCCTTTTCCCATCTCTCTCGGCGATGATGGGTGCGAGCAGGAATAACCCAGCGGGCTTGGCTGCGCGTCCCGCATTATTGGCGATTTATTTTCTCGATTTTTCGGTGCGGCGGGGATGATCGTCTGCATAAACTGCAGCGAGAAATTCCCGCGTTGCCGGTAATTTCATGAAATATTAACGCGCCGTCTCCTCCACGAAAGTAACGTTGAGTCGTTTATCGGTCTCTGAGGTCCGATGTATTATTTATGTGTATTTTCTTTTTCTTTTTTTATTCTAGTTCCATCGACCGCAGGAGGGGTAAAATGGTCTAATTGCATATAGTAGGTACTGCGTAAACGCGGACGTAATACTTCAGTAAATTGATATTTCGATGTAAGAGTAATTTTTCTCTCTATTCCAGAAAATCTCGATCAAATGTGCCAGAAATCCGTCGAGTACTGCTTTCAAATCGAGTACTTGTAACCGACAGAAATTCTTTTTTTTTGTTTCCTTATCGCGTTCAGAGTTTATTTTTCGAATTCTTCTCTCGTTCGCATTACGAAAGTGAAGCAAGTTACTTAAGAATCTCGCTTAAAATTTGATACTTTATCAGAAAATATCGGCGAACTTTCTAAGTTAATTGATCGGAGTGTCTAAGCGCGCGGAAAGCGAAGTCGAAATGTATGCCTGTAAATTGGAATGAAAATTCATTATAGTTGTAAATAATCTGCGGATAAAACCGTCCGCGGTAAGGAAATAGAGCAGTGTATCCTTTCAGGCGCAGAGCACGCCTTTTGGCGGATATAAAATCTGTTAATTAGCGTAGATAAGCGAAGCGGGGTCGAGCCGTAAACTGAAATCCGATAAAATACGATCCGCAAACCGTAGGTAGCCGCGAGATTCTCAAACCGCATATAAAACGCTTGCTTCCTCTGCCGGTGTATTAAACGTTGAAAGAAAAAAAAGCAAAAAAAAACGGCTGATCAACCTCTTGCGCAGTTTTGCGGATTTGCAACGTACGCCGCGGGCTCTACGGAACGAATGGCCATCCGTTATACTCCGTTTGAGACTGGCGGGAGCACGCAAGAAACGCACAGGAGCAGGGCGACTGATGAAGAATAGATTGCCGCGGAAAAACTCGCGCGGAGTCGAGGCAGGGGGCCTTTTATAAAGCGCAAGTAGGTATATAAAATTGAAAATTGTGTGGGGCCCGTTAATGGGGTTCGAGTGAAAGCGAGCCATGCGAGTCCAGTACTTTATAAGTCGGTCGCGGTTTTCTTTTATTTAAACTAAAAGTCACGCTGCGCACCTGCTTTCCGCGGCCATTAATCATCGTTAATCTAAAGAACTGCAGCTCTGACTTTTAAGAAAACGAAAATAAAAAGAGAGAAAATAACGCTGAAAAATTAGGTGCCGCTGATAAACTCACCGCGGAATTGCTCTTTTTTTCGCGCTCCATCGCACCTCTCGAAAATGCCCTCACGTCAGTTAAGCGGTAATCTGGTTTCGCTATCGATTTTCCGTTACCGAAGGCGATAGCCTATCGATGGGTCTGCGCATAAGCGTAATTCTATTACGATCGGGGATGAAAAATCTCAACAACAGCTATATGCATTTTCGCTCCATTAATAACCCGAAGCTTTCCTCCATTATATCCTCGAGTCATCCAGCTAACGTGAAATAGCGATTTTTCCTTCTTTTTTTCGTTCTATTAATTCTTTCATTATAAAAGGCACTTTCCGTAATTTCGACCCCGTTTCGACCTCGACTATCCAAGCATACGCGCACGTCAGTTAATGATTCGAGTTATATAAGCATCGGGGCAAGTGGCCTGCACTGGCTCCGCTCGTCAAGACCCTGCAGTCTGCGAAGAAATCGCGGGGAGTGGGAGGGGGCTGCACGCTCGGCACGTGTACGCCGCGGAGCAGACTGATTTACATCGGGCAAATGATTCGCATCCCCGGGGCGGCACGCGTTGCCGCGATGTCGGGCGCGCCGGGACAGGTCCGGCTAATCGCTTAGCTGAAATTCAATATTAGTTCGGGAGAGGTTATCCCCCTTCCTCTTTATCCTCGGACCGTTAGGGATCAAGTTTTCATAACGGAAATTGTTCGCCGGTGAATTTTCCCCAGATGCGGTGGAAAAAAACGTTTGTCGAAGGTGTACGTGTGACTTGTGTAAACGTTTCTCGGTCTACCAAAGACGCGGTTCTACGGCGGGCTTATCGCTCTTTTACAGCCTGAAAACAATCGGGGAAAAGTAGCTTTTGTTTGGTAAAGAGGGCGATAATTTTTCCTCAAGAGGATTTTGCGCCGCTAAGAGCTTTTTCCACTCGAGCGTGGTTTTTCGTTTTAGTAGTCGCTGGAGAGTATTGTGAACGGAGAGGCGGTAGTAAATTGCTCTTGCTTTGGATATATAAAAGGGCTCGGAATATTTTTTCAGGAAATGTATTCTTTTCGAATGGTCGTATAATGTGTGCTGCCTTTGGGCTGCTTATCGGGTACAGCGGCAATTCCCGAAGCCAACGAATTCAATGGCCGAAGGCGACATTTTTATTTTGGAGCTGCAGACTCTCCGAAGCTGAAACGCCATCTAAACATCGCAGTAGAACCACAGCGCAGCAGAAAACAATAGAAGCAACCGAGGCAAACGCGTCTGTATGGCATGGAAGGCAGAGTAAGATGGCTTTGTAATACAAAGCGAATACATGCCAGTAGAGCGGCGCATCGTAGACCGATATTTTAGCCATTTCATGTGCACTTTGATATTTAAAAGACTGAGAGAAAGAGAGAGTTGCTTGAACGGAAATTGAAAAAGCGTGTAGTTGCAACATATTTTTACAGCCGCACGTATTCGTAAAAAATGATCAATTTCGCTTTTAAAAAATTACTCTATATATAGTAAATTTTTATTTTTTTTTTAGAAATCAAACGATAAATTAATTCTCTAGTCTTTTACTAACATCTAAAAAAAATGGTCAAATATTGTATTATTTTTATTATAATATGGTATAAGCTTTATAGTTCGATAAAAGTAATAAAAAAACACATATTTATCAAAGACCACAAATTGCCTCGTACACAAACTTCCGTCGCTCTTCGTAACTCTCTAACTCCTCGAATAAAAGAAAAAAAAGGGAAGCTAATTTGGCCTTCTCATCGTCTATTCGCGTAGTAGCAATAATCGTAGCGACCGGCGCACACCGCAGCTCACGCCCATCGTTCGCAGAGCACCCATTTTGAAAAAAATAAAGCAGGAGAAGGGAAGCTCGAAGAAAAGGCCTCCCCCGCGGCGTATCGCATAGAAACAGGTGGTGCGGGCAAGCGTCCCTCGCTTCTGCGCGCGGGTTGCGAGCTTTAAGGGCGAAGGGAAGTCTCTGCGCGCGCCCGAACCAAGCAATCGATATCACCAGCCGGGGGTCCACGTGCGCGCACCCCGCAGCATCGCACACAGTATATTACCCCTGGAGTTGTATATTACCCGATCCTCCGCTGCCGCCTGCATCCCTTTATTGTCCGCCGCGATCCGCGCTATAAGCTCCCGGGATTTAACGTCGGTCGTGCGTTTGGATTAAGTAGCCTACTATACTTTTTCATCTCTCTCTCCTCGCTCCTCCCCCCCTCCTCTCTCTCTCTGTATATATATATATAAATATTGCCGATTCACGCCGAAGAATTTCCAGTGCAACGGAATACGTCGGGGAACAGTCCCGTTTGTTTGTTTTTTCCGTTTTTTTTATTTGTTTTTCAAGAAAAGTAGATTAACTGCGTTTGAAACTGTCGCGATCTGTTTGTAGATATGAAAGAGAAACTCGCCGAGAGGGCAAAAATGATCGAAGTAATGATTCGCTAATCCTGCTAATTTATTCATAACGAAAGGCGCATTGAAATGCTTTAACGAGGGTTGAAGGTACGCGGAGCAGCCAAATAACCCGTTATATAAGTCCACTGACCCTCCACCCGGGGTTATTACACGTTTTTCAAGGCTTAAACCAAAGGCGATTGCCGACTGGTGTGTTACATCGACCCGGAGCGGTGCGCATGCGATTCTCCTCGGGCACGTTTCAAGGTAATTCGAAGGTCACGCGGAACCTCTACCCCCACCATGGGACGATGGGAAAAGAACAGAGAGACGGAGCCCCCGAGGCGTACGCGGGAGCTTTTGTCTTCACGTGACGGTGCACAAAGGGGTGTCTCACGAGGGAGAAGGGTTGAGTCGCACTAGCGCGCCCGGCCGACCACTTCAATTCTGGCTTCTGCGATTTCGAGGATTATTATTGTCCGGCGAACGTAGTCGAAAGTTGACGCGCGCACCCCCTCCCCTCCCTCCCCTTGCCGAAGGGATGCGCACGCGTACGCCTACGCGACTTCTGAATTTTTCATCGAGCTCGCACGCGGCGTATTTTTCATGACTTCCGTGTATATTAGAGAGTCCACCCTCGCTTTTCAACACGCACAGGCACAAAGATCAACACGATCGGATACAGAAATCAGACAACTTATATGTGCCGATATAATTATATCAGTAATGATAAATTTAGTGCGAATAATATGCCAGGGATCTCGGTGCATTTATATGTATTATCTCGTTCTTGGCGTCGTCTTGTCCCGTCGACTAAACAACACGAGCCGCGCGGGGAAAACGAGGCGACGTTAGAAAAGGCAGTCTCGCGCGCGCACACATCGGCGTTCGACAGAAAACCGTAATAGAAATGAATTTTCGAACGGCGTCCCGTTGCGAATATCATTCTGACTTTCTCTTCTGCTCCAATTTGCGCTCGCTCGCGCGCGAGGATATATCTCGAATTATATACGCGGCGAACCTCGTTGCCGCCTTTCGCGAAGGGAGGAGAAAAATGACTTTCCTGTCGAAGCACAGCAGCCGCCCACGCGCGTCAAGGAGCGAAGAGAAGAGCGAACGCGGAGAATTAATAAAGGGAAAAATATCGATGCGTCCGCGCGCGCGGAGAAAGTTTTCGTAATAAGGCATTGGTGGAGAGCCTGACTAATCATAAACTTGTGGGGAGTACGCGAAGCCGGAGAGAGAGAAAGAGAAAAAAGGAAGGAAGGCACACCGAGACCGGGTAAAGAGATTGCCAAGTGGAGTACGAGTATAGCGTCGAAAAGTCTTTCGTCGGGGAGTCCCGCGCACGACTGAATTATGCATGAGAAAAGTCCCTAGCGCGTATTTCGCTCGAAAACAAGGGAGAGAAAGAGACGGCGCGAAGGGCAAGACGCGAGAAGTTCGGTTGGGGAGAAAAACATGCGGATTCCCGGCGAGATTCTATTAAACGCCGAGAATATTATTATCCGCTGATTAGTCCTTTTTATTTCATCTTCGTTTGTTCTTCCCCGCGCGGAAGGAAATCTTTTTTTTTCGAACCGCAGTCGACGAACTTTTATAGCGTATAATGTCACCCAAATTTATAGTGCCTCGAGTGAATCACGAGCCGTTAAGTACGCGTGAGGGCGGCCCTAAACGGGCAATGAATTTTTCAACAAAAGCCGCTTGTATCCGCGCTGTTAAGCAGCATTATCATTTTTACCAATGAAAGGAAATTTGAAAAAGAAAAATCAATTAATTACAATTCCATTAAAGCTTACAGGGGGAGGATCATCAATAACAATAGCGCATCGGTGGCAATGGAGTGCACGCCGCGCGCAGCATATGAAAGCGAGAGCACGGAAAAGGGGGATAGAGGATAGAGAGGAGGAGCGAATAATATAAATGTGGGAATGGGAGTGAGCCCGGGGATACAATCGTAGGATGATCAGGGTTACGCTCCTGTCTCGGTGTGCGCGTAAGTGCGGCGCTAGCTGACACCAGTCGTAAAGCGTGATTAGAAAGTCTTTGTACACTAATTTCATTAGGGGTCTGTCGCGGCTCTGATTGGTCCAGTATATTATGACAAATGCTCGCGGACGTATAATAAATTAAAGCTGTAGGCACGTACACGCCGGAATTTTCGATGGGCACCCATTCCCTCGCAAGCAGAAAGGAAATTTAATATATAAATAAATCAGACAGATGCACCGTGCTCCCCGTTCCGATGACGAGTCTTCTGTGACTTTTCGGGGATAATTATAGAGAGGATTATCATTACGGTTTTACGATGCCGAGCGATGTTCCCGAGTTAATAAAGCAGATTCTTCTCTTTTTGTTGCACCGGTAGTAGTAGCTGCTCGGTTGTGTGTGCATTAAGAAGAGAAATATTTACGATCCGGACGCAAGGAACAATTTAATTCGACGCGAAAAGGTAGAAAGGCGAGAGGCTATACAAAAAAAAAGAGCGGTAGAGATGCCGGGAAGTTGGATGTTAGCGAGGATGATTCGACAACTTTACGTTTCCAGTGCTTAAAAAGGAAAAAATGCTTTACCTTTCTTCTCGTTTAATGTCTACTGAGGAACGAAAAAAAAAAAAAGAAACAATAAAGGAGAACAGATAAGAAAGAGCCCGTGTTCGACGATCTTTTTTCCGCTCTCGCAACACGTTGTAACGAACGCGCGATTAACAATAATTAATTATGAGCCGCAAATCATTTTGCTCACGCGCGGGAAATCCTTTAAAAGCGTTGCGAGGGAATGAGTCGAGCGGCGGCATATAAAGCGAATCTTAATTAACTGAACAGAAAATCCCTCATTGTTCCCGATATCTCTCTCGCGATCTCCTTCTGCTGCGAATTTTCAATCTCCTTTCCAAGGAGCGAATCGCAAACGAGGCGCGCTTATATGCGACGAAGAATCTGTTGCGGCGACGAGAATCCGCTGTGGCGACAAGGCGGAGACGCATATATGTGTATATATAGATATATACACCTTTGTTCGCTGGCGGACTTGGGCGCGCGAATAATGAAAGGCGAGCGCGCGCAGTAGCCGATGCAGATATGACGACGCGAGAAAGCGCCCGAGGGATGCGCGCCAGCGGGATTAACAACAGGATGTGTCGCCTCTCGAGATGACCGCCGGCGGAAAAGCGCACCCAGGCTTCTTTACTGTCGTCGCAAGTTAACGGCTTCGCGCGATGCAGTTTATGCCCTTTTTTTTATTGCACTCGATACAAATGCGTTGATCGTGCGCGCAATATACGCTTTTATTCGGACGCTGCCATCTCAACGAGCATATTTCGCAATTGAATTTTAAATTTAATTAAACGCGACGATAAAAAACAGACGTGACTGTGAAATAATTTATAATCCAGCTATTTAGCGGGCGATAAGAGCGGTCGGGCAGAAGGATTTGATCGAAAGCAAAGTATAGCAGTTGATCGGCAATTTTTCAATAAATTAGCGATTCATTCAGCGCGCAAACTCGTGCGTTCGGTGCCTTCCATTCTCAACGGGTGCACCGCGTGTTCTCTCTACCTCGGTGCCTGTCGTGTGCGTCGCGCGTCTCTGTTTGTGTATATATACACGAGGCGAGAGTACCATGTGGCAGGAAGGCGCAGGCGAGTGAGCGAAAAAGAGAAAAAGAGCGAGAGCGGCTACGATCGGAGGGGGTTCCGGTTATTCTGGTTCTGGCCTTCGGGTTTCGACCCCCAAAAAAGCGGATCTGGCGGGCGCAAAAAAAGGCCGGGAGGAGGAGACGAGAGTGCGAGAGAAAGAGAAGAGGGGAGCGGAGAGGGAGTCAAACGGAAAAAGGGGGTCGCGCACGAAAAATCGACGAAAATACGCGTAACGCTCGTGTGCACGATGCTGCAGCATTTAAACGATATATGCCCACTGCACGCGCCGCGAGAGCGTTTCGTCGTCAGATCGCCGTTCTGCTTGGAAAAACGTGCGAGCTCGCACGTGCGTGTGCACCTTGCGGTGGCGAAAAAAAAATCAGCGGCCGACTGCTTTTCCACTTTGACGTCATATATCCTATCGCAGAGGGTACATACACTAGTTGTGTAACTGAATCGAAAGTAATTCAGTCGGTATAACTTCTCTTTCTTTCTTATTCCCGCTTTTATTTACTCATAACCGAAGTCCGTTGGTACGGCCCGATAAACCTTTTTTCGCTGCCTTTCCGACCCGACCGCTCTAATCGAAAACTCGATTAATCTGTACGGACACGCGGTATATCCGCGTGTTGGGGAAGCTTATAGGGTCCAATTTGAGACGCCGCGGTTATCTTCGCAACGCGGAGGAGGAGAATTGCTACAGAAGCCGGCGAATGCGCTCACACCCACGCGGAATTGAAAGACGGACGCGAAGCTCTTTATTAGAGCGGGACGAAACGAGTTGCCGTTGCAGATGGCACTCGTCGACCTTTATCTCATTTCTTTGCTCCGCGCCACCTCGTCGCCTCCTCTTTCGCGGTTCCTGGGCACCTTTGTCGCGCGCCCAGGCGCCGGATTACAGGATGCCTTTTTTATTTCTAAAAATACCCAGTCTTTGTATAGTCATTAAGGATCTTTCGGAGGAATAATTTACGTCGATAGTGGGCGACGCGGTAGACCCTGCACAATGACGGACGAATGATGGGTTATAGTTTTCATTCGGCGTACAGACGCAGGGAACCATTTCTGGCATCCTCTGATTATTTTCATTAGACGTGCCTTGGAAAAAGGGGTTTTCCAGCTCACGCCACGTTTTCAAATACGGTTTATAATTAAATTCGGCGGGTGTGTATAAGGGAACTTGGAAGGGGATTGCTCGCGGAGAGCGATGATCTGCAGGTTGCACACCCGAGCGCGAGGTGCTGAGTAACGTCGATTTTTACGAGAGATTAATTAAAATATATTTTTACCCACGCTCAAATTTCTATAATGCCGAAGCTAAAAGGGAGGAGACTCAACGCACTCGCGAGCGCGTAACGCCGCGCTGCACTCGAGACAAGTAAATTTTCATAAAGTCAAAAATGCTCTTTTACCACATTGTTCCCCTCTGCGCAGCGGGGCCCTTAAAATTCGACATTAATAACGTCTCCAAAGCCGAGCTCTGCCGAGAGAGAAAGAGAGATGAAAAATTAGAGAGCGAACGTATAACGTACAGCAACTCAAAGGAGTACGCCCATTAAGCGTTGAAAATTTTTCGAGTGATCGCACCCTCTCGCTCGGCGTGCGGCTCTCGTAATGAGGGTCCGCACCTTGTGATTTAAGCACCCCCTTAGCTGGAAACGGACGAGCATAATCGATAAACACAATGTGCACCTGATACGGGCGGGCACGCGCGCCCAAGTGTGCACCTCGGCGAATTTTTTTTTCGTAAGTTCACTGCTTATCGGCCGGCATCTGAAAACGAGGAGTGACAAAGGATACGCGCCGGCCGGAGAGAGAAAAAAAGGTCCCCTTCCGGTCGACCGCCACCGCACCAGGTGCGCTACGAAAAATTCGTCGTGACTCGGGAGTTCGCGCCGGGCCGGAACGACCGGTGGATATATCCCATCGGGGAACTGCGGCGGGAAACAACGACCGTCATTAGAATTAAACACATGGGAGGTGCACCGTGGACCCCCCTTCCCTCGCTGAACGCGTAATTTCTCAGCTACGAGAGTCGTTAGCTCCTTTTTTCTCTTTTTTTGTTTCAAGCGCACGCGCTCGTTTATACACGACTCGTCCTCCTTTTGTCGCTGGCGATAAGATGTGCTGGGAGTTGCGCGATTTCCTGCGTGTACTTAGCCGTACACCGACTCCGCTGCTCGAATTTATATCAGCGCGCATTAACGCGATCGTTATGCTAAGCGCGTCTGAATTTTCTAAGCGTCATTTACCCGAGCGCACTTTTGCTTGTGTTTAAATATGCTAATGCACCACGAGTTATTCGTAAATAGTTGAGTATCGGGCGGAACACTAGACTTTTATGTCTATATTCTGCGATGAAAAAGGAAGCGATAACACATATAAATAGAGAGAGAAAAAAAGGAAATTACTATGCATTCGAAATTCGAAAATGACTGTAGCGTGAGGGAAAAATTTTCGTGTATAATTTAAAAAGAATTTCCCCGCAGACTTCCTCTTCCCTAATCGCACTATAATTAGGGCGACGCTCCTCGGACGTGGGGGGATATGAAAAAATACCATATAAACTAATTACCGAAAGAGGAGCTTGCACACGCGCAGCGGTACATCTCGCTTTTCGATGGGCGTGAGAAAATCTCGGCACCTGCCTTTCTCTGTTCTTCTATTATACCTGGAAATCGAAGGGCTAGTTCTAGGGCGGCTAAGACGATGGTCCGAGAGACGCCGGCACGAGTCTTCGCATGGCTGGGGCCAACGTGAAACGTGTCGGAGTGGCTGGTAATGGCCCTGACGTGACGGCGCTTCTTCTCTTCCCAAGCTGAGTTTCGTGATAGGAATATAAAGCGACGCCTTTTTATACACGGCCGTTGAATGGGCCGCCGACAATTACACTAATTCCAAGCGAATCAAAGTATATATACGATCGCGCTTAAAAAAAAAAAAGAGCACAATCCCAGGCTTGGCGAATGCGCTTCCTACGGGCCTGACGTTCAAAAGGCCGCCAAAGAGAGACACACGGTACCAGCTAAAAATAAGCCGCCCTCTCGCCAACGACGTCTCTCTTTATCGCGATATACACTCCGCCGCGAACGCGTCATCTCGACCTTCGCCCTACATCCTTTTTCTTCTTATGCGCGCCTTGTAATTCCTACCACCTAAATTTAATTTTTCGCAGCGACCGGAAGGTCGAGCGCCTTTGTCACATTTAATTAATCGAAAGAATGTGCGCGTAACCTTGGGGAGAGGAAAAAATAGTGCTCGGGCAAAGTAACGCTGCACAGCCAACACACCTTCGTTAGAATGATTGATCCCATCTAGGCTCTAACAAAGCAACCCTCATTTTTCCGTAATGCACATAAGTATAGAATCCGAGCGGGCGTTGGAGCCGCGGTAATTATACGCGTCCGTGGCGAACGCGTCAATGTCCTTACACACTGACGCCCACTGCGCGCGCGTTTTTCCGTACGCTGGCTTGTACAAATATACATACGTCGTAACGGCCATTTAATGCCGACCCCCGTTATATACAATATACACACACGCGCGTGTGGCAACGGGAGTTGTTGCACCCAGCCCAATTTTCGTACGACCAAAAGAGTGGATGCAGGCGAAGCAGAGGCATACATTTTTCGGGGGGTGGGGAAAAAAGAGAGAAGGCCACACCGAGCAGATGGTTTTGACGCATTAACGACTGTTACGGGCGACATCAACGTGGCGCCGCATGAGAATCGGCGAACGGTTCACACGAGTGCGCATTAGACGGGGGAAAAGCTCGCTGTAGGTCGCAAAGGTCCCTTTGCCGGCGAGCGGAGAGAATCGATCATGATTCGTTTCGTTCGCAGGGGGGGTAGATGCACGCACCTATCGATCGACGGGATGCAGTGAGCGCCGGGCTGGCTCTTTTGTTCGACGTTCGTGCGCAGATATCCTACCCGTTTTCCGGGCGCTTTTCCACGGAGAGCAAACTTTGCAAGCCGTTTCAGGGAGTCCACTGATGTTTTTCTTTAATGGCCCGGATTTTGCTCAATGTATTTGCCGAGAGCGCGCTTCCGAAGCGAAAACGAAGTGCGGTGAAAGAAAGGCTAAAAAGAGGAGACTAATGAGTGTAATCTTGTTTTTGTTTGTAGCAGCGGCCGCTCGCTCGCGCATTAATTACGTGAAAAATGTAGAAGAAAGCGTTACGAAGAGATAGCTCGGGCAATCAAGACTTTTTCCGAGGCACATATTAATAAAAAAATTTAAATCCCTTTCAAAGCGAGCGCACACACTGAACGCCGCTCGTCCAACCGAAGCTATTACCGATTTTTTTTTTCCGCCCGACGGAGTATGTCTCTCTCTCTCTCTTTGCCTTCCGATAGTACGAGAGAGAGAAAAAAAAGTGGATGAAAAAGAAATGAGTTCCGTAATAGTTCTATGATGGCTCGGTTTAAAAAAAGGGAGTGAGAGAGGCGAGTAGAAAAAAAGGAGTTCCAGACGCGTGTCCGGCTATGTGTGCGCGCTCTCATCTCGGGCTCCGGGTAATGTCATGAAATATACAGGCCGGGGAGGCCTTTGTGCGCTCGCGCGCGCGCCGCACGATTCATGCAAGAGTGGAATCTCTCTCGCTAGACGCGGCGCCTAGTTTACTTAGCCGAACGAGAAGCGGCGAGCCGCGGAGTAGATCCCCCGTCATCGCTCTCTTTCTCAATTAAAGCCTTTAATAAGACGAATTAGAACAATTAAGCGAAATTATTCGGGAGCAACGACTTCGTCTTTGGTATGGGAAATCTCGTGGTTGAGGCGTCTTCGCCGTTTTTTTCTTTTTCCTCTCGAGGCATTTCGCAAGACCGGGAGGATTCCTGTGCGAAAAATTGTCAGCTGTCGTCACCGCGTTATAAAAGCGTCTGGGTCGTCGCAATTTTCGCGCGAACTTCGTAATAAGACTATAACGGTAGACTGACCGAGGCTAACACTGCGAGGCGCGCAGGTGAGCCGCTGCGAAGTGTCACGGAAAACGATGAACAACTTTTACCGAACCCCGCCCCAGGAAACGGCGGCGTACCTTGCAAATCAAAGTTTCCGAACAAACGGCAATGAATGCCAAGATTTCGCATTCAGTGCATTCAGCCGTGGTCCGCCCGGATAAGGCAGAAACAGTTATCAATTCCGGAATAGCAATAGCCGCCTCGTAATTAAGTCCGGGGAGGCGAGAGAACGAAGGAGGGGCCCAGGAGAGGGAAAGAATAGGGAAAAAAGAGGAAACGCAGTCGCCGCAACGAGAGAAAGAGTAGGAGAATGAGCGAGCGACGTCTCGCACGAGCGGTTTCGCGTCCACGCCATTTTTTAGCCGACTGACCCACTGAGCGAGAGGCTCGATCGCGCAAATCGTGTGTGCGCGCTCAGACTCGCGAGCGCCGATAATAACTTTCGAGCCGGCGCGGAGAGTATATAACCGTATGCAATTAACGGATAAGCCCGGCACATCCCGCGCGATCGCACTTTCGATTCGCCCGGCGAAAGTTCACTCGCGCGGCATATACGGAGAAACGAGAATGCTTCGTAGGATTTTTTTCGCGTACCCATTGAGTCGAGACGCGATAGAGTCGTCGCCGTCGCGGTGGGAGCTGGACTGACGGATTTATTGCTTTTTGGCGCATTACTTTCGATCGTGATAGGTAAAAGCTCGTTGGGAAAATTTAATAACGTCTTTTTTTAGTTTTTATTTTGCGCGGACGTTCGCTTTATTCGTGGTCATTAGAAAGATTTTCAAGAGAGTCGTTTTCTCGTTAGTGCAAATTCGTTTTCTAAATTGCGCATATAAATAAATAAATACACACATGAGTTTCCCTGTAACGCAAAAAAATTAATTGATCGCATAGCCGATCGAGCGGAAATTTCGCTTTCCTTATACGACTTAGCGAGACGCGGGCGAGGATATTAAAATAAAGCGACGCCAAAATAAATAAAAGCACCGTTACTTATTATACGCGGCCGAAAAACTCCTGGTGCTTCGGATCGAAATGCGAAATGAGATCCTCCGAGCGAGAGCAAAAATCCTAAACAATTTAACGCGCTCGCAAGTAAGTGGGACGAGAGAAAAAAGGTCGGCGTCGCAGAAGCGAAAGAACAAACAGGAAGGGAGGCGCGCACCGAGAGCTCACGGCGTAGCTTAAATAAAGGCTTCGCCGACGAAAGAGAAAGAGAGCGAATGAGGAAGCTGAAAAAGTATTACAAGGATACAAAGCGCAATGAAGCCGACCGAGCAGCTCGATCCTTCTAGAGTCGGAATGGCCTGCGTCGGTGCGCAAGGAGAGTGCACCCGAGAGGGAGAGAACGAAGGCGCAGGAGGAGAGGAAAGGTGGAGGGCCCGGAGGTTAAAAGGACGATGGTCGACGCGAACGCGTCCCTAAGGCGGAGGCGAGAGGGAGGCGGGCCCGCTTTGTTCCTCAGCGTCCCCATTATACGGCCGGCGGAGGAACGGAGACGGAGATATAGAGCCCCGTAGCGTGCACCAGGTATGCACCATCCGTTTTTCGCAGAGTATAAAGTTTTATTGCGCGGGCGCGCAACGAAGATCGGTACAAGATCTGCAGGTAAACGCGCGCGAGCCGACGCTTTTATACCTGCGCGCACCTCCTCTTCGGAGGATTTTGCGACCGACGCCCGGGGATCAACGAGGGGTACATAAGCGCGAGCGCAAAAATACCTGCGTCCTCCGCAGGGAAAAATGTCGACGAGGTTGTAAAAAGGAAATTTTTACCTCCCTGCGGGCCCGGCTTTCTTTTGCCGCGCCTGTTTACCTACGGCGCGGTCAATGCTTAAACGGGCCCCTGTAATGGACACCCGGACTTAGCGCTTGTCCGTTATTTTTTTTAGTTAAACTTTGTTTATGCTCGCTGCCCTCGTAAATTTAACACGCACTACGAACCTCTTACCGAGACTCAAATCCCCGGAGCTTATCGGCCAATCGTCGCTGGGCTTTAGATGGCACAACTTTAAATATGTATCTTTGAAGAATCAATATAAATTTTACCGGTAATTTTTGAACCGTAAAAAAATATGTACCATCAAGTTTAATGACTTCGTTGAGTCGGCGATGTGCATGCCTACGGCAATGGCACCTCGCGATGCGTCGAAAGATTCGGAGCTATTAAATATAAAAAAAAGAGGAAATTCCGTTGAAATAAAACGCAGCCGAAGAGGGGCCTGGAATTTGACGCGCGAACCGAGCGAAAGCCCGTGACGAGGAGCGATGGTCACTGGCAAGCGGGTCGTTATGTACGCGGGCACTCGCGGCAACAAAAGAGGCGGAATCAAGCTCGGCGGGACCGAGGGCCAACCGTGCGTTAAACGGAACGATGTCGACGAACGCGTCGGGGCGCAACCCACTCCTCCCCCTCCCCCCTCGATGACTTTTCCTTCGGCGCGCGGGGAGAGAAACCCATCGAGTCGGTTGCTCTATTCTCCTCTCTCATTCTTTCTTTCTTAATGACGATCATTGTTAAGTCGAACGGACTGCGGGGAAAAATTGAATCGTCCGATTATTACTGGCGTCGGGCTGCCGACGGGCCTCCCGATTAATAATTCATCGGTGAAAAGCGGGAAGGTGCACCGCGGGTTGTTGAGTTTTTCGAGGACTCTATTTTTTTTTCATTCGCTCTCGTAGGCCTATAAGGAGACTGGCCGCGATCGGGGGCGATGATTCTCATAACTTTAACGAGGAAGTCGGGATGGAGATGAAAAAATGGAGTTTTCTCGCCGGGCATTGATACGCTCTTCGGCATGAATTATGAATGACACGCAAATTGTACGAAGAGAAAACGGCTAATCGCATGAGCGTAAACGCTGCAGTTCTTTGAAAATTTTTGCTCAACGGGAAAAGGATACGCTTTATGCGTCCGTTGCAAACACGGGTGCGGCGCAAAGGAAGAAAAAAAAAATGTCCCAGTTGCACACTCGATATTTTTTGCGCTTCATAGCCGCTGTTACTCCATTGTTTACAAAAGGTAGACTGCGAAATTTTGGAAAATAAAAAAAAAGAAGAAATTTCTCCACGACAATTTCGACAATGGGGTACTTTCATAGTCCCGGAGAGTCGCAACGATTTCCCCAGCCGAACAAAAGGGCCTTCGCTTTCGTGAAACCCGGCATTTCTACGAAAGCGTTTAAAAAGTATCGCGAGGGAATTGCGCTTCCCGCGCTCTCCGATCAGTACAGTTCCTGCGTACCCGCGTGCGCCAGCGATAAGGATCGCGTGGGGCGGCGCCGTTTGCGCTGGCGCAGAATATCGCGTCGAGAGCCGGCTCGTCTCGGCAGAACACGGGTGTCAGGTTATGAGACGTTTGCGGGTGTATCAGCGGCCGGAAGTTAAGCACGCAATCGAGCCGGAGGGGAAAAACATTGTCTACCCGACGCGCCCAATTAAATAGCCCAAACGAAAGGCTGCGCACTCAGAGTCAATACTACGTCGGACGTACAATCTATCGGATTTTTATCATTTAACAATTTTCTTACATCGCGTTATTTCTGTAACTCACTTGTCGACTATCGAATTTCTTTCGCCGTACGATAACTTACTAAAATACACGAATAGATTGCTGAAAAAAATTCCACCGCCGCCATAAAGCGCGGCGAGGCAAGGCCTGGCCGCGTCGCTCATTCATGCGCGATAAGAGCGGCGATCGAGTTCGCCGCCGCGCGTAAGCGAAGCTCGCGCGAGCAGCTCATCGTATATACGTCTTTTAATAATCGCCGCCCGGCGAATGTATAATAACGCATAAGTATCGCATGGCTGCGGGACTCGCGCGCCAATCGTTCCCCGCTACACGGAGCGTGACGCATGCCAAAGCGAAAAAAGCTTGGTCTCTTTTGCGCGCCCCTCGCCTGCAGCTTTAATTCTTTTTTTTATCGCGCGCACCTGTTCGCCGAAAGCGCAGGGTGCGAAATCGCCGGCGCCGCGTTTACGTGCATTATATACGCGTGTTTGCGCGTCCGTCCATCGCCATGGGAACGGCGCCATGGGCTTCCCTCCCGCCCGTTATATTCCCCGGGCGACCTTGGCATCGAGTTAGCGTTCCGTGGGAAAAGGTGCGGCGGAAAAAAATCGAGCGCCTTTTTTTCATCGACTCTCGATCGATTCTCCTCTTCTTCCTAGCTCTCGTTTTGCACGAGCAATTTACTGTTAAAGACGACGATTATTCCTTATAATAATCGGCGCATCCTGTCACCCAACGTCCTTAGGATAATATACGTAAAAAAGGCGTTTAAACGCGTCTTCGTAGCTGTATATATAACGCTCTGTCGAGACAGCGGAAGTATCTAAAAAATGAAAGGGGAAAAAAACGATCGCACAGACTACCCTGGTGAAACAGTACGAAAAATCGTCCTGAGTACTTAAACGTAACTATGTGTATGCACAAGGCAAGTGCACCATGGAGGAGCTGAGGGAAATGAGATGCACATGCGTGTATATATTTATGTATGTGTATATAAAACAGAAAGGAGGACCAAGCTCACCTTGCATGGCTCCTTGCTCTTGGATCGGCAAAAACCGGGCATCTTGATGCCGCCGATGGGTATTTTCCTCCTGGGTTTCTGCTCCTCGGCGGAGTCCGCCGCGGCTTCGGCCGCGTGCTTCGTGTTCTCCGCGTTCAGCATCTTCTCCCTCTCCTCCTCGGCGATCTCCTTCTTATCCATGCTCTTATCTTGCTCTTGCTGTTGCTGCTGCTGCGCCGGTGGCGGCTGTGTCTGCTGCTGATCCGTCTGGCTCATCTCCTTCTCTTTTTACACGCTCTTCACTCTGCTTGTGGCCCTGGAATATCATCGGGAATAATCAGTTATTTATAGCGGCGCCGTAATCTCCGCAGAGCGCGAGGTTTTTCACCCACGGGGGATAAACAAAAGGAGTCGAAAAAATAGGAGAGGTTCTCTCTTTTTCTTCCGGAATGAGCGCGCGGCTCGTCGCATTGCGGCCATTATATGGGCGTTTATGGGCTTACGATATAATAGAGCTGCAATTCTATTATCGCGAGGGTACATGTAAAGTGTTTGTCTTGCGAAATTGCTCCCAGTCGAATTGCAAGATAAAAAAGAAAAAAAAGAAAAAACGTCGGTCCATTTAATATTGCAATTACTTGCAAATACGTCAAGCTGACTTTTGTACGATAAAAACGTACTTTTTATCGGTGAATACTGAATACAGGGGAAAAAGAGTTCTCTTCTCCCTTCCCGGAGAATGCACGAAGTGATTGAAAGCGGGGTGATCTTGTTTCATCGAACGA
Source organism: Sycophila sp. Sp_5 (assembly GCA_018906775.1). Classification (NCBI taxonomy): domain Eukaryota; kingdom Metazoa; phylum Arthropoda; class Insecta; order Hymenoptera; family Eurytomidae; genus Sycophila; species Sycophila sp. Sp_5. The sequence continues at coordinate 620,867 of JACCID010000033.1, forward strand.
AATTTTTATTACGGACCGCTGGTATAGAAGAGCAAAAGGTCGCGGCGGCGGTTCGACGTTTTCCCAATTAAAATACCAAGGCTCGAGATCTACGTTCGTTCAACTTAGTCACGGTGGCGCGGGCATTTTAAGTAAACATTCATACACATCTCATTCCGAGAAACACTTGATCAATGAGCAATACGTTATTAAAGGCCCTCGAGTGTACACTGCACAGCCCAGAAAGGGAAGAACGAAACAACGGAGCTAACAGAGAGCTGCAGAGAGAGAAGAAAAAAAGCAAGGCAACAATTGAATCCTTCAGCGTCGATCCGAACGATATCCTTCGCTCCGAGAAATCCAGGCAACTATACGACGGGGACACACACGCGGGAGAGGAAAGGTTGGCTCTCCACAACTCGACACCTTATACTCGGTGTCCCTAATCTCTCCTCCAGATCTCCGTCTCTCTCTCTCTCTCTCTCTCTCTCTCGCTCTCTCTCTCTCTCGGTCGCTCCTGAGCATTCCCCTCTCCTTTCTCCGCGAGGAGCGCGCTGAAAACATCTGCTCTGCCTGCGCGGAATCGCAGCGTGGGCTGGCACCGGCATGAATTAGAGAAGTACGGGGAAACAAATCATGTACAGCCTTTTTTCTTTTTCATTCCACTTTTATGGCGGTGAAAGATGCATCCTCGCCGTAGCTGCATTTATTGTCGCCGGAGCCTCGCAACGCTCTCGGGAGGCTCCCTACTCATTCGCCGTGATTTTACTTCGGCTTACACGAGGATTATACTCGAGAATTGCGATTGATACGTTTATAAATGATTTATGCTGCAGGAGGCTATACGGGGTGAGTCATTTGTACTATTCCCGCTGTGAGCAGTGACTGTATACGACTGTTCCTAAAAGTAACACCGATTTGGCTTTTCTTTTATACATCTATCCGATCGTTGCACTTTATCAGAAATTTCATTAATAATCGAAGGTTTCTGTCGGAATGAAAATACAACGTTTCAGAAAAAAAGCAGCAAAAATTTTAATTTTACCGTATTGTAATTGAAAAACTTAATTTGATGCGTAAATTGAAGAAGAATTATTGTTGAATTTATTATAAATCAAAACTACGCGGAAGTCATTTACTAGTGTATTACGAAAAAAAGTAGGTCCGTAAAACGTTCCTCGACGATAAAACGTCACTCCACGATTCTCCTGCTCCGTTTAACTTTTGAGAATCAATCGAGAAATCCATCAGCTCGAAGGAAAATGTTATAAGAATTTTTCTATACCATCACGTGTACTAAGTCTTTTAAGGCTGGGGCACGTGTCAAAGAGAAATCCAAAAGAATGAATGTTGGCGCGAAAGAAGGAGCAAAGAGCGAGTAGCAGGAGGCAGACAATTTTGGAGCGACACAGAAGGGCCATTCAAAGCTGAATTTCGGGGCTCTCCACGATCGGGTCTCTTCTCCCGCGAGTGCGCGTCCATGTGAGAACAAGCACCCGAGGTGGCTAACTAAATAATTGGCTCGTCGCATTCAGACGAGATTAATTACGCTGCTCGCTCGCCTGGATGCGCCGCGTCTGAGTCACGTCGCGCTGAACTCCCATTGAATCGGCGGCCCCTCCCCCGATCCCCGTGTGCGCACATATAAGATCGAAATCGAGCGAGTCGGACACGCGCTCCTCCCGAGCGACAATTGAGCGAGGGCATAAATCGCGGCGCCACTCTCTTCCGCCTCCGGAACGCGTTGCTACGCGCATACACACACCCTCTTCCCTTTAGCGGTGAAAAAGCCCGGTACAGGCCTTTCTTTTTTTTTAACGCGAGTCGGAAAAAAGGCGGAGCAGCTGCCGGAGGGGGATGAAAAGCCGCGCATCGGGAAATGGCGCGTGGCAGATGCGCAAAGAGGGAGTTGTGTACGCGCGACACGCGTTTTCCTCGCAACAATGAAGAGCGCTAAACGACGGGCGCATTGTCGGCCGATCGATCTCGAAAGGCAGACGGCGAGGAGGACAATGAGAGATAAGGTACTTTGCACATCGCGCCAGCTTGTTTTTAATATATCGATCGAGGACCTATTGTGCGACGAGCGGGTGACGTACTTCTATTAGGCCGAGAAGAGAGAGAGAGAGAGAGAGAGAACGAGCCGATGCCACCCAGGTAGAAGGGGGGATTATAGATACTCCCGCAACCCCGGTCATTCATGCTGATACCTACACGTCGCCTATTTTGTAAATTGATTGCCGGCCATCTAACGAGGTGTTTTCATTGATAGGATAGCACGCGCCTCCCTCACCCGCCTGTGTACCGCGTAATCGCTTACAAGCATCATTAATCAGTAATGCTAATATTTTTCTAACGAGTCTCGATACGATCGCGCACGGCGATTTTTATATTAGCTTTTAATTAAGCTTTTTAATCCGAGCGCAAGATTATAGTGCCGCGAGAGAGTCAATTTGAACGCGGAGCGACGCGAGGATATTTTCATTAATCCGCGGTGTAGGAGGAAATAATCTGTCGTTTAATCCATCAATCGTTATTAATACAGCTGAGCTCTCCAATTAGATCTTCTAATATAAGAACACCGCGCCTGCCTCGTCAATCGATCCGTTTTCGAAAATACATCGGCCAACTGTTTTCTCTTCCTTTCATATTTTCCCAGAGCACTCCGAAAACCACCGTCTAAAATTACGATTCCGCGATTTCTTGTCGGATTAAAAGGGGTACAAGATCGGCGAAGGCGGGGGGAGGTTTGCGTAGGAGGAACGTAGTTGCCTGCAGAAAATATCGGATGGGGGATGAGGGAATTGCCGTGCGCGCGCGCGGCTTGACTTTCTTCTCGACAGGAAAGCGACGCTAATAGTCCGTCATTAGCGGGGCTTCCGGCGAATCGACTTAATTTCCTTGGGAGACCGAAGAAGGAAATCGCGCGGCGGTGTTCTGGTGCACAGTCGGCGAGACGACTGTGTACTTCGCCTCCCGTCGAGGCCGCCTCTACATTGTGGCGTGTTACTGACCGAGTGAATCTTAAGGGAGTGTCGTTGCCCCTGTTTTTCGCTACTTCGCACGCGTCGTGCACTGCGCTCTTTGCGGGGAAAAAGACTCGCCGCGCGGCGAGATTGAGATTGAGATGCGGCGGCGAGATAACAAGGGACGCTCTTTGCATTTTTCAAAGGGGAAAATTCCCTCCACGTTGGAACTGTTATAGAGTGACTCTCCCGCATATCTCTAGTTTAAATGTACGGAGGATATAATGCGCTGATTACTTTCAACGAAAAGGTGTGTTTCCCTCCTATTCCAAGGGGAGATTCTCTCTCTTTTTATTTATTTTTCTACGATCTCCCGACGGAACTTTTCGCTTTACAGTTACTTCGAAGAGAAGATAACGAGTTAAGGGGGATGAAGGGTGGGAGTGGAAACGAATCTTCCAAGTAGCATGAAGCAGAAAAATATTTGAATAAACTGCCGGGAAAATGAGATGTGGAGGAAATTGCGCTCGTTCAAATCACCGCAGAATAATTTTCCCTGAAAAGCGAGGAGCGACCAGAAGATCCTCGACCTCGAGCGTTTAACGAGTGACCGAACGGGTTGAGCGTCGTCGAGGCACTCGTCGAAAATCAGAGTGTGTGCAGTAACCCGCGGAGGGAGCGACCAAGAAAAAAAAACGAAAAGGAACTGAGGGGAGAGAGAAAAAAATTATCCTACAGACATGTCCCGGAGCGCGCCGGAAAGCGAGGCGAGGCGCAACAGCGCATAAAAGGGGGAAGCGGGTGAGACGAGAGCGAGAAAGAAAGAGAGACGGCCGCACGGGATAAGAGCATTTTTCCCCCTTTCGCTTTGAAAAAAAAGCAAGCAGGCTGCGCATGCAAACCAAGTCCGCGGGGAGAGAAAAATCGTCGGGTACTCAAGTCGCGCGCGATGACGAGAATCGATCGGTGCGTGGGCCGCGTACGTATATTCGTTATACAGGGAGGAAAAGACGCCCCTCTTCAAGAGGCCGTCGTCGTCTCTCCTACACACTCGGCCTGCATATCGGTCCGTTACGGGGCTTCTCTTCCTTCTTTGCCGGGCGCACTGGAGCTTAATTGGTCGGCTGCTTGTGCCGCCGCGCGCCCACAAGGATTACCCGGGCAGCCTGCGCTTTATGCGAGCCGGAGGGGGTGGACCGATCCTCGCCTCTGCGAAATCCGCACTTTAATTCCCTTTTTGTACGGGCGAAGCACGCTCGAGGCACGCGGAGCCGGGGACCGATCCCGAGGCGCATTGTAACGCGAGGCCTCTGCTCTTCGACCGTGAGGGCGCAGGTATACGCGAAACGGTCTTTTCGGAAAAAGGGAGCGATCTCTCTCCCCCCCCCCCTCTTCGTTCTCTTTCGCCTCCTCCTGCTCGCTGTCGCTCTCTAGCGCTCATAAAGTCGCCGGATACACGCAGGCACAAAAACGGGGCTGCGCTGCGTCTAGGCGTGCGGTACACAATATGCACGTCCCTCTCACGGCGACATTTGCACGTTTTTCTCGGGAAAAAAACTCTCGCTCTCGGTCTACTGTCATTTCATACTCGGACCAGAGGGTCGCGCGTAAGAAATAGCAAATTCGGCCCGATTAGGAGACAACGAAATTATATACCCTCCACGGGCCATGTAGTACTCTTTTTTTTTCTCTCGGCCTGCCTTGTCCTTTGGCCGCGCCGTAAATATGCGAACTCGAGAACCCGGACTCTTCGAGGAAACATTGCGTATAGGTGCTCGGGTCGAGGAATTCCGATCGTATGTTACTACGTACATATACCTACATAACAGCAATGAAGGAGAGCAGGACGCGCGCTGGGGGTTCGTTTCTCTCGTCCTCGCGGAGCATCGACGCTCGGCCTCTTTGTGCTTTCGCGAGAGAAGCGCGCCGCGCGGAAAAATACGTTACATCGCCGAAGGGATGTCTCGTAGCCCCCTCCGACCGATGATCTCGGCGTTATTATTGGGATGAAGAGGGACTCACCTGAGATCGTGGAGGATGCAGCGATGCCGGTTGTCCTCACGGCGACGCACTTGCAAAACACTCCGATCGTACGAGAAGGACGCGCGGAAATGTCTCGAGTCTTTTCTTTCCTTCGTCAGACCGCGCGAGTCATCCGCACCCAGCGCCGGGGGCTGACGAGAGAGAAGGGACACGCTGACTTTGTCGAACGACGAGGGCTTGTAAGGTGTGTGGAACCTTTGAGAACCTGCGACGACGCACTTGTATACGCACACGCTGAAACGCGACTGACCGGCGGCCGGCGCTCGATTTCGAATCCTCTATACCCCGCCGACGCGAGCGAGAGCAGCAAACACCAGCCGCCGCGCCGCTACTTTCTCCCTCTCTGTTTCGTCAAAGTACCCAAGCGCCCTCTAGCTTCTTGCGGAATTCCGCGGCGCTGACATCTGGCGGGGATGGTGGTACTAGGGGGAGCATCCGCGTTTTTCTACCTTGCCGATTTAGGCTCCACGAAGAAAAAAAAACAAAGGACACGTGCATGGGTAACTTGCTCAGAAATAAATTACGAATTTCGCTAACATAATTCTTAACGAATAAACATTTACGTTCAAGTAAATTGTGAAAGATAAAAAATTAATTAAAAAAACATCCTTTATAATTGAATATGTGGTGTACAAAAAAAGTATTAATGAATGAATTTATGAATGCTTAAGTAGTCTTTAAAATTTTTAAATGTTGGAATAATTGTAGATTAGAATAGTGTATCAATTACTCTAAAAATAAATGATCACTTTTATTTAATTTTCTTTTTACAAAAAAGTATTGCTATATTAACCAGGGCGTAATTAAATTTTACATTTATAACGTTAATTGAATAAGTTTGGCGATCGATGAGGCAAATTCTTTTTTTGCATCGTCCGTTCAAAGCATATTGATTTGTCACAGAAATAATAATCGTTTGCAGCTCGTTATAAACTTTAATTGAATTGGAAAACGGTAAACTGATTTTTCCTAGCGAATTCGATACAATGAGGTTTCAGAGACTTGCTCTGCTCACCTACTTTTCCTTTGCAATCTCTTCGCTACGTATATGTGCAAAACTTCATTTTTAATTTAACGCCAATTGGAGAAAGTCTACTATGTATTTTCTTTTTTATTGCCCAATGAAATGTTTATATATAGATCAATCAGATAAGTCAAAGGCAATTTGAAAGTTGTTGTTCTTTTATTGTGCTCGTAATTTAAAAAAAGGCGCTGTACAAACACTACTACAGCTTCTATATGCAGGGAAATTTTTGAGTCTAAGCTACACATAATTAAAAAGTCAGTAAGTTATAACGCGTCCGTTCTTTGACATTCTTTTTTTAGATACTTTCATCACCTCTAATTGATTGAGATTTGACTAAATTCACAGAGAAAATTCCAATAATATTTACCCAAGTAATCGGGGACAGATAGTCATTTGTGTTCTTTCTAATCAAAGGTCACGATGACAATCGCTTCCCAGGGATAATAAATTCGATTGTTCCGCCGCAAGTAAAAAACAAATTATACCTAACGTTAAAAAAAAAAAAAGTAGCCAGGCATTCTGCATAATTTGCATGAGGGAATGTCTCGTATAACCGACGCTTTCTGTAAACAAAAACATACGAAACTTTAGAATAAGAAATCGGCTACTTATACTACGCTAGAATAAATTATTTGTATCGCGCATAATTGAAATGGGATTTTTAGGTCTATGGTACTTTGTAACTTCTCTCTCGCTAGGCCTTTCTCCGTTGATGAAAGTAGTTTCTCCTACGAGATAACGGAAAAATTCAAAGTCGCCGGAGCTCTAACAGTTTCTTCCTCTACTTGAGGAAACAAATGCTTTTACAACTCGATGTGACATTAAAATAAGATTTGCATGTCGATTTCTACTGAGCCAAAATGATAAAATAATTTTTTACTATATACGCATGTATGTCTGATAGAAGTGTACAGGGACTCTTTGTTTTGACGCATACACGATCCGCAAGATTGAAGACGCGCAATCCCCCGTGCGCACTTTACCCACACACAAGAGAAGACCGCGACGACGCGTGATGGTCGAACCCGCGCCACCTCAACGCAGTTGGGCTTGCGCGCGGCGTCGACGGCCGCACGCGCGGTTTCGCATCCGTCTCTCTCTCTCCCCCGGCCGCTCCTCCTCGCTCGCTCTCCCCGGCAAGTGGCGCGCGTCGACGACCGCCGCAGGCTCGCTCGCGCAGCTCCGCGCGGCGTGCCCGCTCATTCTACTAGCCGGCGAGCTCCGCGCAGGCAGACGGCCGCGTGTGCAGCGTACAACGTATACTTGTACTTACCGCGCGTGTATCAACGCGGCCGATGCGAGAGGGAGAGCGCGCGCCCCTTGACGCGTGTGCCCCCGGCCTGGCAGCCTCGTCCTTTGCTCAGTGCGCGCGCGACGACGCCGCCGCCGAGTCAGCAGCAGCAGGGACGGCGCGCAACTCGCTCGGCCATGGGCCAGGGTACCGAGTCCTCGGAGACGTGCGCCGACCGGCCCGCCGAGGTCAGCGTCATCAGGTTCGTCTCGCGCAATCGCACCATCGAGGAGATCGCCCCCAAGAAGGTGAGTGCGTCTCGATTGCCGCAGCGCTGCACACCCTCCCCGCCTGCGTGCGTAGAGCGCGCGCGCCGCGGCGTCCTGCCATTGGGCAGCCGCGGGTTCAATGACCTCTAATCCAAAACAAACGGCCCTTCTGCTCGCCGCGCGCCGTATTCGCACACGCGCGGGATGAGCGCCCGTGGGATTGCGCCCTGGGCTTCTCGTGCGCGCGGCCAAGGCGGCGCGCGCGGAGAGCCGAGGTGGCCTCGACCTCTCCGGGCCTTTGACCCTACCCAAAATGCAGCTGCTCGCTGCCTCGCTCCGTCTCGCTCTCTTCGCTCGTGTCACGCACCTTCGCTGCGCTGTGCATGCGCTTCCTTCCTTTGTCGTGGCCGCGAAGGCTTCCTTTTTCCAGAGATTGCGTGCACGCTTCTTTTTTTACGCGTATCGATCGAGCTTTCCTTTTAGTTGTTTCGCGGAAGCTAATTTATTTTTAGGCGGCTCCTCGTTCAATTGGGACGGGCGAGTGACAACTTTTTAATTGCGCAGCGATCCAATTAATTTTTATCAATGCTTTTTTTAGGATGTCTACATTTGCAAGCAGCGTGGATGTGGAAAAATATTTACTAAGCACGAAGAGTACAAAACTCACGAGGCGATTGAATCTTTGAAGATTAGATTCATGTAAGATTGAAAGAGTTTTATTGAAAAATAAATTAGTACTGCCGCGTTGCTGCGACGAATTTATTTGAATAACGGAAAATATTGTAGTTGCAGGGAACCAGGATGCGGAGAAGAACTAGCGGATCCTGGGAGTATGTGGAGGCACTATCAAGAATGGCACAATAATGATACAAATGTTTATATATGTCCGTACACCAGGTGTGGTTCTGTACATGGATCCAGTGAAATTTTGGAAGAGCACATAGAATCTTCCCACAGGCATTATCCGACTATTCCAACTGAGCCAGAAATCATTTGCTTCGAAGGAACAGATAATGTAATAGATGAAGATACTAATAGGTCGGTTGACGATGGAAGTGGTTATGATCGTGTTCAAAGTAATACAGGAGAACTTGCCGACAGTGGGATTCTAAGAAAAAATGAGTATTCCTCAAGGAACGAAGCTTCGAGTAAACAGGGTGAATATAGTGTTAAGGAAGAAAAGCAAATTATAAATTCTAATACCTTATTAAAAGACGATTTTTCTTCTGAACAGTCAAAATTAAGGGCAGTGTTAAGTAGTAACGATTACCCCAAAAATAATGAATCTTTAAATATAGTCGGTGCTAAGTTTCCTAAAAATAAAGACTTATTAATAACAAAGGAGAACTTTTTTGTTAAATATGAGGCTAGATCACCAATTCACAGTAATGAAAATGTACAAAATGATGGTTCGCAAGATACAAGTAACAGCATTTTTATAAACAGTGATGTTTCTTTAACAAAAACTCCAAACCAAGAACACAGGATAGAGCTAGGAAATTTAGAGAAAGTTTTCCGAAGTGGTTTTGAGAGAGATTCTGTGAAAATAGAAGATAACTCAAATGAAGTCAAAAATAACTGTTCCGATGATGAGGAATATACTCCAAAAAAACAACGAATGTCCAGGTGTAAACAGGAACCTTACAAGTGTGAAGTAAGTGGTTGCGGCAAAACATATAAATACATATCACATTATCGACATCATCAAGATAGTCATAAATTGATAGCAAATGCAACGCTTAGTTCTAGCAACTCTACAAAGACATCCAAAACAAAACTCGGTAAAGGAACTACAGTTAGCTTTTTCATGTAAGAAGCGAATATCATGTATAAATTAATTAAAATTGTTAAAAGGCTAAATGTAATCTCAATTTTTTTTTTCAGCTGTAAAATGTCTGGGTGTGGTGCACAATTGAGTAATGTTACTACTTTATGGAAACATTATCATGAAACACATGTTAACGAAAAGCCTCCTGGTATTACAGTGAAAGGCAGTGAAGTTTACAGGTAAGCGCAACGATATTTCAATATTTATATTCCAAATCAAATTTAATATTTTAATGAAATTCTTTTATCTTCTTAGGTGCAAAGCAGCAGGATGCGAGATGGAGTTTGCTACATCCTTTATGTTGTATAAACATTTTAACGAGGTACATTCAAAGAATTCCGTAAACAATATTAGCACAAATATTAAGACTGGAAATGGGAATGGATTATTAGTTGAACAGCTGTTCCACGATAACACCTCTTCCCAGCGCGTAAACTTTAAGACTGATTTAAAAGCCAAGCACTCGCTTAGCTTGAATGAATATACCGATAATAAAGATAAGAATATCCAATCATCCATAATTAAAGAAGAAACCGGAGATTGACTATTGGTCAATTAAAGATTCAATTACAAAGTGTAATACTTTTTCGAATGTATTAAAAAAAACAGGAGCGTCAAAGTATTTAGCAGGATTACTGCTCAATTTTAACAAAAAGTAAATGTTGAAAGATAATTAATAGATCACATTTCTCTAAAAATCTTAAAAACTGTTTAATGTTTCGATAACATATATATAAATATATATACATACTATTACTGTGTGTAATTCAGAATTTTTTATTTCTACGTGAGTTAATTGGGTACACTTCAGTTAATATGATTTTTATTAACAAATTTTAATGTTTTATTATACATATAGTTTGTAAAATTTTTAGAGAAATTTTTAAAACACACACCTAAAAGTGCAGTAAGAATATTTAGGCTAATTGCAAAAAAAAATTAAATTTTTGTATGTCATTGATACCTTTTCATAAATTAAAAGTGTAACTTTCTCATTAAAGGGCAATCGTTGCGATTGAGATAATTTATCATTTACATTTGAAATTATAAAAACAATTTAGCTGTTAAACAATTTTGTAAGTACTTTCAATTGACTTAAATTTTTATATCTAGCGTATTTTTAATTATTTAAGAAAGTTGTAAAACTATATTTGAGTACAATATGAAATGTTTTTAATTTCTTTAATCATCATTGATTTCATAATAGTAATAAATTCACTGCCATTTGTAAAAAAGAAAAATTTATACTTCACTATTGTTAAGATAAATGTAATGAAATTTGTGTTTTTGCTATTAATTTATACTTTTATAGCTTAATCTATTAGGAATTATAGCTATATAGAATATTTAATTTGGCTTTCAGAATGTGTAGTCAATAAAATGCGAAAACTTGGTTAAATTAAAAAAAAAAGAAAAAAATTAAATAAAAGTATTATTATTTAAGTAGATATAAATAAATTGTTTTCTTATTTATACGACATTGTCACGTATGAACTTTCCATCGTTTTTATAAAATAGATATGCGTTAATTAAGCGAATAATTTCCATGTTTGCCTAGCAAGTGAACTTTACGTCTATGTACGCTTTAAATTACTTTTTGTAAGTAAACAATACTACTGGACAAAAATAAAGTACAAGAGTTACTGGCAAATAATTTGTGCAAAAATCATCCTCCGTTAGAATTAATTTTTCGTTGTAGTTTTAAAGTAAGCTGTTTAAGTTCCGAAAAAAAGAAAAAGTATAAAAAGTATCGATATCAACGAAGACGACTTTTGAAAATTTCGATCGGACACGGCCAGAGTCGCAACCGCGACGATGAGAGTCCCCGACGGAGTTTCGGGTGGGGAGAATCTCTTTTCCAAAAGCGTGCGTCCTCCCTCTCTCCCTCGTGTCTGTCAACGGGCGGAGCGAGGAAAAAAAACATTCGGCAAAAATTTTCGCGCCGCCGCTCGTCAGTCGCGTCTCGCACGCGAGGACTTTCCCGACGCTCCTGCGGATCAGAATCGGCGCTCTCACATCGAGGCGAGTTTTTTTTTGCTACCACCAGCAGCCCAACCAGTTCACGGGGGAGATCTTCGTGCCGAGTTTTCTCCTCCCGTCGGCGGTGCTCGTGCGTGTGTGTGTTGACTTATCGAGCGGCCGAGTGAGAGGAAGCGGGAGAGGAGGGGGCAGAGAAGGGATCGGCCAAAGGGAGAGAAAAAGTCGCTCCCCGCGGGCAAGAAGGGAGAGAGGGAGGGAGGACGAAGGGGGTTGCTCGGGCCGGCGGTCGTCTTATCGCTCGGAAAAGTGATCGCCACTCGCGAGAAAGGGAGAGAGAGAGAGAGAGGGAGAGCGGCCCGAGCCGAGATAGTGTGCGCATTGCCAAATAAGGTGTTTCCCGAGGGTTTCCGGTTTTCCCGCGGTGAGCGCCGCGTCGCGGATGAGCCACGAGGCCGTCGCGGCTGCGCCGGTAAACGCGGGCCCGACCGCGGCGATTCGTGCACTAGGTGCACTGTTGTACCCACACACGCGTGAACCATCGGAACTCGCAGTCTCCTTTAAGTGTTTCACACGCGTTTCTTCATTTTAGCAAGTCGCTCGTCAATATTTTCGGTATTCGCAGTGTCAGCGGCTCGGCAGGTGATGAGGGCAGCGAATATTTCCGCCTGCACTTCTCGCGGCTCGTTATATTGCGCTCGGCGCGGTGTACACTAAGCTATCAAGTTTCTGGCATCGGCGGAGACTTCGATGTCTAAGAATAAAAATCGTGAGTTAATGTTAAAGTATTTGCACACGAGTTAATCGCCACTGAATCACCGGAGAAGCGGACAAACAAGCCGCGCGAAGTTCCGGATTTATCGCGGCCTTGTCGGCATTTATATACGTACAGCTACGCGGAAAAAGCGGAGCATCCGCGCGCTCCGGAAAAAAAAACGCAACTGGTGTTTGACAGCGTGATTCCGCGTGCGGAAGAGCCGGAGACAGGAGATAGGAGGCGTTCGCAGGACACGAAGCCGGCCGCTTTAAAATTACAAACGTCGCCGGCGGCGCGCGCGCGCGACGACGTACTCGTACATGCTCGGGAGGGCCGCGCAGTGCGGACGCGCAGGCCGCCGGGCGCGAGGAGAGCTCAGCTAAGTAGCGCACGATGCGCCGCGAGTACCGCCGCCGCCAGCACCGCCGGACTTTTTTCGGCTCCACAGCCGCGCCGCGGCCGCAGCACTACTCCTCGGCTCAGCTTATTCCGATCTACGCCGATTTCGCGATCCGCCACTTCCCGCGGAAGCCACTGTGTATACCGCGATTCCAGAGTCGCCAGTAAAAACATACAATTACATATAAAATAAAAGATAAAAAAAAGAGAAGACGCGGTAGTTATTAGAGGTGCCCAAGGACGGACGAACGACCACCGCCTGCTGTCTATAACCGAGGTACCATGCACCTGTTGTTATCCGTTAACCGGGCGCAGTGTGGGTACGTGTACTGTACATACCTGTGCGCGCCCCTCTCTATTAGGTAGAGATTGGCGGCGCGATCCGCACGTGCGCCCGCGCGGATTTTGAAATCGCCGAAAGCACTTGGTCGCGTTATCGGCGGTGGCCGCGCGAGTCGACCGATCGATCGGTCATCGGGTATTTTTAAAGCGGAGCGCGTGTACGCGGAGGAGCGCCGCGCGTGAGTAATCGTCGCCGTCGGCTGCACGCACTTTTCATTGAGTAACGATGCAACTATGCGACGCGCGCGTCACGCGAGAGCCCCCGGCTCGTCGGTGTATATACCTATCTCACTTACGCATCCTCTGACGGCTCTGACATCAGCACTCGGTTATGCGCTGGCCGCAGCGAAGAAAACGCCCCGACGCTCTCTCTCTTTCTCCGCCTTTCTACGTCCATCTCACTTTGTTCTTACTCTCTCTGCGCCGTTTCGTTTTTCGAAGCCGGAAACCGCGAGCGGCCTTATCACGACCGACGGCCTTCCCGCTCATACTTATCGTCCTCTTTTTTCCTTTCTTTTTGTTCTCGCGCGGCGTTTTGCTCTCGGCGGCACTCTTGGCTTAGATCGCGCCTCGCTTTCTTGTATTTTTTCTTTACAGCTTCGAGCACGTTTCTTTCCTTTGCGCATCTCTCGGCTCGGCTCTCTCTCCTCGGGGTATTATTTTCGGGCGAAACAAACCGCGCGCATATAAACGCGCGAGTGCAGCGCGAATGACTCAAGGTTTCCTCGGTGGCTAAAAATATTTGCGTGCGTTTTGCAATGTTTTGGGGGGGAATCGGCTCGTCGATGCGAGTATAGCGGACCAAGTGTGCGCGCGCCCGCGGTCCCCCGCTCCCTGTGCCCCCGTATTTATAGAACGCATTTATAAAATAGGATTGGAAAGCATATTTGGCGCTGGCGGCCGCTTTTTTTTCACGCAGCCGCGGAAAGTTTCGGGCGCTTTTCTCGTCCGCGCTCTCTTGTGCGTACTCGCGCGCTTCGCGCCGCTACTTCGAACACCTGCTGACCCCTGCGAATTACAAGAGCGACCGCGCTGCGCATTTTCAGCGCACCGGCTACGATAATCCCGTCGACGCTCGCGCACTGATAACACGCGCCTCAAAGTAATTGGAGAATTTTTTTCGTTTAGTTACCTCGTCGCGCGCAAAGGCTGCGAATCCATTGATACTCGACTCGTATATAAGTGTACACGCGAAAGTCGGCGAAAAGAAAGAAACCGCTTGAGGAGCCTCCGGATGAAATCGGAGCACCGCAGCTGAACAGACCTCGCGAGTGTACAATACCTATAGACCTGCCTATCTCTTTCTCCGTTGCGCGGCGAGTTGGCAGAGTGCGAAGTGAAAAAAGAATAAAAAAAGGCCGCGCCCGGGAGAGAAAAACAGTTAGATTTTTGGTGGATGATTGAGTGCGCGGAGGGGCGATTGGCAGCACTGAGAGGAGACGATCCGAGCGGTGTCGTCGTGTCGCGCGGTCCCTCGCCTCTGTCGTGTACGTGCGTGTGCCGAGGCCCCGCGCGCGGTATAGCACTCACTCGGCCGCGAGAGAGGCTCTCGGCGACTCTCGACGGCGCGCGCGCGGCTGAGCGAGAGACAAGTTTTTCGGCGCGGAGCGCGCCGCCCGGTTCCCGTCGCTATTAAAGGCATCAAAGTCCGTGCGATTCGAAAATATTCGTTCCTCATTTTCTATACGCTCCCGTCCGTTTTCCAGCCGGCGCGGTGGGGACCGCGCGCGCACATTCTATTTATACAAAAAAGGAGGAAAAAACGGCACGGCGAGGGAGAGAGAGGAAGAGCGAGTAGAAGCGGAGCACCGCAGCCGCGCGCCCCTCACCCGGAGCACTCCGGGGGGATGATATCGGCGCCGGAATTCGCGCGCGCCAGATAATAATAATACGGCCTCGGTGCGTGCGTAACGGTTTATTACCCGCGGCCTCTCTCGTGGCCGCACTACGGGGCTCCCTTCTCACTCTCTCTTTTCTAGGTTATAACATTCTCACAGAGAACGCGCTCGCCTTATAGCCCAGCGCCCGTCTCTCTCGACTCTCTCTCTCTCTCTCTCCGTCTCTCTCCGCGGGCTCGTGCTGCTCGAGTGTCTCCGCCGCGTGTATACTCCGCACACTCCCCTCGTTGAGGTCGACTCGCCCCCGTAGGCCAGGAATTTCGCTCGGACGGGGACACGTCCGCGGGAAGCTAAAGACCTCGCCGTCTGCGAGCTCCCCCCCTGCCCCCCACGCCGCCCCCACCTCGTGTGTAGAGCTGGTGGGCTCCTGGAGTGGCAACTGGAACGCGGGCGCGAGTGTGTGTGCGTTTGCTTGCGTGCGCTCGGGGCCTCTTCGGGATCGCATACATCGATATAGAGCGCGCTGCATCAAGCTTACGGGGCAACGATGGCATTATTCTAGGTCCAGGGTGAGCAGAAGAAATGTCGTTTCGCGGGGTGCGCAGCAGCAAGTTCCGGCACGTCTACGGGACCGCGCTGAAGCGCGAGCAGTGCTACGACAACATCAGGGTGTCCAAGTCCTCGTGGGATTCGACGTTCTGCGCGGTCAACCCCAAGTTCCTCGCCATCATCGTCGAGTCGGCCGGAGGTGGTGCCTTCATAGTTTTACCTCACAACAAGGTGAGCCTTGCTGTTTGAGCCCTGACTGGAGTATCTCTGTCTCTCTCTCTCGCGCTTTCTCTCCTTAATTCCTTACTCTTCTCTTTCTCACAGCCATGCATGAAGACCTCGCTGCTTTTCTGTTGGCTCTGTTAGTTTTCCCACGGGACCCCACTGTTCCCATTACACTCACCCAAAAGGTTTCTCTTCTGCGGCTAAAGACTTCTTCTGATCTGGTGATTTCTAATGGGACGAAGAATGTAACCTCAGTATCGCCCTAGATAGACTTTAGTTTGTTTAAAATATAGAATTTTGTAAAATTAGAAATTCAGGAATTTCTGCATGTTATGACGATGATGATTAAAATACTTATAACTGCTTGATTCATTAGTGCTATTTCAAACTTAAAATAACTGCTGTTCCATTTTCCAGTATGTACTCATTTCTATTTTAAAATTTTATGTTTGCTCTTTACAGGTTGGCAGAATATCCGCGGACCATCCATTAGTTGGCGGTCATAAAGGTCCGGTGCTAGATATCGCATGGTGTCCACACAATGACAATGTCATTGCGTCAGGATCTGAGGATTGCGTGGTTAAAGTTTGGCAAATTCCTGATGGCGGAATTTCCAGGACTTTGACCGAGTCTGTGGTGGATCTACAGTTGCACCAACGAAGAGTTGGACTAGTTCTGTGGCACCCAACAGCCCTTAATGTATTACTCACAGCTGGTTCTGATAATCTTGTAATTATTTGGAATGTTGGTACTGGAGAGGCTGTGGTGAAAATAGATTGCCATCCTGACATTATTTACTCTGCTTGTTGGAACTGGGATGGTTCAAGATTAGTTACTACTTGTAAAGATAAAAAAATAAGGCTGATTGAGCCCAGAACAGGAAAAGTTGTTGAAGAAGCAATCGCTCACGATGGTAGCAAAGCTACAAGAGCCATATTTTTAAGGTATTATAACGCTATAAATGGAAATTGTAGATTTTTTAAATTAATATTATTTCTTTACTTTTAGGGGTGGTTTAATCTTTACAACAGGGTTCAGCAAAGTGTCTGAAAGACAATATTCTTTACGGGCTCCAGATATGCTTTCGGAACCTATTGTTATGGTTGAACTTGATTCCAGTAATGGAGTAATGTTTCCTTTGTATGATCCAGACACAAATTTGGTTTATCTTTGCGGAAAAGGAGACTCTGTAATTCGCTACTTTGAGATAACTCCAGAACCTCCGTTTGTCCATTACATTAATACCTTCACAACACCAGATCCTCAAAGAGGAATTGGTATGATGCCTAAACGTGGCTGTGATGTAAACAGTTGCGAAATAACGCGATTCTATCGACTGAATAATTCTGGCTTCTGTCAAGTCATATCTATGACAGTTCCAAGAAAGGTATTATATTTTTCAATCTAATCATTGAAGCCTTATTGAGATTAAGCTTTATTAAAAGGTTTTAGAATGATTCAATTTATAAGAACCTTTTGATAAGACAACATTAGTATCTAGTTGAAATTAAAAATATGATAATTTTTTTTATTTTTCAGTCTGAGCTATTTCAAGAAGACTTATACCCAGATACTCCCGGAGATACCGCAGCTATTACTGCAGAAGAATGGGAGGCTGGCAAGGATGGTGACCCCATCCTAATTTCTTTGAGGGACGGATACCACCCAACAGCTTCTAAAAACGACCTTAAAGTTCATAAAAAAGCCAATATTCTAGGAAAAGGAGCAAAAGTAGGCGCAAACTCGACCGGAGGTCAGCAACAATCATCGGGTGTTTCCGTAAGTAAAACTACAAAATTTCTATCAATGGTATTAACATCGTTTCGTTTAAGAATTAAAATTATTCCACGATTTGCAGGAGGACATCATCAAAGAATTTTCGGAAGAAATTCGGAAATTGAAGGCCATGATTGTTAAGCACGAAGGACGGATTCGAGTTTTGGAATCTGCAGTGTCACTGCACATGAAGGAGCAAGATAGAAATGAAAAGTCTTCCTCGCCTGTAGATAAGGAACCACTTTCATCCGACGAAGTTTGATTCAGTTAGTGGTTATATTTTTATATCCTTACCCACGGAAAACATTTAATGTGTAATAAATGATACGTGCGCATTATATTTTGATATGATAGCTGTGTATATACTAGGTAACTTAGCATAGTAGCGTGCTCCATCATCGACAGTGTCTTGATTATTTATTGTACATCCAGCGTCTTGTATTTTTTTTCTTTAATTCTGTCCTTTTTTCTGCTTCCATGCCCCTCTTCTTTATCTTTTCATTCATCTGCATATTCACATTTTTATAATCTTTTACATGATTTACCATAATAATATATCGAATCATTCATCGTTACCTGTTAATAGGATTTACGTTTATGTTACATTTTAGTGTTATGTTATTTTTTGAGATTTTTATGTACATGTGCGCGCGCCTTGGAGGAAAAACTTTTCATAAAACACGAGTGCCTTAATTTGTACAGAAAAAATCTACTGTAAAATAACAAATCTAACAAATCGATTGTTCTACTGATTATACACTTGATACTTTTTGAGCCTGTTGAAACTGTTATGAATTGTCTCGTAATCGTATTTTATATAATGCAAAGTTATAAAAAAAGAGTTATCTGTATTTTTCGAATTTTTTAAAAAGAAAAACATATATTGTATACTCTACCTCGAGTTACACACGTACGATCGATTCACGATAAAATGAAAAATTTCTTCCCTTTTTTTGTCTCGTTGATAAATGCAAGTAAGAGAAAAATAAAATGATTTAAAAAAACAAGAAGAAGAAGCACAAACCTTTTAGTGTCTGGTTCTTCGCCTTAACTTTATGCGACCCATCCTTTTAGCGCTTCCTGCTGCTTTTCATTCATGAATGCCCGATGCACTTCCAAAAAAAGAAACAGCCGCGCGTGTACTTATGCGACGAGCGCGTGGTCTGCATATTTGAAATTTGAAAAATGTAGTATGGTGACGAGCGGCGCCGACGCATTCGGATTTTCATATACTGTGACCAACGCAAGGCGGTAATGTTACCCGCACACCTGTAACCCGCTCCAAGGCTCGGACTGGGTGCAGTTGGGCACTACGCCGTTGTCTACGTGTCTGTGAGTAAATATGTGCGACACCTGCCGATGGGCGCACAGTGGAAAATGTCGAACCTAA
This sequence comes from Sycophila sp. Sp_5, assembly GCA_018906775.1. Taxonomy (NCBI): domain Eukaryota; kingdom Metazoa; phylum Arthropoda; class Insecta; order Hymenoptera; family Eurytomidae; genus Sycophila; species Sycophila sp. Sp_5. Next base: position 639,463 of record JACCID010000033.1, read on the forward strand.
ACAGATTTTCCTTTTCCTTTTGGAAAATTCTTTTCATCGGATGTGCTATTGCTTATCCAGACAAGTATGAGTTTCAAGGTTTGTGTTAGACTTTTTTCCTTATTGGTTTTCTTGATGCGTAATAGTCGAGAGTAAAAAGGAGGAAAATAGATATAACCTGAAATTTTTGACTATTTAGTATATTTATAATCAGTTGTCCACCGTCCATCAATATTTATATTAATTGTTTCAGATGCTGATTCTAATGTGAAAATTAATTTATTAGACATATTACCAAATGATAGCACAGAAAGTGAAAAGGAACATAGGAGGGATTCTCTTGATCCTTTAGAAAATTGGACTGGTCGGTGGATGCCAAGTAGAGAAGGTGAATATACACCGCCACCTAAAATTCCTCACAGTGTGAAGCATGATGAACAAATGGGTATTTTAAATAATCATTGCGATGATGGAAAAGTAAGAGTCTAATTTTTTTTATGTTATTTAACATGGTGAGACTAGTTTTAATTTTCACATTTTCATTATTTTAGACTAATTTAACCGTTGATTGGGATGGATCTATATCAAGTTATACCTGTTACGGCAGTAAAATAGTTCCTGATTTTGCATTGGCTCCTGAAGCTTATTGTGAATTAATTCCTAAGCATTATGTGGTATATATACATAGTGTATTTCTTATCATTTTCAAGAAAGTCTTATTTTTGTAAATTACATTTTCATTTTCATTTTCAGGCTATACATAAATGCATGTCAGACACAATAGAATATTATGATGACATTCCATTGTAGTAAGTATTAAAAAGTGTTTTGATTTCAATTACATTAAACCGTAAAGGGCTTTTAAGAAGTAAACTATAATTTTCATAGTGGAACTCATCGACCGATCTGGCCAGTGTACGGAGAATATAAGTATGTACCTAAACAAAGATGGCTTCATAGTTTAGAGGTAAACCAATGCAAATGATTGTTTAAACTGGAAATTTTTTCAAACATTTCACTTAAAAATTTCTTTTCTCTTTAGCATGGAGGAGTAGTAATGTTACATCATCCATGTGCAAATAAACTAGAAGTAAAAAAATTGAAGGAACTAGTTAAGGGATGTTTAAGGAGGCATATTATAACTCCTTATAATCTTCTTGATGAAGATAGAGTAAGTTTAATTTTTCATTAAATATTTTTTCTCTGTTACTGTTAAAAATTAAAATATATTTTTTTATACTTAGCCCTTGGCATTGCTGACCTGGGGTTGTCGACTGACTATGTCTCATGTTAACAAAGAAGTGATAGAAAATTTTATTAGAGAAAGTGCTCTGCATGCACCAGAAACTGCTATATATAGAGATGGTAATTTTAATGATCAACTAATAGAAAAGGCCAAAATTGTCTCAGATGAGCTAGACTCTTTACTTTGCTCAAAACCTATGTGATCGGTTAATTAAAGAGATCTCAACACTGTATAATTTCTCAAACATCACTGTAATTTATAGTTATATTTATACTAATTCAATGTGTTAGACTGTGATTATTTTGTAATGCCAAACTTATTTAAAAATATTTATCTTTACAATTATTTGTCTAACTATATTGTTAATATTAAAGTGAGAAAAAAATATATATATATTTAAGTTATGACTAACTTGGCTGTTAACTCATTTCTAAAAAAAAGGATCCAAGATAAAAGAAAATGGGCATGAAGAAAATAAATCATCTGTAAATTGGAAAAGATGTTGGAGCGGATAAATTACAAGACGTTCAATGGAAGTTGTTTTTAAGTTTACTTCCAATCTCGAAATTTACATTTTACAGCAGTATCTTTAAAATGAATCGAGTACTTTTAGATTATTGATTAACGCAACGAACTTCACCTCGGGACTGCGACGGGCTCCTCTCCTATTAAATGCTGTGGGAAATCGTGCAACTTCTTTTTTTTCTAGGTACTAACTAGTGAACCTACAAACGGCTACGGAACCCAAAACTATCGATCGATCTCTTAATTGCCTCCCAACCACCTCGTGTTCCAAGAAAAAAAATCGACGGGCGCGTTGATTTTGTGAAAATTTAGTTGCTCTGACTTCGTAGTGTTCTTTTTTTTATTGTCTACATGGCGCTAAGTTTCATTTCATAATTCCTGTTCGGTGCGTACGATGAATCGAAGGCGTTTTGTATTTACAAGCGTAATCGGAGAAGCGTCGATGCTCGGACTCGACGCCTATAAAGTTACAAATGACACAAGCGATGATTCGTCGATCAACAATCACACGCGGGGGGCTGGGTGGACGTTACCGCCACGTCCCCTTTAATGATTTTCTCCCCCTCGTTTACCCCGCTATATCAATGTGTGATTGCGTTATTATAACGTTTTTAAATGCTAGTTTATATCGTAAGGTGTGTCCTTTCTATTTCTTTGAATGCGCGTTGCTTCCCAGTGCTTTGGTTTTTTCCACGTAAGTGCAAAAGCTTCTTCGTCGAGGGGGAAGTCCGAGCGACGCTCGCCTCGAGTGTCTATACGTATCATTTTCTTTTTAAAGGAAATACGAAAATAAACGCGAAATAAAACAAGTTTCACGAGACTATACTATACTTAGCTGCGAGGCGCGCGTTCGAATTTCCCCGTTGAAAAAGGCTAACAGCAATGGTTATTTTTTTTATTTGTTCAATGTCGTACGTGACGTGTGGGTGACTTATCGAAATTTCAAAAAGCGAGCGAGATTCCCATGGAGAATTAATTTTTTTTCGTTTTCTTTTTTTTTATCAACGGGAGCCTCTCGACAGTCCCAAGCGTGAAGATGTCTTTGATATCTTGGGTGCACTTGCAGTAATAGAAGATACCTATTTAAATTCTATTCACGCTTCTCAACGAGTAATATCGCTCCAACGGGCATTTTGTTTGCTTCGTGTATTATATTCGTGTGTATAATGTGTGTATTACTTTTTTTCTCGTTTTTTTTTTATTCAACAAAGATCTTGGAATTTGTCTTTATTATTTAAATCTCAATTTCTTTTTTCTCGTTTTGTTTCATCTTCTTTCTCCTCTTCTTTCTTTTACTTATTTAACACAGTACAAAACTTCATGAAGAAATCTTGAATAATTATATTGTAAAATACTTAACTCTCTAACAAGTTAAATAAACTTTTTCTTTCTAAGATTATTTATTAAAAACTGTTTAGCTTTGATAAATATAATACAACTTTGTAACACTTATAGCAATTTAAAAGCGACTCTTTAATATAACTTGCTTTTTTTTACCTTTTCTTTGTTAGCTACCGTAGGAAAAACGGACCTCAAATCAAAATATATATACGGTTTAGTGTAAAAATTTTTCAACCTCAGATATAACGTTAAATTATTCGTCAACGATGATTCATTTCCCTTATTTCTTTTTATTTCTCATATATTCTTCTAAATACTGCGAATTTTTATAATAGTTATTACGGTTACTTTAAACTTCTTTTTTCTTCTTCTTCAAATTATTCATTTATACAAATGCATATACGCAAGTCAATAGATTTACTTATTATCTATACAGAATTTAGCAATAAAATTTAACCGAATAATCATTCAACAGTTTTTTAGCGGGGGCTTTCAAAATTCACTACCTCTTCGTTCTTGTTCTTTTTTTCGACAAAATTTCTTAGTTTATCGCCGCTGACAATTTTTTGTTTTTATTTGCAACCTCACGAGACGGGTAGTGAAGTTCGAAAGGATCGCAAGCAGAAAGAAACAGTCTCTAACGAAGATACACATTTAAAAAATCTATAACATTAGTTTTGTGTCTCTGAATGTCGTGTATAGAAAATTGAGATACCCGAGGAGCCGATCATCTGCGCCGCGACAGTTTACGTCTCTCATTCGATATGCAGCTATGTTTTTTTATTTATTTTACTTCTTTTATACTTCTTCACTTGCCTCTTAAAATGCCATTAGCCGAGGGAGTGTGTTACTTTTCTACCATATACGATGGAGGATTTCTCTGTTTTGTGCTGTGATTTACTTGTTTTTTTTTTATATACGCGACGAAAGGGCACATTCACTTGATCACAATGTCTATACTTGCCGCGGCAATCAGCGTCTCGCGCCCTTTAAACTATTCCATTTTTCTACAGATTCAGCGGTTTCATTCAGTTTGGAGTGTGTCGATTTTTTTTCAGTTTGGAGTGTGTCGAAAGTTCTCTCGGATTTTTTTTTGTTACTTCATCGAGACGCTGACGGTCACGGAAGGTCTTAAAATTATTGCCAATTTTGTACACTTCATATGTTTATATGTATATATATGATGTCTTTTTTCATTTTTTATTATTTATTTTATTTAAATCAATTACGTCGTTATAACTGAAGGAAAACGTTTCATTTAAATGTTTTTTTACTCGAGAGAAAATGTACATTAGTCGCCCGACGAAAGTACGAGATATTAATATTTATAGGCAGAAAACACCGTTGATTTATTTAGATAAGTCATCATTAAATACAGAATTCTTAATCTCTTATGAACTTTGTTTTTTTCTCTATGAAATACCTACAATAAAAAGTATTTGTAAGTTTTTATTTCTTTCTCTCAACTTTTTATTCTCTTCTCTTCTTTCACTCTTCTGCGCTACAATAACGTAGTTTCTTTTTTTATTTATTGCACGCACTTTTTTTAATTACTCTCCTCCCTTTTTCAATTATATTAGCTCATTAAGTATAATCTCACTTTATCGCATGAAATTCACTTATTATGTGAACTGTCTTCATATTTTTTTTTAAACTTTTTCTTCGTTTAATTTAATTATATTTAAAGTTTTTTTCTCTTCAACTGCGCACCATTATTTGTTGCTTCTTTTGTTTATCTTTCGATTTCTAAACACTTTTCAAAATTATGATTTAGCTGAAAGTGGAATTGACACTCATAAGGTTATTAAAGTAGCCTTTCTTATTAATAATTGCACCGATGTGACACCGACCCATGTACATTTTTGATGTCCCATTTTAAGCATTTAATAATCATCGAATTTTCTCTATTATTATTTATTTTGTTTTAATCTCATCTGCTCCATTCAAGCGTCGCGATTGTACGCGTCATTACCTCCTCTTATTATAATTTTTTTTTTGCTTTATTTTTTTTCTCCCGAGGATGCTACAGCAAAAGCCGCGTACTAGTACCTTTCGCGTGATGCGATCGAAGTTATTTTTTCACGATCACGTTTCTTTCTAAGTATAACACAAGTAAATATAGTATAGTCGTTGATCGAACTCTCTGTTCGACTGAGTCGTTTTACGTTTTACACCATCGCTCTCGCCTCTCTCTGTTTTCTTTTTTCCTTTGCAGTTTTCCTCAAGTTTTTCTCATTTTTCTTTTTCTTTTTTTTTGTTTGTCCGTAAACTACAAAAATGCAGATGAGTTCAGCGTTTCAGCAATGCTATCCGGTATATCGATAACAATATTTATATGTATAATTATATTTACGTACTCGGTCGTGCGGTCACTGTGAGGCAATTTTTTTTCTTTGTTTATACGGTGTGAAAGTTTAGTGCCGAGGTTGAACGCTACGCACACTAGCCTCTTTGGCATTAGAGAATATGATTTTTTTTTCTTTAAATGTATTTATTATTCCTCGTCTGTCGTACAATCCGCCGTTACAATAGTCATATATTACCATGTCTAATATTGCGACCTCTCCCACCCTTATCTTATTTTCTTTTTTTTTTTGCACGAAAAAAGTCCCCTTGCGTTACAGGAAAAATGCACTTTCTAGTACTCGGCTCGATTTCCTCTCTTCTTTCTCTTTTCTTTACATACGCTGCAACTCACTCGTACTTAATAACGCTTAATTAATGACAATTATTCCAAAAAGATATTTCAAAAAGAGCGACAAAATTGAGGAAGACGAGAAACGCCGAAGGACTTGATGAACGTTTCTTCCCAACAGCAGAGAGCGAGAGAGAGAGAGAGAGAGAGAGAGAGAGAGAGAGAGAGAAACAGAGAAGTACGGAGATGAAAGGGGATGAGAGTGAGGAAAAGATACATAGACAGTAAGAGAAAGAGAGAGAAAGATAACGAGGCGTCTTTGATAATTTTCATTTAATATAATCCATCTCCTCCTTTGTATCTTTGCTGATATCGTTGGAGATCTAGAATTATTGCTCGTGCATGCGTCGTACTCGCGAAAAAACGAACGCAAAATGTCGAAATCCAGCCCGCGAGGGTGCCCGTCCCACGTCACAGGCGAGGGTGGGTGCGCGTCTCCGAAAGCAATTTCAACCCCGATTGAGCGCTTTTAAGTAGTCGCACACGTTCGTTAGGCCAAAAATTCGCTAAATTACACAGTCAATTGTGCTTCGATACAGAATGATATAATTACGGAACTCTCTATAGTGAGGGAGGTTCAGAGAAAGGTATACAGGGTACCTCGCTTGCTCAGCGTATTCACTGACAAACCGATTGAGTTATTTTAAGTAAATATTTTTTTCAACGATACTTATTAAATATTTCTTTCAATCAAGTGTAATTATTTTTTCGAAACTACTAAATTTATTTAGAAGCAAATAAATTTATTCAGTTTCAAAGAAATTACTTTAACGAGTACTATTGAAGAGAATATTTACTGAAAATTAGCAATTTATGAGGGAAAATGGAGATGGGTAGGTTAAGAAAGAGAGAGTGTTAGTTCCGTTCGTTCGCTCGGTACGAAAAAGCTACATCCGACGGGTGGAAACGACGAAGGGGGTGGACATCGTTACGCGCGGCGCAAGAATCGCCCTGTGACTACTTTCACGACGTCTTCTACGCGTTATGGATGAGGCTCTCTCTCTCTCTCCCTTTATCTCCCGGCGCGTCTCCGGGAGTCCGCGTGCGCCTCGTGAACTCTTTTTCCCTGTGGGGAGGCGCGAGCGCGCAGCCGCTGGCTCGCAGCGGTGTCGGTGGATCTCCCTCCTCCTCCCGGCAGCGGCCGGTAAGCGTCGGCTCGCCCGCTCGCTCATGACGCCGTCGATCGTGCTCCGGTGCCTTCGACGCCTTCGGCTTTTCCTGAAATAGTACACATTTTTTCCATTAGCGAAAATCTTCCCTTTCGCTTTTTTCTTTAGTTCTTTTATAATTAACTGAATAAGTGAATATATATTAATTTTGCGTGATAAATTATTCTTCGCTTATTTGATGTGTAAACGATTTATCACATTGTAAAGTATATACACTAAAAAAAAAATTTGTTAATTTTAAGGAAATGATTTACTTCAATAGTACTTATTAAATATTTCTTTGAATCAAGTAATAATTTCATTAAAACTAAATGAATTTATTTGTTTCTAAATAAATTTAGTAGCTTAAAAAAAATAATTTTTTGACTCAATAAAATATTTAATAAGTACCATTGAAGTAAATCATTTCATTAAAATTAACAAATTTTTTTTCAGTGATACTATTATTCACTCTTAGTTTTTCATATTTAAAGATTCAAAATAGGGGAAAGTGGAGTATACACAACATGAATTAGTTGTTAACTATATGCTTCATTTATATGAAAAATATTTCGAGTAGTTTTTTTAATATAAAATATAGCATGAATATTTTTTACAATGGCAGTCTATATCTACTTCCTCGGATAATATAATAATTTTTATCAAAATTATTCCATGGCAATTTCTTCTATTCATTTTTAGAGAGCAGATGAATACACACGCAGAGAAAAGTTTTATTAAAAACTACTATACTGTTTTATAACTCAGGGATAGACTCGACAAATAAAAAATTTTACTAGAAAGTGTAGTAAAATTTTTTATTTCTCGAGTCTATCCCTGAGTTATATAACAGTATAGTAATTTTTACAAGAACTTTTCTCTCCATAGTAGCAACGCAATAATTGAATAACATATTGTTTTGGATAATATTTTTCATCATGATAAATCAAACGATATTTAACCTTTAGTCTGACGAAAAGCCTATATATAGACTCGACCACTAACATAAAATTTGTAAATAGTTGATATGTGATACAAGACACTAATTTAGTCACTTTTAAAGGGCCGTTTGAATGTTCAAATTCCGGCAGTCTAAAGGTTAATGGTTTGGTCCAGTTTATTCTGAAGTCCGTTATGCACCACTTTCCCCTTTGCGTAACATACATGTAAGAAGGAACGAGCGGGTGTGAGTACCTGAGGCGTGGGATTCACAGGCCGAAGTATCCGCCGATGGTAGTGGCGACGATCACGGCGAGGATGGCCAGGCAAATCATGATCATGATCTTCTTCTATTCTCCGCAAGGTGTACGCCAATGCGACAAATTCACAAAAAAGATCCATTAGTCAACTGATCAGTGCTCATGAGTCTTTTTTCATTTTTCTCACAAAATTTTGAGTACAAAAAAATGTTTATTTATAAGTAGTATGTATATATAATATATATCAAGTGAACATGTGCACACACAATAAATACATATACACTCAAAGTCACTGTAATATACAATATATGTGTATTCTTAATTTTGCTCTGTCTATCGCACACAGTCTAATAAAGTTTGGGATCGTTTCTACATTGCTTATGCTTTTGTTTCTTTATTTTTTTAATTCGGCTACTCTTGTGTCGTACCACTATTACAGTAACAAAATTCTGTCCAATACTGCTACAGACATTACGTGTACTTTTATAATAATAAAGAAATTACTCGGAGCCTGAAAAAATAAATAAATAAATGGGGATACGTGATTGTAGTCGATGAGTCTAACGAGCTGGCGATTTCTTCTACTCGAGTGAAACTAAGCGTTACCGAGTTGATTGGTCTCTTCGTACTTGGCTGTGTGTATATTATATATAATTGCGAGGAGGTGATGGAATCTCAAACTATATATACTTATTCAAAGGTGCAGAAAACTTAAAATGAGAAAAAAACGATACGAGCCTTTTTTTAGTGTTGAATAAAAACATTTATTTACACGACGCATTAATTAACTAGTGATAATAATATTTTCTTTAATAGATTAATAAGATAATAGTAATAATATAAACATTATAACAGCAGAGAGAATTACACAGACGTGAACATGTTACTGGTAATAAATATGAATAACTGCTGTACAAATTTTTTAGTAACTAAATTCTAATTCTAAGATACGGATTCTTAATGTAAAAATGTTACTAGTGCTTTTATGCTTCATCGGTTCTTTTTTACTTTTTTTTTTTAAATATCGAAAACTCTCACTGGCAGGCAAGTGCTTAAAAAATTTCATTCGAATTTCCCTCCTCTTTTTTACATCCTTTTTTCTTAAATTAAGCGAGTTCTTGTGCCAAAAACTACTCTACGTAATTTGTATATAAATTAATTAATAACAAACAAATTGATTAGAATAAATATCGCATGGACCAACACCCTATACATACATAAGCATAAGATTCGTCATTTTTTCGTGTTTGTTATATTTATCGAAAAACTTATTAAACGCTAGTGCGGAGAGCAAGGAACATGCGCAAAAAAATTATTCTCTCAAGCTTTTATAAAAATACAGCGAACGAAAAATCAATAAGTTTTTTTAAATGACTGTAAAAAAATTCGATTGTACCACATGCGCTAAAAATGTTATTTTACAAAAAAAAGTAACGACTTTGACAGTCGCACACTAAGCTACACGCCATTCGAAAGGAAACAAAATACAAAAATATTTTGAATATCATGAAAAAAATCTAAGCTACAAAAAGTTTGTAAAAACCAAACAAAAATATCCCTGGTTTATGTTTCTTCGTTTCGTGTATATCACTTTACAAGAGTCGCTACTTTTTTCTCGGATGTTTTACATTTTGTACACAATTGACTAAGACGTAAACATTCTAAACATACACGATTTAGTATAGATAAATCAAGAAAAAAAACTTTTTTTAAGATAAAACGTAGAGGAATAACGGCTTAAATATTGCATACAATTCGTTAACAAATAAATACTAAAAAGTCGGTAACTGTTTCGCATCAGTGCGTAATTCCCGTATTCTTTTTTTCTACAATGTATAAATATTACGTAAAAAAATAAACGACAAAGTTTCAATTGCATAGCGTAACTAACGTTGATCTATTACTCTTGAAACGTAGCAAATGCAACCAAATTACACAGATAAATGCGTACTCGTTGCCAATGAAAGTTTCTCTAACGAGGTGAATTTCGCACTGAGATTGCACTACTACGGATGGACACATCGAAAGTAAAAATAAGATAAGAAAGGTCACAGAAATATGTAATATAATATAATAATAAAAGTGCGCGTTTATAAAAAAAAAGGAATCGTTAAAACGAAAGAAACAGTCGAATGAACAGTAAACAGTTCGCATTCTCATTAGCGAGATAAGAGGATGGATTTCACTGCTTGTAGCTTTTATAAATCATACAGGAGTGTGAGAAGAATAGAGATATATGTATATATAACCACTTCGACGAGTACAACAGCAATAGAGTAGAGCTATAACATCGACATATAAGGTAATAATATTGATACGTATACATAGTCACGGTCAAAAATGCGCTTCCTTTTCGTTTAGTTACTTACTTTGCTCTCGACGGGCTCGGGGGGAAGACGCGCGGGTCGACTAACGCTAACCGGTGCCTATGGAGGGGGGGAGAGGGGGACGAGCCTTCCTCCTCTTCTTCGTCCGCCGTCGTCCTCCTCCGACTCTCGCGCGTCCTCCGGGATGCCTCTCTTCAACGGAGACTCGCTTCCACGAGGAAAATTAATCAACGACCTCTGCTCTACTCCGAAATGTCTAATTTATCTTAAGAAATTGCCCGTGCTTGCGGCGTCAAAAGCTCAGCGTCACCCTTCTTATTTCCTTTTATATATATTTATATATCATAATTTTTTTAATCATATATTATTTTAAATATTTTTTACTCCCATCTGCAATGTTTCTCTATCGCGGGTGTAGGCGGAATCGATCGCACATCGATGCTCCAGAAGGAAAAGCGGCTGTTCGACTCTCGTTTCCGCATCGTTCCCTTCCCTTTTAAATGTCTATACAAATTGAAATATTTACAAAAAAATAAACGACAGTTCATGACGACAATTTCGTCCTCCTTCTCGCTTAATCTTTCTTTTTTTTCTGTCCCACATCGGACGTACTTGCTCGCGCAAAACGTCACTGCCCTCACGCTCTCGAGGACGAGGCACGAGAGAAGGAAAAAGAACCTGACGAAGACGCGACGCTTGCTCTTAATTCTTTCTTTTTTTTTTAAACTCTCACGCTCTGAATTTCTTGCTACGATTACTGTAGCGTTTTCGCCTTTCGCTCGCCCAAAGTAGTTATCGTTACGTTACGCTGCCGCGCGATTAAAAATAAAAAATAAAGCAGCGAGACAAAAAAATGCAGACGCGCCTGCATTCCTCCTCCGTCGAACGCTACACAGCGTATTTATTAATGTATATATTTTATTTGTTTTTTTTCTTTTGTTCATTTGTACGTATGTCTTGTCGAGAGCGGATAAAAGAAACGAAAGGCAGTGATCTCGATGTGTCCCTTCGCGCAGCGCAGTTTTGCATTTCTCCTCCTTCCGCGCCGCCGTGTGGGAATTACAAACGACCATCCAACGTTTCCTTCCATCCCTTCTCCTCCTTTGCCTGTCCCTCGAAGTACTTAACAAACGTAAATTATGTGGACGCAGGCTCCGGTGTTTGTCGCTTTATTGCACTTAATTACAAACTATGCGCTTATACAATGACGAAGAAAACGGAGGAGTCACTCGGAATTACATTACACGGAGATTCTTAAAAATTACGCGGATAAAAGATTTACACGTTTGAGGCGACTCGTGCGCGCCCCTCTCTCTTGTTAAAGGGTGGTAGGCGCGGCGACAGTATACAATCGAATGATGTAGAAAACAAGAAAAAAATGCAAGGCGTTACAATGTACGAGGACTTGACGACGCCCACTTTGCTCCAGGCGCCTTCGCTCGCTAAGCCCGTTTTTTTATCTTTTTTTTTACAACGTCTGCACCAGAATTATAATCAGAATGATGGCCGCCACGGTTAAACAGATTACGATGAAGATCAATTTCTGTGAACAAAAGTAATCGTTTAGATGAAATACGCTTGTCGGCAACACTGGCCGCTCGCCAAACGCGACTTCACTTGGTATTGTTTTTTTGTCGATCGATTGTGTGTCGCAATCGATCGACTATTCTATTTTTTTATTAAAAAAACTTCTTTTTTCTTTGTTTTAATCAATCTGTTAGGTGCTTTTGGCACTACGGAATTGGAAATGTGAATGCAGTGAAGTCGTGCCCGTCGAGACGTCGATTGGCTGGTTATAAAGCTGGTGTTAGAAGACTTTTAGTTTACAATGAGATTGAAGCGATTCCGTTAAGACATTAGTAAAAAGTCGGTGCAGGAGCGGATGTGGCGAAAAGAGCTGCGAAGAGAGATATACACACTAAGAAAGTTGTTGCTTGACTTGGATCCACAAATAATATACATTCTCGTCTTTCCCACGCTCTTTAGCGTCTGAGTGATGTATACTTGATGCACGCCTAGGAAGTTTGTTAGCTTTGTTTCTTTTTTTGGTTAATCGTCCGCCAATTGCCATTATACCCGCTCTTACTAAATCAATCCCCATGAACACAATATTTAGTCATATTATAGTCCTATCGGTAAAAAAATGCGCGATGCATTTTCACGTGTGACTACTGCGAGAAAAATTCTTTGTATAACACGAAATGGAAACACCAAGACTCGTTTTTTCACGTTTACTTTTTTTTATAATAATAATTATTATTTTAAAATCGTTTAAACGCCTTTGACACTTTGGAAGCTACGATATTTACACGCTCGATCGTCCCGAGAATGAGTGCACGCAACGAATTTACCGGTCTTCCTTATTCCTCCTCGATTTCTTCATCTCAGCTCGAATTATCTATCCCTTCCGTGCGCACAGTGTCATAAGACTTAATACACGAGGATCTCGAGAGCGGACACCTCGTCGGGTGCTCGGGTCACGTGGCGCATAAATCGGACAAAGCTGATGTTTCAGAGCCACTTTTTTTTTCTTTTTTTTTGACTTTATTCAAAAAAAGTTTTTTTTTTTATTAGTCAAAGGCACGTTCCGATACTATCCGTGGAAGCTACGTAAGTGTGGACTGATAAAGGAAGAAACAGCAACGGAAACGCGAGGTACACACACTGGAAGGCAAAAAAAAAAGCGAACTCCGATTGTCTATGCGCGACGTGCCGTCAAGAAGCGCACCGCGGAGGCCGTGTGCTGGGGGGGGAGATCATCTCTCGGGCTCTTCAGTGTCTTTCGCGCGCTATGTCTTTTTTTATTGTCCGATCGTCGATCGAATTTTTTTTCTTTTTTCAATTCGTCGAGCGATTCACGTGGCAGTCCAGCCCCGTCGCGCACGCCCCCCTGGATTCGAGAAGCCTCGCCTCGCACATACGAGTCTCTCTCGAATCGATGCCTCGTGTCTTTCGTCTCGTTCCTCGGTGCTGTTAAGCGCGCGTCACTGGGATCTCTATATAGGTACTATTTCCCTGTTTCTCTGTCTCGGTTTGCTTTTTTCTTCCGTTCTTTCTGTTTTCTCTCTTTCAGTGCGTACAGTCGTGCGAGCTGTATGTTTCTGCGTCCTTTCCGTGCGTCACGTTCTCTTTCCTCTTACATCCTTTATTTCCCCTTTTCACACCCCCCCTGAACACCCCATTTGATCGTCCGTTCACAGTCGTCTGAAACGGCCCCCTTTCAACTCTCTCCCTTTTTTATTATCCTCCTCTCTCTCTCTTTTTTGTCTTTTCATGCTTTCGTTCTTCTCCTCCCCTTCGTGTCCTCCTACAGTCGTTTAGAATATCGGAAGGAACGCTCCAATAATGGAAATAATTATGATGATCAACATTCCGGCGCAGATCATTATTAAGATCATTTTCTGTGGACAGAAAAAGACAAAACAAACGGCAGGTCAGTCTGAGTGTCGTTTCCAACAGGCTATGTCTCCACAACACTTAACAATCATTTTTCGTTTGCGATAGGATATAAATAAGCTGTTACCGTTTACAATTCGCGCTCGGTCGAGCATATTTTACATGTGTACATATGTACAAACAGTAAATAATTATATCACGCAAGCGAGAAAAGAAAAATGATGATTTTTGCAATAAAGTTGGCAGTCTTATTAAACCCTCGTCGGCTTGAGAACCGACGAGAGAAAAGAAAATTGTATCTTGTTTTGCACAGACAGTAATAAAAAGGAAACGAAAAAAAGGATCGTAAATTAAGTTTATTTTGTTTTCACTTTTTAAATAAAAATTTCGAAAGAATTCCAAATGTTACACGTGCTCTACGAGATTCATAGAAAAAAAGTATATCGTAAAAAGGTGTGCTGCCTCTGCTGAAGCTCTGCGTGTACATCTTTCCTCGCAGTACGTACGAGAAAAGAAACGAGAGAAAAAAAAAGAGAGAAAAAAGATATTCTTTTTGTTCAAATTCAATATCCTTGTTCGAGTTGTATGCAAAAGTCATGCAAATAAGTCTGGTACGTGTTCAGTGTTTCTGTAATGCACCGTCGTCGGTGTCGAGGTATCGATTTTTCTTCTACTGTACAATCATGCACAGGCAGTCTCAATTACCCACTCGTCCCAAGATATCCGAAGTCACTTTTTTATCTCATTCACGCGCAAATTAATCCAATTCAATTGTCTCGACAATAAAAAGCTGGAAAAAATAATCTCACTAAAATCTGACTAGACAGAGAGATAATACTTAATCGTTTGTCAAATAACACAGAAAATCATAATCGCGCCCACTGCAAATGTAATAGAAGACAAACAAAAAGTAGTATGAATTAAAGTAAAAAAAAAGGACAAATATTGTCGACCAGAGAGACTGTGACAGTGGCATCGTAATTCCTCGCTTCGTTCCAAGCGTTACTTGAGATACACGAGCGAAAAGCAACCCAAGGCGCAAAAGGGCAAATAACTGCTTAAAATACATGCGCAAGTACACAGAAACTAGATTAAACGTGCAAAGTACGCGAGCTCGGCGACATAGCAATAAAAAACATAGATGCTGAACGGGGGGCAGGGCACCATCTTAGCTATGGGAGAAGCAAAGTTGGTAGGCAAAGCGCAAGCTCAGGCATGGGGGGGGGGGGGGGGGCTCCTCGGGATCCCGGTGCCTGCCTCGCGGTAATCAAGCGGTTCTACTACGAATGCGGAATAAGCGGCTGCGTTGACGCTGTAAACTCAATTCTGGCGGATTATTGCAGCGGAGCTGGCGACGGGCGCGCTTGTCAATATCTCACGGGTCTTACGTTGTTATTCGAGTCCCGCAGTCTTCTCACTTTTCTCGCCGTCGCCAGTTAAGCAGGCCGCCCAGTGAATGCTGATCGCCACCGAAAGAAGGCAGAGGGCAAAATAAAGAGAAGTCTCGACTTTTATAGTTTAATGAATTTGACCCGATATGTATGCGCGCCCTCGCGTAAATCGGTATGTATACGAACTTTGAGAAGAAAAAATGGAGCAACGATGAAAAATTTAACGAAGAGAGAGAAAAAAAGGAGTGTAAATAATACAGTCGAGGTTGAATTCATGTATGCGTAGTGGCAGCTAACGGGGCACGGTCATGCGGTGGGGAAACGCTCGCGTGGAGGCCGGTAGCGATAGAGGGGCTATCGGCGCTTCCCGTCGGCGCGATTACCGCGCGATGCAATTAACCCGTGGTGCACGGCCCCTTTCAGCTCGCGGGCTTATTTCCTCTTTCGTTGGCGGTTGGCTTGATTGCCTCCCTGCCGCACGCGTCGGCGCGGTTACCAAGCTTTCTTTCTTCAGCTTTTTTTTTGCTGTTCGTCGTTACACCCACGCGACGCAAATTACGATGCGAATTTTCTCTCCTTCGCGCGAGGTCTGCAGGTTGATGGAAATGCGACGAGCCGATTTCTTATTTTTGCTTTGAGCGTGCGTGGCGGTACATCAGGTTTACACAGATAAAAGTCGAGCTAACACATAAGAATGAGTTCATTGTGTGATGAGGGATATCACTCGCGAAAAGGTGATGCTGGAAAAATTAGTAAGGACTCGGTTGAAGTTTTTCTGTGGCGATGGTATGATTGCGATGAGACGATGAGGCGATGAGAAGTAATGAATATTAGAATAATCTTCTGAGCAGCTGAGAGTTTTGTCCTGCTAATTTGGTCGGACCTTCACAGACACAGATACGTCAGATTCATTTAATTGAAATAAAAAAGTTAGTCTCAGATCTTTTATTTTTTAATGCAGTAGAAGTAAAAAAATATCTCTATAGTGCTGTCGTAAACAGTCCGATTTCAAGAAGCTGGATGGTAGATCCTCAGCCGTTAATTACCTTGAAGAAGTCCTTTTATTCTCGATGATTTTTAAATTCTTCCTTTACTTTGCCGAGAGAGAAAATTTATTGTGTACATTAAAAAATGCTACATTGTTGCCCTGTACTCAGGTGTCGATGTGATAGAAGGTGGATAGAGGTGCATTGGTTTCGTCCAAGTCATGAAGTGTAAGAAAATTCGGAGTACTCATTTTTTTTTCTACATCGATCGTGCGTACACGTATTCTTTTTTTGCGTGTAACGCACAAACCGAGAGTATATGGATGTGGATGATGAGTGGCAGAAAAACAGACGGACATTCGTGTATGTATGTACATAGTTTGTCATCGGCAAAATCGACAGTTCACAGATTGTACACACGAGGCACACAAACGTACATTACTCGCAAAACACACCTATGTACAATGATGTATAGATATCTCGCAACAGGAGCGTTGTTAATTTTATATTACATTAATATTGTTAATTAGCGATTAGTATAGACAGAGCAGCAGTGGACAGAGGCACAGTTCGTCACACACCATTGATTCTGTATATTCATTTTACAAAAAAAGGGAAGTATACAAGTATACAATGTTTCGTTGGAGGATGTTATATATCACAGAACAAGTCATGTACACATACATATATGTATATTTATTGGCATGTTTGTATTAATAGATGTTAAGAATGAAACGAAAAAGAACAAAAACAACGTTTAAGAGCAAATAAAACGATTTTTTCGAAGATAGACAAGCAGAAGGTATGTATGTTCCGGTATTTTTTTTATCTCATCGGCAACTAAAAAATACACATCGTCGCTGAATGAAAAGTAACAAAAACACAGTCCAAACGAAAAACCAAATCAGGGATAATGTGATGAAAAATAAACAACAATGAACGAAGCGTCATAGGTGGGTGGACACAGAAAAGTAGACGCAATGGAAAATTGAAGAAATGGAGTTTTTGGGATGAGGTGGTTAAAAGGCGAAAAAAGAAAAAATAAACCAAACCGATTATTTGCGATTATCATATGAGACAGACTTACCCGTCGGGCTTTGCTTTGGTACTTGAGTGCTTTTTTAGTGTCCTGCGTGGCCGTCTGCACGTAGTCGACCGCGTGCTCCACGTGATACTCTATGCGATCTATCATCTCACCCTGGAGACAAACAATGAAGTAACGGTTCGTTCGAGAGCGTCAGGATCCCACCAAAGGTTAGCAGCAGACAAGAGAACAAAATGCCATAACAATCAATTGGTGTTTTTTTTACATAAATATTTCTTTATATTTTATTTCAGATCAATTGAGCTTGTTGGTTCATGAATGAATGAGTGAGAGAAAAGGCTTCTTTATAGTTGAATTCTTTTTTTTGTACGTTCGTTTTGTTTACGCTCGTTTTTCAATTGGAGTATTAAATTATGTTTCAAAGGGCCGCTAACACGAGCATCGAGTGTAGAAATATTGTAATACAAAAGCGAATTTCATTCTTGCATGTTGCCAACGAACTTAAAATATCAATACCTTATTTCATACAATACTACGTGCCACCGAAAGTGAAACACCCACGATACCAAGATTTAAATAATGCTGAGCTTATTTTTTTTATTTTACTTTGATTGATATTTCCCGCCGGCATAATGTTATTCTGAATATGTTGTTTTAGAAATAAATCGATTCTACAAGTTTTATAGGTATGTAGAAGTTTTGAGTAGGCTTGTAATCCTTTCATTTCTTTTACAAAAATGAATGGTAATGTAATGCCACGTCGTTTGCTTTTTATTTAGTCAATTTTAATCATTTAGACACGAATTTGCAAGCCAGTATTTTTTTAATTATTGTAGAGACCAACTACCTTATAAAAATGTAATTATCTTTTATAAAGTCATCAAATGTACAAATGATTTATTTTTTTCAAAAATTTAAAAATCAGACCAAATCGTTCTACAATTTCTACCAGATATTTTGTTGTCAATCTCCAATCTAATTATCGTTCGTAATGAAATTGTAATTCATTAAATTTATCATTTTGAAAGTAATCTACAACATCGATAAACCTTACGATTTATTAGCTGGAATGTAAATTTGATTAGTTATACATTAAGTAAAAAAAATTTAAAAATAACAAAATTCAAATCGCTCATTTGAAATGTAGATTCTGTAATGTGAAACTAAAGTCTGTTTACTCGTAATTAATATTTAAAAGAGTTAATAAAGGAGAAATACATTAATGTGTTCTTTTTTCTCTATTTAAAATTATTTGAAATGTGTAAATTTAGTTTTCGCACCGTACTTCGAATGAGCGCACAATAAAGCTTAAAATTAATCTTAAAAAGTTAGCGCAGTTCAAATTTGAAATGTAAAATGCAGAATAGACAATTTACCTGACTTTCTACCAGCATGGCCATGTCCATAAACATGTCATGGAGTTCCCTAATAGAGTTTTTCTAATTTTATGATGTCAGCGTGGCGTGCTTCGATATCCGCTAAAGTTTGTTTGGCTTGTTGCGTTTCCATAATTATCTGCAATGCAACAAAATTGTATTAGTTTTCGTAAAAAATATAAAGTAAAATCGAAATCATTGTACAGCTTGATAATACGCCAATTTCATATTAATCAGATTACCCAGAAAATACTATAATCTGATCGAACCAAAGACTACACAAAAACGTTTAAAAAAATTTTACCTTTGTTATCTAGAAAAAAAATCGTGGAATAAGCATTAAGTACGTTTATTAATTTACGCACACTCCGATATTTAAGTAAACAAAAAAAAAAAAAAAAAAAAAGAAAGACAGAGTACGTTTATTGATTCTTACACACTCAGATATTAAAAAAATGAAAATAAAAAAAATACCGAGAGAAAGAAAAGAAAATAGAGGTTTAATATCCACTAAAAATTCTTTTCGCCCGGAATATTGACAGTGTATCAGGGTCGACGAGCTTGGGGACGAAAAAAAGAGACCGCGGAATCGTAGCCACCGGAGCGGAGGCATTTGCGACGGTGGTACGTTTTTTCCCTTCCCTCCGTCTCTCTTCCTCCCCAGCGCTCGATTCCGTGCGAATAACTGGCCGGCTTCCAAGCGAATTTAATTGCTAATTTAGCGATTCCGCTTTAGTTTTTGCGCGCGGCTTCCGGGGGATAAAAGGAGACGGCGAGCGGGGGTAGGGCCACGGGCGCATTACGTAAAAGCCATTAGATCCAGTCGAAAGAGCGGTTAACTCACCCCCTGCGTGAACACCGCCGGATTGCCCTGCTCCAGCATCTCCTCCAGCTCCTCGTTAGTTGTCGTTCTACCCGCTGCAAGGTGCATACGTCAGTTAGAGTTACATTTTTTTATGGTTTTAAATGATTAATTTTTCTGCGATTCGCAAGCTCGACTTGGGAAACTTTACACCGCCGTGTTTAATAGGAAAAGTCACATTTCAAGGAAGACTTTTTAAAGCACTTAAATAAATCTTTCCGAAATTTGATAAATTCAGGCTATTTTTATGAATGATACCGCAAGTTTATCGGGTTCTGGAAGAGTTTCTTTTTCTCTAATGTGATAAATAGGCCTTTTTTTTAAATCTGAGTTTCTTCATCAGAGGTGGGTATGTACTTTAACGTAATTGAAAATTTAAGTAAAATTTATCATGTTCTCTTTTCTATAAATTTTCTTTAATATTTAATTTAATATTTAATATTTTCTTTATAAAGGATAGAAAGAAAAAAAAGGAGAAAACTTACTGATTTCTAGCTGTCGTTGTATTCTGCCCTTACATCGTTCCCTGTAATCGGTTTGTGTCCGATTGTATTCCGTCATTACCTCGACGAACTTTCTGGATAACGTCGAGTGCTGAGTCTTGCGTATCCTCAAGTCCGCCGATGATTTGTTCGTGTGCTCCTCTTGCTCGATGTTTTGCTCTATCACTGTTTAAAAAATCGCATTATAGTTAGAAACGACTCAAATGACAAGTGAGATTGTTGTTTTATTGGACTGATCATTAAACTCGTTAACATATGCAGTGAATATTAACTTTAAACCAGAGTAGCGAATCAAAGGCGACACCGCCTTCTTCATACATTGACACTCGTATTGATTCATGCGCGCTCACACTTGCAGATTTGTCTTTTACTTGTGCAGACACGCAGAAAAAGAAAACCCATCATACATGCCATAAACGTAGACGACGGGCTCTTAGTATGTCAAACAAGAAACTATTAGATCAACTTATTCGAGATTTAGGTCAAAAGTTTGATTGTAACTAGTCGCGAGTCGGAATCGTTCTTGGGTCGGCGAATGGAACGTGAAAAAGATGGAGCTATTTTTTTGCATCGGGGAAAAGTACATTAAAGGGGTATAGGATAGATTTAGTGCGACCTAGACGATCGGCAAATGTAAATAAAAAATTGAATCCGTCTACTATTTACGCAATTAACAAAGTATCTTAGTGCGAGTATAGTCGGTTATTAGTGTCGGATTAAAAAAAATACACATGATAACAGTAACTTACCCTTTAACTTGGCTCTGACTTTATTAGCAGTCTTTTTTATGTCGGCCATCAAGTCTTCCAGTTCCATTTTGACCTCTGCAAATCATAAATTAAATTAATGAAGTCTCTGTTTGATATAACAGTGTAAATTTCTATTCTTGTCACAGGAAGTTTTTAGGTATAGGTAAGGATTGCCCAGAGGTATGCTCTTCAATTTCAGAATACTAAATAATCAATTAACTTTTTTTAATTGTAAGCTTAATTCGAACATTGCGTATATTTAGACGAGATATAATCCTACTTAATTCTACGGTTTTTTTCTTTGGCTTTCAAGGATCCTCAGTAAAATCTTTTTAGATTAGCAGTGGGACTTACGTGACTGACATTTCCGCCTTTCTGTTGTCCTGAAATGCATTTCGAACGACTCTCTATTTTGCTCTATTCGACTCTATTTTATTTATTTTTTATTGACATTTTTCTTGTGAAATATTATAATCTCTTTTTTTATATCAGCCGTACAAACTCAATTTCATCGTAAATATTAAAAAAAATCATTTCTAATAATATTTAAAAGTGTTACTTCTTGTACACCCGTAGATCTAAAGTATTATACATTTATTATTATTTTATATTTATTTAATATTGTGAATCTTTAACCTTTTGTAAATATACCGCAATTTAAAATAAACGACTATTCTATTCTAATTTTTTTATTGCATCTATAAAATAATATAAACATTGGAACGTAATTCGAAAGCAAATATAATTTCTCGAGAACTTTTAATAAATCGTAACGCGAGTCCACATTTGAAAAGTACTTCCGAGCAGAGTACATTGTCATAGCGCTACAAAGCTGGTGCTTATAGCTCGTAAAAGCGAGTCGCAGTCGAGTTGTCGCCGCGCGAATAATTCGGCGCGAACTCCACGAAACTAGCGCGCAAGTGTAAAACC
Organism: Sycophila sp. Sp_5; assembly: GCA_018906775.1. NCBI lineage: Eukaryota > Metazoa > Arthropoda > Insecta > Hymenoptera > Eurytomidae > Sycophila > Sycophila sp. Sp_5. The sequence goes on from JACCID010000033.1 coordinate 661,161, forward strand.
GAGAATATTTTCCTCGCTCCAGCCTTGAATAACGTTTGATTCACCCCTCGGTGCTCTCATCTCCGTCCCTCCAACGTGCTTTTTTTCCCTTCTTCGTTCGTGCGAGCGCGAAAAAGTTTCGCCTCGCGTCGATGAGGCGCGCGGCAAAACCGGCGAGAGAGCAAATCGAAAATTGCAGCACGGATACTCGAATGAATGCTCGTCCGCACGGTACTTTTGCCTTACGTCGCGTGTAAGATTTTTGTTAAAAATCAGCTACGTAAAATCCTACGCTTTATTTTAGCATCGTGCAAGCTGTTTGAAAAATCATCTTCTCGCACTTGCAGCGGAATGTACATTTTTAATCGTATGTTCGCTTCAAAATTCCGCGAGTGTGTGGTAACTTTGCGCATCATGTTTTGTTTTTTAATGAGAGGAGTGGGTGCTTGTTAAATCCTGGGCGTTACGAAGAGGACGTGCGTAACGCTTACTATTGTTTTACGGATGCGCGGAGGTGCATTAGGATTGATGTCCGCATGCCGGACTATAGCCACACCGTATCTACTGCGATGGCCCGGCACTTTGGCGTTATAAGCGCGATCGTTACGTCACGCTTACGTATTGTAAGATGTCGAACGATGTAACTCACTTTATGGAAAGTGAAATTGGTATGTATCATCAAATTATCCGTACCATTGCTTCCATCCAATGATTAAGTACAATTCTTACAAAATTAAAATTAATATTATTACCTCCCAGGGGAAGTATATTAATGTCAATTAAGATGGATCCAGCACGAGTTTCAAAATGAATCGTTTCATTACACTAGGCACTTACAATTATTATTATAATAAAATAATAATTCATTTTGAACGCGTACAAAAAGATTTTATAAGAGTAAGTACAGTGAGAAAGTTACAATTTTTTTAGTCGTTTTAGGGACAAGCCGGATAAATTAAACAAAAATGGCGAAATGCATCACATTCTGTCGGCAAGCGGTATCCGCGTGCAGTTGGCCAAAAGGCTCGCGCGATTGCCGCCGAGTGGGCGGGATACTCCGCGCCGGCTGCATCCCGTTCTACGGGGGCGAGGGATCGGCGAACAAAACGACCTCTGGCACGAAAAATGTTCAGACCGCCCGAGCAGCCGATGATCAGGCGCCTATTTCGGTCTCGAGCTCGAATCGCCCCGTTTGCACCACTACCCCCGCACACAGCCCACGGCGGCCTGCGTCAGCGCGCGTAAGTATGCCTACGGGCGCGTAAAGCGCCGCGCCCCTGCCCACGCGGTAGTGATGACGCGTCCGCAGCCGTGAATGAAGGCGTCAGTGTGCGCGCGCCCCTTTCACTCGGGCAGACGACAGTCAGACACCGGCGTGGAGATCCAGGCGTGCGAGCGACTCCATCTATCTCTCCCGCGGCTATTTGTGTTCACTCGCCGCGGAGTAGGCGAGCCTTGATCGCCTGGCGTTTGACCGATAGCCGCTCAATTGTACGCGATTCCGCCGAAGAGGGGATTTCCCGTGGCACGCTGCGGAGGACAATCGTCACGGGGATTCGTTTCGATGTATTTTTTCTTTTTTTGCGAAATCGAACACCAGTGCGGCTTAGCGGCGATTTAGCTGTTAACGCTTTTTATTTTTTTGAATGAAGTACCGAGTCGGCATAAACCGGGCAACTTTTCGCACCCACTCGACGTTAAATCAATAGAGAGCTTTGCGCGCACGCCTACGTATACGCCCGGGTGTTTACTTTTTTTTAATACTTTGCTGAATGTGGAGAGAAGGGAGATGGCGAGAGCGCGACAGGGGCATAAAATACACAAAAACATTCCAACGGTGCGCTTGGAAAAATGTGTACCCACGGCAAGACCATCGGCGTAACATCATATGCATACAAATTCCGCGACGCCCCCGCGGTTCGCACACTTCACGTGACTATTTACCCTTCCTCACCCTTGACAAATATTATTTTCGGCTGGCTGTGGGCCCCGTACGAAGGACGCTGGTAAGATCGATATAGAGTAGTCGTGTGAAAAGCGCGAGGAAAGAAATCCCCTTCCGATTGCAGTTACAGTCGCGCGGAATTAAACGCAACGCTGGAATAAGAGTAGTACGACCTCGTTCCTTTGTCGGACAGAGCGCCGCTGAAAAATCATTTTGTGCATCCGCGTATTTTTCCGATCAAAGGGGCGCGATGGAATCGTGAATTTAATTTTATCAAGGAACTTTATTGTACTCGGATACTGGGAGGGCTCGTATCCGCATTCCGCTCTTACTTCTGACAGATGAATTTCTTTTCGACGAATTTTATTATTGTTATTTAATTAAAATAGAATTTTTCCTTATTTAATTTAATTCGAAGGCTTCTGCCGCGGTCAGTAGTTCGCAGACGCAGTCAGTTTAAAATAGTGTTTAGCGAGTAATGCAGATAATTAAAATGTGAGTTACTACACCGAATAAAAAATAAATTTTAAACAACTAAAAAAAGAGAGCAATTTCGTTTTAAGTAGATATATAAGATATGTCGGAAAAAATTGCAATATCACCGCGAGTACAGTTTTCCGCGCGGCTTATCTCCTCGCACTAAAATAAATCGTGATTCCGCGCACGACATTAAGTCAAAGCCCTTTATTTCGCGGATTAAAATTTTCATTTTCAATGAATCGACAATCCGACAAGCCCGACCATTACTCTAATCCCCGAACCAATTCGCCAAATCGATAACGATCGTTCACGCGTCAGTGAGCGCCCTATCTTCCATCATTAAAAAATCATTCCCCGTGGGTGCATCCTGTACCGTTCAAATGACATTTTCCAGTCCCACATGCAATCGCTCCTACTCCCGCTCAATGTTTCGAAGAAAAAATAAATAAATGCGTCTATGATAAACGACTCGCAGGAAGCGCGTCCGGCACAAGAGATTACGTGCGCGCATCCCACGAGACGTGGAGCGCCGAGATCGATGTGCGCGAAGGGCTGAGAGCTTCGCCGATCAAGAAAAGTTCGCGCGAATTGCTCGCGTGTCGTCAGCGTGGAAGCCTCGTCGACTCGGCCTTAATCGGCTTTACCAGCGATAATCCGCTGACGGTCGATCCTCAAAATACTGACTGTTGCAATTTCTCTTAGCTTTCTCTTTTGATCGACGTGCAAGTGTCTTAAATTGGAAAAGAGAGCGGGGCTGCGATTTTCGAACGAGGGTCCGTGGGGTGATCGTTAAACATTTAGTGGGAAGCGTCTCGGGGGTTGACGCGAGATTGCGTCGTATAAGAATGTTTGGAAATGCGCCGGGAGACTGCACTTTCTCGGGTTGGGCGTTCGAATTTCAATTGCATTTTGGGGATGTAGAGCGCCGCGTATATTTGGCTGCGAAGGCACGTGATGCCATATTTACATCTGTTTTTTGGGAAAGCAATATTCGAATTTATAGAGTCTAATTCACGGCAAGAGCTGAGTCGACGCGTTTATTCACATTCTGCATTCAATTTGTACAAGTGAGTCCCATCTCTCAGTTGTACATTATTTTCAATTCATTGTAATCCTTACAGATTTAAGGTTTGTTTTGAAAATTGTATAAATATTCCTATGTAGGTGGTATGGCCAAGACAGAGAGTACGGGCAAATACTGTGTCAGTATTGGTAGACAATATATTGGCAGCTGGTACTTGCCCAATGCTGAATCAATACTGAAATGATAATACTGGGCCCAGTACTGTGCACTTATACTGGCACAGTATGGTTTGACAGACTTAAGTCAGAGTTGAGTTTTTGTATAGCTATCCAATGCAAGCCCAGTATTGTTTACCGGATTCTAGCCGGAGCTAAAAATTTTCATATTTTTTAGCTCCATCTAACGAAAATTGAGGGTATGAAGCGGTAAATAAGCTACAATAAGCTTGAATTTTCGTTCAGATGTATTTTGTTCGCTGTCATGGTTATACGGTTTTACGATGTTTTCAAAGTCAAAATATTATTACGTCAAGAAATCATGAGCACTTAAAAGGGCACGAATCTCGAATAGTTCATATCGAGTGGTAGCAATAATCGTTCACAAATAAATGCAGTTGCACATGAACAATTGGATGGCGATAGAATTCACACAATTGAAGTGGACGATAAAAGTAATCAGAGGTATAAATTTTTGTTTAAATCAAAATAATTGAATTGTATATAGATCATTTAAATTTTTTATTCAATGCGTATTTTTTATTTTTACAATGAACTCGATGGAGCTGACTCGATAAGTCAAATTGGTGAATTAAACGACGAGGAGAATGAGACACAAAAAACTGAAAATTCAGAGGTATAACATTTATGTTTATTTATAATAAACGTTTTTACCATGATTTTTTCGAAAAAAAAAATTATTTTTTTGAGATAAAATCATATAAAATTGTATTTTTAGATTCAATTTCGACAGAAACAGAAGAATTAACATTGAAAAGGAAATTGCAGATATGGTGCATTAATAACGAAAATTTTAATATTACCGAGACGTATAAATACATGAAAGATAAATATTTTACGTAAATCTAATATTTATATTTGAATATGTAAGTTATAACAAAACTTTATATTAATTTTCATAATTATTATTAAAAAAAATTAAAAATATCAATGAGGAACAAGTAAGATTGTATACTTCGAGATGGTTTTCAGGCGCAGGAGATCGCGATGGAGGCAAAACAAAAATAATTTAATAATAATATGTATTAAAATTTTTTATTTAATTTTTTTTTATAATAATAAAATTACCAAAATTTTTATTAAAATGTTGTACTGGGACAATATTGGCATCCAGTAATTTGCCAGCACAATAGAACAGTACTGGCCCCGGTATTATCATTTCGGTACAGATTCAATACTGGGGAAGTATGGGTAGTTAGTACTGGACTACAGTCCTCCGTTACTGGGCCAGTGGGAGATTCTTTTATGGGTTTTGAAGTGGATAAAAGTTATCATAAGAATAAAAAAATGAATCCTTGCAACAATTCCAAATTGATCGAGTGCAGATTAAACTTTAGAGCGCCGGAAAACGCCTAGAGGCGTACAAAAATTTTACTCATTATTTTTCATCTAAATTGCGTGAAAATTCATGTGTTGAGGTTATCGAACAATTTGACAAATGATTTGTGTTCAGGAGGCCAAAATGCATCGAAAATCATGTATGGCATTTCTAGATCCGATAACTTCTTAATAAAAAATAGTGCAATTGAATGTTTTTTGAAATTTTGAAAATTTTAACATTAGCCGTACCGTACCCGGCCGGGATACGCCTCTAGGCGTAAGGGCTCTGACTCGCCAACATCTTAACTTAGTTTGACCCTAAATTAGGGACCTTAGACAACATTTCTACAGAAAAAGGCGATTTGCAAATTTTTCAAAACCCCGGCGCTTTAAGGGTTAACAGGATTCAGCTTCATTGGATGCGTACAACATCTGTTTCAATTTTACGAGATAATAGATTTTATGATAATGAAAAATCAATGCGATCTTTATATTTGTGTATAAACTCTGTGCGTAAATTTAGCGAATCGCGGAAACAATTAAAAATTGGTTTAATTAAAGCCGATCCGCGATAAACCTTAGAGGGGATCACCGATTTTCATGGTCGAGCGAAAAAGTTCCGTGCTCGCGTAGTCGCTTAATCAGCGATCTCGACGAGCTCGGCGATTAACGCAAGAACGCGAAAGATCAGCGCGCGCGGGGCGTCGCTCGCTCGACCCAATTCGCCGCCTCGACTCTGCAGCTGTTCGCGATTTTCCATGGATCACTCGCGCGGTGCTTAAGCAGCGAGCTCGCTAGCGCGCGTCGCGCCGGCCGAATTAAGGGGGAGAGGGACGCGTGGCTGAACGAGCTCGAAAGTATCGAAGTGGGTCAACAGCGGGGCTTATTGCACTCGGTGCTCCAGCTGACTCTTCCCCTTTTTTTTTCTCTCTCGTTCTCATCTTGTCCCGCCTCGTCAAAGACGTCCCACTCGAAGGCTGTTACAGGCGACGACGACGCCAAATTTTGCTTATGTCGAGGGATCGCTCGCTTCCTATACCTTTGCACACTTCCTCTCTGTAGGACTCGCGCGCTGCCGCAGCCTAATATAATTGTCGAGCGATGACGCTGTCCAGACGCTTGATTTAAGATTGATGCGTGCCTCAGAGAGAGTCGGGATCAATGGCGTTCCCTTCCCGGTGTAGCGATGAAAAAATTCCTGAATAAGCCAACGCATAAAATCGAGCCCTCCTTTTGTATACTCGCGCGCGGCCGTAATTTATTAAACTCCTCTTCCCTCCCCGTTCTATACCCAAAAGACTGAATTTATTCGCTCCATCATCTCCGTGTAGTTTTATTAAAAGAAAAAAAATCGACTAATAGCCATCTTGTGTGTGTAACGGCCCGCTAATCGCATCCCGCGTATTTACCGTTGACGTAGCGTGCACGTAAGGGACACAATTAATTAACTTCAGGCACAATATCCCGCGGATATCGAGTGCAATTTATTCAGCCACTAGGCTCGCAGCGCGCGCACTCGTCGAAAACAATCCTAATCAATTCGAAATAATTGACCTCGGGATAAAACCGATAACGAGGGAGGCTGCAACGCGCCTAAGTACAGCTGAGCATCGACGCAAAAAAGGAGAGAAGGGTCAGCGGTTGCCGCCTCGGCGACTGGGATTTTTTGTCCGACCCCGTTAACCGCTACCCCCCGGAACAATTACCCCGGGAGTCGAGGGAGAGAGAGAGAAAAGAGCGAGGCCGAAGGAGCAATAAGCGGGCGGGCAAACAAGTAGTCCGAGTCCGTTTGCGGCCGGGCGGCGTGTGTTTACCCCGGCGCTTCGCGTGACTCAGTCCAACCCCCGAAATCGGCAGCCACTCTCAAGAGGATGATGAACACGTCTCGATCCTTTCCTCGCTCATCTCTGCTGGGCTCCCGAATCGATTGCTCCTCTCGCTTCCCGGAGACCACCCGACGCCCGTTTATAGGGTCGTAATCGCGGAGGAGCGTAGTAATTGAAATATGAAAAAGTTTTCCTGCGCGACTTTACTGCTGCTTGACGAATCTCCCAGGCAGGCGAACTCGTTAATGGCTGCGTTTTACGAGCGCGTAATTCTATTTGGCTATAGTGTAATAAATGGAGACACGGCGATATTTCCTGAAGAAACGTTTCTCGGCGAATCTGCGAGTTTAGTTCTCGTGCATGAAGACGAACGCCTCGAGGTGCACCGCAGCGAGCTCGATTCTGAAGTCGAGCGACAATGGTCATGTCGAAGCTGCGGCGTCCGGTCGCGTCTAGCTGAAATTGAAAACGGCCAGGACCACGCCCGGGCTTTCGCGGCTAAGAGCGCACCCCGCGGAGCGCAGCGCCGGCATCGATTCCTCCCGTCTGGTCCGAGGCCCTCGCGGTCTTAAATCGATCTCGCGTTGGCTTATTGAAGCGGCGTCTGCCGCTGAACTCGAGAGGCACGTCGAGTTAATTCATCGCCGATCTATCACGGCCGAAGTATGCGCAATATTCATCCGCTCCCCCCTGTACTTGCGCACCGATTGGTCCGTCGTAACTTTTTTGTGCGGCGAAATCGCCGCGCCGGTGGAGCGATATGATGGCCGGGATTATAGAGTCCGAGCGGGCGAACGATATCGGGCGCAATTAGACTAAATCAAAATACCCGCTCGACATGCCGTCGGAATTAAAATAGAGAGTCGAGGAAGGGTTTAGAGTGGAACGGATAATAGTTTTGCATTCAGTCCATCGCGAGAATTTTTGTAGGGCCGCGAATGAACAAGCGGCCAGAGATATTGAATATCAATAAATAACCGAGTGACGTAGACCGACGGGGCCTCTGGGGTGTGCGTGCGACAGGGGCAGCTCGGGGGCCGCGAGGCTCGTAAAGTGGCCGAAATCTCAAAGCTGCACGCGCGGGTGCTACGGCCGTCCGATCCAAAGGTCATTTGCTATGAATATTTATGGAACATGCCGCTGACAGAATTGTCGGCTGCGAAATGTGTCCTGCATTAATTACGGACCGAAATCCGCGCGCGCGAAAAATTTGAATTTTCGATTGGATAAACGAGGCTCTGCGGGCACTACTCGCAACGCTGGTGAGAAAAATGAAAACAGCATTTGAAGCACGGATTTTTTATTTTGGTCGACGTGAAATTCTAACTATACGCGCGATTTTTTCAATGAATCGAGTAGTAATGACGAGCATTGGGGGAGAAGGGGTTGTAAAGAGATATGCAGCACGGGAAATTAAGGTGAGGTTGGTCTTTTAGTAGGCCGGACGGAAAAGAGATTAATTAGGGTAACAAAAGAAAAATTAATTCGGTGCAGTATGAAGAGGCCGCGAGTGAAACAGTCAAACTCGGCGAGAATGTACGTAATATTTGATTTTGCGCTGTTTGAGGAGGGGAAATGGACTTACCCCTTTCAAGAATCTTTGAAACGAAACTTAGTTCTCTAATTGTAATGCTATTTTGTTAAAGTGTAGGTTATTAGTTATAAAAAAAAAATTAATTTATTGTTTTGAGAAAAGTTGAATAATAATGTTACAGTAAATTTTTCAATAAATACATAAATAAATAAGTGAATGAATAAATAATGTTAACAACCTTATAGTTATGTAAAATGAATTTCCATTTGATAAAACACCGAAGTAGTTGACGAAACTATCTCTTAGCATACTCGAAGCTGCTCGCGCATCAGTAGTAACAGTCTGTACTCTGGAGTACCTCCCCTTAATGCACACCCGCAACGCTTTCTCTTCGAATTTCGACAAAAGATGCGAGCACAGTTTTATTTACAACGACGTCCCTGGAAGTTCAATAAAACCGAGACGCGAAAATGGCAGTGCATTTGCAGCTCCTAAAAATAAAGCTTTAGCGCATGATATCGATCAGAGGCGAAGAAGATGTTTTTCTTTATTATGAAAGATAAAAAGGCAGCTTGACCGAGGGGCGGAAGTCATCCCCGGCGCCGTATAATGCCCACGGTGATCGTCGTAAAAAAAGGAGGTGGTGCGCGCGTTCGTGCGCCGCAAAGCTAGCCGCGTAGGAGCGGATCTCCTTTCACGCAACGTCGCTTCGCGCGATAAACTTTTACGCGGTGCGTGATTAAAGGGAAACGATTGAGCATGACGCCGCGACTTTTTCCGACTCCGAAAGCAGTTGCCTAGCCGGCGGAGGTCAGTCTCAAGCCTTTCATGGCCTCGCCAGCTCCCCCGCATGGGTATTTAAATAAAGCGAACCACGGAGAAGACTTCACCCTTCTCGCGCGAAGATCGTAAACTTTCAATGGGATGAAGACGCATCGTCTCACGTCCCTCTTCCGGGAATTTCATATCTTTCCCCGCCTACCAGAATAAACGCCGAAATTTCGCTTTGTTGCGACCGCCCTGGTTGGGTGTACGCATGTAAAGGCTAAATAAAAAAAAGTAGCCTTGAAAGCATTATTTAACAGTTCGCGGGGGTATGGGACCAGCCACGGATAAGCAGCAGCGGCGAGTCGCGCGACGCTCAATTTCACCCTGAGATATATTAATGGGGCGGTGTACAAAAAAATGACCAAATTAAGCATCGCAATAACTTTTCAGTTTCATTCCTCGGTTTCGCGTTCCCCGCGTGCTTCCTCGTTTCTTCCTTTTTTTTTTGAGTCACGCGCATTTTCCGTTGAGTGGATTCTGCTCCGCGGTGTGGAATATAAATTGCTTATTTTTCTGGTGTTTCCCCGTCTTTCTAGCGGGCGTCTATTTTTTTCCGTCTAACTTTTTTTTTCTTGGCGCGGTGGCGATTCCTTTCATCGGGCAACTGTCGATGACCGACACGTAGCTTTTAGTATGATGCTCATTGCTCCACAATGTACATGCGTGGGCACGAATCACCTGATTTTTTTCAGGCTTTTCAAAAACGGAAGGGCACAGTTCGGACTATAAATGTGAAGTGAAAAAATTGTTTCTCAATTTTAGTAAGAACGTACACGGAGAGAAACTATCATTAAAAATTACCGTTATTTTCCCAGCAATACCGAACATTTTTGGACTTGTATGTACTTTTGATTAAAGTCGAATTTATACTATTTTTTTTTTAAATAATTTACCTTAGACAGAGCAAATTTTTACTGTTGCGTATAGGTAATTTTACATCAAAACAATGTTTACACTCAACAACCTTTAAAAAATGTAGAAAATAATGAGAATTTTCATCATTGAATATTAATTTTTATCTCATTTAATGTAAACTTTTATCGTTGACAATGATATAAAATATACTGTAGATTGTCCATAAATGATGCCGTTAAACATATGTTCCAGTAAAGGCAGCCATCGATTAGTTCCCAACCAAAAATGGCTTTCAGAGTACCCAGCAGTGACGCAAATGACTGATATAATTTTTTATTTTGCGAAGGCAGTCTCAAATGAGAAAAGCGAATCAGCAGTTTCATTTGAAATATAAGTATGACTATTTTGATGTTAGAATGGCATAAATATCTATGACCATTTTTATGTGAGTTTTTATATAGAATTCAAAGGAAATTTTACCATTGTACTACGGTAAAATTTATCGCAGCTTTTGTAACAATTATAACGTAACCATTAAATAGTACTGTGTCAAAAAGTTCCGCGTTTACTTTGTATCAAGGTAATTGATATAAAAATTTTAACGTTAATTTTTACTTGAAAATTCTCTTCGTGTATCAAACTCTATGTAAAACAAAATTGAATTTGATTTTTCACGGGTTAAAATTCTTATATTCAAGACGAGATATTTTAAATTGAAACCAATCGGTATAAGCTACAAAGTATATATATATAAATATATAAAAAGAGTAAAAATTATTTTCAAGATGCAAAATGCAAGATAAAAAAGGCAATGTATTGCGACAGGATAATTCGATCTATAAAAAAGAAGTGACTGAGAGGGTTTACTCGATTTTTCAGCGAACAACCGGTGCGCATAAAAAAAGAAAGGAAGGAAACGAGATTCCGGCCGGTCTTTGACCAATCAGAGTCGTTGCTCTCGTTAGCTGGAGTTCCCGAACTTGATTTCGATTTATTCAAGCAACTTCGCTAATCTTTTTCTCGGCGTCCTGCAAACTTCGCCCAATGGAAATAATTTCCTTTCGCTTGAGACCCGTGCCGGAATTCTTCTTCGAAACAAAATGTTTTTAAAAGGCGCGACGCGAGTTTCCGAACTTCGCCCCTGTAAAATAACGTCGCGACACTCCAAACAAAGCAGGAAAGAATGTCCGAACCAGTTCCGCGAGGAGCGAGCGCTGATAACAAGACCGGGCCGCCGGTAAAATGGTTATTGGAAAATGTAAGCGGGTGGGCCCGGTGACACGCCTGTCAAGTGCTGCTAAACGAAGTTTTTGGAAATACGCCGCTTGCAACGCGACGACACGGTTGAACAATTTTTTCCTGCGAACGAGCGGACAGAGTCTTTCTCTCTACGTGCGCTTAACGGCGATGTATTCAGCGGGGTGGTACCTACTAAAAAAAAGGAAAAAGAAAAGAAAAAAAAAGACGAAGGGTCCGTTGGCGATAACGCGAAAAACGTTTCGAACGCGGCTACGCTTCTCTTGATTACCGCGGAAAAAGGAAGCGGTAATTGCATTCGTCAGCGGTACTCGCGCTGAAAAAAACTAAATAATCCCATTTTAGCGAGACCGCGACGTGTGTCGCGCTTCCCGGCGTCGCACAGTGGGCCAAGTGTCATACGCGCTCTCGGTCGCTTGCGTTAATGAAAAAAACGAAAGGGGTGGAGCTGCGAAGGAGGAAAGAGGAAAGAGGTCGGGGGGGAGTAAAAAGCGAGGCGCGACGAGAAGCGTGATTAAAAGTTACAGGCGTTTTCAAAGGGTCGCTGCAAGCTCCGCGCCTCGTTATTAACGTGTACCGGCGGTCGCGCAGAGGCTGGGTGGAAAGGAGGAGGAGGAAGCGGACGAGTCCCAGTGGCCGAGTAAAGTCCGCCGCTCGAACGAGGCTGCGAGTCGGGCGCGCAAACTTATCCCCCGCACCCTCGCCGTCAATTTTTTTCCGTTACCACCCCTCTCTTCAGCCTGTTCTGCCCCCCTCACCCCCGGCTTCAGGCTCGCTGTCGTGAGGTTTAATTATTGGCTTTCGATGAGCGCGCAATCCGTGGTCGACGACCGAACGCTAAAATGAGCGACGCGCAGATTTGCCGTGCATCCCGCGTCGACGCTTAATTGCATCGAGCCGGTGTATTGTTATTTTATTTTTTTAATTGCGCTGTTATTCACGCGACAAATTGAGATCTTTAAAGATTCATCGCGGCGCCGTTAATTGACGCTGTAAAATAGAAACGAAATGTTTCTTGAAGCTTGGAGTCTACGAGAGTTGAAGGTTTGAGCTCTTAGAGGATGCAAGTCCGCTTGCGCCGTAACAGGTAAGCCTATCGACCAGCCCGTAAGAATTTTACGCGCGACACGCGTGCAGGTTAATGGGGCGGCGGCACGAATCCAGTGCACCCAACCAGCGGAGGTGAAGAAAAAAAACGAAGAATGGGCAGAGGAGTCGTTCTCCACACAATACGATCCATACGTCAGCGCGGCTCTTCGTTCAAAAGGCCAATTTAATGAGAGCATGTGTTACGCTAAAACCCCGCCATTCGTCAGCTGCGCGTCCGCTTGCCAAATTGCGCTTTAAATTCTCGCACGGGAGAACGATTCCTTTCTCCCGGTTCGCCCTCGCGAAAACGCAGAGTAGAGTCTGATTTACGCCGCGCCGCAGACTGACACACTTTCGGCGAAAACTCCTAGGTGCAGCCTTTTTTTTGTCGCTGTAATTCATGAATCAAACATAATACGGTATTTTTCTCTATCGCCCACGGATCGTTCGTATCTAATCGTTCGTTGCCCGAGAGGCTCTTCGGATATTTAAATAAATCAGGAGACCGAAAAGGCTGTATTACGGATTAATGCGGTTCGATACGCGAAAAAAGAACGCGGCCGGATGACATATGCAGAAGAGGGACTAAGTGAAATCCCGAAATGGCAAACTTGACTTTCTACCGCACGCGTTGCCCGCTAGGGCCTATTACGACGACGGATAACAAGAAAGGCTCGGCGAAATTCATGCGCATCGCGAGAAAAAGTTAGAACGAAAACGGGCGATTTGTCTTTCTCGTATATGAGGAACGACCGGCCGACGTTGGGGATATATACCGCTCCTATCTCTTCCCCTTCTCGCGGCACATACACATTTTTCGCTTTGGAAATCAGAACTGAATAGTATGAATTTTTTCAACAATCCCGAGGACGATTTGTTAAAGGAATATTCGACCCTTGTCCATAATTGACATTCTTCTTCTTCTTGATTAGTTTGGCACCGAAAAACGTATGACCATCATCGACGATAATCGATATTAAAAAGGGTAATCGCGAGCACGGCATGAAAAGAGCAAACATTTGCAGAGGACGTTAGAGGTGAAGCATTAGCGCTATTTCTTTTTCGAGATAAAGATAAATAGGCGAAGGGTCGAATCAATCTCGACGCGCAGAGACGGCTGTTAATTTTAGGCCGGTATATGGCAAATAAGCGAGAGCTCAGGCAAGCGGGTTATATTTTCAGTAATAACGACTGGTTATGAGAGATCAGAGAGCTTGACGGGAGAATCGGTATGATTGAATTGACCGCGTTATTTGCATAGTGAGAGATCGTTGCCGCGGCATAATTTACTAGGCTGCTGCGAGCCAACTTCCCCTCTCCGCATTCTACCCTTTTACCGAAGCACCGTCGGATGACGAGAGGTAAACGGGTTACGAGCGAACCTACTCCTTTTTTTTTGCCTGATTCTAAATGCATGCGTTACGCTCAAACGGGTCGAGGAGAAAAAGACGAGGAACGGTGGAAATGGGACTATTGTGGTGGTAGGTACGAGAGCATCGCCGGACGGGATAATCGTCTAATGAGGGTAACTTCGTGGTTATCGGCTAATGATTTCAGAGACTCGCAAATGAGTCTGTTTTTTTCTTTTTTTTACAATACATTCGCACACTTCATAGTATTGAATTATAAATGCACGCGCTTCTTCAGAGTACGTTTAATAAGCTACATAAGTACGTTAATTAGAAGGACTCTTCTTACAAGTCGAAGTGTAAAAAATGAAGATGAAAGAGAGAAAGAGGACTGATAAAGAGACGGGTTAGAGCATTTCTTACATTAGAAGTGAGTAGTAGGCGCTAGGCGGAAGACGAGAGGAGGAAAATGGAGTTGTATCTCAACATTTAGCTTGGCTCTGGGCCATTCCTTTCTTTCCGTGCGGTGCTGTCTGTTTTTTCTCTCTCCGTCGAGTTCGTCCACTCTTTTTTCCCCCTTCGTCATTTCAAAAAGCCTTGAGGGAGCTCGGCTCATTCATAAAGCACAGTGAGCGAGCGCAAACGCGGCGGCACTAGACTCTGGCGGGAAGAAAAAGTTTTTCGTCGATAGTGTACACAAACAATCGCCGGAGAGCTTGAAAAAGCCACGGAAATGGCCAGCCATCGATCCCGCGAATTGAAAGCCACTGGTACCGGTGACCCTCTTTCACCCCCTCACCCTCCCGACCTACCCCGGTCCACTCATTATTCCCTTATTATTTTCTTAGAAAACGTTTAAGTTCTTTCGCGAAGCGTACTCCACCCGGCGAATTGGTACATCATTGATAACAAGATTTTTTTATTACCATCGTATTGCGATAGGTTCCGCCGATTCTTCCCATCGGCTATGCAAACTCAGTTAGCCTGAGCAAAATTCCAAGCATAACACGTACAGGACATTCGGGAACTCGCGTGAGACTATATACGGGGGTGGAAAGGAGGGGGGGTGGCATTCGCCCCCGAGCCGAGTCAATATTCGCGATCGTCAGCCGAGAGCCGGACGTTAATCAGCGATTTCCTGGCCATGGGGTGAGTGCGCGAAAGAAAGAAAGAAAACGAAATAGATAGATCGAGAGCGAGAGGACAGTTTTGTTCGTCGGTCCGTCGCCCTCGGAAGGCTCACCCCTCCTGACCCACTTAATCCGCCCTAAATCAGTCCCCACGTTTTCCTCCATCCTCGGCACATTCCTTTCTCCCCCGGCCGCTTTATTCCCTTCCCATCCCTCAATATGCGTCCTCCTCGTATCTTCCAGGCATCCATCGGGATGGGCTTATCGTCGGCTGTCTCGACCGCCCGCGCGCAAGCGCCCTTCATATTTCTGTCTCGCGATGTTTTTCCCGCCTCTGAGAATCGTCGGTCGAAAATCAATTCCGTGCTGGTGGCTGCAGCGGGGGTGGACCGTTAATCAGGGGTACGACGCCGTCACGGAAGTCGGACACCGACCGGCCTGGATACATCGCGCTGCGGGCCTTCGATGCACATTTCCGCCGAGCGGAAGGGCGAAAATGGACGGCCAGTTTGAGCCCTTCCGTGAAAGAGAGAACACGTGAAGCGAGCGGGGAGCCTCGGACTTCCGATAACGAAAGCCGCGGATACGCGAAAGCTGGCCCAGCCTGTTGCTCGCTCCGATGCTTTTTCCTCGTTCGCACCGTCGGCGATGGCTTACGGCCACCGCACACACGGGGAATATTAGGATTTGCACGAAATATCGTGGCTAGCGATGCGGATTGCCGGGATAAATCCGATTGTAAACGCTGGTTAAATACGTTTCGCGAAATCCTCTCCCGCAGGCATGGTAGTTACGGTGCATTAGCCTATAATGAAAGCGAGGACTCGGTAAAAATAAAATAAAATAACAACACGAAAGGAAGAACGAGAAAAGAACTTGCAAGTGCTTTGAGAAGAGCGCGTAGGAAACGGTCGTACGACGACGATGTCGAAAAAAAAATTCTTGAAAATTCTCTTAGAGCAAACTCGCCGGGAGAGATAAAACGGCCGAGCCGCTGAAAAGGCGCTGTCTCTTGTGCACGCGCGAGCAGCTCCCTCGCTCAGTCGCTCTGCGCCTCGAGCGTGAAATCAAGAGAGCTTGTTACTCTTACGGAGACTGACAGAGAGGCGTCGCGAGAATTTCGCGTTTTCTCTTCCATTCACGGGGGAAATAATATTTCGCGAGAAAGACGTTCGCTCGAGGGGTTTGTCGCGCGCGCTTGTCCGCAGGTGTGCATCGGCGCGGCCTTATCGAGCGCGAGTTTCCGAACGCTCGGGAGATAATAAAGCCCGGCGTTCGAGGGCGTCGCATCTTCGCGGGGCTAAACAGGCGCGATAAAGCGTAATCGTCCGCGATAAAGTAGATCCGCGCGCGCGGAGGCTTTGTTCCGCGGCGTAACGGCCGGACCCGCCCGCCGAGTTAATCAGATACGCAAGTTTGCGCTTCCTTGCGCACGGCGGTCGTTTGGAAACTGGGTCTCGGAGCGACGCGGCAAGGCCGGGCGTCGTTAAGAAAGTTCCGACGACGCTTTTTGTCACGGCGAGAGATGATTAATTTTCTCGCGCCGCACGCAGCAGCACCGAGGGAGTCGCGCAGTTTCTTTTGGGGCCGAGCAGCGCGCGTGCAGCAAGAGCGATGAACAGATTTCGTGGGGACACTGGCGGTGCTCGGGGAACCTACGCTCCTCTTTTTTTGGCCTATGGCTCAGCTCGTACAGACTAGATAAGATCGTGTCCTTTTTTTTCGGTGCTTTGGTACTAATTAAGTATACGTTTCTTATTTAATGAAATGAACGAGACGGCAAAGAAAATTATGATGTTTATTTCAGAAAGTCAGCGTTCGGTCGTATATAGTATTTGGTGATACTTTGAAGACGATCGAATTTTACTGAAGGGTCGTTAAGAGAACCGTTTGAAAAAAAGTACCGCAGTATAATAAAGAAAATGCTGACTGCGCGCTTCTTTTTGCGAAAATTGCAATGATTTGGTTGAAAAAGCACGTTTAAGCCGTTTTTTTTATAGCGCCGATAATTTAACGTTATTCTACCCTTTCTTTTTTCACGTCCTTCGAAATTTATTTTTCTAAAGACACGCTCGAACACACCTGAATTCCGATGAAAATTCATGCACCCTGGAAATTTCGATATTCAAGGGATCGATAAGCTTCTTAAATTATAATATGATTATATAATCAAAAAAATCTTAAGTATCTCGAGAGAAAAAAAAAATAGACCCATCCCTTCTTTTTCTCTTAAAAACGACATCACGTATCGATTCAGGAATGTACCCCAACGATTAACTAAATAACATTGATGTTGAAGTTCCTATAACCGTAAAGCAGAGAGAACTACAACACGGCCTTTTTACACCCCTTAATCGATACTACCCATCTGCGCGACTCTGGTCCACGTTTTCGCCACATTAAAAGCATTCCATTGTCTCGACTCGAACGACTCGGCCATTTGCGACTGTTCTCTTTCGCGCAATAAAATTAAAGCACCTGCAACCACTCGAAATGGAGTAGCTCTCTCTAAAAAAAACACTAAATAAAAGCAGGGTAAAATCCAGAGTGAGTGGCGTGATTCGATCGTAGACCGCGATTGGAAATCGCGCACGCATCGCGATCCACCGAAAAGAAAGCAGTCTCGCTCCATCCCTCTCACTCCACCCTCGAATCGAGCGGCGGTGGCGGCTCGACTAGTGCCGGCGCGCGCGGGGGTGGGATCAATAACGAGAGGCCGGTCCGCGACGCGGGATACCCCGTCCCCCTACTCTCCTTCTCTCGCTTGCTCTCTCATGGCAAGGTCGCCCCACCTGCCGCTCTAAAGGCGACGGCTCTAACAAGCTTCCGGCCCTCGCCGCGGGTTTAATGCAACGGCCGATTGATAACAGCCGGCTGCGAACGGCCCCGCGAGGAGCCACTCCACCGCCGCTTCGCTTTGCATATTTTACTTCCTTTCTCGCTCGCTCCCACTCAGCCACGTCGGCAGCTGTCTCGAATCGAAGTACCGGGATTTCGCCGTTCCATCTTTCGAGCGCGATAAATAAATGGTGCGCGTCCGTCGGGGGCTGGTCGTATACGCAGGGGAGCCACGGGAAAGGCATATAAAAAAAGGAAGGTGACTGCGTTCGCGTTGGCGGAGGAGTATTCCCGGAGACGCACGCGCGCGCGACTTTTTTAAAAGGCGGCAGCGTCCCTGAACTTCCGCAATTCCCGGTTATCGGATTCGCAGTAACTTCGTCGGCGCGACGTCCGCCTCCCGCGGCGACCACCGAGCCGGGAAACATCTTCCACCGAAGGAGGACGGCTTGCTCCATCTCCCTCGGTCCTTTTTTTCCTCTCGCGCCGCCACTTTGTATGCAATATCGTAAAAACGGATAAAGCCATGCGACCGGATTAACTTTCGACGCTGGGAATTCCCCGCGAGCTTCCGTGCGATTACACCCCCGGCGACGAGACTTCCCTATTTTGGGATTTATGTTGAAGGCTTCGAACCACTGGGAGAAGGAGCTAACAATCGACGATGAAGGAGCGGCGAGATTTTATGCCGCGCGTCAATTCGATAAACTATATTTCATCGCGTTTAACTGCCCTAAGTATGCATAATGCGAGAATTTCACGCGTAACATGCGATAATTGTTTTGAAGCGGCGATGCGGGCTGTTAATCAATTTAACTATAGCGCGCCTGGGTTTTCTTGGGCCTCGAAACTTTCAACGCGATAGTGCTTTCATTCTTCGCCCGGCGTTATTTTTATCTTGTGAAAAAAAATGTAATTAAAAAAGGGGAAATTCACAAAGGGGCGTATGAAGCTTAATGGCATTAGGTTAATTAATTTATATTTGAATACTTGGGACGGTTTTATGAGACTAAAAAGTATATCTCCCCTCAAAAGAAAATTAAAAATTTAAAAAAGCATTAAAAAATTTTTTTTTACACGTCGAGTATTGTCGCACAATGAATATTAAAATATTTTGCAAATCAGCTATTATTATACAATCAATTTTAATTTCACAAAAAATAAGTTTTTCGTAAAAAGTTTATGAAAGAAACCAGCGTTTAGCTCATTCAAATTCATCCTCGTAAAAAACTTCTGCCCCTCGTTTGTGCCGAAGAAAAGCACGGAAGTACCCGGAAGTGCGTGCGAGAAAAAGCGCATTGACGGCAGTAGATGGCAGGCTCGGGTGATTTCATATCGAAGGCAAAAGCACGCGTGTTCCTCACGACTCTCGACTTTGGAGAGGAAAAAAAATCCCGAAAGCGGGGGGGGGGGAGGAAGGTCGACGGTATACCGTGTTCGTATACGCACTCGATGGGGAGGCTAGGGAAGGAAAGAGGAACCGTCGTTTGCCGCACGAAATTATTACGGGCGGCATAACGCCGGCGCACACGCTATTATTGCGATCAATATAGGTGTTTAGGCTGTCTGAGCCAGTATCCAGGCTAGTCCTAAATGCGAGAGAAAAAGAGCCACGGTCTTTGCTATGATGCCAAATGAAAAATTCTAACGACCGTGAGTCAGGATTTTTTTCTCTCTCTCGCTCTTTCTTTTCTCCTCGTGCTAAAACCCGCCGCGTTATACGAGGATGAAGGGCATTAAGTGGGTAAGCGCATTCGGGAACTCGTAACTTCCTTCCTATTTTCTTTTTTTTTTTTTATGAGAAATTGGCATTTTATAACTCTCTGGGAAAAAAGTATATAGATGGGTACTTTCGTTGTTGTTCGACAGGCAGCTTAATAAATCGCGTAGTATCAATAAAAATTTGGGCGGACGTAATTGAGTTAAGCGTATTCAAATAATGTCTGTGGCGCGTGATACCTAGAACGAATAAATTACCACGTGCTTAAAATTCCAATGTTGATTTTTATTTGGCATTGTATATTTAAAGTGACGTTAAACTTTCCCGTCAGTCTCATATGCACCGCAAAGTGTAACTGGAGAGACTCATGCCACTTAAGATCGGCAAAGCATAAAAATTCCTTATGGTACGATTTATCGAAAGTTAAATTCCAAAAAAAAAAACGCCACAGTGAGGGAAACTTTCCGGGCCGCAAGGAATTTCCGTGTCATCCCTTATGTAAGGAATAAAGTGAGAGCGAGCGCTCGAGTATACGAAAGTACAACTCAGGGCAAAACAAGGCGTAAAACTCCAGGCTCTGCGGGGCGAAAGCAGAGCGGACCATTCGGAAAATCCAAGACGGCCGCTTGCGCCGGCAAATAAGATTAGAACATTATCGGAGTGATTTATCTGAAAACGCTCAGCCCGGAGGCTGAGGGGGTGGTGGCGGCGGAGAGGGAGCGACGCGAGAAGCTGGAAGGGAGAGAGGCTCCTGCGACTCTCGGCCGGGGAATCCGTTTTGCGACTTTATTTTCTCCGCTCCTTGCCGCTTCCAGGACGGGAGCTCCCGCCCGTGCGAGAGCAAACGGAAGATGACACGCCAGCGTGGTAAATCGTGGGTTGCGCGAGGAGGATTAAAATGAATGTGGCGGACAAAAGGCCACCTCTAAATTTCCCCTGCCCTCCACTCGTCGCGAGGAATCGTCGAGCCTGCGACCGTCGTATCGCCAAACTTTTTAATTAACTCGCAACAGCCTACTAATTAGCGACCGAGGAGTGTTAGGGAGTCGTGCTTTATCAAGGCATTAACCCACGCCTGGCGTCCGGGAATGAAAAAAGTAGAACGGGGAGTAAAAGAAAAGCGCGACTCGCGAGTTTAATGAAAGACCGAAGGCGCAGTAGTGCAGCCGTACAAATAGTCCGGCGCAGGGGGAAGCTTTTCCTGGAAGTGCGGCCGGGCTGTCACTCCTTGCTTCGATTGCGCTCTCGGATTACTCGGTTCTCCGTGCTTTCGGCGCGTTGGTCGAGGGAATTTCATTAGCTCCGTCGCTTTTTCCACGAAATTGATGCTTCAGTTCCCGCTCGAACTTTGCGATTGTTTGCACCGATGTATTTCGCATTGTAGTCGTAATTAACGGTAGCTAGTTCGTTCGGATATTCCTATACTCTTCTCGTGATTACATTGCCAGCGCGGAGAAATCGTTTCGTAAAAATTGATAGCTTCACGCGTAGGCGGCTGCACTGAATAAAATATTCGGGCAAAAATTACCATATTCGCGGAGGATGTGGTCACATGTTCGTATTACGGAAAATGAATACGTCCTTGCAGAGTTTAATGGGAAAAGTGGTAAAACTTTCTTTTTACGCTCTCTTATTAAAATTTGAAAGAAAGTGTCTAAAATGCATGTTTATGAGGGGGAGGTGATACACAAGCGAGGCGTTTCTTCCCTGCACTTATAGGTAAGCTTTTCTTTTAGAAACTGTTTGCTCTTCCGTAAAGTTTGTAATTATCAGCATAACGTTAAAATTATTGCATTTAAAAAAACTTTTAAATGTAATAACGCGAGGAAAATAAAAATCCTTCCGTAAGTAAATACGATAATAAAAACTAGTTACGAATAATAAGCCCAGTAGCAGTATCCAGGAACGAATTAAGCATACAAAGGAACATTCAAAATCACTACTCCCAGTTAAGATTTTGATCGCTCCGTTTTTACTCATTTATCGGCGAAGCCAGACAGCTTCGTCGATGCGTGTATGCTAACCGACCGCCACTTTTGCCCAGACGGGTCCCGCGAAAAATTTAACCGCGAAATCGATCCACCGCGGATAAGTGGGACGATGCGATGGATCGAGACGTTCCGTTTGGGCTCGGGTGCACGGCGCGCTTGTGGCTGACGTGTGCGGCCCTCCGCGAGTCAGCCGGGATTGATCCGATCGCGCGCGTCGTACGATCGCCCAGAATAATTGATTTCGCGCCCGGAACGAGATGTGGCCGAGATAGCCGGAGAATCGATGTTACGAGCCGAGTATCAAAGCCGCCGGGATGCGACTTCCCGGTCCGACGTCTGCTGTAAGCGAATCGATTGCAGCCGGCTCCAATTTCCAGACAATACACACGCCGTAGTCGTTACTTTCGCAGGCTGCCAAGAAATTATAAAAACATCGAATGTACACGAGTCCTGCCAAAGAACCGCCTCAAGAATTAAAAAAAAAGTAATCAATGTAATCACTTTTACTATACGGAAATATCATTGCGTTTATTGTAGGTACAATTGAAAGGCAAAATAAAAAGCGCGAGCGCAAATCTCGGAATATTTCAGTCACAGTCGGAGGCGAACAAAGCCCGTGACGAGCGGGCCGATCCCGCACCGGCGATCCAGCAGCGAGATAACGCACGAGCGGCGTCCAGTCGCCCTACACCCCCGCGTCGCTCGAAAGAAGCATATATATATATACGTATACGTATAGTCGTCGCGGCGCGACGCGCAGGCAACGCGCCGTTGCGCACTCCCGCGTCCCGCCGCGGCGATCGATAAGCGTACGCTCGCCTTCTCTCTCTGCCTCGCTCACGCGCGCGCGCGCGGGAGGATCCGCTTCTTGGCTTTCGCGCCTTACGTACACACGTGCCGTTCGTTTTCATTTCTCTCCTCCGGGCCGCCCTTTTTTTCCCTCTTCATCCTCCTCGCCAACGAAAAATCGATCGCGCGCCGAGTCCGTCGTACACGCGCCGCTATAAGCGCGATTTCGCGATCCCACGGGAGGGCGCGAAGTCGTAACTCCAGAGCAGATGCACCACTTCGACGAATCATCGCGATGCACCTCGAGCGCCTCCTCGTGATTTTGCGATAAGCCCGAGGACGCGGTTTCACCGCATGCGTATGTCGTCGTTGTTATCGTATATAGCTCACGCGCATTTCATATTCCCTTGGCTCCCGCGGCACGCTGTTTTCATTTTTCTGTTATTTTGAGGGAGCGAGTCGCGGATGATCCTCTTGCTTTGTCGACGGGGGAAGATTTTAGTGAGGGAGATTTATGGGTACGTACTCCGATGCGTCGATGAATATGCAAGTTTCGTTACATATTTAGAAAATTTAAGGTTGTTATAATTAGCGCAGTGTAAAATCTCACGTCGATAAACAGGATAATCGTGTTTTTTTTAAGATTTCTCTTTTGCGTATACATTGTTAAGGATTCAGATATTCAATATTTGCAAAATAAAACGATAATAATAAGCTTAAGGGAAAAGAATTGAATACTTTGTGCAAATACAAAAACATTCTTTGTTTGTAATCACGGCACCGCATAATCTTCGTCCAACTTCTTCCTTTTTTTTCTCGTAATTTCGCTTATTAATATTTCACATAATATCGTCATCAATAACTTTTCCCACGAAGTTTTGTATTAGTTATAAAACTACGTGTTCCTTTTACATTTTCGTAAGTTTCCAAATTGGGTTAAAAAAAGCGCTTTAACGGAAACTTAACTCTGTCGTCACCCCGTCGCATTCTCCCGACTAAAGAAGAAAAAAAATGGTTAAAAACAGGGAGTTGATTTCAATAAGGGGCGAGCGCAAAATTTTATCACGCCGTCGAGAAACCTCGCGCGCGCATCGCATATATAACATAAGCGCGGCAAGAAATAAATCACCCGACGGTTGCGCGCGAGCGTCGCCGCTATTTCAGAATTAGAAATTCCATTTCGCGTATACCCGCGACCCTTTTATCGCGCCGCTTAATTCGCCACCGCAGGCGAGCCCTTAAGCCGCTTCCCCGCGCGCGCAAAGGAAATTGAATCGACGCCGTATCTCGGCATGTAATGAGAATGTAATTAAGGTGCTAAGTGCCCCCGGAGGTATTCGTATAACAATTATGCAGAAACGCGGGGAATTCATTTTTTGTGCCCTCTTGATTTAAGAAAACTGCGTGCGAGGCGAAGGAGAGCGATAGGCAACGCCGGGGAGATCGTTGACCTCCCGCTGGCGCAACGATGGATGGCGCTCGGAATTTCAAGCGCTTTTGCGAAGAGAAAAATCATAGGGGCCGCAAGGCTGTCGTATGAGGGACGTCAAAAGTTTCCCCGACACTTCGCGCAATCAAAGATCCCCGAGTCCCTCTAGAGGCAACCTTTTCCCCATTGAAGGCTCTGCCAAAAATTGCACGGGTGCCCGAAAAAATATAAAAACGCGAGGTCATCCGAGGTTCACTGACTCCTCACACCTACACGATCGATTCTATCGTTACTGTTCTATATTGTAAAACCTCCTGCTGGTTTTTAAATTTGGCGTTGAAAATACCCTTATCCAATTTAATTGAAAATTTGGTCAGAAACTTTGTGTTTCGCGGGGTAGTGTTCTGCGGTGCGGCGTCGAAAAGAAAAGGCCTCGATCCAAGGAGACATTAAGGGAAAGCCCCGAGCGCGCGAACACGTAGCGGTCGGAAATAATCAGTTCAAGTGCGGTAATAAAGGCCAGCTTAATCGAGGGGACGAAAGGTCGGGGTGACGCCACGTGCAAGCTGCAGCGTAAAACGCGCCGGCGCTCGGCCGCCTGATAATATCGGTGGGTGCTCCTCTCGCTCGCATTCGGGCCGAATTGAACGGCGCTCGTTCACCGGAATCGCCTTTCTTAGGTCGCTCCAGCGAGGCGGACTCGCGTGACGCTGGCGCTCTATATCGCGCTAATTGGCAATAAAGTCGCGGCATAAAGGAGGATCGGGCTCGGGGGTGTGAGGGAGAGAAAAAAAAGAAGAAAGGAGCCCCAGGAGGAGGAACATCCATGGATAATGCCATCAAGGAGAGATGCCAGCGTGGCCGTACGTCTGTGTCTAAATTGAGAAAACTCACTTTCGTCGGTTTGGGGCGCGGACAGGATCGCGCTGTGCTTTTTCTTCACTTCCTCCACATTCGTCTGGATCTTGTCTATCATTTCCCGTATCTCTTCCACCTGTAAAATAATAATTTTTTTTTACTATTAGATTTATTCAAGCATTGAAAAAGGATAATTTTTGCGCTTCACTGGAGATTGTAAGCAGTTTCAGTAATAAAATAGAATGCATTGATTTTCTGCAAATGTTTAGAATAATTCAGACGTCGTAAATTTAGCCCACGTTAGGAGGTAACGAAGGATATTCTGAAATCTCAGGGCTTGAATTAAACGAGAGTTTAATTTGGTTAATTATAGTATCTACATTGCTCCAGGTAACGAGGTAAAACTTACTGTTATTTCGGTAACATATATAGGTCCCATAGCGCGAGCGTTTAATCACTCATTAATCGAGTCTCTAATTTGACATGAATTCTTTATCGCCCAAGCGTAACGGAGTTTCGCTTTGAGATAAGGGCGACAGTTCGTTGTGTCCTCAGTTGCGTTCTCAATCTTTAATATAATATTTAAACAACTTCATAAATTCTTTTCAAGTGTTGGATAAAACACACATTTTTAGCCTTCACTATTCTCACGGACGAACTCCGTTGAAATTTCCATTAACATGCCAAATTAAACTTGATAAAAGGTATAATTCTTTTGGCTCGGGCAATCGAACATCGATTAAAATAGACATTTCTCGGAGAATCGCTGAATTAAAGGCAAATCCCTTGCGGTAAAGGAACGAGCGGCACGGACAAAAGCTCCCCACGGAGCTTCGGAAAGACTCGAATTTACAGCAAGAGCAAAGGCGATTCGCACCCTCCAAATCCTCGAGCGAAAATTAAACGCGAGAGAAGAGAAAGAGAGGGGAGCGATTCACAGATCGGAGAGAGGCGATATGTAGAGCGCGATCGCGGAGCACCTGCTCGCCCCGCGGCATTGTTCTACCCCTCGTTTCGAGAGAGTTTGGGGCGATCGATGCCGGGACGCTTTTTGCTTAATGGCCACCAATTATCGACGGCCCGTTGTCGATTTTCTCGAGACGGCCGCGTCAACTTTGCGCTCGAGCTCGTAAGGAATTTCCGAGCCCGCGGCGTTCCTCCTCTTCGCGTCCGATAGTCTTTCGAGCTGTCGCCCCTGCGGATACGTCCGTTCTTTCCTGTCGGGTCAGCCGACGTCGCCCCAACCTTTTTCCTCCGTTAGCATCGAAGGTGGATAGTTATCGCTCCAGCGTCTTGTCGGTTCTGCCTTGCGAACTTCCGCCCCCGTCATGAGCTGAATTTTCTAGTTTTCCATCAAACGGATTTGTTGAGAATTCTCCATGGTGCTTTACGTGTTTGCAGACTAAAATTGGAAAATGAAAATTTGTGCGTGCGAGGCTCGGGACAACGTTTACTATTTATGTATGTATTCTTTAGTTTATCCACCTACAGCCTATATATGGCCTAGTAAGTGCTTTATTCAACATCTATTTCCATGCTAGCTTTCGACCTTCAGATGATATGAGAACTTCCGAGCGGATCTTTTTACCAGACCTCTGCCTCGGGTTGAGTATCCGAAGTCAAAGGCTCCACCCAATGTATCTGAATGTATTTTGGGTATTTAAGTCACATTTCGTAGACTTAAAAATCGAAAACACAGTCAAACTCACGTGGTCGAACACTTTGTTGCGAGCGGAAAATGACTTAAACCATCATCGAAGTTGCATAGAGCGATCAACCATTCATTCAAGTGTTAACCGCATCCAGCGTTGTTTCACTTCGGTGATCGGCCGAGGAGCAGTTCCGCTACCCCACCAAAGTGTCGGTTGGAACAACACTTACCGTAAAAAAAAAGTATAACCAACAATAAAAATAGGTAAAGCGAGATCAGTATTGGGATCATTTGCTGGAAATTTTCACGGAAAAATGTCAATTTAAAACATAGCAAGCCTTTCCTTTACTATTTTTCGTGCCTTAAAGCAGCATATTCTCGAACTTTTATTAATTAAATGCAACCAAAGTTGCTTGCGACTTGAATAATTTATTTTATTAAATGTTTTACCTTTGATTTCATTAAAAAAACGAATAACACGTTGAATAAGTACTAAAATACATGATTTACGTTCGAATGAAACAAAATCAATTTTTACGTTTATCGTTCTTTAAATCATCCATATTTTCATTATTGGTGTGTTAAAACCGCGCGAGCTACCAGGTCTGATTGTCAATTATACAATTCTATCCACCTCTACTCATTTACCGCAGCGCGTAAATCGACGCGAATATGCGGAGCATTGTCGAAAACTGTAAATCGAGACAAATAATAAAAAAACAGAAGGAAAAAGGTATAAAGTCTGGACTCGAGAAGCAATCGAGACTTGGGGACGAGCTGGACTGGCACGTATGTGCGGCACGTACTTCACTTCAGATTGGAAACTTGAATGTCTCGAAACAGTTGTTTACGTGACCGATACCGGCGCGAAAAAAAAGAAAAGTCGCAAGGAGATGATCGCGCATGCGCGCAGACTCGCCCGCAGACCGCCCTCGCTCGATACTTGCCGATTTCGCATTGTGCCCTCACGCTGCAACTGTACCTTGGATTTCATTAATTTGCTCGATTGCACCCGGTTCGCCTGCTTACGCTCAAAACCAATATTCCAGACACGTAGCCACGAGAGTGTGTTAAGTGTAACTGTGTACTTTGGAGCGTGCAAAGTGATAGAAGCCGAGTAGCAACTCTTACCCCGCAGCTCCTTTGACGGCCACGGAAAAAGGGCGAAAAGAAAAAGTTTAAAGCATAAAAACATACTCGAAGCCTTCTTTCTTTAACGCTATTTTGAAGAACGGCGCCGAAGGATTGCTATTCTGATGATATTGGCAAAAGTGGGTTGGAGAGCCACTCCAATCTCTTGGTATAATGCCCTTGCAATTGATCGCTAAAATTTTATGCGAATTTAAAATGGCTGCCGGAGCAGGGCAAGGAGCCGCGGCGCCGACTGGTCTGCCTTTTTCACAAAGTGCACCGTCACGTTCTATTTGATAGCGAACGAGAGACGCCAGAAACATTGTGGATTTCATCACTGCACAAGACAAGTCCTGACGGCGCAAGTTTCTCGCGGCCCCCCGTATTATGGATCATTACATTAAAATCTGGGTAAAGCGCAGACGGCGGACTATTTTTTATGCTAGCGAACTTTTAAATAAGAGATTTTAAGCATGAAATCCGGTGATGTATGCTTTCATGCACCGTGGGGTTCAGGTGTTCGAGTATTATGGATGTCCTAGATATCGTGAAAGATACGCTTCAACATTTATCACAGTCAGAATTCGTGTGCGACGAAAATCTACGTATAATGTCATTTTTCCAATGTATCCTGAATACCACGTTTTCAGCATTTCATTTTTTATTTTTAGAAAAAAATTTCCAGAAAATTTGAAAACTTCTAAAAAAAAATGAACACAAATTAATGTGAATTCATTGTATATAATGACATAATGATTCTTAATGAGCCTTCAATTTTTCCGTAATTAATTTTAAGTTACCGAAGCGTATTTCACCATGCATGCTTTAAAGCACGGAACATTCGTGTTACTCACGTTTGTGAATTATCGATTTCTATCTTGCGGGTACATGGCTCTAGTCAAACATAAGCAGCGTAGTAAATTAGCCGATGCAAATCACTGACAACGAATAGTCGTGGTGTTGTACTATCGAAGTGGAAAAAAAACATGACAATCCGAAAAGTTTCTTCGACAATATAAAAGCGAGTGTATCACAGTAAATTACAGAGAAATTTTTGTCACTTAACTATTTACTTTTTTTACACTATCAGTATGTTTACGCAACGCATAAAACTCAATCGCAGCTGAACCACGTGACTTTGATTTACAACTATTGGAACTACAAAAAGCATTCCTAAGAATATAAAGCTTATCAGCGAATAGTAATTATTATCAACTTCTAGGAGCTCATTAATAGTTATCAAACAAATATTGAGTCATTAATATAGTTCGCTTAATATTCGTTAAATACAGCTTTTTACACGATTTTTTCAAGATGACTGTAAAAATAGGACTTATCTTATCACCCGTGCATTCAGTTGAAGCTTTAAAACAAGATGTAAATGAAGAGCGGCATTAGTTAGAGTACAAATTTTAAGCGGAGAAGTTTATAGAAGTAGAGCGGTATGATGTTCAAAAGCAAGATAATAATTAGCAAATTTTGCGCTCGATGGATGGGGACTTTGGAAGGTAACTTGATTGCATTATATTATTTCGTCGACATGGCCTGATTACGTTCTGTGTGAATAATATGTTAAAATTTTAGTGATGCTTTTGATGTGTCAAACGGGGATAATGGCCGGATGGACATCGTCAAATATGGCTAAGCTTACGGCCGAAAACGCGACGATCATCTGACTTTGTCGAAAGCCTCGTGCATGGCATCCAGTCTCAATTTTGGACGATTCTTCGGAGCGCTAGTTATATCATTTTTCGTCGAATTTCTTGGCAGCAAGAAGACTATTTTGTTTTTATTTTTTCCAACGAGAATATCCTGGATTCTACTAATTGTAGCCTCCTCCATCGAGTGGTTTGTAGCTGCTCGGATTATTGGTGGAATCAGCTTTGGCATGACTCTTGGCTGTTTCTCCCTCTACTTGGGTGAAGTGTCAGTTGCTTCAATGCGTGGTACATTGATCACATTAGTAATGTGTGGAGCGCCTCTCGGATCGGTTATCGGTACAATTTGTGAATCTTATTAGTCGGCGATCCTATCCAACTTAATCTACCTAGTTCATTGCTTGGTCAATATAATCTTGTTTCTGTGGCTACCCGACTCACTCTATCATTTAGTGAAATCTAACAATATGGATGGAGCGAGGAAATCTATCACTTGGTACTATGGAGAAGAGCAAGTGGAAAAACAATTGAGCCAAATTAAATCTTTTGTGGATTCTAATGCTGGCCAAGGTGTTCGAAGCAAACTTCAAGAATTCAAGAACAAGCAAATTCGAAAAATAATGATCATTGTTAGCATACTTATATTCCCGCAAATGTGTGGCCTCTTTAATTTGTTATTCTACATGGAAATAATCGTAACGAAAGCCAAGTCCTTCGTAATTGATCCACAAAAATTCGTTATTTACGCCAATATCATCGCCACTTTTTCAACTTTTGCGGCAACTAAATTAATCGATCGATTTGTAAGAAGATTCTTGTTTATAGTGTCGAGTATTGGCACTACTGCAGCAATGACCGGACTTGGATTGCACTTTTATTTACTCAACTCAGACGTCGATCCGCAGAAGATGCAGTGGCTACCAATTGGTTCAATAACCGTGTTTATGATCACCTTTTATATGGGATTCATGACAGTGCCTAGTACCGCTTTGAGCGAACTTTTCCCAGCAAGCATCAAAAGCGTAGCAGCGTGTGTATCGATGCTTACTGCTTCCTGTTTTGGATTCGTATCTGCCAAATCACACCAACCATAATGGTTGACGCTGTTGGCGAAGCCTATACCTTTTAGATTCACGTTGTATTATCAGTATTCGCATTACCTTGCGCTTTGTTTCTGCTACCGCAAACCAAAAGAAAATCCTTCCAAGAGATTCAAGATAAAATTTTCAAGAGGTGAATCGTAAAGGCAACAATGCGAATTGTGTTTGTATTTGATTTTAAACAGCGCCAGAATATTCCGCTCTTTTCCAACTGAAATCGCTGACAACTTTTCATTGAAAGCCACTCAAACTCATTGCTCCGTCGTACTTAAGGTATTATTACATCTAAAATTTAGGATTACAAACGAAAGCCTGCGCGTTAGTTACGCTCAATGGGATTATGTTGTACGCCACGACGGCGCGGCTGCAAAGCAACGCGGAAACGAAGAGGCATTGCATTCAGAGTAGCCTGGCCAAGCGAAGCAGTTTACCTAATTCAATTGAAGGCGAGTATAACAGTCGCTCCTCGGCACAGATGTTTTACGCCAGGCGAAGAAGATACCGTGGCGGTGGATCGACCTTGCTCATAAGTCGAAAGCACCTATAGGCACTTTAGTCGTGCGTCCGACGACTCGATGTAACGATGTGGCAGCCTGCCAGGTGGCAACCGCAAACCGACGGTAGGGTCTCTGTGACCCTTCTCGCTAACTCTCCGTGTGTGCGTCTTTCTCTTTCCCTCCTGCTTTCTCTCAATACCTCCCTCGCGCTTTCGCTCTCGACTTGCCTTTTGCCGGAATTGTCGCGCGCAATTACACAGCGCAGATGACTGATCGAGCCCCGGATCTTTGCTCTTTCCAAACGAGTTACTCGCCAAGCGACTGCAGGGAGGTGCAAGTCCTCGACACGAATAAACAATCCTAAAGGTAAACTGCACTTTCGCCCGTTCGAGAATATCGCTCGCTGTTTACAAAGCGTATCTTTACCGTCGATCGCGCGCATCATCGAGATGACCAAGCCACTCTCGGCTCTTTTGCTTTGCAACAGCATCGATGGCAAAATGACGAGAATTGTAGCAGATATCTCGATCGCAAGACTCGCTTTTTTCGCCTCCGCGTCAAATTGAACGGAGGACGACGACGACGGCAACTCGTATCGCCTAACGATCGCTCTAACGAATGCCCGATTTACGGACCGCCGCCGGGCTATGTGTATACATACATTGTGCTATCGTTACCGTGGTGACGCGAGTTCTCTCTCGAGCTTTCGGGGGCTTTCCCTTGCCCGCTGCTGTTCCAACTCGCGATTCGTGCCTCCGGGTTAGTGTCGCGCTCCGGGGACCTCGCCCAGACGGAAGTTTCGCCGCATTATGATGCACGACAACACGGAAGGTTGCACCCTCTTCCCGGAAGCTCCCATCGCCTTCCAGTCGCTTATTCAATGGACCAGAATACGACAGTCGTTGCGAGTATGCACTTTCTCAATGGGAATTTCTTGCTGCATGCACGTTGTATATACCTTTTTTACTGATAAAGATATTTTTATACAACGAGATTCGTGTTTTTTTTTCTTAGAATCCTTATACATCATTACCGAGCACTCGAATGTGTAAGTACAGCAGTCATAAGTTTGTAACGTATAAAAATATCGCATTCGCTCATTCATAAATCTTATGCAAATGACAAAGAGTTACTGCTTTTTTTATCTTTTGGAAAATAGAATTCTTAACTCATTACAGCGGCAATAAAATGTGCATAAAATGAAAAAGTGACAAAGGCTAATCTCCATGAAAAAATTAAAAGAAGCATAGAGACAACAAATTAGCCTAACGCTTATTTTCGTCCGCGCGAGTCAGCGCCCACTCATCACCCCGTCCATAGCCTACGTCGGACGCGTATATGCGAGTGCAGCTGCGTTTGGATGAAAGTCGGACAGTTTAAAAGTGCGGACGACGTAAATGAGCGCAGCGCAACTGGCCGAGCTCCAGCTAATTATGAGGTACAAATCATTAGCCGCGTCACAATCCGAGAAATGCATACAATTATTCCGTCGCGCGTCCCACAATTAGCCGAGCCGACGAACAATGCCGCGCGCCTCCCCCGCGGGCCGCGGCATTATCATAGTCGGCGTATTCGTGGGACGCATAGCTCCGCTGACCCCACCCCACCGACCGATATTACAAAATTCCAGCGCGATTCTCCGGTACTGATTTACACCTTTCACGACGCCGGGCGGGGACCGTCCCTCTATATAGACCAGGGCGCCGGTCAAGCGCCCCACCAGCTGATCTATCGCGCGCACGTGCATACACGTCCGGACTTTTGCTGCTATCCTCTGTGGATAGGATTTGTTGGTCTTGATCTATCGAACCGTCGTTTCCTGCGCTCGGGTTTGTTTGCTCTGGCAGACATTCTTCCGCGCGTTTTTCTCCCTTTTTCTGTTTTGTTTTGCATTCGGGGGAGCCTGGAGTTGCAAAATTTATGCATTTTCATGTTTTATCGTTTGTACTAGGATGCGCATCAGCGGCGCGGTAGCAATGTTTTATTCAAGGAGCACCGGGCGTTTTATAATAAACGATCGATGCTATTTCGGATATGCAACAGCTCCGCAGTTATGAATAAAATGCACAGTCCACTTAAATATTCCATTATAAATGAAAAAAAGGGGGAGAAGAAGCGGCGATAAATTTAATTGCAGTTTTTTAATTGACTGCAAAATAGCGGCTCTCAATTACCAGCCTTCATAAGCTATACCTTCCTCGTACAATATCCCTTCGGTCAATGTAAAAAAAAAGAGCGGGTCAAGAATTGAAGCGCTGTAAAATAGGAGAGCCCATTCGCCGAAATTAACGGAATTTCATCGGGCGAACGCGCCAGTGGCCCATACTTCGTTTAGTCTTAATTTTTTAGAGGCTCTCGCGAATTAGCCGGGCGCACGCGCGCATCAGTTGGCCGAGGTCGTGGTGTAATTGCATCTCGCAATCTCTTGCGCTCGGCTAAAGGTCGGAGCTTCCCACGGCGTTCCACCCGCGTTCTCAAAGAGAAACTGATTCACCCGGCCCGCTAATCGCCGAGATAACGGAGTCACCGTTCCGCCAGACAATTTTCGCCGACTTTACCTTGGATCTTTCTTTTTCTTCTTCTTTTTTTTTATTTCTGTAGCTTTCTCCGCGAAAGTCGCGCAGCTCCTTTATGTTTGATGGAGCCTCGGGCGGATTTGGGCGGATGTTGCGGCATTGGAAATCGATTCTTCATTCGCGGCGTTTTTTAAAAAGGTCGGACGGGAGGGGAAGGAAGGAGGGTTTCTTCGACCGGCGAGAGACGATGCGATCCGCGAGTTCGCCCTCCCTGGCCTGGTTATCGACCCCAGCATCTAGCGGAGTTCACGATGCATCCGATAGTGTGAAGTGAACTGTCCCGAGTAAAGTGAATTTCATCAGATATTGTGGATGATGAAACAGGCGTTTTTTTTACATCTCCACTGTATAATGTAATTTAATTGTTTCAATGGAAACAAATTTTGTAGATTCAATTAAAATTCTTCTAAAATAACCAGTAAGTTTATTTAGAAAATATTTAACTACACCGATTTTTCAACTGAAAACGTGGTTAATTCAATTAAATTATTAGTTAAATCCATAAAATAATGAATAAGGCAGACTCTTTTTTTATATTAAAGTATTCAATAAAAAATGTACTCGATGTTTTTTATTGAGTTAAGTAACATATTTGCTTGTATATAACGCGGTGTTATTAGATTCCAACGCACCGGCTTTTTTATTATACTAAATTATTCCATTTCCGCAATATTGACACAGTACAACCTAGCGGTTTTAATTCAATGTGAACTGTGGCAGACATTAAATTGAGATTGTTTCAAAGAAAAATAAATTGTGGGATTGCGTGATACGGTCAATTTGTCGTTTTGTTTTGAGAAGCGTCACGCATAAGCCTGCGTCATTTTTCATCCCTTTGTTGCGCACGCTTGAAATATTCCGCGAGTCGATTGACTACATGAATCAACAATTTATAAAATGTAGTATTTTCATTTGTAATGAGATGTGGGTGTATGCAAGTCGACGTCGTTGCGAATATGAATAATCACCTAGAAAACCTACGTTCATTAAGATATACATGCACTCTCCGTGGGATAGCATATTTGACGAATACCGGCGTTTCTTCCTGAAAGTCTGCGCATCTACGAATCCATTAAGCGCAGTTACAGCTGACGCGAGGCTGGTATCCGTTGTGGGTGCCGTGAATCATTCGCCGAAAACCGCGAATTCTCGCTCGAACCGCTAAACCGTCGTACCCACATTAGGTTCAGACCTGCAGCTACAAAGCCGCTCTGGAGCGGATCTGTCAAAGTAGGCCCCCCGTCGTTACTGCGCGTGCAGAAGCGATTTCCGCAGGATTTTCGACACTTCCGATCCGAATGCCGGCGCTCGAGGTTCGATCCCCCGGCCTCGCTTCTTAGTGGAGGGGGCGTGAGAGCGGCCGATTTAACCCACTTTCCATTATCAGCGGCGCGCGAGCGCAACGAAGGGCGGGCTTTTGTATAGAGGAGAGCGCCGCGCGTCAAAACCCAGTTTTGTACGTAGACCAGGCGCGTCGATAGACCGTGCGCTCCGTGCACTGCCCGCACACCGGCTCGACAAAATTAAAACTAGAGGCGAATCAATTTTTCATTTACCAGCTGTAAGCTACGCTCGACTCATAAAAAGTGCAGGAGCTCCACCTTGCCTTTTTTTTTTGTATTTTCCTCTGCGATCGCGATCAAGAAACAAATGAGACTGTTCCTGTGCCCCACCCCCCTCGCTCTCTCTATCGATTATTTTTAAACTTCCTCTTTTTACAGTGGTCTTGTTGACATAGTGAGTTGCATTTTCATATTACTTTTGATATTGATATGGAAAACATTTAATAAGGTTGTCAAATGTATTTTTATAGAATTTAATATTTTTTTAGTGGATTGAATAATGCCAATGGTATTCTTATATTATAAAAAATGGGTAAGTCAATATATTAAGACAAATGATAAAAGACAATATTAATAATTTTTTCTGTAGATCATTTATAGTACGAATTAAGTAAAATAAAATGTAGTACTTAGATAATTTACAATACGTACCTCTGCAAAGAATTCTGACATAAAATCCTCCTGTCCGCCCATGGCGACGGACACCTCGTCCGCCACATCGTCATCGTCTGACTGGGCCTGCAAGTAGAGAGCGAAAAATATCATTAGTTCGGCGAACCGAAAGAATCTTCATTATTTTTCGTGAGAGAATATGTGAAAACGCGTGCTCAGATAAGGGGAGGAACCCCCGGCTTGGGATCTGCATTCAATATCTCGGAGGCAGTGCGAGGCTCCGCAATGACGGATATTGCCTGGCCTGACCCATTAATTGCTTAAGTGCTCTCGTTTAAAGCGATGCCTGCAATAATATGACGTCGGCGCCGCGGCGAGTAGTCGCGCGTGAATTTTTCCCCTCCGACGCGATGCATCTTGCAATTCGCCACGATCGATTTTTTCTTTTTTTTACATTCTTTAAGAGCCTTCGAGGAGACACGCCGGGGCTCGTTAACCTACATTTAAAATGGCGCGTAACTTTTAGATAATTAAAATTCTGCACGAGCGGCTACGTTAGTACGTTAAATTCATTTACAATTGCATCGGGCGCGGAGAATTCACTCATTGTGAAATTAAATCGTCAAGCTCATTCCGGTACGTTCCTCCATTCCTTCCCCTTCGAAATCTATGAAATTTAAAATTTCATGTTCTGAGAGGCTGCGTGTCTATTCCTCTGCACTCTGAAGGAGAAATTATATTTCGAGGACGAAAGCACAAAGAAACTAGTCGCGATTAAAAGATTCGAGATAAAAAGTAAACAGATCGTCGACCTGATTGAAGAAGAGCGCTCTTTGCGCCCCGCGGCGGGTACGGGACGAGGCGGCGTTTTATCGGGTCAAGATCGCGGACAATAACGCGATTACGCGGAATTACGCCGATAGCGCCTGCGTGAGAGGAAGTCGTATATGCGGCGCTAGCACGACAACGCACATTTCGCCGTCAGCCCTCGCTCAGCCTTAAACGAGCATATTACGTAAAACCTCGCGGTGGTGCACCAGTACGAGAACCTCATTCGAGAATTTTTTTAGCGTACGGCAATCTCATTCGCGAATCTCTTTATAGCGTACGAGAATCTCAATCTCGAATGTTTCTTAGCGCACGAGAATCTCATTCACGATTTTTTTAGCGTAAGAGAGGATATCGACTCTACGGGGGTGTAGACAATTTTTTATGTTTCCCAGGGCAAATCGTGAAAGAGCGAACCGAACTTTCGAGGCTGTACAACTCGCGTGGAGGATGAGGAGGAGGATGTCAAAGTGCAGGCGCGAGCTTAATTGGCGTCGGTACGGAAGACGGCTCATCCCGACTGGCCGTTGATGCGACTTGACTTTCTTTCTCTCCGTCCGCGCATTGTCGCGAAAAACTCTCTAATTGGGCCCTTTTCAGCGTCAGTCGACGGACTCCCGTCCTCGGCTGTGACCGACCCGAGAGAGCCTCTCTCGGGTGTGCCGTATTCTTCGGGCGTGTGTGTTCGCGTGTTACGTGAGATGCCTTGCGAGTGATTAGCACAGCGACGGTGTTACGAGCGTGGACCTTGAGGATCGTGCGAAACTATGCTCCAAAGTTCTGACTCACGACTGAAAGGCCGGCGAAAGAGTGCGTACGTACACGCCGTTCAATGCTGCGGAGGTCTATTTTATTTTTTTTTTTACTTCTACACGGAGAGAAAATTTTAGTAAAAATTACTATACTCTTTAGTAATCGAGGGACAGACTCGACTAATAAAACTGTTTACTAAAAAGTATCGTAAAATTTGCTAGACTTACAGTCAATTTTGCTACAAGTCTAGCACATTTTACCACACTTTCTAGTCAAATTTTTTATTTGTCGAGTCTGTCCCTGCACTACTAAATAATATAGTAATTTTTACTAGACTTTTCTCTCCGTGTAATTAGCGACGGAAGCAGTGGGAGAAATCCGATGACAATGTGTCACTGATGAGATAAACGTTGTTTTTATTTTTTGCGTTATCTTTTACAGGTGTACTCAAACGCGAAAATAAATGTACTTTTTAAATTTAATTAGAGATTGATAAGCCGTCGAGTCGTTGATTATACGTTACAGTAAAACTTTTTGAAGGGACTCGGTGTATAAAGTAGCTGCGCGCTCTCTTTAAGTGGAAAAGAAAAAGTAGGCAGATCACCGCTTAAGTGTCAATTACTCGAGGAGCGACGGTTTTTACGTGGTTATAGCTCGAGACCCGCCCACACTCCAACTGCGAAGAAAGTTTTTCCTTCACAATTATAGTACGGCCCCGTAAGTCGCGCTTCGCCCGCGCGTCACGGCGAAATGACTTCATCGCTCAGGCTGAAAAGGTGACGCTGCCACGATCCTCGCGCGCGCGCGCTCCTTCCTTTCATTGTCGTATCCTTAGGATAAAAAAACATCGATGAAAATTCCTCCTATTTTTAGTCCGCTGCTGTCGTTATACTACGCGCGAGCCAAAATTAAACTAACGACTTCGTACGCTGCGTGAATTCATGTATATATACACAGACACACCAAACGGGAGGTTTCGATTTTCAACGCCGCCGCGGCATTAACAAGAAAATAACGAGTTACCGTTTTGAATGGCCAAACGGTCGATCGATTAATTTCGAGCGTGTAATTCGGCACTGCGACAGGTGCGATTGCGCCGCTGATAAATCCCACGCCGATGTTTCATACAGTACCTACACCCGCGTCGATTTCTGTCTATTGATTTTTTATTAGCGAAAATGTTTTCGTTGTACCCCCTCGCCCCTTAATCAATCTTATTTTTCACTTTTTCGCCGGCGTTCGTGGTATTGGTGTGTATGGTGTCTCGCAACGGGAAGAAAAAAGCTTTGCGGGAAGTCGAACGAGACTCCTTAATTCACGGGTCGAATAAAAAGCGATTCGTTAGGAATAAAAGGGCCATTAATTTCTCGCGCTTATTATTCTGCATTGTTTACGGAATCGACGACTTTGCGCACCGATTTCTCACGCGAGAACGATGAGAATCACGTTTAATAATAGCGATGATACGATTGATAATGAATCATTTTTTATTCGTATTTACCGTCGCCGCGTTAAAACCGACAGATTCGCCACGTGTGAATAATTCTTTGCAGCGGTCATGTCATCTCCAGACAGTCGAACATTGTTATTTACGTACCAGATTTCATTTTCATACGTAAACATGTAATGTACGGGTTCATTGATGAAAACAATAAACTTGTAAATCAATCGGGTAGCGCATGTATCATCCGAAAACGAAGAGTAAAAAAATACTAATTTTCGACAGTCGGAGCAAGGCTAATCGAGCAGACTCGTGCGGGCCACTTCCGTTACATAGCGATTCCTTTTTTTCGTAGGAGACAGTCCGTTACGCTGTCCGAATTTATCGAGACAAGGCAGTGAATTACTTTCGCAGCGACGGTTAATACGCCAATTGGTTTCCCCACATTCCACGCGCGGATAATGCTTATTATTTACGCAAAGAACGTGACTTTATGCGCGCGCCTCATTGTCTGGCCGTCCAGAGAACGACAGCACTGTGTACGGTACGTACACGCCTATGTGTGCGTGTTTACCCGTAAGTCCGGTCATAGTTTATCAATGAAAGGCACATCCGTTAGAACGGAAAAAGAGAAGCCTCAGGCGGCTTGTAAAGTATCAACTAAAGACCTGCTTTAGATCTCTCCTCTCTTATCACCTCGCCGCAATTCGCGCAAGAGGTGTATATAGCTACAATCGATACCGAATTTATTTCCGGAGGTGAGTATAAAAATAAAGTCCGCGAAGGCAACAGCAGAGTCTCCGGCGAGGAGCAAAAAAAGGAAGAATAAAGGAAAAAACCGGCGGATCAATCGTTCGCGCGTCGCCGGCATGCACGTACGCAGGAGGGGAGAGCGTAAACTCGGCGCTTAAAGAGGCCCGTCTCTCTCTCTGAATGAGTCATTGCGAGCGGAGAGCCGGCGGGCGTACTGCCGCCTCATTAAATAACGCGATACGCTCGCGACCAGATAGCCATAGGCGTTTCCCCGGCTTGATGCATCGCGCGCGAATTCTGCAACGCTGTCGCCCGCGCTCAGGACGATGACGTCGCGCCTGCGTGACCCCCCGATGCTTTGGAATCGCCAGCTCCGAATTTCCGTTAAAATTCGTGTATCCCCTTTTGCTTTTTTTGCTGTAATTTTAAATCACGCAGCGACCTCGACGTTGATTGATAAGAGCTTGATAAGGAAATCTCGGCTTTCTTTTTTTTTAAAGCCTTTTAAACGGTTGGGCAAGAGCCCATTGCGAGGGACGGTGTAAAAAGGCCGAAAATTAGGATCAATGTCATAGTGGAAAAAAGAGACATCCGTTTCAGTGCAGCCGCTCGCTAGATGCAACATTAGGCATGTATCCCGCCAGTAAATAGTGCATCACGTGCGCTTGATCTACTTAACCTGGGAAGAGCGAGCGACTGTCAGACGGACAGATGCAGCTCTACCTCTTGCGATG
This sequence comes from Sycophila sp. Sp_5, assembly GCA_018906775.1. Taxonomy (NCBI): domain Eukaryota; kingdom Metazoa; phylum Arthropoda; class Insecta; order Hymenoptera; family Eurytomidae; genus Sycophila; species Sycophila sp. Sp_5. The sequence continues at coordinate 700,715 of JACCID010000033.1, forward strand.
CACGTACGATCATTTACAGACCATTGAGTAAAAACGGCGCTCACCTCCATTGAATCGGCGACAAGGTCGCCCCGTACGGGCCCGCGAAAAAAAGGAGAAAAAAAGAGAGACTCGTCCTTGGTCGATTCGCGGGTTCGCCGCCTCGACTTTATTCGGCGCGAGTGTGGGTGCACCGACGGAAGACGCACAAAAGACGCGAGTTCTTTCGAAGTCATCGAGGCATCCCTGGCCACCCCCTCTGTATATGGCCGATCGATGCCCAACGCGAAATTCTTAACACGTTTACAAACTCTAAGAAGCTTTGCGCTGCTAATCTCTATGTGTGCTTCTCTCTCTTTCCCTCCGTCGCTCTGCACTCCTGCAGCCTGTATACAAGTGTGTGCGGTTTACAGGTCTATTATGAGATTTTTTTGTTTAAATTATGCAGAGCGGACGATGAGGCGATATAAATGCGCTTACCCCCGCGAGCGCGCGCGCTGATGCAACTTTGTTACTTCCGCAAATGGAATCTATTTGTTGTTGGAGGAGGAGGTGAATTCTATTGGCTTTTTGTTTCTGTTTGCTTAAGTAGGTTAAAAGTCGAAAAAGTCTTTAAGAGGATATTCTTATACAATTGAACTTTTCCCGACTGCTGATAAAAGGCAAAAGGATAAACTCTAGCGCGCCGAATGGACAGAATGCCCGCTTAATATCGACTAAGCGCGCTTATTTTCGCTCCCGCTAATCAGCACAAAGGCAATTTAAAAGTCACGCGTCCTAATCTGCGCACCTTTCTCTTTTCAGTTTATTGAAAGGACACGGGCTCATTTGAATCCTCGCGCATCGACCTCCTCGCGCGGCTCTGCCTTCACCGGCGAATATAAAATCATTACGCGAGATTCCGGCGAGCTGGCGTCTTTCTCTAACTCTTGGCGGAGAAAGAGAAGTCGAAAGGCGCCCCCCTACCGCGTGTGTAACACATGACAGCAGCGTTACGCATAATAATAAAAAGACGCACGGGCGCCCCGGGCCGCGGGGAAGGCGAGGTCCCGCACGCACCGCGGCGCAAAACGGGCCGCCCGCGACCACGAACACCTGTCACCGCGAGCGGCACCGGCCGGCAAGGCCTCCTCCGCAGGCGCGACCCGCACCCGGAGCCGGCCAAGTTATGTAACCCGCGAGGACGACGCGAGCCCGAGTGTCCTGCCACTTGGCCCCCGCCGCTATCGCGACGTTCCAAATGACAAAACCCGAGCAGGGCCACGCACACCCGGAGGCAGCTCGACGGCGGACGCCTCCTGACCGCCTCGGAATATTTTGACAGGCAAGTCTCTCGCTCGCGCTCGCGCTCGCGGCTAAAGTCGGTCAGCGGTGCGCTCGTCAGAGGTGTATGCCCGAGACCCGGGCGAGAGCGAGCGAGAGAGAACGGAGGAAAACGGAGCGGTTTACTCACCGCGACGAGGGCTGCTAATCTGTCCTTGGTCATGGCGAGTGTCGGCGAGGAGAGCTGCTGCTGCGGGGGTTGTCTGCTCTGCTGGCCTACTCTCGGCCTGGAGTCGGCGTGTGCACTTCTCGCGTCGCGGTGCACTCAGCGGCTAATCCCATTCACGGCTGGCCGCCTCCTCATGCTCCACTGTCGCTGCTGCTGCTGCTGCTGCTGCCTCTGGTCGAGCAGCGCGCGGCGACTCCGCGGGGACTGTGCTTATATCGGGCGACGGGGGCGGCGACGGCGACGACGTAGACCGCAGAGCGTGCCTCGGAGGCCAGGGGCGGCAGGAGACGAGCCTTTGCGCGCGGTCTCACTAAAAAACTAAAGGAAACGGACGCACCACCACACCACACCGTGCCACACCGAGAGAGCGCGAGAGCGAGACACGGATCGTAAAATCGATACGGCTCGCGAACTCGCCTACTCCTCGCCGCTGGCCTCTCTGCAGTGCCGTACTCCGCCGGCGGGCGCATGCGCGAGCTGACGTCAACATTCGCCGACGCACCCTCGTATGCGCGAGCCCGCGCGCTCCCGCGCGACCGTTCTGCATGTCCAAGCGCGTCCTCTTTCTGCTCCTTCGCTTCTTTTTTCCTTCTCTTTAGAAGGAGGTACGGACTCAACGAGTACTTTTCCACGCGCACCTGCAACCCTTCTTTTCGGCGTCTACAGCTACGCTCGAGCTTTCTCAAGCTTTTCCTTTCGCAATCATGAGAATGCTCCTTTTATTTAAGAGCGCTGTAAAAAGTCGAGAAATATTAGTGGCTTGCTCGAAGAAACTAAGTGTCGTATAAACGGATTCTCTTAAATCTTTGGTATTATCCGTTGCGTGCGCATTCGTTCTTACTTGTAAAGATTGCAACTTAGAGTAAATGTTCTTATGCGTATTTATTCATGTAAATTGTTGTTATTCAATTTTCCCGCCAAAGGTCCCGACTAGCGCCCGCTCGACGCCCGACTTTGTACGGCCCTATCGCGTCTGGAGGCAGATGTCGCCTCGTTATTTCCGAGCTTTCTCAATTTTTGCCGTTTAATCGTGAATTATTTAACGAAACCAGGCTCATCTTGTTGCAAATGGGATTTTTCCGCACAATCCGAGCCCCCATAGGCCTGCAAGCTCGTCCGGGGTGCGGAGAGGCCGTTGGGCGGCAGTGCGCCGGAGTCGTGCCGGGAGCCGCTCGGTGCCGCTAGCCGTTCGGGGAACGCCATTGTGAGCCTAAACGACTGTGCCGAGCGCCTGCTTCTTACGTCCATTTTCACGTGGCAGAGCGGCACGCGGCGGCTTCCCGCGAAATTTTCACAGTGCACCGGCTCCTCACACGCCAAATTCGCCTTCAGACGACTTTTCCGAAGCGTCTCCTCGAGCACGTCTCACGAGTAAGTACAGCCCGGATACTCACGGGGGCGACCGGGAGGTTGGAATCGCGCGCGAGGCCCGACCGCGCGTTTTTCGCTCAACCGTCCCGGCGCCATTCCTCTGCCCGGCGCGCCAGTGTGCGTGCACTCTTTCCGCGCCTTCCTCTTTTTTTTCCCAAGTCACCCGGACGCGGCGTATATACCGAGGGATCGAGTTTCTTCGTCGCGCAACTGAGAGGTACCGAGAGCATTGGAAGTGAGGTCGAGTCGCGGCCTCATCTCCGCGAAGTCTCAGGGTCACGCAGTCGACGCGTGACTCGTGCTTTTATCCGCATCGCGACGAATTTTCGAGAATCTGAGAAAATTTATCAATGAGTGTTACTCTTCACGACCGAGCTGCTTTCGGTGGTTCCGATTCGATCTCGATTTTCGGAGTACTAAGAGCGGCTCGGACGCGCGATTGAGAGAGAACTCCAGGCTGAGCGAACTCGGCTTGATAAAATTTTGTCCGTTAACCTTAAAAGACACGTTGCTCCTTAATTTTGCAGATTTCGGAAGCAAGTAGTGACGTAGAGCAGAAACATGGCACAGGAGGCGGACGTTCCTACTTTCAAGTGTGTGCTGGTCGGTGATGGTGGTACTGGAAAGACAACCTTTGTTAAGCGTCACTTGACTGGAGAGTTTGAGAAGAAGTACGTTGCCACTTTGGGAGTGGAGGTGCATCCGCTGATTTTCCACACCAACCGAGGACCTATCAGGTTCAATGTTTGGGATACTGCTGGACAGGAAAAATTTGGAGGTCTCCGTGATGGCTACTACATTCAGGGCCAGTGTGCGATAATCATGTTCGATGTTACATCTAGAGTAACGTACAAGAATGTTCCCAACTGGCACAGAGATTTGGTCAGGGTTTGTGAAAACATTCCCATTGTACTCTGTGGAAACAAAGTCGATATCAAAGACAGAAAAGTCAAGGCAAAGAGCATTGTTTTCCATAGGAAGAAGAATCTCCAGGTACATTTTTCATTCAAAGTAGTTTCTTTCAGTTTTTCTTAGCAGCTGATTTAATATGATGAATCAGAGATCTTAATTTACTTGATGACAGACATCTGTCCCTCTAATCTGAAATGATTAACATCTATTAACAATAACTCAATATTTTCAATGTGTTTGTATTAACCAAGTATTTTATTGTTTTTTTTTTTCAGTATTACGATATCAGTGCAAAGAGTAACTACAACTTTGAAAAGCCTTTCCTCTGGCTTGCTCGCAAACTCATTGGAGATCCTAACCTTGAGTTTGTCGCTATGCCAGCTCTTCTGCCACCAGAAGTCACAATGGATCCTCAGTGGCAGCAACAAATTGAAAAGGATCTCAAAGAGGCCCAAGAAACAGCACTTCCAGAAGACGACGAAGACCTTTAGTTATTTTTCTTGCAAAAAAACTAGGCCTATCGCAAAAACATGCATTAAGTAACAGCCGCAAGTACTGTACCTGCTGGTGTCAAAACAAACAGCATTTACTATCTTGTTTATAATACCTAAAAATTTTATAAGTGAAATGAACTTCAAAGATTTTGCACTATTTATTGCAAATTTCAGGGATTATAAGCAAGATATTAAATAAATGTTTGAGTTGATAAATCAGGTGCAATGTTTTGCAAGATATGTTGTGAGATTCTGTGAAACAAAAAGATGTTTTATATTACCTTTTTATTAGCACATTTTTTTGTTTTCTCTAAACGTTTCTTAATGAACTCGTGCAGTTTATATTGTATTGCACTGGTTCTATCAAAACAAAAAATATTTACTATTTTTATAAGCATCAGTGAATTGTATGATTTGTCTCACTTTAAATTATAGTATAGAAGCTTTTTTGTACAACATAGCCTTGTTTCAACATGGATGAGTGTGACTGAAAGATTACATTGAATCAATTGTATTGTTGTCTGATTTCAATAAATACGAAACAAAGCTATACACATTTTTTTTTCTTTTACCCAAATATCAATTCTAATATTAAACTTTTCATTTTCTGCACAAGTTGGTAATAGAATATTAGACAAATTTATGTAAAAAAACGTTTAATCTTGTGAATTTAAGTGAGACAAAAGAAATTAACAAATTTTAGATTTAGAACCTACGAAATGATGGTAAATTAAGATTTTTAATAAATATAATCATTCTAAGAAATAACGACATTTAAGTTTTTGAAAATGTCAACAACTAATTTGTGAAAATTGATTTGTAAAAGTGTGAAATAAACTTGAAGTGTTTGAAATGGATATGGTATAGAATCCATTTTGTCATGAATGAGTCCGATTTTTTATATTGAGTTAACTTGAATGAATTCAGATTGTAATGTTGTACAAGTTTAATAAATGAGAAACAAAGTTAAATATATTGATTTAGGGCTTTATTCATTACCTTGAATATTTGTAAAAAATGTTCCCTTCAAGTATTTAAATGAAAACAATTTAATTTTTATTTAACATTTTATTTTAAATATAGATGTATTAATAATAAGAAAACACTGGGTTTTTAAATTAAAAGTTGACAGTTAAGAATATTTATAAAAAATGAGAAATCTGAATCTTTATGTTTTTCATTTTGAAAATCAGCATCAATGAAAAGGGATACTTAAAATATCTAATATTTCTATATAAAACTTAATTATACATATTATAATTATCGACGTTTATTAAAAAAGTGTCAACTGTGTATAATGCATTCATTACTTTTTTCCAAAGGAATGTGTCAGCATGGCAAAAGTTATGTTTGCATTTTCTTCTGCACAATGTTGACATATTTTTAATGTAATATAAAATGGTTGCTAAATACAGGTATGCTAGATAGCAAAATTGAAATTTGGTTTTAAGTTTTTATTTACATTTTAATTTTTCTGTTTCTTTTTCAATTTTTCAAGACCCTTTTTACCTTCAGCGACTAATAATCTTTCTTGTTCAGACAGTGGTGGCAAAAGGTTCGTAATGACTCCAGTACCAACGGTAGTGCTACCATCTCTGAGTGTAAAACGTTGTCCTTTTTCACAAACCATGGTTTTGTAAAGTTTCAGATCCAGCCTAGAAACATTTTAAAATATTAAAGTGCCTTGGTATAATTAATTTGTTAACTCTAGTTTATACTAACTTAGCATCTTCACCAGGCATGGCGATGTTTTTTTCAGGAACGAGAATTTGAGCTGGACAATCCCATGTTTTACTGTACATTTGCAATTGAATGTAATCTGGCACTGGCTTTTTGCGACCACCTTCATCTGGTGTTAAAATATATACTTGTGCTTCAATGTGATCGTAAGCTTTGACAGTACCAGGCTTGCACATTATCATTCCTCTTCTCAAGTCTTCCCTCTTCATACTCTTAACTAAAGCACCTAATTGATCACCAGCTTCCGCGTGTTCTAAAATTTTGTGGAACATTTCTATACCTGTTATTGTAGATTTAAATTGTTTGTTGTATCCTATGAATTCACATTCAGTGCCCTTTTTTAATTTTCCACGCTCAAGTCTACCAGATACCACTGTGCCTCTTCCAGCAATGGAGTATACACTTTCAACTGGTAATAAGAATGGTTTGTCCAGATCTCTTTCTGGTACAGGTATATGACTATCAACAGCATCCAATAGTTTTAAGATGGATTCAGATCCAATTTCAGGATTTTTTCCTTCTAATGCACAAAGTGCACTGCCTGTGATAATTGGATTTTTTTCACCATCAAAGCCCATTTCAGTCATAAGTTCTCTGATTTCCATTTCTACAAGCTCTACCATTTCAGCATCTGCAGCATCAACCTGAATAAATTTATTTAATATTGAATAGACAACATGCTGATATAACTTATGAAGATAATTAATTTTTGAAAATAAAAATATAAAAGAAGTTCAATAAAAATTATTAATCGACTAACTACAATTAATTACATAACTTAATAAAAATGTATTTAATACAATTTCTTTACCTTGTTAATATAAACAACAATATGCTCAATGCCAATTTGTTTTGCAAGAAGCAAATGTTCTTTAGTTTGAGGCATAGCACCATCAGTGGCAGCTACCACCAAGATAGCTCCATCCATTTGTGCAGTTCCAGTAATCATGTTTTTAATGTAATCAGCATGTCCTGGACAATCTGTATGTCCATAATGCCTCTTCTCTGTCTGATACTCAAGGTGAGCAACATTGATTGTGATACCACGAGCTTTTTCTTCTGGAGCATTGTCAATTTCGTTATATCCTTTGGCTTTAGCCAACTCCTTCTCGGATAGTACTGAATATACAATAATATGAAATAAAATTAGATTTTTACCAAAATTATTAGTAATCTTTAACATCCCACCACTGCATACCTTTTGTAATAGCTGCAGTCAATGTTGTTTTGCCATGATCAACATGGCCAATGGTACCAATATTAATATGAGGCTTGTCTCTTGTGAATACGACCTTCTCTGCGTACAGCCTTTGAACTGTAACTGTCGGTAAGTACAACCGATGGCTAACTTGGTGCCACTGCTGCAAGTGAGAAAAATAATACAATTAGCCATGCTCAGTTGATCAACTGGCCATACACCACGTGAAAAACCTATTGCAACGCAATTTTTTCTTTCATTGACTCGAAAAAAGAAGGAAAGCATTTGTAGCAATGTTTATAAAAATGTAAACTGAAAATTATTAACTCTTACGTATTTAGCAAGTTGCCTGGCGAAGCTGATGTGCCGCACTGTTTGGCGTAACGCTGCAAATACAAAAATAAAGGATAATTAAAAGCAGTCGACTGGTGAAGCGACTCTCGCACGAGGTTACTCCTTCGTTGCGGAAGGAACGTTTGATCGGCAAAAATCGCCATCGATTTGTTTTGCCAGCGCAGGGGTGAGCTCCAGAATAAATTTTGGGTAAAATCATTCAGTAATAGCGGAGAAAATCGATCTTACCGGGGTATAAAATTGTTCTAGCAGAAACTAACGCCATGATTCCTAACCAAACTTTCCGACACTGTGGCTCTGCGACTGAGTTACTCTACTTCTCAAAAAGAACGTCCGGGACAGGGGCAGCACTTGACCGGCTGCCGATATGAAGAAAGTAAGAAACGGACATTACGTAATGGCCCTGGCGGAGAGTATTAGGAGTATTGTACTCGGAGATCGGTATTCCTTATTGCTGCTGAGTATTACGTAAATTTGAAAGATGACACTATTTTAAAACTCGATGATTTGTCTATTTATAATTTCGGAATATTCGATGCGCGGCGATTTATATTTCAGTTTGAATTGTCATGGATCGCATGTATGAATCGCGTAGTACTTAATCACGAAGCTCTTAAATTTTGCACTGAATTATCTAACATTTTGCAAAATAAGTAAAATTAGAAGTTTTTAAAGTGTTTACTGATAATTCTAATAAAAAATGGTTATTTTCTAATACTACAAGTAATTCAGGGCTTAAATATTTATCTTTCTTTCTCTTTTTCTTCCTATATATTCTTATTTTTTTATTTATCAGTAGAATAGTTCATACTAATTTATTTACAATAATTAAGCAATGTAAAAATACACAAAAAATGTGCTATAAAAAATAGAGAATAATAATATATCATTATATTTATTTATTAGAACTAGATAATTTAAATAGTAAACCCTAAGTAATTTACAAAGCAATGTTACCTGTACATAGGCTGCTATAAAGGAAACTTAAAATTAAAAAAGACTAATATTAACTAAATTAATTCAATATACTTGTGCACGAACTAAGAATTAAATCGTGCACTTGTGCACAATTCTTTGGGATTTCAATATTGTGTAAAATAATTTTGTGTACAAAGTAAATGTGCACTTTTTGGTGTGTACAAGTTACATTTTTTTTAATGTATGTGTACAATGCATCGGTACACAAATATTCCCGATCAGCTGCCTTAAACTAATGTGTACAATTTTATTGTGTCCAACTCTATTGTAAATGAACTTACCAATTGCACTTATTGTGTACAACAACATTATGTGCACGATGCTTATGTGTCTAAAACATACCCTGCCAAATATATAAGGAGGAAGTTCGGTAAAGTCTCATTGCCCATATTCATATCAAACCACCGCCAAACATGAACTTTGGATAAACTTTATCCTAACTTAAATTTTTTTACGCGGGATACCCTGTAGAATTAGTAATATTTATTAAAATTTACTCAAAAATTTAAAAAAATCATTTTAATAGAAAATGTAATATAATATTCATTAACAATTATTTATTTTATTAAAAAACTTTATTTAAATTATACAAACAATTTTAATTCTTTAAATAAACTAAGAGTCAAGTCATCTTGTAAAACATCATTTTTTTACTCTTATAATTAAATAAAAAATTAATTGTTTTATGTTTCTAATAAAATTCAATTAAATTAATTTTTAACGTCAAGTCTATTTTTAAAGTTTCAAACAGCTGCAAGTGTTCATTTGAACAAACGGTTTTACATTTTTTCACAATGACAAGTACTTATAGCGCTTACTTGTACGTCAACTTTACGTACGAAATTTTGTTTCTTTTTTAAATTGACACAATTTTTTCCAAAAACTGGTATTTTTGTGTCAAGTTTATTAAAGTATAAATTACTAATTTTATTGTAATTTTTTATATTTAATTTCTATAAAAATTACTAAATTTAAAAAGTATAAAATATATTAAAGTTTAAGATTAAATTTGAATAACGAAAACTATAAATTGTACAACCATTACTCAAATTTTGTTTACTAAGTAAAATAGTAAAAACTGCCAATGGCTTTTTTCTCAATGTGGAATTCTCAATTTTTTGTGCATTTTATGCGCAAAGAAAATACTCTTTTCACGCACGCGTTATAAATTCAACTACGGTTCGATTCCAGGTTAATTGTAATCGTAAATGTTATATTTGGTAGCGTAAAACAATGGAGTCCAGTAATCGGTTTAGTTCCTTAACTTTATTGCTCGCGGAATGAAAAAAACGTTGACGCCGTTATTTTTTCACCTTTCAAAAATATTTCGTTGCAAACTTTTTACGAGAGTTCTGAGACGAAATACGCATTATACTTTCTTTAAAGGACAGTGACCGCATTGCAAACTTTAGGATTTTTTTATTGATCGGTCGAGAGTACAGATACGGGGAATAAGACCATTATTCTCAAACTCTTTCTCGTTATAACTGTCCCACTAAAATAGCAAGAGAATTTGAATAAACATTTATTTGATACATTTAATTAACGTTAAATGTATACGCAAACTGTATAAAAAATAAAAGAAAATACAAACGAATAAGAAATTACAAGGAATAAAATTATTTATTTGAAATTGTATTTTTAAATTTAACAATGTATAATAATACATTGATTGACAAATGTATAAAAATTTCGAAAATACAATCTCTTATTCAGTACTACCGAAATTCTTTTTTTTTTTTGTTTTTAATATAATTTAGTTTATAATTAAATTTAGTCATCATCAAAGCAATTAATTCAAATAAATGCTGCATAACAATTAAAATTATATTAAAAATCTTAAGTTAAAAAAAAGTAATCTACTACATTAAACTTTTTTGAAGTATATCCTACAACATTGTATAACGATATAGTGTAGTAAAGACTATTTTTGTTATGTACAGTTTTAAGTTTAGTTTTTAAGATGTTAAATCTTGATCAGAAGGATTTAGTTATGTAATTTTTTCTGGTTTTAATAAATAAAATAAAATAAAAAAGACACGTAAAAAAGTGAGCCAATAAAGAATCGTATCTAAAATAGGGCATATCAACGTAATTTAACTTAACGCATACACATAGGAAAATATTGAATTTCCCGAAGACCATTAACACTCTATTTTATTAAGCGTTCGCTCGGCGCAGTCAACGCCGTAACTCACATACCTCCGCCCGAGAGAAAGAGGAAAAGCAATGCACGAGTCGCAAGAGGCACGCAAGCTCCTACATACGAGCCGATCTTTGCGCTCGGTTAATTTAATTTCGCCGGAGTCGCGCGCGTCGACCCCCGCGGCGACTCGCGGCAAAATTGCCTATACGCGCTGTGTCCCGCAGGCATCGCGGAGAGCCGCGCGCATCCGCAAGATTAACGGTTCACTTCGCCGAGGCGAGGAGTCGAGCGCGCGTGTCAAAAGAAAGGCAAATCTCGCGCGTCAGAGTGCATTGCTTGTCCGCTTCCGCCGAGATCCAAGCTGACGTTTCATCGAGATCGCGCCTCGTTAGCAGTGTGCAGTTGCTCCTTCTTTATACTTTTTCCAGTATTTTTTTATTTATTTATTTTTTTTTTAACTTTGGTTTACAGAACGATTGCTACCGTTGCCAAGCTGATTAATATAGGGGACAATTTGTAACATGTCTTTAAACTGAAAATTTTATGGCACCAATGCAATTGATCTCTGTCATTTAGAATGCGTATGCCGGCTTGTCCCGGTCTCCCCTACTGCACAGTAAAGTACAGCGTAATACAATAGAATACAAATTTATAATAATCTTCAAAAAGCTACGTCTACTTTGGGTGCCCACTTAAGTGGCATATTCTTTTTATAATTCAGATAAAGTTGAACAGGTGGGGAGAATGGAGCGTCATTTGCATATAATTTTAAGGTAGATCCGGTGGAAGCTGTTTCCTGCTCGCGGGCTTGTTTATGTGTTTTCGTTTGTTTGATTTTATAATGCAGGAAGTGATAAGGAGCTTGCAGGTGTTTCTTTCATATTTTTTTGAGTGAGAATTAAGGCGAAGAAAAAAACTGTCTATAAGGGAATAACCATAGTGTACGTATTTTAGATAGCTATAAAGGTTTACCGACTTTTTTTACTTAAACAGCTGAAATGTTTTCCTTTTTTTCAGCATTAAAATAGCAGATTTACAGGTTCGAAAAGAGCTGATCGTAAAAAGCCAGGGTAACGAAGATAATAATACGAGAAAATAGAAGAAGAAACGTTCAATTGCAGTAGTTTTATTAGTAGCAAATCGATGTTTATTAACTCAGGCTTAAAAAAATGTACTTCCTGTCGTAATCGCTAACGTTACTCTTCCAAACGAAATTATTCCACCGTCTGGGGGAATGAAAATTCTCCCATAGTCTTTATTCAAAACTGACTAGGAAGCGAGCTTCTACCTCCTCGACAGAAAATTTATGTAAAAAAGCAGTCTTCAGAGAAACCTACGCATAATCTTGCAACGGCTAAAAAGGCCGTCCGCGTAAATTTTGTTGGAAATAAGAAATTAATGCAATGCAAAGTAGCGCACTCGCCAGGTGACCGTGTAAAAATTGACATCGGCACCAGCTGAAATTTCACGATGAATAAAATTTAAACAGCCGCGAACTAATCTCATTATACATCTCGTCTATTACACTCCTTCCTCTTCCCCGTGGATATATCACTATATATACCGCCTCCACCAGCGCGGTAAAATGCATTAACATCTGCGTGCCGCGCAAAACATACGGTTCCCCATAAAAAAGTAGATTTAAACTAAGTAAAAGAGTTACAACGCCTTAATGCGGGTAGTTACGGCTCAATAAAAACAAAACAGTCGAACCTCTAGAATAAAAGGCAATTACGCTCGGAGCCACGGAAAACGGAAAATCTCGGGTCGGCCTTTTACAACTTCAACCTCCCATTCCGGATTCAACGATTCCCGAGCCATTAGCCGTGGCAGGCCGCAAAAATCGTCCCTTTTTTCTCCTCTTTTTTTTTACCTCCGTCCGTCGATTTGTATAATTGCGCGCGTTCCTAAGTAAGCGCCGCGCGGCAGGCCGCTCGCGGGCCTGCACTCGGAGTAAAATAAAAAAGAAAAAAAACGGCGGCGCGTATTAAAATCAGCGCGCGCGGGGCCCCCCATTATCGCGCGCGGCAAACTGTAACAGCGAGCGAGGGGGAGAATAGGCGCGAGAGATGCGCCGAGCGGTGCGCGCGCCCGCCGCCGGCGAGAAAAAGCGATCGCGAGAACGGGATATCTGAACCGTTAAATCGCTCGTTCGCGGCTGACGCGCCGGGGCCGGAGCCGGCGCGGGTCCGGCCGGCCGGCGAGCGGCCCCCTTTTATGAGCCGCGGATGTCGCGCGGCCGCACGACAATGCGCTAATGCCGTCGCGCGTCGCGCTCCGCCGGAGTATTATTTGCCTGCCGCGAGCGTGGCGGTCCTTTTTTTCTTGCCCCGCGATTGCCGCTTTCGCAGCGGGAGTCGTGATTTTCGCCTTAAAGATGCGTCCTTTCATACGCAGGCCGCCGAGAGCGCTCCATGGGATTTAGGTAAATGGGGCTGTTTTTATCGTTTTACGACGAGGAGAGCTGTACACTGCGTGCGCTCGTTTTGAACGGCCAGTGTTTAATGGCTGGATGAGACGGAAGGATTAGCCGACATATGGTAAATGGATGCTTGCGGACTTGAACAGTAAAGCATATTTCGCAGTGTCATTCCGCTGTCAACATTGCTTTCGTACGGGGGACGTTTGAATAAAACAACGCTATTCGGTCGAGATGTTTTTGCGCCAATAGTTTTATTCCCAACGTACTCTTACGACTTTTTTATTGCGGGAAAGAGAGCGATTAGGAAAATATTTAATAACTGCAGTGATTTCTGTAACGTTGCGCAATTATAATAATTTAGAGTGATTCGAATTTTTTACTGAGCAGTGGGTGCACATTATAAGCTTTCAAGCCGCTTAATGAAATGCATAAGTTATATAATAATAAGTATTATACGTTTAGAAAGATCGTTTCGCAAAAAAGATTTCGATATAAACGTGCCTAATCTTCGGATTGTTCGAACGCGACTCTTGCTTCTCGTTAAATACAAATGAATTCTCTTTTAATCTGGAGCTATGCAATTTTTTCCGTGCAACTAGGTCTGGAACCTCCAGTCGCAAATAGCTATCAGATCCCCCCCGGAAAGTTTGTCGAGCAAACAATGCATTGTTTTGTGAAAAATTATGCGAAACTAAAATAAAGCCGCAACCAGCAGCAGCCGGCGAGCTTAGGGCGTTTCGTTAGGCAGGAAACGACGCGCCTGGAAAGCGTTCCATTTCCCAAAGGCACGAGGGGACGACTCTGTCTCACGTGAGCGCAGGTGCTCGCGCCCCTCAAGAAGAACTTTCCTCGGGTAAACAAAAGCCCGAATTTCCGTGCGCTCCGTGTTGAATTTTGCGCGAGTGCCGCGTGAGACAAATAGCTACACGGGTAGTTAGATGCAGATAGAAGAGAGAGAAAGAGAAAGACGAAAGCTCAAGCGGGCGTCTCTCTCTCTCCCTGCGGGAGATAAAACGCGGCCAGATTTACGAGCGCAGATATATTCGCCGGGCGCCGATGTCGGCCAGGCGTATTCCCGCGGCCCATTACTTTATTGCGGGAGAGCGGCGATAAAGCGCACTTTTCGCACATCCCACTTCCGCGCGCGTCTATATACACCTCTCGCGGTGATCTTTACCCACGACGCCGGGGCTGCGGAATGCGCGCTTTTCCGCGAAACGCCATTTGCAAGTGGTCGCCGCGCCACTTTCCTCGCAGGCGCCGGCCAATTAGCTCTGGAGGCGTACGGACCCATCCCTCGTCCCGTCGACCGGGCGTTTATACTCGTGCGCTGCAATTTCCTCGGGTGGAGCGAGAGCGAGTGCTCTTTTCCTCTTCCCCGTCCCCCGTTCTTTTGGGAAAAGTGACGGCCGCTCGTCGATTTGCGTGGGCCGATTTTCTTTGAGTTATGCACTTAACTGTGCTCGATTGATTTAGAGAGCCGCGAACTCGGTTGTTACCACTGCGCCCCTTTTCTGCCGTCCTTTTTTTTGGAACGTCGAGGTTGCCAGTTTGAGGATGACTGGCAGTTATGGGCGAGGTTGTTTGGTACTCTGAAAATTAGCCGATCCTTCCATCGAGTTAGAAATCATTATGTACTTGAGGAAATGGGAGGCGAGTCATTTTTGTGGGAGAAATGGAGTAAGAGTTGCGATTGAAATAAATAAAGATGATTACTCTGTTGCAAGATGAAATTATAGTTAACAGCCGGCCAAAGTATTCGTGTGCTCTTTTTATTTTATTTGATTTTCATTTCGCTTATTTTATAATATTTAAAATAATTAACAAGAGACCCTTTTTTTCGTTCAAACTTCCGAATGAATTATTCAAACAGCTTTAGTATAAGGGTAAAGAAAAATTGTCGTCGTTCGATCTAATTAACTAATGAACTGCATTGCCACTTTACTAAGGAGTTTGCTGCTGTAAATTCTTTCTAAGAGAACCCGTAATATTTTTTCAACGAAAACAGCAGATAAAACTAAATTGTTCAGTACAGATAACGTGAATTAAGCGATCCACGCATCCCTCGAGGGCAAGAAGCTGGCATCCCTGCTAAAGACACAACTCACGGAGCCCCGGCAAAGTAAACGACAAAAAAGCAAACACGCCTTGTACACCTCGAAAAGCCGCCTCTGCCACAAAACCTCCTTGAAGAAAAAAAAATCGAGCGACACGAAAGATAAAAAAAACGAAGCGACTCCCCACGCTTGTCGAGCGCCTGGTGAAACTCGTGTCCCGACTGCGCAAAGGTGTACCTACACCTCGCGCCGTCCGTACGAGCGTAGAATACGAGTTTTTCCAGCGGCGGCGGACCCTTTTCATCGGAAAAGCCGGTAACGGGCCGGCCACAAGGCCCGAATGACAAAAGGCGCCGCGCGCAACTAGTCCCGTGCATCTTTCATTCATGAAGCCGTCCGCGTATAACGACAGGCGCGCGCGCGGCTATCCTTACACCCCGAACGCCTCGGTCCTCCTAATTTATCGCAAGCGTCGCTCGTTACATTCGGTCGCGAATGAATAACTGCGCCCCGGCGGCTGCACCTGCTTTAACGAGACTTCCGCCTCGCGCGAGCACATCGCCGCAGGGACAACGCTGCGAGAGAGCGCCTCCTAATCAGCGGCCTCGGTGATTTCGATCGAGCCGCTGCCCCCTCGTTATTTCGACGCCGGAAAATTCGCTCGCGCGAGCAGCGAGGCGCACACGCTTCAATTTTCTTAATTAACAAGCAAACGCGCGCGCATCTTTTTGCTTCCTCCTTCGGGTAGTTGCGTAGTAGTAAAAAAAAGTTGCTATAAAAATATTTAAGAAGTTTCTGTTGATTGTTTGCAGCATTATAGGATGTTTGGTGAAAGTGTATTTAATAGAAGAACAAATATATCTTGAAAAATTATTATTAAAATTTTTTGCAGAAAATTCATTTATTTATTTCACTTTTTTCTTTGTTCCTCGATTATTTGTGTGAAAATTTGCTCTACTTTAATAATACTTTCGATCCTTTTTTATTTCAGCAAATTTTGTTGAGCCGATTTCGAGAAAACAAATCATTTACGCTTTTCACCATTTTTCTTTACCTATAGACTGTAAAAAAACTGCATGAATTTTAATGCAAATACTGAAAGCAAATTTCATCGGCGTAAATGAATTATAATTAATTTACATTTTTACATTAATTTTAATGTAAATTAAATTTAATGTCAATTCGGTATTTAAGTTCATGTACGCCGATGAAACTTGCTTCCAGTATTTGCGTTAATTTTAATTTTTTTAATATATATATAGACGACAATCGAAACAACTTAATGTACAGTACGCATAATAAAACTTTGATAATAATTTGAAATTATAATTTAATGAATAAATATCATTAGAGGAAATGACATGCCGAAAAATAGACTGTGTTTTTTTTATATAAACTGCATCCTTCGTTAAAAGGCTGCGCTTTGTTTAACGGTATTATATACTAATGGCAAGGAGAGCAACGCTATTTAGACGCAGCTCGGGCGTTAAAAAGAAATTAGAATGAGAATTTCAAACTACATACAAAAAATTAACTTTGAAAGTTACATGAGTTCAGATTAATATGGTCAGCGAGATTTCTCCAAGACTGTTAAGTGCATGTTTTTCAAAGTGGATTAAATATCGCATAAAAGTCATATATATAAAGATACCGAATAACGATTACAATTTTATTTTATTTTAATATTCTCGATTATCATTTTGAAAAAGTAAAATTTAACGCAAATTTAATAAGAATTTCTCATAAAGCAAGAACGTTTTATTCTGTTGGTACATCTAAAAAACATTATCAAAACCTTGTATTACATTGATTCGAGCTTTTTAAAAAATTGTAAGTATACTCCGTGTAAAATTTATCCCAAGTTCATCCCACACTCACAAAAATGGATTCTTAGTAGTCTTCGTAGACAAATCTTCTTAAAGATTATCTAAGTTTAATTTTAAAATGAATTTAATAAATTGGAGATTACGTCTGCTTCAGTATAATTCTCAATAAGTTTACTAGAAGAATAGAACCCGCTAAATTTTATCATAAATAGGATAATTGTTGGTATTTTTCGGTTCATTCGAGACTTTTTCATGGATTCAATTCTTTTCGCTTTTAACGATATTAAATCGCAGCTATAATGATAAATGAATCAATTTAGAATTTATCGTGGAAGCCATTTATTCCAAGACGACGATCTACTTACTTGAAAATTAAATCTTTTACATTTTAGCAAATTCATCGTAAATGATGGTCCGCTTATCCACTGCATAAATACGTTTAACTCTATAATAAGTAGATTTTCCATTGCTTTCTACCAGTTAGAGTAAATTTTTCTGAGGGCATTTACACGCGAGCTGCAAGCGCGTTAAAAGAGTCTTAATAATATACGTATAGAGCACGTAGGAGAAAAAAATGAATCACCTCGAAAAATTCCTGGGGCAAACATCAGATACGGGGTCCTGCGGAGGGGGCACGTGTACGATGGAGAACGCATGTATAGTCGCTCGAGCGACGTGAAATGCCCGTGGGCGCATCGGGAGACCCATCCTGTCGCATTGTGCTATGCGTTCTCCCCTGGTCAGATTAGCATTCCGAGGGACGCGCTTCCTCCTCACCGAAACCTCCACGACGCGTCTTTTTGTCGCCAGAGAACGGCGAGTTTCCTCGGGAGGGAGGAGAATCGCTGCACAAGCTGGTCCGCCGCGTCTGGTGTGCATCTCGAGAATGGGAGCGGCAGATGATGATTCAATTGATCGTCCATTTGCTTTTCTTTCTCGCCTGGACGGATTAATTTATGTTGCTCGGTGGTGCACTCCGCTCAATGCTTGGATAATTTATTTTATTTAGAAAATTTATAGTTTTTATTTAATAAGTAGTTTAGGGCTATTACTTGGGTCATCAATCATTTTCGACGTGACTTGTCTCGCGTTTTAAAAATAGAACGGGAACTAGCATTCGGGAAATAAAATGTAGATTTGATGGATCGTTCATTTTTTAGTGCCGCGATGATGTATAAGGTGTTATGGGAGAAAAAAATTACGAAAAATTGGTGCAGTTCATTTTACTGTTCTTCCTAGAACTATAAGATTTTAAAATAAACTATCGAAAATTTAAAAATTTTTATCACAAAAGTTTCTTTAAAGATCCCTACTTACATCTTCATTTTCACGGCTAATAAAAGAAATAACTTTATGAATAATGGAATTGAAACTATCTTTCAAATAAAAAAAAATAATGCAAAATAAAGGAATGAATTTAACGTTCGGGCTGAAACCTTATCGGCATTATTATTGTTCGCCGTAGACAACTTGCGAAATTTGCATGATCCGCGTAAAATACTTTAAAGCGGAAAATTTATAGTACACCGCGGACGGGCTAAGTATACACGCGCACAATAATCATAGAGATTTCCCGTTTTTGCATATCGTTACAAGCCATTCTTTTCGAGCGAACGGTTCTTCAAATCGAGTGTACAGTTACGAAGCTGAATTATCGCGTCCGTCGCGCGAACCGCGCGAAATTGAAGTGCGATCTCCCCTTCACGCCGTATGGTCGATCCTTCTCTTCCACCTAATCTCGCGCCTCGCCGCGGATAAATTTGTATTTGCTCGCGCGCAACCCCTCGACGAACACTAAAAAGTCGAAATTTTCCGACGACATTGCATTCCAGGCCCGATCGGCCGGTCCCACGTGCTTATATATAAGCACCTCGCTTAACTCCTATGCGGGCGACGCATTCCCGGAAATCGTAAATAATACCAAAAAAAAGAACAGCGTGGCCTTCGCGCAGGTACGATTGGGCGCGTCGAGGTCGGAGCCGGACAAAGGAACCGGCCGGGCGACTCGCTTTTTGTTGCGATTAGAGGGGGTTACGGGGTGTAATATATAGGCGAGGGTAGGCGAGGCCTACGAGTGGGACCCGCTAACGACACGCGCCCAATTGTTTTCGCAGACGGCGCTGAGAGAGCGGGAATTAGCTCGCCCTTCAATAGCGGACCCTCTGTTTGCTACGCTTTTTATCGCCCTTTGAGGCTGTCATTGTTCGCTCGTAATTTTCAATTGTCATTTGTTAGTCTGATAAGTCCGCATGGAAATGATCCGGGATTTCGCCAAATGTACATTATACCCATTGTATGAAAATACGCGGAGACAGAGAGGGGGAGGGTCGTCCAGTCTCCTTGTAACGTCTACATCCCGCGCATGCCTGGCATGGGAGCTGCGCCTCCCCCGAACGATCATCCTTAATTTACGACTGTTTAAAAGATACTTTTGACTTTTTTATTCTTATATACGATCGGCCGCGAAATATAAAAAAAAATTGTTATAATCGCTCCCAATGATCCCACAACGTTCCAAACATTCTAGCGCTAACGACCGGCAGCTCCGGCGAATCCGACGATTTCCCTCAAAACGAGCACTCATGAAAATAATTCAAGGCGGCCTCGCGCACCTATATATATAAGTATAAGGGAATGAGCGGAGGCAAATAAAAAATGAGGAGCCGCAGGGGGAGAAAACTGCGAGAAGCTATTTCCTACTGCGAAGGGGGATCGCGCGCGGCCAAAGCAGGCGCACCGTTGCAAAAAGGGAGACCCAATAAAATCGGCATTCCTGCGGAATGGGTCTGTGCGAAACTCGCGCGCGCCGCCGCTACCGGCCAATGGGACGGCCAGTGGCGCGCCGGCCAATCGAAGCCACCTGACTCGCCGGGGACTCCGTCGAAGCGCGCGCAGGAATTACATCAGCGGGGGCCCCGGCTCGGGCCCACAGCGTCTCTCTCTCCCTCTTCTCTCTCTCGCTCGTCCCGCTCGTCCCTGCCGAGCTGCCGCTGCGGGGCGAGGGCCGCCGGCTGCAGGCCGGCCAAGACGCGCTCCTTCAGTCGTCGTCGCGCGCGCGTGCACTCAGCACCCACCGACCGTGACCCGCGAGCGCTTCGCCTCCCTTTATCGTTTCCGCCTCTGAGACGCGACCCTTTTTTTCTACCATGGGACTGCGGCGAGCCGCTGGCTGACGTCTACGCACTTTGGCTGCATTCTTTTTTTCGTCGGACCGACGGACGCTCCTTCGACTCTTTTCGAGGTGGATTAAGCTCGCGAGAGCATGATCGTCAGGATGTGGCGAGGCGCGAGCTCGGTCTTCTTGCCGGTGTGCTTGGTAAGAAATTCGTACACTTTTTTCACTACTTTTTTTAAAGATCCACCATTCGTCGTGACGATCGAAGGCGTGAATCGCCGGTACTCGTATAGCATTCTTCGCGTTTTTTCTTCGTCGACCCGTGAACTTAGCGATTTACGCGGCTTTCATCGTCTACCGTTCGTTTTAATTTAATCGAATGAAACCCGACGAAAAAAAAATAAAACGCTACTGGCAATAAATTGCATCCCATTAAAACGCTACTTATTGCAACATAAGTTATTAGGCATTCCATTTTTTATATACTTGCCGCTCGATTGACCGTATATTATGGTTGCGTCCGCGCATCGCAGCCTGCCCGCTCGCAACAACAAACGAAATCCGTTAGATTAACAGAAAATTACAAACTGTGAAAAAAATGCGCGGAGGAGCGAATGAAATTGCACCGTACCGGTAATAACGATCATAATGAAAAGATAGGGATCTCCCATCCCCTCATCCAGCGGCTCCATTGTTAATGTGCGAAAAAAGCACCGCGAAGCGCAGTATTTCATCTCGCTTTACGCGTCGAGTTAAATGATGTGCGTTGGAAAATCACCGCGCGGAGCCCCTGCCGCATTCATACAGGCGCACACCGGCGTCGGTGCCCGCGCATAATAAGCCGAAGACGGGCATATCCGACGCGTGGCATTACGGAAAATTCTCACGTGCATATATATCGACGGGACGGGCGCCCCGACGGTCGCATTCTCCCTTCGCGTTTCATTAGCAGCGGAACACGGCAATTAAAGTCATCGCGGCAGGGTTCGAACGGGAATTGCGAAAATTGCGCGGGCCGCGCACGTACTTT
Source organism: Sycophila sp. Sp_5 (assembly GCA_018906775.1). NCBI lineage: Eukaryota > Metazoa > Arthropoda > Insecta > Hymenoptera > Eurytomidae > Sycophila > Sycophila sp. Sp_5. The sequence goes on from JACCID010000033.1 coordinate 721,829, forward strand.
ACAGAAGCGCCAAGAGGGCAAACGGTAGTTCGGCCGCGTGATTCTTTCGCTTAATGAGGTTTAATTAAAGGGGGATTCCTGGGGCAGGACCCGAGGCTTACGTAACGTTCTAAATCGGCGCGGGGAGGGAGAAGGATCGGAAATCAAAAAGCGACACCGGCGAGCGACGAGACGCCAGGACCGGTTGCTGAGCTGGGATCTAATCCGGGCGTCGCTCTTATCGCTGAGACCGTGCGGTTTTCCTGCGCACCTCGCTCGGAAGCGCGCGGATGTATATAGCCTGAGTCTTTGCTTTATTTTGGGGCGTGAGGGTCGGCAGAGATTTAGTGCGGTCTATACCCAAGGCAAAGGTTGGACGGGCTTTTCGTTGCATTTTTTCTTTTCTATATACTCTCTAACGGCGGAATTTAGACAGGTTCATTAAGGCTTTCGGGTGTAGACCGGTGCAATTAATTGCTGACAGGTTTCAGTGGCGCTTTTGCTTATTGAATTTCGTTTAATTGCATTACTCGATAATTATCTGTGCCTTGTTATGTAGATTACTGTCTCTATTGCACTAGAATAAACAGTCGTTATAAGAGATTTACGATCGAACACGTTTATCTTCTTATGAAATGAAAAAAAAATCAGATAAGTTTTTTTAGTTACGAACGTTGAATTATCATTCGTAAATTTTTATTTTCATTAGAGAATATAAAAGGCACTAAATGTGCAGATTACAAAGCAGTTATAATTTAAAAATCGTCTTTCGAAGGGTAGAAAGTGAAATAATCGTGAGATTTAGTGATAAAGATAACTGTACGAGTTTGCTCGGCAAAGTTAATTAATTTAAATTAACTACTTTTAAAATATTTTCAGTTTCACTGCGATTAAATGCACGCAATGCTAAGAATAGAAAACATGCGTAAACCCTTTAAAAGGATTGCGAAGAAAAATGCAAATACCTAATTACTGACTATTACTACTGGGCGTTAGAAATGATTAGATATGCTTATTAAATGGATTACTAATTTCGGAAGTGATTTTTATTTGAGAAATTATCATATTTGAGATTGCATACGCATGAAGAACAAATGCAAGATCATACTTGTGGATCATGACTACTAGGAGCTAGAAATGAATTATATATATGCTTATTAAATATAGGAAATAATTTTTCAACCAGGAGATTACAATTTTTAGTTATTTGTATTTCAAAAAATCTATTGTTACCAGGTCGAAATCGTGAATTGATAATAATGAAATGGTGCGGTCAGTTATTCGAAAGTAGGTTTACGATTACGCAGAAAGAATAAATCTTCGATTTTATTATTGTGCGTTTTTCTTTTCTATAGTCTAAAAGTAATTAAACATTGACGTTGAAAACAAAGAAACGCACGGAAGATTGGGTTACCTGTTGTAATCCAAACTTTTATTGCTTTCAAAGCTCTACATTCGATAAAAAAATTGATTAAAAAAAAAGTCAGCGACTAAAATTCACTTATTGCCAAATTCCGGACTTCCCTTCAAACAGTACAATTTTTTACAAATTCCCATTTTTGTTCACGTCCTTCACGGTCGACTACTACGTCTCGTCCTTGAGTCCACTACCACAGTATCATTATACTATGTATGATAATAATAACAATCAATTTTATTGAAAATTACGCGGGCATTCGAGGTAATGAGAAGGCCGATAGACTAGCTAAAAGAAGAGCGGTGGAGCCCAATCGCCGCTGAGACGGCTCTGGCAGGCTGTGAGCTAGATAAACGAATCCAGACTTGGATCAGAGAGGAGCAGCATAGAAATTGGAAGAGGTGCTGAGAATGCAGATACACCAAAGCGTTTATCGCAGAGTCTGTCCCGACAAGGTGGGTGGGTGAGATGATAAATCTCCCCAAGAAGGATATTAAAAGGAAGTAGAGTGGTTGACTGGTCATTGTTACCTGTCATACTTTAGGAATAGGATAGGTCTAGGCACTGAGAATATCTGCAGACTCCGGTGAGGGGGAAGAAGCTCCTATGCACCTCTTGTGTCAGTGTCCCAGATTGATGGGTGGTAGGCGCAGGGTGTATGAGGAGTGACTGCTCGATCCTGAGGACGTCTGCTCTATGCAGCTTGGCAGATTTCTCAGAATGGTAGACTATACAATAGAGAAGTTGATAGGGGATGAATGATGTGGCAACCGGGCGCAATGGGCCAGTAGGCCTAGGTGCATCACCAGCATGTCCCCCGAAAGGGGCCGCAGGTGCGTTTCCGTTCTGACATCGTCTATTGATTATCGACTACATTATTAATGGATATGATTTCAATTTTGCAATACAAGTGATTCAGGAAATCAGCCTTTAATACGATATCCCGGTTAAACTTTTAAAGCTATTTATTTACGTAAACCAGATAAATTAATAAATGGTAAATTTTAAAGAGTGTAAAGTACTAATGATAAAATTAGAATTGGAATTAGACTTAGCTTAATTTATTATAGAATTATACAGAATTAAATTTATACATCGAAAGAAGAAAAACATAGTTATTACTGTTTCGCCACAGTAATATCTGCTAGACTACGAAAAGTGAAACCTATTTAGCAAAATCAGTAAAATTAACATTTTTTAAAGTAGATCTTACTCTACAGAATAGTACATTCGGCATTTCTATAAAGCAGACTTTACTGAAAAATCGGAAAGTTATATGTGAACTTGCAATTCCACAGTTAAATATGTGTCAAAAGTAGAAGTTAGTCGTTTGGTTTTCGGTGTAACACTGAATAAATAGAACAAATCTGAATTTAATAAAAAAATAAATCACATTTTCCCTAAGTTGAATTAGTGGAAATACCACTAATCTTTTTAGTAATCAGATTTTCCACTAATAAATTAGTAAAACCCACTATCAGTTCAATTTTACTAATCGAAATAGTAAAAAAGTGTTCTACTATTTAATTAGTAAAAAAACACTTTTAAATTAGTGGAAAATAAACTATTGTTAAATAAAATAACTATTTTGGTCTTTTCACTAAATGAAATAGTGAATTCCCCAATTAAAAAAAAATTTAATTTCACTAATTTATTAGTAGTTTTCACTATTTTTAATGGTGCATATATTTACTATTTCAATTCGTACATTTTATTCGCTATTTCAAATAGTAGATTTCCACTAATTCGTAGTGGAGCAATTTTCACTTTTAATATTAGTGCATAGTCACCATGAATTAGTGGTTTTTCACTAATTCAACTATAGAGAGTTGGTTCACCTCTAAAATAAACGAAATCCCTACTGAGAAACGCAAGAGAAGCTCGCGGTTCATTCTCCCCTCTGAAATCGAGGGATCGACGCAGCGCTCGCTCCCGCGGATCGGCGACTCGTTGAGCGTAGCTTCCGCGTTGGCGTACACTGCACCCACGCGCGTTATTACATAGCTACCGCTCGCTCGCGCGGGCACCGAGGTAAAACACACGTGGGCCGGTGAGGATGGATAGGTATGCGCCGGTGTAATTATGGTGGCTCGCGATCCCGGCAGCGTGTGTATATAGCGTGTACGCATCGCGCGCGTCGCTGCTACCAGGCTTCCGCGCTCGCGATACGCGGAAAAATATAAAGCGAGCACCGGCGCGTAATTGGATTTATCAAGCGCGAAAGGCCGCCGCGGCGAGAGACTCAATTATGTCACTGGCCGCCGTTTTCGCGGGCACCCTGACGGCCGCTGGGAGCTGCGCATTCCTTTTTTTATCATCGCACGTTATTTTCTTCTTTTCTTTTACCCGTGTAAAAAAATTTCACGTGTATTGTATTCGGTAGAGTTTTCGCTGAAGCTGTTAAAAGCTCGCTACCTAAACTTTGGTCCCAATGCTTAAGTTAATTCATTTTATAAATAGTTATTAAGTTGCATGAAATTTTATGTGGCCGTTGGTTGTACACGAATGTAGAATGTTAAAATTTACGGCGGGAATTTGTAGTTTCACGTGTCTTTTAGTTAGAGTATTACAGACGAAGCCTTTCTACGCAACTTAATGTCGTCGGAGGTGAGAACTTTAGAATTCCATTTTCGGAAATCGTTTGTCATAGCTGTACAAATTAACAAAGGTATTAAGAGAAGAAAAAACGTAATAACAGACCCACCTTAACATTCGTTTGAAGTCTTAACATTCGATGTCCCTCGTTGCAGCTGAAAGACCAACCGTTCCACACCCATAACCGTAAACCTCGCTCTGTGAGTTCCGACCGGCTGGCCACTCTTTTCCCTCGCCAGTCCAGTGAACGACTTAATTCTCTCTCGAAAAAAATAAAAATGTTCCCTCCCGAACCGAGAGCGAGACGCGCTTAATTTCCATCCGATTCTTGCGCGACGAACTCGCATTTGTCGGTCGTTGCGTCGCAGCGTGTATTTTAATTAGCCGCGTGCCTTTCATTCCCGTTCGCCCGACACCCGCGACTACTTCGAAATTCAAGTCGGCGCCTCGAAGACCCAGCCCTCGGAATGCCTATCCGGACGTTATTTTCAGGACTGCGTGGAGGCAACGGGGGGATCGGTAATGAATCTAGTTAGGTGTGTGGTTAACAGGTGAGCCTTTTAAAACACCACGGGGGTTGCCCGGAGGCAGGGGGCAAACAATGAGACACGCAACAATGGGGCTGGCAGGGAGGAAGTACTGCGCGGGCAAAATTTATACGCTAACACGAGCGTCGAGATCGGCGCGCTTGTTATTCCTTTCGCGGCGAGACCGCCGGTTTTGCCACTGTGCGTATCCTTTTTGAGGCGTTCCATCGCCGCTTCTTTTTTTTAGCTCGCTACGTTGCGCGAGAATTTCATAACAGACGGGGTATTGTCGTTTAGGCATTGTGAGCACCGGCTATGCGGATGCACTGAGGAAATGCCTTGAGGTTTCGTTTGTACTTTCGTTTGGTTATTAACAATTTCCGCGATGAATGATTCACTGGTGAGCTCAAATCCTTTTTTTTCACGGTATTACACGAGTTTTAATTGATAAAATAGAATCGTTTTTTCCATGTCTGCAAATGATCAAGTTGGAAATTATATCTCAAAGGGTCTATCCTACGTACTAATAAAGTGCATAAAATTGATGAGAAAAGTGATGTTCTATAGCGAAAAACTAATATTTTCATTCCCAGCGTTTAAAAAAAAAAATTGACATCTTTTATTTTGCATAGCGTTAGTGCCCAATGAATAGGTATAACTGTAATAAAAATCGTAAATTTTTGCATGGGAAATGCATTGCATTTGCATGCCTACTGCAACGTCCCGACTACTCTCAATTCTTATCTCATCTTCGATTTTCTTGTTAAATAATAACAGCCTGACCACGCCGCGTGTAATATTACACGAGTAGGCGCAGATTCAAAAAATCTTCCCCTGTAATAGTCGAAAATTTGCATGCGAATAGAGAGCGTGCAGGTTTGCGCGAAAAACAGTTAGTTCAAAATCCAGCTCTCGCGTCCCAGGAACTCACTAAAAAGAAAACCGCCTCCGCGAACACAAAACACGCAGCGGCCGCGGATGCGCGCACAACGCGAGGCATTCGCTCTTTCCTCTCTTCGGGATGCCCCGGAGCCGGGCGACTTAGTTTGTATGTTTTTCCTCTGCCGGCAATCTTCCCCCGCCGGATCCTTTAAACTACATACGGCCGCTCGGCTCGTTGCATCCCGGCACCGTGCAATTTCGCTCCCTCGGGACCGCGAACACACGTGCAATTGTCGTTTCGTTCTACACATTATGCGCGCCCGCACGCCTGGTAATGAAGCTTTCACCGGGGCATGACTCACGGAGACAGGTCCGTCGCTTCTTCTCATATACTTAAAGTGCTCGGCGAAAATACGCGCGCTGACCCACTCGACGGCGCGCACAAAGGGGGGAAATTCCGCCCCCGCCGATAAGAGGTCGAACGAGCCCGGCGGAAGTCGAGGCCTCGTGTAACATTCGAGCGTTAAGTGCGAAAAAGTGTTTCGTTTCCCTCGGCCATTGTGCTCGGCTTTTCCCGTTTGCGGAGGTTCCGCGATGCTCGGAATAATTAGCGAACGAGGGTATCGATTATCGCCTCAAGTCGCGAGGTGTAACACCGTCCTTGGCCGTCCGCTCAATTATTGCGACGTCCAATTAGCAGCTGCGAGTTGGTTTTGACCCGACACCTGATTTAATGTGCGACGCTCGATCCTGAAACGTAAGGAAGACGCGGTCGGTTCCACGGCTTCCACAAGAGCGACGCGAGAAGCTCAATTAGCTTTGGGGATGCGTCCCCCCCCCCCTCCCCCCGTGATTCTTATCCTCGTTGTCACTGAATCAGTTAAGCAAGGTCGCTGTCGGCCCATTAGGCGCACGCACGGCCGCGTGAGAATGGGCCTCCCCGTGCGCGCGGATAAGCGTCGTTACGAGTAATTAAGCGCTGCGCGCGCGTGGAGTCGATGTACCAGGCGAATGCGCCGCGCCGGGCTTATTACGAGATCGGCCCGATGCGCGCGAGCTTCTTCCTCCTTCCTCTTTATCCTTCTTGCGCCCGCGGCTAAAGGCATGCTTCCATTTTTTTCATCCTCGGCCTTCTTATATACCGCGGAGCGTGCGTCCGCGGCCGGGATTTTTACGCGGCCGAGGTATGCGGAACGAGCGGGCCTTTTTGCACGCGGAAGGACGACTTCGAGGGTGTTAAGATTATTCGCGACTTTTCTACGTTGTTTCTCGTTTTCATTCTTTTTTCTTTTTCGTTTCTTCTTTTTCCGAAAGAGAGAGAGAGAGAGAGAGAGAGAGAGAAATTCATTGTAGTTTCGCGCGGAAATTCCTTTGGGTTAGAATTCAGCTGTAATTCCAGGCGTTTAGGCGTGGAATGTTGAGCCTCGCTGCCGGAGTAGCTTCAGCTCGCGTGTAACTATTACGCAAAACATGCGTAAGGTGCGTTTTCCATTTTCTTTCGGTGAATTTATTCGCTGCGGTAAATTTAGCAGCCTTGCGGCGGCTCGAAATTCCCGCGCAACGTTAATTGATTGCGCAAACTTGAACGGAATTGATTTTGCAATTACTTTTATGGGCGATAATCGCCGCCGGAAGTTCCGTGTTATACTACTCTCTGCAACAAAGTCGCGCGCGTCCCTTTGAATTATTTAATGAGGCGTTATTCAGTTGTGCAAAAAAGGAAAAAAAAAAACAGAATTCATCGCCAAGGCCGCCTAGTGTAAAAATTTTACCTGCAATATATATTCACGCGGTGACTCACCGCTTAAATAAGCAAAATAAATACTTTCATCGAACCTGTTTGAAAGCTGCATCCATGATTAATCCAGTGCGAAATTAACAACGAACGAGCCGAACGGAAACATGCGATAAAACTCCTCTACCTCCGCCGTAACTAAATTTCAACGAGAGACAAGCAGCAGCCGGCATACTCGAAAATCCTACGGCCGTGTAACTTTGTACGAACGGGATGAGCCTCGCGCGGCATTCGGAAAAAAGCGGCGTACCGGTAGTCGCGCTAATACGGCGCGACGATCGGGCGCCATCCGAGGAATTCGCTATTCGCTCGGCCTCGAAAAATCGAACGCAGAATGAAAACGCGACGAAATTCCGTCGAGAGGGACAGTCCGTAGCCACGCGGGGATCCCTCCGTTCAACCCCACGGTGACCAACCTTTCGCCTCTTCTTATTTGTCGGGCCACGCGCGCTTGCCCCCGCGGCCCTTTTTTTACTCCCGCGCTCGAGCATTGTTTGCAGATCGTGGGAAGCGAACCGGAGATTAGCCGCTGTGCCACGATCCTCTTCCTGCGCGCCTTTAGACTCCCAACGGTTCATCCTAATTTAAAGGTGGAATTTTATGAAAAAAGACATTACTCTTTTTTTAAACATGTATTTTATTTTATACTTTATGGAGGGTTTTTTTCTTAAATCGTTAATTAGTTATACAGTGAGTGTTTTAATAAGTGATAATTTGAAAGTGTACGTATGATGTAATACAGGATAATTACTTTAATGGTCTCTAAAAATGAAGGATAATATCATAAATAAATTCACTTATTTATTTATTTACCAATTGATACATATGTATGATTACGAGAATTGGCTAATAATACTAAACACTAGATCTTAATCTAATAAAAAAGTGGAAGAATAAAAGAGAGGGAGAAAAGAGGAACTCTAGAAAAAGGAAAGAAATAAATTTTAAACTTGTAAAGAATTTGATATATTTTCCTTTATAGTGTGTCATTAACCTAATTATTTTATGAATTTTAAACTCTTAATTCAATGACCCAAAGTGTTTAAAGTTAAACAAAAGCTTATAATATATTTGTTACTTTTAAATTTAAATAATTTAATGAAGTGCATCATGGTAAAGTTAATAAATCTCTGCAATAAGAAATGCCATCATTTGTTCTTCTATATCATAAATGTCAGAGATTCGCAGGCACCGTCCATTCACAAAAAAGACTCTCATTCCCGATTAAAAAAATGGAAAAAAAGCTCCCGACAAAGCCACAATAACTGCATCGCGGATAAAGCCGGAGTACGGTCGCCGCAAATACAAGTAAAAGAAGCGGCCGCCGACGATAAAAAGAAAGAGGGATCGGGGTGCGCTGCAGGACTTTATCAGCCGGTGATCCGGCCGATAACGAGTGACCGGCGCAAAAAGGACCCGGCCGGGAGCGTGACGCGCCTCCCGCCGGATGGAAATGCGCGAAAAGGGGATACGATCGATTGGGTCGCGCGAGCGTGACGCTCGCCGGGACGATTAGCGATCCGTCGGGAGGGACGCCACGTGTCGGCACGCGCGAACCCCGCAAAAAGAATTGCGCCGGTCATAAAGCGACGGGCTCCGCGCGGCGCCCGCGCGCCAGATCTAATCGCTCCCGACGCTTTTAAAGAGCAGTCATTTCTCGCGTTTGACCGGCGCGCGCTTTTGTGCGCTGATTTTCCCCGCTAAGCCTATTATTTTCCTCTGCCGGCTTTTGCTTTTTTATTTTTTCATCCTTGCTAATTCATCGCATCGTGTCTATAAGTGACATTCAATTATGCGGCAGCTCAATGGGGCATGCTTTTTTATTCCCTTTTTTCCGTAAGCTGCGACTGATAATTTTGAAACTTAATTCTGAATAATGTTATGATATTACTGTGCGGTTTTGAGAGATATATGGAGTATCGTTTTAGTTATTAATTTATTTATCGAATTTTCATTATGCAAAATCTCTTCAGATTCTATTGTTTAAGGTTAATTTAAAGTTTTTTAAATTTGGCATGTAATATAATTTGAATGAAAATGAAACATTCGCATTCGTATATCTTGCCCAATATAAAAGACAGGCAACCAATCACGTGCTCGTATCTTGGTGGCCGATGCGAATCACGTATTAAAAGCTTCGCTAAAAAAAAACTCATTTTTTAAAAAGAGAATGTAAAAATTCATATTTTATGGTATGGAGAAGATGCCAGTTGTGAATGACTTGTAAAAACGTAATTTTCCGAGAAGTAACTAAAGTAAAAAAGTAGTTTTATTATGCTCTTTCTATGTAATCAAAAGCAATTTAAAACAGTCTAGTAAATTTATATATTGCATATTTACTTACTTTTTAGCTTTAATTTTTTCCTTGGCTGTGGCGACCCCCCGGTTTACCCTAGTAATTTTTATGTAGATGACAGTTACAATAAAATATAGACAATTTTATTAAAACTTTTTCTCTGTCTATGTATTCTGAATTGCATAAAATAGTGTGTGTCAGAGTGTATACCGGGGAATTCCGTTAAACAGTATGATGAAAAAAATTATTAATTTACAGATGGTGGTGTTTTGGTCGGGGTCGATGGCCCAGGACACGGAGGAGGCGTCTGAACCGCTTAAACTGAGGCTGGGCGACGAGTGCAACCGCGACAGGGAGTGCGAGTCGAACATCGTGCGAAGTCGATGTTACCTGGGCTTCTGCGCCTGTCAGCCCTTCTTCGCTCGCCTCAACGAGACCTATTGTCTCGAATGTGAGTCCCGCCTTTCTTCGTCTCTTCCTTATCTACTGTCTACGCCTTTTTTACTCCGCACTTGAAATCTTTTTTTTCTTTTTCTTTTAATTTTACGACTGTCTGAGAATCCTCCGTTAGGGGACGAGGAAAATTGGTTGCCTCTTAATGTACAAGTCGAATTGAATGGAGCTCTATATACTTTTACGCCTCTTCGTTCGAAATATCGCTTATTCCGTCGAGCGAATTGCCAGCAATTTTGAGAGACGGCAATTTGAATCGCCCGAGATAATTAAACGCGATCCGAGGGAGATCTGTATAAATAGCCTCACGCCCAGTGACATCAGCCACGAGTTCCCGCAATTTAAACTGCAAAAAGCTGCGCGAAGTCCGCTAGATTAAAGTCCTCGTCGTGGCGAATAAAAAAAAAAGGAAGAAATGCCGGCGCGAAGGCGTCACGCGATGGGCGGCCTGTAATTGAGTTCCGATCGAGGACTTTCAATTAAAGCGATTATCGAGTCAGCCGTGGGATGGGGGACAAAAAAAAGGAAGGAGAGCGTCATTCTCCCTTGGGAATGGGCCCCCTCGTGCGCGACGAGCGTCTGACGCAGCCTTCCTCCTGATTGCAGCGACAATGCTGGGAGAGAACTGTCTGGTGGACGAGCAGTGCTCGCTCCGGGTGGCCAACAGCACCTGCCACGAGGGCCGCTGCCAGTGCCACGACGGATTCCTGCAGTACCGCCGGCACACGTGCCTCGCCCGTAAGTACTTCATTCAACCCTTATCGGGTCTCTTTTTTCCATTAGGCGCTTCGGCTCGAAGCTTGATTAGGCAAATGCGAGGGCCGGGAGCTTTCGCGGCTACGAGTAATGTGCATGTAGCGAGGGGAAAAAGGCGAGTTTACGATGGTGGACGCGCCGTCGTCGTAGACAAGACAAATGCGAGGGGAAAAGCGAAGGCAGGCGGGAACGACCGCGAGAGCGTCGCTTGCGGTGAGTTTGTAGACTTCGCGATCGGTATCGATGCTCATGTAGCCTGATTAATGGTCGTGCCGCGCGGAAATCTCGGAGTTGTTTTACTGTTGTCCACTGACTTTGATGTATTGAATTTATTGGCTTGCTCAAGTAGAACTTACTCCGGACGACTGAAATCGTGATATACCTACTGTTATATGCTAAGAAACAGTCGAATTTTAATGATTTATCGTTTTAACAGGCATGCAATTTGCAAGTACGATTTTAAAATTTAATTTTAAATTTTAAACGTTGACCGTTTGTCATGACTATGAATAATTTACGATCTGTTGATTGATTTAACACGTGACAAATACCTATAGGTATGTCGCCACGAGTGGACCTAATCGTCAATGTGAATATAACTTTTTCTAATGTAACGAACAATTTGAGTTTTTAATACACACATTTGTGATAAGCGAAAAAAAAGAAACATTACGAATTAATTTGGAGCCATACGCCTGTAATGTAATCGCTAATTTTATCAAGATAAATCGTGCTTACATGCTGCTTTATTAAAAAGTAAAAGTAGTAAGTTAAAATAAATATTTGTACAATTTTCTTCTGCGACTCATAACAAGCTGAAACATCTGAAATATCTGAGAACAATTCCAATCAATTTTTTTACGCGCTCCCTCTGTAAAGAAGCGATAGAAAACTCGATTTGCGCATACAGCGCATACCTCGACATCCCTCTCCATCGTACAGCCGGCTGCCGCGAAATTCCTCTCAATAAATAACGTTTGCATTTCCAATTTTAAATGAGCGGCACGCGCAAAAAGCGCCCGACCAAAAAGGCCAGCAGCAGCCTTCTCGATATTTCAAGCTCGACACCGCAGCATTCTTATCTCGGATTCCGCGCGTGTGCTCGTGAAACTTAAAAAGAAAATAAAAAAAAAATGGCGGAGAAAAGGGACTAAAGAGCGAGTGTGTGGTACAGCGGCGAAATTGGGCGCTGTGTGCTACAGCCACGCTCACTGCCAGCTGTGGGACAGCGACACGCACTGCGACTTCGTGATCCCGGAGCTGTTCGGCCGGTGTCAATGCACGGCGCCGATGCGCCAGGATGGCGAGGTGTGTCGGCCCGATCGGCTGGTGAAGCCGCCGCCAGCCGCCGAGCCCCGTCACCTTGCAACCGGAGCTGCAGCGCAGTCCGGCGGATAATGAGATCGAAACCGTCGCTGGTAACGCCAATGATACTTACCGCAGCGTTGACGTCCGTACTCACGTCTTTGATAATGACGATGCTGGTATGCAACTTTCAATTTTATTTTTTTACTACTTTTCTTTATTTAATACATTTTTACAGTTGCGTGATTTTTCCGTGCAAGCTTTGTTCATTTTTTCTGAAATCTTTTTTAATCAATGAAATTTACATCAAATAAGTGAATATACACTGAGAAAAAAGATTCCTTACTGTTAAGAATAATTCTTAACTGTTAAGAAATGGGACTTTAATTTTTTGTAATTGCATATTTCTTAATAATTAAGAAATAAGCAGTTGAAGTAGGTTAAAGCGAAGTCATGAACGATACGTAAAATAAACAAATGAAATCTAGTTTCCTAATAGTTAAGAAATATGCATTAAGATTTAATACTATGTATTAACTATAACTGAATTGATTACTTTATAATAGAATGATACTTAATAAGGAATCTTTTTTCTCAGTGTACGCTTTATAATTATGAGAACTTTTACATATTCATTTATGCAATGTGAATTTCACTTATTCATTTTATGGATATTCACATTATAATAGGGTCCTTACATTTTAGTTCTTCAATATAAACAATGAGGGCTTTCAAGAAATGAAAATGGAGCTTTTAAAAAAAGCTCACGTTCCAAGATTGTTTGAATTTACCATAAGATAGGTCGCAGAAAATAGCTGCTTTTCAAAAGGAAAATGAATGCAATGGAAGAACTTTTTTGACACAGTGTGCATAAAATCGCTTGTATGCATTTTACGTACCGCCTTATTCTTTATTAATGCTATTTCTCAGACACTGTATCCAAAATATTCTTCGGCACATGTGCGTAAATTAATTCTCGATTGTGCGTGATTGTCACCCTCATTTTTATTGAATTAACTTTTACGCACTTGTATTTTGAAACATAGTATTTTATTTCATAAAACAGCCAAAATGAAGCTCAACAACTATTCACTTCGACAGTAATTGTTAATATTTCTATGGATCAACTTATTTAAATTTATTTGGAAATAAATAAATTAATTTAAATTTACTGAAAATTACCAAATTGGTCTCATAGAATAGGAAAAAATTAAATGTGTATGCTTGCTAACAACTAATTTTTAAATAAACATAAGTGTATTTAACGAAATACGAAACACGAAAGGGAGTATAAAGTTGAGCACAGTTTGATCGTGTTTTCTCGTTTGAAACATCAGGCGCTCAGCTGTCCTGGCTGCGAAACGCGACGATGCTTTTGTCGACCGTAGCGCCGACGCAGTTGATGCCAACGAATCTCGTGACAAGGCCGTCCTTGCGCGCGGAACTGCAGCCCAACGAGCTTCCGGAGGATGATGCCATCGTTGTTGAGGCGGAGAACATCGAACTCGCACAGACTAGCACGACTTCCACCACTGGTACGTATATAATACACGACGTGAAAGGTCAAGTGGCGCGCAATCTGCTGCTCATCTATGCAACGTGTACGAGAACTTCAAGACGTCGCTCAATATACCCTGATTTGCCTAACATAATGAGCTTGTGCATAATTTAAAAGAAAACTTACACAGTGCAAAACGTCAAATGACAAATAAATAATTCATTTTTAAGTGCATATTATTTCCATTTCAATTTATTTATTCTTTGTTTTGTATACACGGAGAGAAAAGTTTACTAAAAATTATTATGCATTTTACTAATGGAGGGACAGACTCGATTAATACAAAATTTTACCAAAAAGTATCGTAAAATTTACAGTAAATTTTGCTACAAGTCTAGCACATTTTACCATACATTCTAGGCAAATTTTTTATTTGTCGAGTCTGTCCCTGCACTACTAAATAGTATAGTAATTTTTACTAGACTTTTCTCTCCGTGTAATTGTTTGAAGATAGTGAATAGCAGATTATTGAGGTTGATTAATACGCTTTTATTACAAATTTTTAATCTCTTTAAAGTTGTGGGTATTTTAATTGCGCTTCTCTTCAAACTTTAACGAAAAATTTATATCTAAATTGAAATTTATTGTTTAAATTAAGACTGAAAGACGCTCGTAATTAAAATAGACGAAGAACTTTGGAAAGATAAGTAGCGCGCTCCGTAAACTTCGTTCGAACAATTCGAATAATTTAAAGCTTTATTCAAACTCTTATTATACATTTGCATGTGCTTTATGAAAAACTTATAAATCCCTCGGGTAAAAAAAGTGACTCTCAGCTTACCGCATCTCAGTTTGAATTCGAATTTTATTAGCAAAAAGTTTATTACTAATAATTATCTAATTTTATTTAAAAAAAAACTACTTCTTAGATAACAATTTTTTATTTCGTTAGTCTTTTTTTAGAGTTTTACGAAGTTTTGTGGCAGTTTAAAAGAGCCATTAATTTTGGAGAAAGTTAAGATTTTTGTTTTAAATTGACTATATCTATGGAACGGTTGGGTCTTTTATATTCTGCAGACGTTTCATTTAAAATTATACTGGCAGCGGTTTTTTCAATATATTACAAAAGTCCAACGTTTTTAAAAATGAAAGAACTCGCATTTCAGCGGTGACGGCGATAAAGACGGATCGCCACGAGAGCGAGACGAGCCTGTTCTCGCCGATCTCACTGGGGCTGCCCTGTGACTGGGACCTTGAGTGTCAGCTGGCGGACCCGAACTCGCGTTGCATCGACGGGGTGTGCCAGTGCGCGGTGAACGGCACGTCGCCGAGGTCCTGCGGCGCCCGCAACACAGGCTGCCACCCGGGTACCTTCCAGTGCCGCAGCAGCGGCGTCTGCCTCAGCTGGTTCTTTGTCTGCGACGGTCGGCAGGACTGCGCCGACGGCTCCGACGAGGAGTGCACCCTCGGACGAAGCCTGCACCGCTGTCCTAGCCAGGCTTTCCGCTGCAAGAGCAGTCCCAACTGCGTCACCAGGGCCGCCCTCTGCGACGGGCACAACGACTGTCCCAACGGCGAGGATGAGGCCGGATGCACCGATAGAAGGAGTACGTCTACGTTAACCCTTTCAGATCCATTTTACATTCCAATGTACAAGGCTATTTTTAATTTAAATTTAATTTCGCAAAACAAATTCATGATAATAGCTAAAAATAAGCACGTCCGTCAGATTACCTGAAGAATTTTTCATCTCGTAGTGGGATTTTACATTATTCTAGACTCAATAGAACATGAGAGAATTAGTATTAAAGAAAGAGAATTATGCAGAAAAAAAGTCTGGGATCACGAAGAAAGATTGTTAGTAAAATTTACTTAAAGCACTTTATTGGAATGGGAGGCAGGTTAATAATAATTAAATAACAAATATTCTTCATATACTATTTCATTTTATTAAACACGCGGAAGAAATGTCTGTCCATGAAAGATTGCTTTCTAGAGATAGAGCCATACGCTGCGCTTTTTCATATTGGTCACCATAAACTACATTTCCTCGAACCTTTATTTATGATAGGGTCCCAAGCGCTCTCGTATTCGAGACTCAAAACAATAACAGAAAAACTAAGCTTTATCTTTTCTATATGAATGCGTGAGTTGTTCTTTATCTGAATGATTTTTGCATCCAGTATTATTAAACAAAAATAAGTGTTGGTAATATAACACACTTGCATATTAAAGCCAAATTTACTTGACGCTTCAACTTATATGTGCTTTGCTTAATGAAAGAAGTAAA
Organism: Sycophila sp. Sp_5; assembly: GCA_018906775.1. Classification (NCBI taxonomy): domain Eukaryota; kingdom Metazoa; phylum Arthropoda; class Insecta; order Hymenoptera; family Eurytomidae; genus Sycophila; species Sycophila sp. Sp_5. Next base: position 737,622 of record JACCID010000033.1, read on the forward strand.
TATTGCTTAAAAAATTCAATATAATTTAGTTACTGCATGAGTAAATTTTATATGACTCCGTTTACTAAACTTTTTAAGTAAAGTTTATTTATTATTTCAGTAAATTTTAATCGTTATTTAATGATTTTTCGTGCGATAGAAAGGGTTAATCTCGGAATTTGTTGGAATTGTATGGATTGCACAGGAGATCTTTTGTGGCATTTTTTTATGTGCTTTGTACGTACAATTTCTAGATAAAAATGAAAAGTAGACGTGATCCGTTTTCAACGGATTAATTGACCAGATGTGACCGTGGTAATTGCACAATGTGGTAACTGGAGTACACCCAGGCATAACTGCCTAGTAGGGTTCTATTACAAACTTAACTTGTTTTAACGAATCATTTGCCACTGAAATCTGAAGCCCAAGGGAAATTTATAGTCGAGCGCAATTTTTTTTACTGTAGATATCTCACGCTGCCTTTACCAAGAATAATCCACATATCGCGATGGACATTTTAATAAAATTTGATGAGAAATACATTTGCGTCATATGTATATCTATAGGTCAAATCGCAATGAACTTATTATCTATTATTTACAAAAAAGAAAAGTTCTAGTAAAAATACTATATACTCTTTTTGTAACGTACAGACAGATTTGATAAATAAATTTATTAGAATGTATTTGCTGAACTTATAAATCTAGTAAACTTTAATTTTTCGAGTTTGTCCCTGCATTACAAAAGAATATAGTAATTTTGACTAAGACTTTTTTTTATCTAAATTCTTTTTTCAGAATGTCCGGAAGGCGCATTCCGGTGCAACAACGGTCAGTGTCTGCCGGCTTACGAATTCTGCAACGCGGTGGTCTCGTGCCGGGATGGTAGCGACGAGCCACGCTCGGCTTGCCGCACACGGAATCGCAGTCGCCTGTCCAGCCGCCACTGCCCGTTCAGGTGCGCGAACGGACGCTGCCGCTCCGACGCCATCGCCTGCAGCGGCAAGGACGGATGCGGCGACAACTCCGACGAGACCCATTGCTCCGTCTGTAGTAAGTTTTCTCACAATTCATTTTTTACAGTATATTATTTATATATTTCATTTAATTTATTGACACCTGAAAATTTGACTAAATCCTGCTAAAGGTACATGCAAGTTCCTTAACGTATGCTGACATATGTATATAAAACATCTTAAAACTAAACTTCAAAATCAAGATAATAAAATTAGTTTTTACTAAATTATATTGTTATATAAGTCATATATTTATAAATCTTTTATCTGAAGCAATGAAAGTTTAATTTTATTTTTAATACTTGTTATGCTTAAATTTATACTTTAAGTCATTTAGTAAGGAATTAAATGTCTTAGTTTATTGTAATAGAACTATAGCTTTTATCACTTATCAATTTTTTCTGTTTTACAAAATGATGTTTTTACCTCTAGCCTTTGAGTTTCTATTCAAATATAAATCCTTTAATTTTGCATAATGGTATATTATTGACTCTATAGTGTTAATGATTGATTTATATATTAAACGGTGTATTACGCTCTGGAAAGTGTTTTATGTTCATGATTTTTAATATTTTAGTTCTAATATTTCATATCAGATTTCAATCCGTTGTACACAAATAAACACTTTTTTATTACAATATAAATGTTGAACAATGAACTGTACTTGCAATTTAAGAAAAAGCGAACATATTTGATCGCGATGCAATTTGAGGAAAAAATATTGAAGGTATGCCGCGAATATTGCCGTGATTAAACAGGCGACTGATGCAATTAAATTTATTTTCAGGATGTCCGACGGTACTGTAAACGGCGACGAGGCTAGTAGTCGTTAGGAAAATTCTCGACGTACTGCCACTCCGATGACCAAAGATCGAACAATCCGGACGGAGCCTTGTATCCCTTGATCATCGCGTCCGCCAAGACAGACGCCCCTGCAACGACGATACCGACTTGTGCCAAAAAAATGAAGAAAATCAAGAAAAATCACACATACTGAGGATCACCTACAAATTCATGTACTGCACATGAAGCACCCATCCAATTTTGTATCAAACAGCCGCATGATCATTTTGAACTGACGCGATGAAAATTGCCGTCCTATCTTATATAGCATAGATTCTTAAGGGTCTTTAGGTTTTATTCATAATACAAATGGTCGCGTGTCTTATCCGAGCCAGTATGTAGACGACGACAACTCCACTGTTGTAATTGGCAGTATAAGAAAAGGCAACGACCGATCGACTGTGTACTTAATCCATAAGATTTATCATTTATCAAAATAATGTAGAATAGCTTAAACATAAAAAAGTGCCCCTACGTGCGTTGCACATCTCTTGTAGCGTTAGTATCTGGACTCATCCCATTCACTAATTTCTCCTGCACTTTATATATAAATCAGCGCGAAAGTGTCGATTTAGCGCTCACAATTCTGCAGCTCCGCAGACACGTACATAATTTGTAGCGCAGCTATTTATGCGCGCGACGTACTACGAGCGACGCGGCACGAAAGTATTTTTTAATAAAATAAAAAGTAATTTTAAAAAATTAAAAAAAGCAGAGTTGTAAGTTTTTATGTTTCTCTTGTGCCTTCGGCGATGTCTATTCCCCACTCCCGAGGGCACCGGGCGACCGTCCAACGGGGACAAGAATAGAGTGGTAAGCGCGAGGGGCACGCTGCCAAAGTTGCCTTGTCGATATGACCCACCCTACTATATGTATATACTGTTTTTTTCTCATTCTCTCTCTCTCTCTCTCTCTCTCAGTGCCCAAGCGACGTGAACTTGAACCGCGGACCGATCGATGTTGCAGTCTCCTGACGATCTCTTCCTTTTTTCCGGACTTCAGTGCGCTAAGCACGGATTTTGCGACGAGACGTGGGATTACGAGTGCCCAGCGTCTCGCTGTCGCCGCCAGAGATTCTGCCGAACTGGATTTTCTGGTATTATAAAAGGAGAATCATTTCTAGGGAAGTCTATAGCAATACATTTTCTATTATAACTGTGATTTACTCTATTTTTTTAATTTTAATGTAAAAGTATTTAAAGTATAATCACGTGTCGAGTATACTGTTATGAGTATACATAACGGAGGTAATGAATCTGCTACACTTCTATGAGAGTATTTGTTAGTTTATTGTTTAAATAATGAAGTACGCCTGCAGTTATATAACAATTTGTCATTTAACGTAGACAATGAAGTTTTTTAATTATAAAATTGCCCAATTGACCAATTCTTCATTGTCAGCATTTAAACAGTTATTTAAAATTTCTGCGTCAGTCAAATCATAAATAAATTATAAATTAAAATTGTATTATTATTCAAACTTTTTAATTAAAAAATTCATTGCGTTTTTTCACCACTTTGCCTATTTGTCGAGTAAATGAAATTGCTCAAATGGAATTTAATTTACATTAGCTGAGTAATCACGATTTACAATGACGCTTCAGTTGCAAAAGATGTTTTTCATTTAAAGAGAATTTAAGTCTAATTAATATGCTGAAACTAAAAAATATGATTTTCCTTCTAATTATAACTATCGTTAAAGCGTTAAGACTTTTTGTGCTGATCATTTTTAAAATATACACAAGTATATCCTATTATATAAACAGTACTAATCGGCATGAATCTAATAATAATTTAATTTTTTATTAATAAATTTCGTCACTTATTTCAGTCCACTTTTATTATTATCTCTCGATTCCGCAGTAACGCGGTACGATTGTCTATTTTAGAAGTCGACCTTCGGATTTTCGCAGTGCGTTTTTCCATGCTCCGCATACTGCATCTTAAATCTTTCTTTAAATGAACAGAACTACTTAGTAAGGCAAACATGGAGCCGTTTTCTTTCCCATTTTTTAAATCCGCCTAGACGGTAAGTGCACCTTTATCTTGAGAATGGAAATGGTCCTGCCATCGATGGGAAATAAAAAGGCGAGGGGGAACAATCGATATAAGTACGCCAAGAGCTCCTATAATACAACGAAAAACACGATATACCTCTTTCGATAATAATAAGGCTAGTCGCGACAACTTCCGACTCAAATTCTCATGAGTCGACTGTTGAGCGACTACAATACAGTGTCAGCATGAATTACTTATTAGGGGCGAGTGTGTTAATATTTGTTTACGGAGAATCGATATCGACTGGGAAATTTGAGTTTATGAGAATTTATAACATCGTTCGAACTGAAAACCATAATAAATAATTTTACTATTTTCACTAGTCTGAAAATAGATTTAAAATTTCCATTCGAATGTAGGACATGGATTTGTAAATTTTGTCCGGAAAAAAAAACAGTGAATATAAGCAAAAGAATTTTTATGAAATCGATAAACTTCATTTTTCTGACGCACGCGGATACCGCTGCATCAAACACTTTTCTATTTAATTGGCGCTAACATAATTTTCCTTAAATTAAGCGAGAATAGGCAGGATACAATGTCCATTAGGAAATGTTTTTAAATAGTACAAATCGCATCGTTCCCAAAATAAAAGCGCTTAATTATGTCTCTTTCAAATGTCGCAAAAATAAAAAAAGCAAATCAACTGACCTACATTCGTTAAAAGCATAGGGCACATACCGCATTAAGCGAAGGACGCGAGTGCACGTGCACCAAATATTCTCATTCACTGCACGAAACAGCCACAATTTGAAGCAAAGTTAAAAAAAAGTGCTGCGCTTCCTGAAAGAAAAAAAAGGTGAAAATAGCTGTAGCACTCGACACCGCCTCCCCCTCCAATCAAGCGGCACTCCGTCAAAGGCCAATCAAAGAGCCAAGACAAAAAAAAGAGCAGAAGCGCAGAAGGCGCCTGTCGACGCTCTGCAAAAAAATTGAAAGAAGAAAAAAATGGGCCGAGCGAATCCCGGCCGCCCTCCGGCGCGCGCACTGCATCTATGCACGTATTCCACACACACGTCGCCGGCCCAGCGTTGCGGGTACATGCGCGACGCTGGCGGCGCGAGATCAGTTTTGCGCATTCGGCGGGTCGCTTCGCTGCGAAGCTTACCTTCGGGCTCTAGGTAGTCTCAGCCCGCACTCCGTGGCGGTCGCGACTCGCGCAAGCTCCGCTGGGCTACCGACGGATCGATAAGCTTCGTATAGCCGGGCGCCGAAAGCCTCCGCCGGGGACGCCAGCCACACGTTGACTACACCGGCGAGTCCGGCCCGTCCCTCCATCGACCTCGTCACTTTTGTCGAACGAGGACGCGAAGGTACCCGCAAGCTCTCTCTACCAAGTAAGCTCCGACAGGCTCAAAAGGGAGTGTTTTTTTTTTATTTTTTATTTATTTTTCTTTGTCGCGGTTGTACATATTTTTTAGTTGGTTATGATAGTACTCGGGGAAACCGAGTACGGTACGTTTTATTAAGGGTAGGTGTAGGATGCTTCTGGAGACGGTGAATGTGGATGACAGGAGGGTAGAGGGAACAGTGCGATGGTGTCAGGTCGCATCGGTGGATGATACGTCGTTGGGACGATTGCGCTCCGGACGCGCGGTTAGCGAATTGGCAAATCCATTAGGAGCAGTCATCGCGTTGGCAGTGCTTGAACTTTGATAGTCGCGGTGCTCCCGACACCCCCGCGGTTATGACCGGAAAAGAGTTTCGACGCGCCGGTAACGCTCGCTCGATATTATACTCCTCCGCACACGGACGACTCTCGTGAACTACTTTCCAATCGACGCGGAATGTCATTATTTTACGCGAACATTAGTTTTATCGGACTGATTATCGTATTGGCACCGCTGGTCGAGGAGAAAATTCCTTTTGGAAACTGGTGCGATTGCAAGGTTGCGCGGTGTGTCGCTTCGTCGACTTCTAAAACACACGTGCCTCTGTTTACCTCGAGCGTAAAGTAACAATTGTGCGAAACAAATGACTCGTTCTTTATTTTGCGAGTATTTTTTTGTTTTGCTTTCGTTTTTTTAGTTATGTATGCATTTTTGAGTTGTAATTAAAAACGATGAGTAATCAAATTAGAGGGTAATTATCGTAGAGACTTCATCGATTAGGTTGTGAATTGTTAATTTAGACAATTTTAATTCTGGTAGTCCAAGAGTAGCTCTCGTTTATACCTTAACAGGAAGTACAGATAATTAAACAGGAATTAAAAAAAATGAATTCATTCATATGAAAAACGATGACTCCTTTGTTGCGACTATTTGAGGATGGGTAAAAACGTCAATTATAAACGTGCTGTTTACATCAAATAAGAAAATCCAACCATTTGTATGAATTTACAATCAAAGCAGCTGTTTAGAAAACTATCTTTGAAAACTTTTTCGTGATTTCGATTTTGTTATTTTGGCTTGTAATCGAAAGTTCTATAGTACCGTAACTTACCCGTATAATTAAGTTTTAGCATCTTGAAATATTAAAATAATCCATTCTGCTTAGATATGTTTACATATAATTTATATTAAACTTTTTCTTTTGTTTAAAGAAATTAACTATAAGCAATAATTACTAAGTTAAACTATTTAAAGGTAAATTAAAAGAGAAAAAGACAACTTAAAAAGAGGCGAAACTTTCATAATAAAATTCTCGCATCAAGGTGAGTCGAATTCGTCGATTAAATACCTTAGCCTACTTAAAACGTTATAATGGGCATTCCATCACCCTAAGCTCATGTCGTTCCCTCGGCTTTTCAAGCGATTATGGAATTACTCAGGCGCGCGCATCTAACGTCATGCGCGCGGAATACAACTATGACACGAGAAGTCGTTTGCCTGTGCGCCCGTCGATCTAAAAATATGATCTCCCGCAATCGCTCGCGATGGAAAAAATTAGCGCCGCTCACTTAGTGTTTGCTGTCATTGCAAAACCGGTCTCGCGCGAAGCGGATCATCTTCTTCGCGCCTCTCTCCAATCGTGATTATTCCGATTCCAGACAATTGCTCCTCGTGAAAAAAAAATAGAAAATTTTACGACGATTGATCGGGACGCTATCTGGTTAATGCGTTCGATCAGTTTCAGGGTACTAACTTTCATCCTTTTGACTTTAATTTTGAGGAACAAATATTTTTTATTAAGTTATATGCCAAGTTAATTACTTTGGGGAAGGGGTTGATTGGATAAATGAAACGCCGAATTCAAAATATAAAACACAGAGTGTCGCTTTGATTGAATTATACACAGTAACTCGACAAAGGCCCTCTTATACTATTACTTATATTCATGGAGAATAAGAAAAAGTTATAATTCCTCATCTCCGCCTTTCCAGCTTATATAGTTCTGTAATAATACTCATAAAAACATTATTGCTTATAGGATGATGTCAGAAGTTGGGTTCACTTGCCAAGACATCGCACATTCAAGATAAGGTATGTCCTGCTTTTATAAAATTACAGGCACTAGTACAATGCCTTATTTATGTCTTCAATATAGTTTTACTTTCACTATATATTATACAAATTAAAAAATATAATAAAAAATGTTTTTTTCTTGTGTAGGCAGTCTTTTTTTTTTAAATTTTCCGCGTGTTAAATAATAAACTTTTCTTCAGAGGAAAAAATAGTTAATTTGTAACATAAATAGCTGACTTGTTTGGGCTGATGTGTGCTCTCCGGTAGTCCGGGCTCATCTCTGTGTCTCACGGGACTCTCCAATCGTCGACAATTCTACAAATTTGGATATACATACTTATTTACTGCAGCTCGGCCATTACTGACAATCAGACCGTCGCGGCCGTAATTAAACAACTCAATTTTTTTTCTTATTAATTAAAAAGATAAACTAAAATTTAACGTTAAATAACAAATTATAATCTGTTTTGATTAGTATCATCTTGTAGTGCTCTTAAGTCTGATTGTTCTTTGTCTTTTTTTTACAATCACAATTTTCAATTAGTTGACATATAATTTCATACGGTCAGGTGATACGATGCCTTCATAAGGTAATTGGATGAGTTGGAATCCTTCGATGTCCTTTACTACATATCGGTCATTATCCAATACCTTCTGCACAACGTACGACTTGCTGATGAGCTTCTTATTTACGCCTACAGTAGTGTCGACATTCTTTATCATTATATAATTTCCGACTTGATATTTTATTGGGGTTTTCCGCTTCTTATTATAAATTTCCTCATTATAGCTTGGACACTTCCCTATGTTTGCGCTAGCTTCAACTCAAAATTTCTCTAAGTCGATAGGTTCTTTTTATAACTCTAAAACAGTATGAATTTCGTCGGTGGTTTTGCCTCGCTGAATATCCCGAAGAGCAATTCACAAAAACATCGTCCTGTAGACCATGAAACAGTATTATTAATAGCAAATTCTACTTCGGGGATAACTCTGTCCCACTTATTAGCTTCGACTGAAAGCATCTGAAAGATTACGCGATTATATCGTTCAGGCTGTTCATTAGCACGCGCTTTGCCTACCACGATCAACACATCAAAATTTGATCAAAGACTGATCTACAAAAGTTTTAAAATCAGCCGAGATAAATGCAGTACCTCTATCAGTAATTATTTGTAATACTTTTCTAAAAGCCAGACCATCGCGAATCTCAAAATACTTATCTTAGTTTCTTTTAAGTTGTTCGCGAATTTTTACAATATCTTGAACAAGGCTTCGCTTTGTTTTTGAAGCAACATCGCTCCAAAACCATACTACTATTTGAGTCGCAATGTATCTCGGTTTCTAAAAACGGTTAATATATCGTAAGAATCGGCGCTTTTATTAAAGTCTGATTTAATTTTTCAAAACTTTCGAACTCTTATGCGTCAAATACAAATTTTCTAAAATAACTCGCTAGACAAACAAAACGATGAGTTTCTTTTGCGTTCCGCAGTGTCGGGTAGTTTTTAATAAGCTTAATGTTCGCGTCGCTTTGCTGAATTCCGTCTGTACTAACGTGGTATCCTATAATCAATTTCATTTTGTGCGAATGAACATTTATCTAGTTGAATCAGTAAATGGTGTTCAGTTGAGAGTCTAAAAGTCCACTCTAATATTTTGCAGTATTCAAAAAGAATATTATCGGCGAATATTATCGTGAAAGAACAAAATCCAGCGCGCTTCGCGCGCTCAATGTTCTCTTTCCGCTGTTTTGTCTAACCAGTTATTCTAAATAATACATTCTGATTTTTTAGTTAAGGGGATGCCTAACTTAATGTTCGCGCTTTACTATACCGACGATTCTCTATGATCTTTGCTAACCTCTTTTTTGGCTGATTTCAATTCCAATTGAAAAATAAGTCAGTATTTTCAGCAATAGGAAACGAAATCAGCCATAAAAGAAGTCTACGCACATTCTACGAATTATAAATAATATTTTGATGCAAACAGAACTGCCATGCAAGCCGTTTCAAAATTATTTGAAAAATCAAATTTACATTAGATGCTATAGCAGAGAATATAGAGAATTGTCGGTACAATAGAGCGTGGAAATTATGTTCGGCATCCCCTTAAAATATTATCATAGCGATATTTAATTTTTCAACAAATTTAATTAATAAAAACTACAGTTAAAAAGGTTTAATGCAATAGTTATTTCATTAAATTGTTTAATAGAAAACTCAAATCTTTAAGAATTGAACTTTGGCGTCAAAAGAAAATGTGTTCCTAAATTTTTCGACCAATTTCATTCATGAATTACTTAAATGCTTCAAAACAAATACTATTACTTTTTTAAGATACAAAATTGAGTGCGCTCAAGTTGCTTTCTTTACTGTTTATTCCGGGCTCATTTTTGAGGTTAGAAATTTTGAACCAATCAAGTTCACGTTTTCGAGGCTTTACAACATCCGGTCATCACTTTTTTAAGAGAAAGATGATCATAGCATCTCATACAGAATTCATCTTTTCATATATATTCTAAAATTCTTTAATTAAGGGGATGCATCAAATGACGGTATAACAGGAAAATTTTATTTTTTAATAAACAGTTGGTTTTTAATATATTTTATAATATTCTGATATACCGTAGGGTATATAATTTAGCGAACAATGCTTGTGTCAAAGTGTTTTGCTGTAACCTTTTTTAACATGGTACATGTTTTTTTCGATTTTTAAAAAATGCTGTTTTTTGAGTTATCCCGTTGTTCGACGTATCCCTCAATTATTTAAAAAAAGAATGATTAGATATAGAGTTTTCCTCACTTACACTATCTTGCTTTTTATGGTTTATTTAAATCTCAAAACAGATAGGCATTACTACGCGATGGTGGGTCCGGCGGAAGAGGCCCGATAACCGGCATTCCACGCAGAAGAAAGGAGAGCGGGTGGAAGAGGAAGCCGATAAAGGGGCGAGAAGTTACGAATGGACTCGCGAGCTTTTGCCGCGGCGTCAGTCCGATCGTGCACGCCGAGTTGACGGCGGCCGCTGCGTGTCCCAGGTGGCCGCGGCGATGACAGTGCTGGTCGCGCCTAGCGAGCGGGATGCTAACTTTGCCCAAGTGCACGCGGCTCGTCGAGTTCCTCGGTCGGCCCAGGAGCTGTCTGCTCCTGGTGCTGCCGTTCCTCGTCGGGCTCGCTCTCTACTACGTCGCCATCGTCGACTCGGACTACGATAAGATCCAGTACCTGTCGACCCACGCCTACAACTCGTCAGTCGGTCAGCCGATTTCTTTTCTACTTTCTTCTTATTTTATCATTTCCTTCATATGAAAAACGATCACTCCTTTGTTGCGACTAGTTGAGGATGGATAAATACGTCAATTTGTAGAAATTTATAATCAAATGAACTGTTTAGAAAACTGGCTTTGAAAGTTGAGTTTGACTCTACAGGATTCAAATTTCGTACTACGTGAATTGAGTGATTCAAATTCACTCAAAGGTACAGTATCATATTACAGATTAAGTCTCTACTATTTGCTCTACTAAAGAGTTAAAAAACCACTCTATTTCACTCGATTAAGAGAGTTAATTTTACTATCAACTAGAGTGAAAATTTGAATCCAATAGAGTTAATTTTCACTCTACTTCACTACAGCTGATTTAGCGTGTTATAGTATTCGATCTTATTATTTTGGCTTTTTTTTTAAACTGGAGAATTTGTCATCGAAAGTTCTATAGTACCATACTTACAACGAAAGTATGAAAAGTAGTTCTTACTGTTTTGCAATTAGAATATCTGCTAAAAATTAACATTACTAAAATTAAATGTTACTCTGCAGCAAAGTAGATGTGGTAGTTCTTTAAAGCAGGATAAAGTAGATCTTACTCTACAAAAAATTCTACGGAAAGTTAAATTAACTTCCAATTTTACAGCTAAATCTATTGTGTAAAAAGTAGAAGTTACTTATTTTTTCGGTGTGTATCTGTATAATAAATATTTTTATTTTTTTTTATATTTTCTTGTTAATTCCTTTTGTTTACTATTGTTGTATTTTTCTGCTGGATACGGCTCAGTTCGCTGTAGGAATTTTCGCGTTATTGGAGGAGAAAGAAATAAAGTTTAAAAAAGTTTAATTAAAATCTTAATTTGTATTTGATGCTACGTTATTTCGTTAATGGAACGAGAAAAAAAAAGATAAATTTACTTAATGACCAAACACTTTTTTACGACGATCAAAAAGACTAAGTATATCACTCTATAATATGATCGTTCCAACTTGAAGTATTTACGTAATAATTACGCTACACGTCCATAATAAAATCAATACGAATGGAAAGAAGAAGATAGTTTAAAAAATGTTTATCTACCGTAGATAAGGGTAAAAGCTTGCAAAAGCTCGAGTATGTCAACTTACTCATAGAAGGAAGTACACATTAATTTTACCGCGTTCCATCCTTACATTTCCGTCGATATACTAAGGGCAAAAGGAAAACTTGCTCCTCAAAAGAAAATGAATAAACAACTAAATAAAAAAAATTATCGTCGCATCTTCTAGAACGGAATGATTCTTATACAGAGGACGTTGACGGCTACCTGGTGTGGAACCCGCGATGCCACATGCTGTCGAAACACCCATTCGATCCGTCCATCATGAAGCTGGTGCATCGTGAGAAGTTCGAGTCGTGCGCCTCGGGGCCACTGCTCACAGCCATCAGCCGCGAGAGCAACGGCAGCGTCTACCTCGTCATCGATGCCGAAGCAGCCAAGCACTACGGCGCCGGCGTCACCTGCTGCTGGGCTCCCGTCGTCCGACCCTCCAACCTCAATCGGCTCCCGTCCGAGATGGACTTTGACTCGAAAATAAGGTACAGAATTCGCGCGGATAGATCCACTTTGCGCTTTTTTCTAACGTCTTTTCGTTGTTGCACAAGAAGATCGTCGAATCGCTCTCGAGACAAGAGGCGCAATTGCGGACATGATCGAGTTTGCCGGGAGTGTAACGTTAGGAGGGGCCACCGGGCGAAATCCGTGCGCGCTACCGAGTGTACCGTAATGGGCGCAATCTTGTCATTTGTGTCATTGCGGCTAAATTTAGTGCGACGCACCGGGCGGCACGCGAGCGCGAAAACACGAATACGACGAGATTTTATCGCATGCAATAGTGTCGCGGAAAAGTGGAAACAAGGATCGCGGTAATATAGGAAAAATAATATTCCTTGATTATTTTTTTGCTGATCGTACTCTTCGGAGGTCGGTGTGATTGCAGCGTTTAAAGTGAGAGAATCGATTGATGAATGGTCAGTTCAAGCGAACAAGATTTTATTAACGTTGATTAAATTCGATCCATCGGTTGCGCTTTTGAAAGGTTGTTGTTTCAAGAATAGCGCATGACGAAAAATCGCGCTTGTTGAAATAATTTAGCAAAATAATGTTCACTTTTCAAGACACGAAAGCTTATAAGTAAATAAACTGAATGAATTCTAATTGTAGATGTCAGTTACACCATTTACGTACTTTTATAAAAGATTTAGAATTCATAAAGAATAGAAAAATTAAATTTCCTCAATTACTATAGATTTATCAATTAAAATTAGCGAGTATTTAATTCGTGAAATAATTAACAACTGTAATGAAATATTTTTCTTTAAAACTTCTCCAGTCATAAAATTACACGTCCTTCCTATTAAGATCTGCTTAACTATCACCTCATGTAATTACCTTCAGCGCGATAAAAATCATTGAATAATTTTGTGGAATAAAAATATTTTAAACAATTTTGATTGAATAAAAATGATGGATGTGAATATTAATTGCTGATACCAGCGTGGGCCAGTGCGAGGATTTTGACGACCAAGTGGCGCTGCAGAAGGGCGTGGAGACGGTGATGGTGTCGTGCAAGACGAAGAAGCCGAGCAAAACGCCGCGCACGAAGGTGAAGACAAAGGGCTGGCTGTCGAAGCGCACCAGCGGCAACGTGTACGAGAACGTACACGCGGTGCTAAACCCCGCGCGGGTGCGCGATCGTCTGGCCGCCTACGACGTCCGGACGAACGTCAGCACCAGCACCACGTCGACGCCGTGCAGCGGGCGCCGCGACGGCCGCGACCTCGGCGTCCTCGTCCTCGGCATCGACAGCGTCTCGCGGCTTAACTTCCACCGCGCCATGCCCCAAACGCGCGACTACCTCGCTGAGCGCGGCTGGATCGAGCTGCGGGGGTACAATAAGATGGGCGACAACACCTTCCCCAATCTCATGGCTATACTCACTGGACAGTCCCAGAGCGAGGCCTACTCCAAGTGCACGCCTACGATACCGTCGGGCTTGGACAGCTGCTCGCTTATCTGGTACAACTTCAGGGACGCCGGCTACGTCACCGGCTACGGGGAGGATCAATCTGCTATTAGCACATTCAACTACCTCAAGGTATAAATGCATTACTTCAATCTACTACTTTTGCCAAAGCTTGCTAACGTTTACAGAAAAAAAGTTCAGTAAAGCTCCTGACAAACGTTATGGAACTTTTCTTTTGAATACTTCAAGTTTTCTTATTCTTATGGATAGGCTTACGATTATTTTACGGTACAACAAAAACGTCAATCAATTGTTCTGCAAAGAATGGAGCTGATCCTGTAGTTGTTTGTAAAAAAGGAAAGCTACACTGGGAGAAAAATTATAGTAAAAGTTACTAGACTGCTTTGTAATCGCAGGGACATACTCGGCAAATAAAAGATTTCCTGGAATTTATAGTAAAATTTGCTGGTCGTACGGTAAATTTTGCTCAACTTTTTATTACACTTTTTAATATTTCGAGTGTCTCTGCGTTACAAAACAGTATTATAATTATTATTAGAACCTTTTTATAGTTGTCAATGATCGATCGTCACGAATCGACGCGTAAATTGCTATAACGATGAAAGTAAATAAAATAATATTGATAGTAAAATATTAAATAGTAAAGTGGCGTTTAAGTGTTTCTTTGGTCTCTTTCGCCGGTACATTCTTGATTTATTGGAGAACGCTTTTAAGAAAATTCCAATGATTAAAAATATTATATCGCAGTAATGTCTATACGAGTAAACGCCAATGTTAAAAGCGGCGATTGTCATATCGTAACTGGTTTATCTTTGTGCTCGCAGACTGGCTTTGTCGATCCGCCGGTGGATTACTACCTCCGGCCTTACATACTGGCCTCGGAGAAGCTGCTCAAGACCCGCCAGCGCTTCGGTGGTAAGTACTGCTCTGGCCCGCAGTTGGAAGTCGATCGGATCTTCGATTACGCGGTGGACTTCGCCAAGGCATTCCTCGGCTATCCGTACTTCGGCTTCTTCTGGACGAACTCCGTCAGCCACGAGAACATGAACGGCCCCTCGTCGATCGATAAGCACTTCCTCCTCAAGCTCCTGGACATGGAGGCCGCGGGGGTGATGAACGACAGCATGATCGTCTTCCTCAGCGATCACGGCATGCGCTACGGCGACCTGAGGCATACCTTCGTCGGCTGGTACGAGGAAAGGCTGCCCTTCATCCAGATCTGGCTGCCCGAGTGGTTCCGCGAGCAGGACCCCCAGGCGTACCACGCCCTTCGCCTGAACCAAAATCGCTTGACTTCGCCGTACGATCTTTACGAGACGCTACGCGACGTCCTGACCAGGGCCGGAGGTCGCGCTCCCCCCAGTTCTGGGTGTCCCAGTTGCGCGTCGCTCTTCCGGCCGGCGCCCCACGTGCGCGGATGCCGGGACGCCGGCGTACGGCCGCATTGGTGCACCTGCAACGCCTTCGAGGTCATCGACCCCGAGGACAAGATCGTCACCGAGGGGGCTCAGAGCTTTGTCAAGCACATCGACGACATGATTAAATCGTACAAGAGCAAGAAGGGTCAGCGGCTGTGCGCCAAGTTGAGGCTCAAGAAGATTCACAGGGTGAATAAGGTGCTGGACTATGACCGGAGGAACAGCAGCGTCATGACCATTGCGTATATGCTGGAGACCGCGCCGGGAGGTGGTCTGTACGAGACGACGATTCAGTACCACGGCCCAGATAATTACACGATACGCGACGACGAGGTCAGTCGGATCAATATGTACGGTCATAGTGCCAGGTGCTTGAGTCAGGGGCCCAAGCAGTATTGCCACTGCAATTAAGTCTTCTTGAAAATACTTTGGGTGCTCACAATTGGGACTCTTCTTTTCTGTTGCACAAATTCTCACGAGTGTGAAGCGTTCGATTATTGCCAATTTGATGATACATTTTTTATTTTATGAATTTTCATTAGAATTTGTTTTACAGTTGTACTTTTCACAGTTTTATATGTTATACGTTTGCAACGAGTACAATCTACGTTTTAAAACTTTTCAATTAAAATAAAGTACTCTGTCTTTAAAAAAAGATGAGCGAAATCTAGGTACATTGCGTTGTTAAGTTACGTTTGTTAATTAGGAAATAAATAAAATTTTATTTATGTTCGCACATTGATGTTTCAACGTCAGTTCGACAACTAATTAGCATAATATAGTTGCGCGCAAAAGAAGTCGTAGCGTTTAAGAAAGGAGAAGTATTAAAGAACACAACCGTTTCCAAGTGTCAGGCGTTTGCCGTACGAGACGTTGCACAGTCTTACGCTTATAACTAATATATATGTGAAAGGAGCTTATATTTTATAAAATGTTTTCTGATGATATAAAAAAGAAGTGCGCGAATGAGATGTCTAAGACGTAAGTAAGTTAATCAAGGCCAAGTATTTTTTATCTTGTTCCGTCGTTGTTTTTCAGTTGATAGTCAGAGACTTTAGTCACAAAATAATGTGTTCTTTTGTTATCAATCAGAACTAAAGGAGCGATTCCATTATCGAAAGACGCGAGTGATATATAGATCTTACAGTGATGCTTTAGCGCAAGTAAACTTCATTAATAATTTTAAAAATTTATTACATAGATTTAATTATTTTTCTATCGGAACTATATAAATGAGCGTTACTCGTTAATCGAGCTTTATTGATTAGGATTAAAGTTAATCAAAACTTAGATTTAGGTTATATATGTATATGTGCGACTCGCAAGAAGCAAAGTGTAAGCCAAATGAACAAGCATTGTATTAAGAGATGCAGATAGGACTTTATACGGCGTATATAATGTAAATTGTTGGAAAGACTTTTTATAAAAGAGCAAAGTGAGTTCCAAAATTTTTCAAGTGTAATTTTCATTCGATCACCCATCCTTAAATAAATTTATATCTATACAAAAAATATCTACAGGTAAAGAAAATTCAACTGGATACTTTTTTTCTTGGTACAACATATATTTTACAACAAATACAATTTGTTCAATTTTTAATTAGAACGTCATTAACGAATTTACAAAAAATTGCACATCGATACGATTAATCACAGCTTTGATTATTATTTTAACTTTATTATCGGAAGCAGTGAAAAACTAGAATATATTTTAATGTAACATTACGGTTTCGTTTTGTAAAAGTCTTTGTTCAAAACTTTTTGATTGTAATAAACTATCTTAGGAAAATATTTAGAACTTTCTTAGTTTCTATTATGTTTTTTTTTAATTTACTTCTTATTAATTACTTTACATTATTACATACAAAAATAGCAACAGAAAACGAATAATTTTCCTTCCTATCGTTAAGTTTATAATGGTAAAGTGTAGAGTCATTGAGATAAGTATAAGAGATTTGTTTTTTTACCTACTTTGATGTAGATAATATCTACATATTGCAGCTAAAAAGAAATTAAGTGCTATTTCCTCGAAGCCCACGAATATTAAATACCACTGCACCTTCTTTCCTCAATCAAAGGTGGTTTATCATACAATAAATATTGAAAAATTCATTAAGAAACTAATATTTCTTTTCTCCACGTTTTTTTATTCTCATTTTTCTTATTTTCCTTCAAAATAAACTATTTCAACAATAAAATTATTTGAACCATAAACGAAATTATCTTGTCGTCGGACGGCACAGGTGATAATCAAACGGCGAGTCATGCTGGAAAAAGGTCAGCCCTCAAGAAGCGGGAATAATGAGTCCTCGCACGACCAAGAAGTAGAGTAAGAACGCTGCCCTCCACACCAGTAAGTTCGCCGGCGTCGCGATAAGAGGTTCATCAGGCGTTCCGACCTTTTTCCAGCGCACTCGACTCAGCGGGAAGTTCGATCCCCCATAAACCTAATGACCAAGGCTGCTATCCGTGGATTTCCATACTCGAATCCTACCGGAGCTTTCGCTCGATTCGTCGGCGTTGACGCTGACGGCGGAAGCGGCCTTGTGCCTGGGCGTACCAAAGAGCATGAGGGCGACGGGCCGACTCCTGGCGACGGGCTGCTGCCGGTCCCTGCTTCCCCGCTGCGTCAGGAACGAGTCCAGCACCCTGATGCTCTCGTACAAGCTGTCCAGGTCGCAGCTGGAGTAGTGCCTGCCGCTCGCCGTCAGCGACAAGCCCATCAGCTTGCTCGGCGTGTTCCTCGGCGTGTTCGCCAGCGTGCCCGGGCCCAGGATGCTCGTCGTCTCGGACACCACCTCGAAGTCGTCCTGCAGCCGCTCGTAGCTGCTGTAGGCGCTGACGGTGGACAGCCTGGTGACGCGGCTGTCCCGCGAGCAGATGGACAGTTTGCGGGGCGCGCCGCGGCGGAGGGTGCCGCTCGGCGTGGAGCAGCCGGTGGACAGCGAGCTGCAGGCGGCGTCGGGGCTGCCGACGGCGGCGCGCCTCGAGCCGGTGAGCAGCCGGACGATGCGGCCGTGCCCGGAGCCCGGCGAGTCGTCGGCGGAGGCGGGGCGCGGCAGGAGCGCGCCCGCGTCCTCCTGGCCGCCGAGGCGGGCGCTGGCGCAGCCGCAGGCGCCCTCGCAGGAGCAGCCGCGCTCAGCCGCGTCGTCCTGCGCCTCTGGCGCCGCGACGGAGGGCGGCGGTCGGGCCTCCGCGGCGGCCGCGTCGCATCTGTCGGCGCAGCCGGCCCTCGTGCCGGCGCATGCAGCGTTCGAGCTCGTCGGCTGCGGCCCAGAAGAAGCACTCGCTTGATTTGGGTTCGAGGCGGGTCGCAGCGGCCCATACGCACCGAGCGTGCATGCAGCGTCCGCCGAGTTGGAGGCGCCGGGTCGGATGGGCGGCGAGCCGGAGGCCGCGCGGGAGCTGGGCAGGGAGCGCGAGAAGGATCCGCCGCTCCGCAGGATGCTGCGTCGGTGCTGGAGTTCCTCGCGAGCTTCCGCGCTGCTCGACTCCGGACTTGCAGGGCTCGACCTACCTGTGAATCGGAGTCCTTTAGATGATTTCGATAATTCTCATTTACCAGCATTTTTAAGCGCGCTCAATCGATTTTCTAATTTTTCAATAAATTTAGTTAATAAAAACTATAGTGAAAAAGGTTTAATACAATACTTATTTCATTAAATTGTTTAATGGAAAACTCAAATCTTTAGGAATTGAACTTTGATGTCAAAAGAAAATGCGTTCCTAAATTTTTCGACCAATTTCATTCATGAATTACTTAAATGCTTCAAAACAAAAACCATTACTTTTTTAAGATCTGAGCAAAGTTGAGCGCGCTCAAGTTCCTTTCTTTACTGTTTACTCCGGGTTCATTTGTGAGGCGTTAGAAATTTTGAATTTCAGCGCTATTCCGTAATATACGCACGAATTCGAGGCTTCACAACATCCGGTCATCACTTTTTTAAAAGAAGATTATTACTCAAACAGACACAACTGAATTGCAATGTTCATAAAATGTCAAACGCGATGATTAAATGATATTATTAAATGATGGAATAAAAAAATAAATTTGTATGAAACTTAAAAAAATATTGAAAAGCTTCGTCCAAATCGGTAATCGTATAAAAGTGCGCACTTGCTATCACGAAAAAAGAAAATTTTCATGTTTTAAGAATTGCGTAAGGATCGCAGGGGGGATTGCACGCGCGCGGAAGCATCGGATTACGCGGGGGTTTGACCTTGGGTCGTGCAACCCTCGCGCTGCAAGCGCACGCGTCATCCATCAAACTAATGGCCGCGGACGGTGTAAACAACGTGATCCCATTCTACGACGCTCTCTAACATCCGCTCAACTATTTTACAAATGCTATTAGCCGCTACGCGAGTGCAATGAATTGCGGATTAAGTCCGCTCGTTGTTGGTCGTGGAAAAAAGCTGATGAAAATGCGAGGGCAGAAGGTGGTACGTACTGGGTCCTGGAAGCGCGACGTCGGGAGTGTAGTCGAAGCGCCGTGGAGCCGTGCCAGGTGGAGTGACGTACGGCGGCGGAGGCGTTTCCGGTAAGGAGGCCTCCCCCGAGCTCGACATTGTCGGTGACGTGGGGCTGCTACAGTTGGCGTTCGATGCGTTCTCGCTCACGTTCAGCGTCATTTGAGGCTCCGTGTCGCAGCTTGAAATTGCAATTTCAATAATTTCTGTCAGTAGGTTTCGGTCAGCCTACATCGAGTCTTTTCTTCTCCTTTTTTTATTATTATTATTCGGTACAGTTTTTCATTCACACTTGGTTGAATCTAGTTTGTCAAGCACTTCGTCATTTGAAGCGAAATGGGGCGATCGCGGGGTAATTGCTGTTTTGATTAATGTCGTTTGACGTCAGTCGTGTTCTGTGCTTTATGACAAATTATTTGAACGAGCAAGATTATTATTCGAAAAAAGCTCGTTGTAGGAAACGTATAGTGTATTACACTAAGATTTATAGTCTAAAGAGAACCTTAAAATGAGAAAAACATTGAATATTTTTCACATTTTCGCGCCATGTACAACAAAAGTTATTTTTAAAAAATATATATAAAGACGATTTCCAAAAAAATTGCATAAATTTATGGATAAAAAAATGTAAGCAAATGTCAGTAAAAAAAATTGTATTAAAAAGTCTTATATTAAAAATGAAAAGAGAACATTACGAGCACTGGCTGGAAGTGGCGCTCCTGCTCCTGCGGCTGGCGGATCTCAGGGTTCTGCGTTTTTTTCGGCGGGCGGTGCGGGGCGTCTCATCCTCGATGCCGAGCTTGATGACTTCGTCGTAATTGGGCGGCGCTTCGTACACCGGCGGATCATCGTTCACCGAGATCTCGTCGATACGCGCCCCGTCTGCAAGGTTGAGAACTGCCGAGTACAAGAAACAAGCGGGAAAGAAAAATATCCGAGTTCAGCAGCGATATCCCGACACACGAGATCCTTCAGCTAGTTTCGTGTGTGCGTGTGCATGTACGATCGTTTTAGTTCAATTGATAGTGTAATTATGATTAGATCGATTTTTAATTAAACATTATTCCTTTCAGAGTGTCTGGAAATAGTTAACAGACTAATTTCCTGAAAAAAAAATACGTGTACTGTGTAACTCTGTGCGACAAGTATGCCGTCTTCGCACAAAAATACACGGAGAAACAAGTTTTAGTAAATATTACTATACTGTTTTGTAATGCAGCAGCAACATACAGGTAAAATTAAAAAATTTATTGGAACGTATAGTAAAATTTACTGCGAGACTAGTAAATTTTACTGTACATACTAGTAAAATTTTTAATTTGTCAAGTCTGTTACTGTATTACAGAATAAGTATAGTAATTTTTAAAAGAAATTTTCTCTCCGTGTAGTGTTCGGTATATTCTGTCCACCCCTGCTTTGTTTGGGTACTATACTCGCACGTGTCCTCGAATCATTTCTGACGCACTAGTGTTGAAAACTACTATTTTCTAGCATAATTTATCGAATTTAGATAAAAAAATAGAATACTGCTTAGATGTAAAAATTACTATAAAGTAGGGTACTTTTTTTAATAATTAAGGTAAATCGGGGGAAATCGCCACAACTAAGGGGAAAATTAAAATGAAAAGAATACAAATATGGAATCCATAAATTTTACTAGATTATTTTTATTTACGTGTAATTACGTACAAAATACATATCACAAAAGATACCTCTTTATTTATAATATTAAACTTATATGGAGTACCGCTTAAATATTTAGGAACAATAATGTAATTTTTAGTTTCACAGAAAGTAGATATCTCAGCAAATATTGATCGAAGAAACTTTGCAATATCACATTTAAAGGTCTTTCCATACCTTTAAATAATTTTTAAAAAATTATTGTAAATTTTTTGTATCATTGAAAAATGCATTTAAAAAATGAAATTTTTTAATTTTTTAAACGTTGCTTTATTACTGGTCAGTTTTTGAGGAAATGTCAAAAGTTAATGTTTTTATATAAATTTTGAAAGTACTCGCAAAACCATTAAATTTTTTGTGTCTGTAATAATTTTTTGCAATTTTTTTTTGTAAGGAATGTTTGTTTAAAGCCTAGCGTAGTAATAAGATCTCCCTTAAGAAGTTTAAATAAATGTTTACATTTTTGCCATTGATGAAATATACTGTTTTTAAGCTCTTGGAAAGACCATTAAAATGTGATATTGAAAAGTTTTTTTCGATCAATATTTGCTAAGATATTCTACTTTCTGTGAAACTAAAAAATGATCGTTACTAAATTTTTGAGCGGTACTGTATAAATAACGTTACATTTTGCACACTAGACAAAAAAATACAAAAACTGTATAGATCAGACGACATGATTTAATTAAATTATAATTAATAATATAGGTTTGTGACATCTTGCCCCGGCCTACCTTAAAGTCTGCCATTAACAATTTTTATTAGGCTTATATCTCAGTGTAGATGTATGTGAGGTAAATCGCATGTTTTACGGTGTGAGAGGATGCGCGCGCGTGTGGATTTGAAAGGAAGCCGCAGGTCTTACCGAGAAGCTCACTGATGGTTCGCAGTCGGGACTGGAGCTCGCGCTGTTGACGGGCCCTCGCACCCACCCGATACAGCAGAATTATCAAGGCGGATATGAGAACGATGAGGCCGAGACTGCTCGCCACGAAAACCAGCGTGGCCGTCTTTAGGTCCGGGTAACGATCGATCTTCGGGAAGTAGTAGTTCGCCTTGTTCTGCTGCCACTTGCGCTCCTGCAGACCCACCGTGTCCCAGTCTGAAATTTCATTATCGGGCTGTTTATAGGAGGTAAAGTGCGCTTTGATCGCTCCCATCGAATATTGTCGTCAAGCCTCTTTCTTTTTGCTTTTAAATAATATTTTGTTGCGCAAGTGGCGATGCGCGCTGCTTAAGCTGGCTAAAAGTTCTTTGAGCGGGGTACGTAACTTCGTTATTACTCCAAAGGTCGGCTTCGTGCCAAAGTGGCAAGGCAAAAGCTTTAGACCCTAATAATGAGGTTAAACGTGAGTGAGAAAGGTTTACTTTAGAAATTCTTCGAAATTGACCTGTCAGAACTATCAAGATGAAAAACTTATATTGTCATAGACAAGAAGATTAGTGTACACTACGTTAGAAAAATTTAGTTTGTAAAAAAAGAAAAAACTCTAATAAATTGAATGGACCATACAAGCTATCGCTTGTGTATAGCGTTAGGGCTAGAAGAAAAGAAAATTTTAGGAAAAAGGTGAAGGTTTCGACGATTTTCGTTAAAATAACTATACAACCTATCATTACTACACTGAGAGTCCAATTTGGTAATTTTTAGTAAATATTTAAACGGTTTAAAAAAAAAAATGGACGAATAAACGCTTTTCATTAAAAGGATCCAAATTACCATGTAAACAAGTGGCGGGCTCGTCGCTATTGTCACCGCAGTGATCGAAGCCGTCACAGTTCAGCTGGCTGGAAATGCACCTGTGATTCTGACAGAGGAAGTCCGAGCCGGTAAAGCAATCTGCAAGAGACAGAAGAGGATCGCTATCTCATTGCACTTCAATTTAAGAGGAATTAGAAGAGGCCGATTTTACCCATGTAGCTGAAGGCGGCGTAAGCGATGGCGAGGCGAGAGTTTGGACCAAAGCTGCCGCGGAGGCTTACGTGAAAGCCGTTGGTTACCGGGGTTATGTGCTCCCGTAATCTCGGTGGCTGCAGCTGGCTCACCGGATGCCGCAACACCTCTAGTGGCATCAGAGCCGATGTCGGGCCCTGTTTTATAATCAGCTCGGTATTGCCAGCTGCGACAGTTAATTAAAACGTTAGAGGAAAATTTCTTTGAAGATTTTTTGTCATCGTTATATGCAGATTGCAGTGCTCAAATTAAGTGTTTGGCTTGTACGTATTAGCCTTAAAAATTAATCGTACAACAAAAATGTAGTAGTTGATAAGAAAGAAACGCGAATTAGAAGTACGCTTTTCATAGAGTGATTCTTTAGTTTATTTTAGTCAAAATTTAATCGCTTATATCAATGAATTGTACGGAAGTTACCACCTGCAGAGGGATCACAACTTTGTAAACATGCAATTACACAAAAAAACATTATTAGTAAGTTGTTAGGATTTCAATCAAGGATTTTATTCGTAACCTTGACTTTGACCTTGAAGTTGAATTTCAAGATCATTCGAAGGTCAAATTGAGTTTTTTAAATACAATCGGCTTATTTAATGCCACCGCTTCCCTTCAGCAGCTCGCTCGATTCCAACTCTCACCACGGGGTCTCCTCGCGGGCTCGATGATTTTGTTTCTTCCGCTTATACCACTGCTGCTTTACGCGAAGTTTTTAAATATAATATTAACAACAGCTTATATTTTTTAGTATTATTTGACTATTTAGGGTGTGATGTCCCGAGCGGTACCGCTCACCTTCAATTTTTAAAATTTGAATTTTCCTTTAAATATTTGGATTTGAATAAATACTATTTTATTTTTTATCGAATTATCTTTTTAATTCTTACAAAGATACTTTAAAATATATTCTTTACTAAATTCTTCATACAATATTTTAAAAGAGGAAGATAAATAATTAAAATGTACGGAATTATGCAATTTTCTTTTATTCGGGCGAACTTGTTTTATAAACAATCCGCTTTCATCAAAAATAAAAACTTGTGATCTGCATAATTGATTTGTTTTAATTGTTTTTTTTTAAATTTGTTTTGTACAATTCGATTGCATCTACATATATCGGTAGATAACTTTTCCCCTTTAATTTAAATAATAGAATATCGCGATCATTATTAATGTAGATTTATACAACTATAATATGGTTTCAAACATATTTGTAATTTTTTTTATTTTAATTATATCAAAATTGAAAATTATTTTGTATTAATAGATTGTTTAATTAAATCGATAAATTTAGTTTTTCAATTTAGTTATTAAGCAAAACCGCAGAATTTGTAACACATTTTATTTTATTTCTTTCACGTCTCATCTCTTATTTTAAAAAAACGACCTTTTTTCTTGCCTTCCAGGATACAAGCTACCCATCATTTGCTTTGAAATTTACTCGCCCATTTAATTCTTTATTGAATTCAAAAGCTTTTTGTTTTACAATTCGGCCAGTAACAGGAATTCCATTACTTTAACAATCAAGGAATCATACATAAAGTGCATTATCTAATTCTCCAGTCTCTTTAATACTTTTCAAATTTAATTTTTTATTATCTTCAAAAGCTTTTAAAGTATTAATTTTATTTTGTCTCCATTTTCTCAAAGTACGTTCACCCATTCCATATTTTTCACAAATATCTTTAATTTTTTTGTTTTTAATTCTTTTAATATATTAACTTTTCCTTATTGTAAATCGTGTTCTTTTTATTAGAAGACTCATTTTCTTTGGGTCATCGGTCTTGGTGTTGTTTCTGTTGCACTATCTTTATAATATTTACATTTACAGTTTTTACTATTCATAGTTTTAAATTAAGTTTTTTTATTAGTATGCACATTTTACTTTAGGGGATCATGTCTTGGTCTTTGGTAAGTATATACTATTCTTTGAGGTCTGTTGCACTACTATAGTTTGACTTATTTTGCACAGATAATTCCTTACACTCAATTAATTTACAGTTGTAACTATTTTAATGACTTGCAATACAAACAGAAACTTAAATTAAGTGTAAATAAATGTACTTTTAGAATATGAAAAAAATATTTATTTTTATGTGTCAATATCTAGTATTATAAAAAAAATATTTATTTATGCACTTTTATACGAGTGGTACGAATCACCTTGTATTACAATACATGAATTTATTTTTTATTTTTTGTATGAATCGTGACTTTTCTCTATATAAAATAAATTTATTATTGGTAAAGGGAGTATAAGCTTAATTAATTACTTACCCATTTCAGCGAAGGTAATGACTTTCAGGTACATGTGAGTTTTCATGTGTAGGAAGTTGTTCGGCGGCCTGATGAGCCAAACGCAGTCGTAGGTCTTTGACGCCCTCGCCGACCATGTCCATCATGGTGATGGCTCCGCCAGGATTTTCCACATAGCCACCGCAATCCGTGATCGGATGCGTGTGCTTGTCATACAAATTGACCTAGGACGAACGAGTAGAATGCTTTATATCCCAGACCAGTGCCACCGTTAGCGTAGAATCGGATAAGTAATGATGGACCAGAAGAGACGATGATGGGCGGACGAAAACGCGCTCCGCTGCTCACATCCAGTCGTTGACCATTCCAGTCATAGAACTACCGCAAATTATTTGTTTATATTTTTAGTTTGCCCGAGTTTAGATTTTTCATGTTTTTTTTTATGGTTGCATTTAAATATTTACCTCCATGATGGACACAGCAGCGAGCTGGAAGTCGCTGAATAGGACTCGCACTCTACAGGAAGGAGCCTCCGTTGGGCAAGTAATGATATACTCCATACCCAAATCTCGCGGATAACGCGCCGGAAAGAAGGGCGATGTTAAAATACCACCGCTTGTGTTGTTCATGGATTTTGACATCTCGTTGGCCAAACTCGAACCTTTTAGCAGCAATCGATTTCCTATAAAATAAAAAATTCGCCAATTGTTTATTGTACTGTTACTCCATGCAATTTAAAATAAATGACAAAATTATCTGAATTTATTTCATCAATATTCAAACGTTAAAGAAATATTTTACTTCAAAATTATACTAACTCCATTGCTAAGGAGGCTTATGTCCAAGTTTTATCGCGATTATTCTGAAATTCTATCTACTTACAGATCATTATATTTACTTGCACAAATACTATTATATACTTCTAAATAGTATTAGTAACCATGAACTTTTTAAAAGCTTTTTAATAATTATTTTTCATATCAACATATGATATTTAATAAAAATTATACTTAACAAAGAAATTACGATAATTCATAAAAAAATTCTGATGGTAAATAATGTGAAATTTTCGGCTGTTTCAAATACGTTTAAAGTTAATTCATTGTATTGAATTTACCTTAATGAAAAACGCGAACAATTGTTTTTCTAAAATATAAAAATAACAGAATTCTAGAAAATGAAAAATGAAGATAACAAAAAAAAAAACAAAAAAACTGTATGGAGGTATAAAAACAGCACATCATGAAATGGTGCAGAAACTTTTTTTGCTATTACAAAGCTTCCTCGGTGAGAAAGGAAAAACGTGTCGACTTACTCTCAGCGACGTACTCAAGGCTGAACGCAAGTTGATGCGATTGACTGTAGAGTAGAGCGATGCTCAGGGTCCTGGTATTGGATCTGTATGTGATGGGCGCATAGTGCCCACAGAACGGCGTACCGGAGACGTCCTCGTAGGGCGGTTCCGACAGCCAGACGTAGTCGCAGCGGCAGGGGCTGTCGATGGTCATTCCGCCGTCGCCGCAATGGTGCTGCAGATTAATGCTCTTGAAGGTCAGGTTGATGATGCAGGAAGGGCAGGTGACGAGCTCCAGGCTGCACTGGTCGTGGCTGCTGTTGCTCGTGTAGGGTCGGCCGCCATCCTGCCGCGGTAGGTTCTTCACCAGGCTCACGTTGGTCGCGTGCAGCACACCCTGCTCGCCCAGTTCGACGTACAGGCGGCGCCCATTGTGCGGCCCGCAGATGTCTTCGTTGCGGATCACATCGCAGCGAGCGCCACCCAGCCACCAGATCACCAGCAGGAACGCTGCAATTTTGTTCTTTTAGGATCGTTTGGCGGGAGCTTTCTCGCGTCCATCGATTCTGGTGCGCACAAAAAAAATAACTTCTACTTTGTATTCAGAAGATTTAATTGTGAATATAGGAGTTAATTCAATTTCCAAGTTGTCAGTAGAATCTGATTTGCCAAATCTACTTTTCTGTGCAGTAAGATCTACTTTATGCTTGAAAAAGTATCTCCTGTTCTGGAAAATTATTTTTACTTTATTTTAAAATAGTTAAAGCCATTTTAAGGGGGCCAGTCTGGGTTAAATTGAAAAAAAGTACACTTTTCAGTATATAATGGAAGGTATTTATTCAATATTAGGGCCCAAAAAGTGTTCTTTATCTCTACTATTGTTCCATGAACAATATCTTAAAGATTTATTTATTTGTCCACTTACCATAGGTTTTTTTCTAGTACGATGACTTATATGACACCAGATCAGGCTTAAATTACTTTTCATAACTTACACCTCAGAAGTGACAGATTACTTTTCTGAAAAAAAGGTGTAAGTTATGGAAAGTAATTTAAGCCTGGTCTGGTGTCATATAAGTCATCGTACTAGAAAAAAACCTATGGTAAGTGGACAAATAAATAAATCTTTAAGATATTGTTCATGGAACAATAGTAGAGATAAAGAACACTTTTTGGGCCCTAATAGTGAATAAATACCTTCAATTATATGAGTACTTAAAGTGTAAAAAGTTCCAGGATTCAAAAGTGATGTATAAAATCTTCATAGCTATTATACTGAAAAGTGTATTTTTTTCAATTTAACCCAGGCTGGACCCCTTAAATTTGTTATATTTTAGATAAAAAATTACTCTAGGTAAGTTTAAAAAGCTTTTGCAAAAGAACATGATAAAAATGGCAGTTCCAAATTCTAGCTATTCTAGAACAAACTTTGATCCAGGACTAAATAATATTATACATACATACCATTGATTCCACCTTAAAAATATCTATACTACCGCCATTCCATATCGAACTGGGCTTTACGAAACAGTTTGTAAAAGCTCTGAATAAATAGGGTGAATGTTTTCAATATATATAGGAAAAAGTTTTCCACTTGAAGCTAAAAAGAAGAAGGTATTTTTGATGGTCTACAAATTCGCAAGCTGTTTTAAGATGCTAATTACATCGTAACAACGAATATCGTCGAAAAAGCAGCTTGAGAAAGCTTTGAAAATGTTTCATAGAAATTTTTAGGAAACGAAAAAAGTCAAGACTACCTGAATGTACGTGAAGAGTTATCGAAATATTACAAAAATTTAGGTTGCAATATGAATTTAAAATTGCACTCCCTATACTCTCATTCTCGACTAAATTCGGATTTAAGCGATAAAAATGCATAAAAAGTCTTCCATAAAAAATCTTGTTTCAGCTTGGGATTGATTTCAATGTGATTTTCGTGATTTTCAGGGATTTCCCGTTATTTACTTGAAATTTTGACGGTGTACGGACCAAATCGACTTTGGATTCGAATTCAGTGAATCAAAATACATATAGATGTGTGGGTCTGGTCAAAAGTTTTAACCACTTTTCTTTTTTGTGTGCCGATGTAATATCAATTATATTAAATATAATTTTAAATAAAATGATTTTATTATTTTTTTATTTTTTATCAGAAAGTAATTTTTTTTTATCTTTTTATTTAACAAGAATAATATTGGTCGTAATAAGGAGAATCTGTTTTTCAAAAAGATACTACAGTTTAAGAATAATGAGGTTTTACTTATCTTTAAAGGAATTCTAATTTTTCAAATAAACTGTTATTTTTATTCAAGAATGTTAATTTTGTTTCCTACTTTAATAAATCTTACTGTTGCGAAACAATAAGAACTACTGCTTTTTTTAGGTGCGACGATTTTAGTTTTTTCTTTTCTTTTGCGAGGATGGTACAATCTTGATGGAGGTATCGAGAAATTGATACTGTTAAAAAATTGTTAAGTGTTTTCGTTTGATGTGTAAGTCGAGTAGCTTTTGCTGACGAGTAGTAGTTAAAATAATAAGGTAAAGGAGAAGGGGGTAAAGTGGATTGTCAGGACACGTTGAGCCGCCTCGTAATATTGGTTTTATTTGCTGCTAAAAGCACTTATACACTTTATATAAAAGTAGCTGCAAGCAAGTATTTTTACGGGACTTTCTATATTATGATCTAAGTTATTAAAGAATTAAGATGAGAATTGAATGCAAACTTTACAAAACAATAGATCTATTAATGAAAAAAAGGTTTAAAAGATACGCGACAGTTTTACGTTAATGTACGTTCAAGTGGATTTTTGGCGATTTAATGATTTTTTAAATTACTAAGCATCAATTTATCCGCTGCCCAGGAATGCTTTAAAATTATATTAAAAAACTTTACATCAATAACGATCTATAATGATCAGTGTATAAAAAATGTTAAACATGCAGAATTAATATAATTAAAGAAACTTTGAACGTCAAGTAGTGAATGCAGTCCCAGAGTAATTAAAAAAAAAAATTATAATGAAACTAACGTCAACGCACTCAAGAGCCTACTTCCTTCTCTTTCTCTCTACAGTGCACAAAAAAGCAAATCAAGCTGCTCAACGAATCTTAATTGCAGTTACTTTTTCAAACTGTCCGTCGCGCGGTAAACTGTTGCAAGTTAAAATGCAGTGCGCCCAAACAGTAATATGGTAAAAAAAAAACAAAAAAAATCTCCCCACTTTTCACAAACACTAATTTTCACGTCATCGGGGACAAATAATGCCACATCCGTACCTGCAGTGTTCATGGCGAAGGGCTGATCTCCGCGCAGCCGGCCATCGTCCGTCGAAGCATCGCCCGCGCACTCAGCAGGAGGACGTAGCAGCGGAGGCGCGCGCGCGGCACTCGACGACGAGGTCCGTCGGCGTCCGAGGGAAGCCCCGAGGCGCTAACCTCGTTAGGCCGCTCTTCACCGTGCGAGTTACGTCTGCAGCTCTACGGCATCGGGCCGCGAAGGTGAGCGGCGCCGCAGGTGACGCCTACATTCGCTCATCGGGGTGGGGGAGTGACAGTGGCATTAAAGGGAGTAACAAATACACTTTGACACAAAATTCATCTTTTTTATTTATTTATTATCTTCTTGCTTTTCATTTTTATTTCACTTGCGGGCGCCCAGAGCGCGCGGGACTGACTGGCTGTAATACTGATGCGAGAGTATACGAATGGCTACTGTATTGGTTTAATTGCGCTATTAGGGACTGGTCCGACCGATGAATACATCTATTCCCGAGACTGAATTAACGAGTAACAAAAAGTTTCTCCACGCCTGTTTGTTGGTCCGTTGCAGTTAGAGGCTTCAAAAAAGTAAAGTGAAATTTTTTTGTACAGTTGAAGAAGTATCGCAGTATCGTGACTGTCCATTCTTTGACAGCATTAAAATATATTTCATATCTTTATTTTCTTTTTTTTATTTGTATGTGTACAAACAGCTGGGTATCGTCAGGAATTCGACTGCTGGTCGTTGGAAAGAGTCGCTTAAAAAAAATTGAAGCAGACCTCCTGGAACGTTTATCGTCTTTTCTGCATAAACTTTGGCGTTTAAATAATGACTATCATTA
Organism: Sycophila sp. Sp_5; assembly: GCA_018906775.1. Lineage (NCBI taxonomy): Eukaryota > Metazoa > Arthropoda > Insecta > Hymenoptera > Eurytomidae > Sycophila > Sycophila sp. Sp_5. The sequence continues at coordinate 768,385 of JACCID010000033.1, forward strand.
ATTCAGATCTACTTAGAAGGAAAATATGTCGTTTTTACTATGACGTCCTTCTCTAATCAACCAGCGAATCGAGTGCACGACAACAGATACTCGTTTTATAAAAATGACGAAACAACAATAATATGGTCGCAACGAAGTATAAATGAAAAAGAAAAGACTACAATATGCATTGATTCAGACCTATCGGCGCCAATGTAACTGTAACGGTAGTGATAAAAATTTGCGTAACATTTGAAAGGCCTCAAAAGCTCGCACTTGCATCTAAAAAGCTGTCCGCTGACTAACAGCTGCTCCGCTCTTTCTTTTATACTTTTTTTTTCTCAAGGTCTGGCTACTTTCGCGCTAAAATCGTATGCACGTTACGATTATTGATAATTAATCAGATTTTTTTATCTTAGACAGTTTGAAAAAAATATGAATAAATTTTAATTTCATTTGCCTTTTATACTTCTTTATGCAAATAATTTTTTATTTCAACCGTTTATTCGCTAATTATTCAATAGAGTAGAAACAATCTAATCAATTAGCAATAACTGTAACAAATTCCACAATTTATTAACTAAATACAGCGCAAATCGCAATTACGTCGGCAAATACGCGAGAATAGCTAGATCTTAATTCTACTTCTATTCTTTTTAATCATTAGCGTAGTATTTACAAACAACGACGACCGCGTACGAGCTTTTATTAATTTTTTTTAGTTGCGCTTGTGCTACCGTGCTCTAATATAACGGCTTTGGTCGTAACAGCGAAACTGAGCAAAACGACAATTATACCACGAGCGGGAATTCCGTCGACCCTCCCCTTTCTATCTCGTACTACGTACAATATCTGTTATTGCACTTTCGTTAAGCGGCGATGCGACGTGACTGTCGAGGAGAAGCCGCAATTTGTCCCTTTACGTAAGTAGTCACGGGCGGGGCCGCGCGCACTTCTCTCTCTTTTTTTCGATCAGCTCTACTGGATAAAGTTTTGATTAATCGTTCAATTGATGTAGCAAGACTGCGCTCGACGACTACGGCTAGAATTGCCCTCTTTGACTCGCAACGGCGATACGAATCGAACTACGTGACTTTTTTCTCGCACTATTTTGTGTTCTATTTTCGTTCGTTTCCTATATTGAAGCTATCAACGAGTATATGCGAGTCAAGGGGACTGGCGGATCTATACTATTGACTATTGTAAAATCTGTAAAAATTCACAGCGGCATAAATATAAATTTGAAAAATATACACACACACATATCTATATAATTTTAATCTGCACTACTTTCGCTATCTACCTTGCAGTTAAAATGTAAAGGAACAGTTATCTATTGATGTGCGTCTACGTTGACATCTAAAAAAATAGGCGAGATATTAAATAAAAAGAGAAGTAAAAGCGGAGGTGAATTGGCGCGTTTAAAAAATCGGGCGCGTCTTCTTCTTTTCGAATGGTCGCTTTCTCCATTCACTGGCATCATTCGCATTTCATGTACTGACGATACAAGAGGCCAAGGATGGTGTGGCGGCGATGATTCGGGTGAGCTTCTATCCGATCGATGTTCGCGTCTCCCTTACGGAGAGGAAAGCAGAGAAATTGATGTCGTAGAAAAATTCGGTAACTAAATTTTTTCCTAGTGCTCGAGTATTTAAATTCTTCTTCATTCTGGAGGGGGATGGGTCAAACTCTGGTCTAACTCTGGTATTGGTAGTTAATTTCCCGGAGGAAGATGAAGGCTCCTGCCAGCAGGAGGGATCCACTCAGGTCGCCCAACGCCGTTAAGTACGGAATAGCCGAGTTGTCCGGGTCAATCTTGTGCTTCCACATGACGTGAATCATTACGTGCGCGACGTACAGCAGCAGCATTACCTGGAGGAGACATTCAAGTGTTAAACCAATTTATTTTCTTTTTTTTTGCATTCGTCGGCAAGATTGATTCGTTATGCAAATGATATTGTGTACACACCTGAACGACAGCGACAGTCAAATAAGATAATACAAAGTAAATGTGCAACGTCGAACGACCCCATTGGATATAGTCGGCGGCGAACGAAAAAGCGATGTGACCAGGGATCGACATGCCGATGAGCAGTCTGGCTGTTTTAGCGGACGGCACTGAAAATTGAAAAAATGAAATAAATTTATTAGTATTTATTGAATTGAAATAAATGGGTAAATGAGTTTATATAAGGCAGAATTCTTACCTCCTCGGAACAGTGCCTTCCAGGGAGCAATCCACGTCTTCGTCCAAGGTGGTAGAATACCGATCAACGACGACTGATGCAGCATCGTCGAGATTCTGGAGGCGTGTACGGACACCAAATTGCCGCCAATGCCGTTGATGATCGGCTGGAAGATGACGAAGCCATGCAGACTGTCCACCGCTTGGTCCAGGATCAAACCGCCGAGTCTGCATTCATATAGTTTTCAATGAATTCTCAGTTCCACTTTTTTTATTTACTTTTTATAAACTTTTACAGAAGGCAATTTTTAACGAGACTTACCCACTGATGAATAGGGCACTTATGACTGGCACCCAGCCAGACGTGAGTACGTTTCGCGTGTATTTATTCTTTAAAACGATGCAGATCCAAATTGGCAAAAGTACGAGAAACAGGGCGATTATCAGATAGAGCACCCAGATGTTGTCGTTCATCAGCTTGTAGTAGCTGGACGCTATTGCCGAGAGCACGCTTATGGAGACTACATCACCGATCGATGCCGCCAGCGGCGTCGCCAGGTTGTCGGGATTCATATTCAAACGGTGCGCGCCCATAATCACCGCAATCATAGCAAAATCTAAAAATTCAAAAATAAAAAGAATATTGAGCTAATCCCGTCAGCTTTGTAAAATGTGACAAATAATTTACAAATTAGAATACACAATTAAGCAATGTACAATACATAATTTATGCCCCGCGTGTAAAAAAATAGTATATGCACCACAGAAATAAGTAAAGAATCCCTCAAATCGCATATTTTTCACCCTCGGCTTCGCCTGGGGGGACAATTTACACGCGATTTGAGGCATCCTTTACTTTTACTCCCAAGAAGATTTTTTTTTGTGTATTTTGAACGTAATCATACACAGATTAAAACAGTTTAGTGTAAAATGTATGTAATCCATATTTTTGTACTTGTTATTTTAATTTTTCCTTTAACTGTGGTGACTTTGCCCAGTTTGCCTTAATGATTAAAAAAAAATGATCCTACTAAATTTGTTGAACCTCACAGTTGCATACCTAAAATAAAGCAGGAACTCGTGGCGGTGCAGATGCTGGAACTCATGAGCAGCAGCATGTGGTTCCAGGCAAAGTGGCCGTCCATGATGGCACCGACAGCAGTGGCAAACAGAGCGACCAGCATTGCGGCGACAATCGCCTGCACCTGCACCAGCGCGATGTTGCCCACCACCATTTTCAGCACCTCCCGGACGCCCTTCATGTTCCCCAGATTAGCCTGCGTACTGAGCCGCGAGGCCAGGCACATGTCCAGGTTGCCCTTCAGGCCCAGCAGCGCCGGCACCAAAATGAAGATCTGCGAGACTTCCTCGAACACCGGCCAGTCCTATTTTTTTAAGGAAAAAAAAGAGTTAAGGAAAAATATGTGAAGGTTTAATCAATTTTTCATTCATTCCTGACGCGTTTTGTAGGCGTGCGGATCTTATCGCGGCTCATAACTATGCAATTAGGGCAATTACCGAAATAATGAAGTAATGACGATTTCAAAATTATCCTCCTTTTTGTAATTCGAAGTCGAGGCTCGTCTATTCGCGATTCGACGATTAGCAGTATATGCTCGTTCAATTATTTTTAATTTAGCTCTGAGAGTTATCTTGATTCACAGTTGATAATAATTAGCGTATTTGTCGCTGAGATCGAGAGACTAGATCAAACGGGGATTTTAAAAAAAAAATTATACAACTTTAATCTTTGTATAAATGAAATAAAAATGAAAAATATCGGTACGTATCTTAATTAAATGTTGTATTTTTCACTTTGCAAATAATCGAGCGCACCAAAGTGCGTTTGTCACGTATTTTTATAATTAATACGATCGTCCGATATTATCCTGATAAATCCGATGTACTCCGATTTATCTGGTTTGGCTCGAGTAAAAAAGCTGTCATATTCATTTAATTACTTAATATTAATTGATTTTTCGCGGAGGAAGCGTTGGCTAGCTGATAAAAAAAGATAATCTGCTTGTAAAATGTTATTCTGTAATTCGCGATTTTCGCGGTTTTACTTGTATGTATTTTTTATTTCGTCGTACACGCGTACACTCTCTGACGAATGTGCATTATCCTTTTCATTCTTTTTGTTGGCGTTTGCATTTTACTCAATCCACATTGCATTGCATTGTTAATAACAGTAAATCATTATCCACTTAAGTAGTCATCAATTATTTATTTACTCTTAAAATTTTTGAGTTATCTTATCAGGGATCAAAATATATTTTAAGAAAGCTGACGTTGTGAATTGTGTGTGTATTCCTTATTTGATTAGTTTTAAGTTGGTTATCTCAAGAAAAAGTTATTATTATTTATTAAACAAAAAAACTGTGGGAAATATTCTTTATTCTGGAGTGTTTAATGTAGTACTGCAATATAAGAATTTAATGGCTACGAGTGAGATATTTTAAAGTACGCTTTTAAATTGAACAATTTCTAATTGCTTTATTGCTTGGGAAATGGAGTTCCATTGTCTTTTTAAACGATTAAGAGTCGAATAAAATCCAATACCCGAATGGAACGTTTTCTCATGAAGTGTGCTCACGTTTCGTAGATTATAATTAACAAATTGCTCTAAGAACAAATTTTTTGCTTCGATACATTTTACGAAATCATTTATGATCATATAAGTGAGTAAACTATTCTAACACTAATGGAGAGATCTGATCGTTTAAAGAGGTCATGTTCTAATTTGCTAATTGCTTTACCATCATTGAAAATGAAATTTATTATTAGCTAGTTAAATTTATTTATTGATATATTGTTTCAAGTTTTTTTTAGCGCATCCCAGCATCGTTTATATCTGATTATTTATTATCAATATTTAAATATTATTTCATTTTATTTATTTATTTATGTTATAATATTTTACTTTAACCTTCGATTAAATCTTGGCTTCACTTAATTAAACGTACTAGGGAATCTCTTTACCCGTAACAAATATCCACAATACAATTAACATCTACATCAAGCTATCAGTTATCCTTCGAGATAATTAACAAATATAAAATTAAATTAAAAAAAAAAACGTTTAACCACCGGACCTATAACTCACTAAAGATTCATTGCATAAGACGTCGCCAGGTATAATAAAATATATAAATATAAAATCTACGAGCAGTTTTTTTTCGTTTTCCTGTTCCGCACGTGTCGCGCGTCAACGCTTCCACAAATGTTTTTCTCCGACTTCGTTTCTTTTGAATGTTCCACGCGATTAAGATTTGAACTAACCAATTTACGTATATACAGCTTACGTAAAATGCGAACTCATGTATTACATATATATGAATTTCTTACCTTGACTATGGCGAGGACGAGGCCGGCGCCGATGGTACCAATACCGGCGATAAAGAAGGGCACGGAGATCTGCAGGCCGGTGTGGTACCAAGTCTCGTCGCTGACGAGACGGCTCTTCTTGCTTGGCGAATCGTCGCCACCACCCGATGGGAATTCGGGCTCTGGCTCCGGCTCCGAGTTGGAGCAGATCGTCACGATGGAGCTGCCGCTCGACAGCGAACCCATGTCTGACTTTTCCTTAGTCTCCTTGATGCTTCCATTGGTGCCGCACGACTTAAGCCCGGCTATTTGGACATAAACGTTTAGATATACTTTTCACGCGTAATTTTTTCTTCTGCAGAAGCAAAACAGTTTTAATCGCGTGCTCTTTTTTGTCTACGAAATAAGTCGTGTATTTTATTGAAATATTTGGGACTATTTTCTTTCTTATATTAAAGTATGAAGAAACCTGGAGTATTAAAGTTTAACGCTGAAAATATTCGAATCCATCAACAAGACAAATAAAAGTAGAGGAAAAGACCTAAAAGTTGAGAATTGCGTTAAAAAACTCTTGGTTCAAAAGTTGTGCCCAATTGAATATAAGTATTGAGAACTGCACAAAATTTTATTATAAAACATTAACACGTTTTTTCAGCATTCATATTCAATTGTTAAACTTTTATTTGTCTTGCTGGTAGTTAAATAGTGAAATATAAAGTTGTAGCAAAAAATAACTATAATATAAGAAAACAGTCCCAAAAAATTCAAGAAAATGGGCGATCCGTAAATCTGATAGTCTCCTAGTAAGAGTAAATTGTTATTTTTTTGCGACTGGGATACGACTCGATTCATTCGATACATTTTGTTCAGATTCGGAGTATTTAGATTTGCTTATTGAATCGTTCAGCTGGAAGAAAGGACTGCTCTATCGGTAGGTCAGATAAATATTTAAATGAAGAAGGAATAAAATAAACTGCCTATGGCTGTACTTAAATGCAGAGATAATAAGGCGTGGGCCCGTTACGCGAAGTTCATATTGAAATTCATATTGTATTCCAGAATCATTCGTTTTAATAGACCGCGCGACTGTACATTTTTCCATTATCAGTCGTAAAGTACGTAACGATATTTACCGGCAATTTGCTTGATAGACTAAACTCCCGGCACAAGTGGATTCATTTTTTTCCTTTCAATTGCCGGCATTCCCGCTGTTTGTTTAACAAACTCGATATAGAGCTTGGCTCATTTGCCAACTATCGGAAGCTCGCACAACGATGCACCTTGCTTTTTTTTTCGTCCTCGTTATTAAAAACGTCGTGAGAAAGTCGAGGAGCGAAAACAATCGCTTTGAAAAGCTGATTATGTTTTGCGGGTCAAGAGTAGCTATGTAAAGGAAAGGTCGACTAGAAATTATAATAGGCAATTTTAAAGTTCACAAAATTATAAGAGCGGTAGTGAACAATTTTTTAGTAAATTAAAAAATAGCAAGAATTTGCATATGAAATTATTGTTAGAAATTTTCCTTGATATTTCCAGTAAGCACATTAAGTTTGACTACTGCAGTTTCTAATGGAGGATTCTTCTCCTTAGGGAATGCAAGTCGAAGCATCGAGAGGAATAAACAGTCGGATTGGTTGCGCGCGCGATCCTCTTATTGGAGAATCACACTCCGTTCGCGATTCTCTCGCTACGAGGAGGGATTTAGCGTATAATTTTCAGGTCGGCGGCTAAGTTTGAGCCACGTTCCGTTGAACCACGGCCAATAATCCGTGCTCTAATCGGCTAGAGATCGAGGAGGGAGCTCGAAAGTCTCCGTCAACAGTCGTAAAGCGCGCCTCGTGATCCAGAAACTTTCCAGAATTCATGCGTGGCGAGATAATGCCTCGCTCGCATATCCAACCCTCCGATAAAGTCCCGCCGGTTTTCACCTCCGTGCGATCCACTTTTAAGTTGGTCAGTGCAGCGAAAATTTTAATTTTGCCCCGGAAGCATAAGCCTCGTCCGGTTTTTCGAATGAAGGCGCCTCGGTCTATCAAACGCGCCGCGCTTTTTCTTTTTTTCAGACTACAATTGATTAGTGTCAGTGCCTTCCGTCGAGTAAACAGGCGAGTGACGTAGGTCGTTTGCGCGATAGATCGTCAGCTCGAAATTTCCAGGGTAATAAAGTGCCATCGAGTCCGTGAGAATATAAACGAAAAGCTTCTTTTCTTTCTGTTTTATTGAGCACAAGAAGGTGATTGGTTTACGGTGAGTCAGTCGATTGACTAACGGCGTATTCGTGTTTTACGCGCGGTTGAGTGTGCAAGACAATAATTAGAGGCGCTTTTTATTTGTAGACGCTGATATGACTGATAGAAAAGCCAGGCATTTGATACAAATTTCAGGTATTTTCGTTATCTTACTATTTATATAAATTATTTCGGCACAAACGGTGATATCGGTAATACGAGGCCGTATTCGTTTTACTAGCGCAAAGATTGCAGGCCAATGTACTATATGGAACTAATTACCGTTTGTCATAAATATGTCACAATAATCTATAGATACTACAAAATCATGTTTTAAATGTATTTCTAGCTTTTGTATAAATACGTAAATATTTTGAAATAAAATTTGAATACTTTTCCGGTGAAGATTAAAAGTTGCGAAACTCTTAATGAGTTGAATGAAAAGTCCTGAATTATTCCCTTTTCTATTAACTAATTACTTCGATTTCTATTATGCAGCACATTCTAAACTTCATTTTCCTTTTTTTCTTCTACCCGAAATAAACGCCAGGATATCGTGTCGGTTAAAGAAAGAAGTCAACCGAAAAGCTTATAAACTACAACTTATAAAAGACGACGCCAAGCACGGCGGAGAAGCGTCGAACTAAAATCCAGCGCGTCTTTAGCTACAGAGTGGAAAAGGAAAAAATCGATAGGCAACCCCGAGCATAAGGGTGCTGAAAAGCCTCGGGGGTAAGTCTGGCGGCCTGCCTTACCTGCGATCTTCTTGACGATGCCCGGCCCGGCGTGGAGCGTTTCAGCGGACGGTAAGTCCATTTTCGCCCTCGCTCCCGGCGCCGCCGGCTTGTCCTCCTCGCCGCACAGGGTCAGGACGATGCTGTCCCTGCCCGGGGTGGACGGCATTCTGATCAGCTCCTCGTCGCACGGGTGCCTCGTGGTCAGCGCAGCCTCGTTCGCCGAGACCGGAGAAACGACCATGTCTACTTGGAAAGCATTCGAAAACGCAATGAGCAAACACACACAGAAAGGATGCAAAGGAGATCGCGTGCCCCGCGATTTCGCGTCTCATTCGAGCGCGCCGTTGCGCAACTGAAGTGCTCGGCACGCGAGTTGCACGAAGCGGCCGCTTTGGAGGAGACGCCAAACGCGAGGCCGGCTCCTTTTCTTCTCATTTTTGCTTTTAACTATTCTTCACTTAAATTCGTGCAAATTGTTTCACTTACTGAGAGAGAAGTTTGCTAATTGTAAGTCATAATTTCTTTTAAAGCACTTGTTAAATATTTCTCTGAACCAACTACTTATTTGTTTGAAAATGCTAAATTTATTTATAAAAAAATCAATTGCTAATCTTTCGTTCAGTATGCTCTGGAAGATGGTGATGGGGTTGACTTACCGTGCTCGCTGCGGTCGGTGGATGCGGTCTCCAGGAACCCGCAGGAAGTCGAGTGCAGGATCGACCTGCGGCAGCGTCTGTTCCGATGGTCCGATTTCCGTCAGCTTTAGTCTGCAAGAACTGACGAGTAATCCACGTTAATGAAGCTGCTATTGTCCAGCTCGCATCCGATGTCAATAATGAAGCCGCGGCCGCGCGAGGAAAGCCCTGAATTGCTATCCCGAGGTGCCCCTTTTTGTCGTTCGCGCGCGCTCGCTTACGTAAACTCGGGAAATCGGCGCACTCCGCCGGCTCGTTTCATTGCTCCTTTTTGCGTAAGAGCGCCTTAGCTCGCCGATTCTCTCTGTCTTCCTCGGCGGGGAAGGTCAAGGCTCGCGAAATCGGAGCCTAGCGCACGTGCTACCGGCCGATCTCTTTACGTAGCGAGAAGTCCGAGGGGTCGATTCCCCCGCACTGCACCGCCAAGGGAAACTCTAGACCGAAGGCGTCAGCGGAACGCTTTTCGCTGAGTCGAAAGGAAACGCACCGGGCGAGCAGATCAAGATTGTTCGGACACACGCCGTGAGCAGAGAGCATCTCAGCTTACGCGCGCGATCGGTTTACCCAGACGGCGACGAGGCAAGAACTGACCGATTTTCCGAGGGTGAACATCTCGCACCTAATGACCTGAGCTCACCGGGGATACGTCGGTTTAAGCTAGGGAGGGGGAAGGAGGAGGGCAGATGGTTGAAGGTCGTAAGGTGCCGATCAGATTTTATTGGCACCCTCCGGCTAATTCTCTGTGCCCCAAGAAGTCAAGGGTCATTAGCTTCAGCAGGTATGGTCGGGTTTTAAGCTAGACTCCTTGGATTTGCGAGAGTATTGAAACAGAACTGCAGCACTTTTCGAATAGTAATTAGTAATAATTCTGAGAAGAAATTCGTGACAAGTTATTTAGAAAAATTTAAAAAGCCATTCATTTGAAGAAAACAAAAAACACTTTGAGGTGCCAAAGTGGGCATGGCGCCGTCACAATTGAGCCAATTAAATGTACAATAAGTCAGTTACCGGGAGAATGAGGAATCAATGAATCACTTTCTACTTTAAAATTTTTTAATTCGCATGGCCATTAACGGGATTTTTACTGCAATCCACTTGAATTACTTTTACCCGTGCGTGCTTTCAATTGGACTTAAAAATTCTAATTACAAATGTTTACGGTTACCCTCATTAGTAATCCCAGAAACTGCTCGTAAAATTTAATTGGTTTAATGTAGATGGGATTATTTGTACAACCCTCATTAGTACATCTCGGAATGAATTGACTACTTAAACCGTAAATCTTGGAATGAATTGACTGCTTTGTCGGCAATCACCAGAATTTTCAAATCTGTGAGCATCGTAAATAATTTATCTGCAAGTTGAGCCTCGTCAAATTACCATCTCGACGTAATCGATGCGAGGCGTCGACGGCAATCGGCGTGCAAAGCGCTCGTGCCGTTCCGTGGAATGTAAACTGCCCGACAATGCGGGAGGCCGATACAGCATAAGCAGAAAAAAATAAACAAACGATGTGGGCATTATGTTGTTGCTGGCCATCCTGTTGCAGCCGGAAAATCGGCTAAAGAGGAGCTCGCCCGAAAAGGAGCGACGGCGCGCACATGGCAACCGCCGGAGGGAAGCGCCGGATGCGCACGCGTCTTGCGGCCAGCCGTGGGCACAATGGGGGTAGTAGTATAAGTGTTACGTAAAAAACAATTACACCCTGCAACTGTCGCTCCGAGCAAATGTCGTCACTCGGTGACCCATCTTTCAGATTCTCGTCCGTTTTCTAAAATATGCTGTATACACATATGTATGTATATTTACGCGTAGTGTAAACGAATTCCCCTTTTTTTTAATTCTACGAATTTATACTTCGAATTCCCGCTAATTACTAGTCTGACGAATACTTTAAACAGTCGATCGGCCGGGAAACACTTGATGAGTCTTCTCGTTGAACGCCGTCCAATTACGCCACGCGATTACAAAATGGAAAATTAAAAGTGCGCTGTTCTCGTTCGATCCCCGATGATAAGGCCCCGAGCCCATTCATCAAGCGATGTCGAACTACAGGAAAAAAAATTGCGTTGCCAGATAGACATCGTCCATGCGGCATCGTAATTTTCGCAAGAAACTGCTCGCTTGTCCAGGGAAGCTCGACTCTTTTTTTTTCCTGTAGCTGATCGAGACTTTAGAGCGCGCAACCTCGACATTGGTAACCCGAGAGCGCAATGACGCGCGCGGGGTTTAATAAGGGACGATTTGTCCGCGGGACTGCCGAGAGGCGCCGACTGACGCATCTCGGCAATTTTACGTTGAGAGTATTTTTTTTCTCTCGCTTTGATGATACCGAAATTGCGGGACGAAAAACAATATTGCGCCAGTGCGCGGACGAGGGCATTTGTATGAAAAACGAGGAGCGTCAATATTTGCTCGTACGATTTCGCGGATTCGTCTGCTCGTTACGATACTTGCGAATGCGTATAAATGAGTTTCGAGAAATTTTGAGTACGCGCTGATATAAAGTTTAACTTTTTTACTCTTCTTTAATCGCTATGTGGGGTACACTATAGATAATAGTTCTGATGAATTTTAGATTCGATGTTTGACTGATTGATTATTAATTTATTTATTCTCCAAAACTAGATTCTTTTTTTTGTAGTATAAAATAAGATTATTATAATGTAAGCAGTCTTCCAGAACAGCTGTTGTTAATCGCTTACATTTTTTATACTTTTAACGACTTTTTCATACAAATTTTCTTTGACCTTATTTATTCGAAAAAAATATTACATTTAAACGTTTGGTACTTAGAGATAAAATTTTCTTGATTAAATAAAAAAAATTGTTTAATTAAGTACCCGGTAATTTAAAATTGTAATTTCATTCGTTAGCAAACATTTTCGTTTTATTGGTTCATTACCATTATGTGTTATTTGACATCGTCGAAAAACACAATGACAAAACAAGCAATAAAATTCTGAATTTTTTGTCGTGGATTATCGTTATCCCCGGATAAATTTAAGCAGAGCTTTTATCAATGCGTGACTAATTGCGTTTACGAATTTAAAATACAGACAGTATTGGTTAAAAATCGTCCATTTGATTCTTTAACTGAGAATTAAAAATTGAAATTAAAATTCCTTCAGCATTACCAGGCGCAGCGTTTAAAATTCAAACATTTTTAGCTCAAATGAAACTCTAAAAAAATTCTAATGAAATCCATCTAAAGATCTATAGTTTTCAATTAATTTCAGTACGATTTTTTATCAGTTATAACAATGCATTTGTATTGTTCCAACACCACCTCGTTTCGATCAGTATCTGCATGACGATCAGAGTTTTGAGGTCTTTATCAAATGTACTTCAATATTTCTAAGTGTGCACATTCCTTCCTGGTCATATCTCAGACTCATCTGTTTGTAAAACGTTCGTTACAATTTTTCAATGCTGTGATCTGGATTTTGCTCGATTTTTAGACCAACAAAATTTTTATTCTTTTTGGGAGTGGCCAAACGCGCGCGGACGAGACATTCCGAATTTATTACCTTTTTATTTCAATGTTTATCGAGCGAAAGCGGGTATATTGAAAATATTGAGTGGCCGAGTTATAAATAGTGTTCGAGTTATCGTCACAATTATTTTAGTAATGCAGACTCAGTTCATTGAAAGACGACGGAACGATAGAAAAATGTCTTGTCACAATTTATCAATGCATTCTCGTAGATATCAAAGTCAAACAAATAAAGACATGTTTCTTTTCAAATCGCTCAACACCGGAAATTATTGCTCCTTGTTTAATTTTTAAATTTTTTCTTAAGTTCCTTTTTAAATTTGTCAGAATTTAAAACACTTGTGTACTGACTGAAGTAAATAGGAAAATTACTATAATTTTTTTCTTTTCTAAACTAATTATTCGTTAAATTCATTTCACATAATCAATTTATTCTATAACAAACTTTACGTGTTTTTTTTTCTAATTAGCATACTTATAACTATTAAAAATATCTTATAAGTAAACTAGACTATTAATCTGAACTAATTTTTCGATTCCAGTTTCAAACGGTTATCTCTAATTACACAAATTGTGTTTTTTTATTAATAATAGCGGTTTATCTATCGACAAGTAGACCACGAACGCCCACTATCACTTCATTAGAAAATTCGCTTATTCGCGTAAAAGAAAAAGTTACAAAACAAAGAGATAACTGTTCCCGTTAATAATTACGTAAAAGAACGAAATTGCGTAAGATGGGAGCCCCTGAGGAAAAAGCCAAAGCAGGATAAGAAAATGAAAATATGAGAGGCGAATGAAATTGCTCGTAATGTCGTGCAATCACCCGGACGCAGGCCTCGCCTTATTATACTTACTGAGGAGACGCATTTCGGTGAATTTGCGCCAGCGTGCCCAGCTTAGTCGTGTGGACTTTGTCCAGCGTAGAAGAGCCCGATAAAACTTGCTGCCGCCGCTCTTTCGTCGGGTTTTTTCGTCGGTTTTTCGCCGGCGCGACTAGAAGCTCGCGTGCCCTAGTCTAACGTCCGGAGTCCCACCTGCGCGACCGCCGAATGCGAGGCGCGGACACCGATGCTTGCGCGACTGGCACAAAAAGACGTCGGCGATCAAGCGTGTCGGTACTCTCGAGGTGAGAGCACGCGCGTCTACGTAAAAACCAGCGAGAACGAACAATGTAAAAGTGATGAAAAAAAAAACAATCCCACGACGGAGAGAAGAAAAGGTGAAGGCGACCCGTGCGTATTATACGTCGATCGACGGGACGAGGAAGTACGAAGAAGAAAGATTGGAGCAACCGGAGCGACGGCGACCGCACGGTGCACGCTAACGCACTTGACTGATAATGAAAAAGCCTCCGCCGGCCGTTTAGTTCTCTCCGGCGACTCGCGCGCGCCGCGGAGATTGGACGCACGTGAGCGGCCGTATCAGCACTTCTCGCGCACGCATACTTACGCGCACAGCTGGCGATGATGAGGCGGCGGCGGGGCCGCTAGCCGGCGGCCTGGACGACCCCCACCGGCGCATTCGGCTGGACGAGCATCCTCGCTGGCTCCGAAGTTCGCGAGCGCTCGCTTTTGTCCTGGGCACTGGCGGCGACGTTTTTTCCGTTTTTTACGCGATAGCGCGTCGAGCGAGTTACCGGCGCGTAATGACCTCCGCGACTGACCGCGCGGGTCCTTTATATATCGGCAGTGAGATTCGCGGGTCCGATTGCGGGGATCCGCTTTTGCACGGGTGTCCCGATTTTACGACTTGGCGCGGCTGAGGGATGAGCCTTATCGGCGGATCGTTTAGTTCGCTACGATAACCGGTCGTAATTTCGGACATCGACCAGGCGATCGCGATCTACAAAGGCGACGACGTTGATACGGGGGTTTACGCGAGTTTTCCGGGCGCGCGGAACCAGTTCTCGTTATCAACGTTGCACCGGTGCAGTGGAGCACGACCGGACGGACAGGTGGAGAAGGTGCCGTGGCAGTCAGCGCTTGTTTCCTTTTGTTGCAAATGGGATAAGATAAACAAAATAATATTTGTATGAAAAATATTATTTTTAAAGCTGCGCAAGTGGTGCAACGTGCGCAGGCATCAAGGCTCCGAAATAATAACTTTTTATTGTTCTGCAGACGCGCGGAATTTATTTAAATACATCGCGACATGATTTACCGGATTGTCTGTTTCTTTTGCTTTTTTAACTCGAAACTTATTAACTTTTGGAAAATTCGCCGCGGACGTGCTTGTAAATTATAAATTCGTTTCATCTTTTTGTAAAACTTAATTAGTTTCTTAAGGAATTTAACGAGTTTGACAGAAAAAAAATTCCAAGAAGACATTTATGACGCAGCACACTGTATGTAATTAAATATTTACCAGATTAGTGGCAGCATGTAATGCCTGTCAATGCTAGCATCGATCGTAAAATTCGGATGGTAACGCCTGCGCGTATTAAACGTGTATTATTTCATTTAACTTTACTTTTTCGATCCAGATTAAAAACAATATGAAGGCATCAAAAACTAATTTATCCGCCGCTTGAGTAAACAAAAATATGCAATAAAATTTACACTATCGTCGCGACTTCCTGGCAATGAATTTTCTTAAAAATCCTTATCGGCAATATCATTTCGCGTTTCTAGATTTTTCCAATTGCACCACCCAACGATAAACAATTACCATTAAATTTTATTAAAAAAAAACAAAGAACAGAAGTACACCAAACGGCCAAGCTGCAACGCTTCGCTGGACAGATAAGTGAAATCGCCGAATCACAGTTAGCGTTGTCGGACGCAATATTTATTGACCAATCGTAAAACCTCAATGAATTAACAACACCGATGATCGGACGCAATATAAATCAGAACTGATCAACTTATCGATCGCAATACATTGTCAGGTGTACGTGCATTGTACACGCGGGATTCACACTCGTATAGCGCATGCATCGCGCGTTTGTCACGCGGGACTTTTTTGTCGATCGGTAAAAATAGGGCAATCCCCGGCTAGCGGCGGTCAGATAATACACGGAATTCTTGGCACGCGACGAGCAAAGCGCCGCTCACCTCACTTTATTCGCGTCACTCCGTCGATTCCGCGGCCTGCCGATTACAAACGCCTCACATCCGGTATCGCTCCTCCTCGGCTTCCTCGGACACAGGAGCCTCCTCGCGAGCACTACATTTTTGTCAAGGCACAAGCCAGGGATCCAGGTCGAGCCTCGGAGTACGCCGAATATTTACGTTGACTCGGCATTGATACACTCGACGGAACGCGTGAAGAATCGACGGCGCTTTCCCTGCCCCCCTCTTTCTTCGTCGCAAACGTCGCGCCTTACCGATTTTCGATCAGCGCCGGGAGCAAGTTCATCGTCTTATCGGCGGCAACAAATAAGTCGCGGCCTGCTGACTGATTAGCACAGCCGCGGAATTTTCACAAGGTTGACGGCGGGACTCTCATGCGGAAAACAGCTGTTTCGCTATTGATTTCGAGCGCTCCATAATGAACATGAGTCATTAGCCGTACGCGCTATCAATGTAAATATAGCCAAAATCGTAGAGTGTACCTTGTTTTCTTGACGCTATCTCGGCTCCTCTTCGTCTTGGAAACTCGTCCGGCAGCATTGGTCACTGATAAACGAGGATGCGCGGCGGAGATACGATTGACGCGAGGTGCGCGCTCGTCGAAGTGGTCTTTCGACGGGAATTCCATTTCCTCGTAGAAATTCTTCAAGCAATTTACCGAGCTGTCCGCTGAATATTAAATACGAATGCTAAATTGTTGTCGAGGGGATAATAAATTTTATGTGCAAGTTATTTTTCAACCCGTGTTATCTGTAATATATTGAACGTATTGAGTGCTGAAAATTGCTTATTGCTTTAACGAACTGTTCCTGCTTTTATCGTATTTCCTCGACGAAACATTCTGTTTGCACCGAGTTTTTCCTGATTTTTATAATTAATTTCTTTGTTTAACGTATTTATTAAACGGGAAAGATATGTTCTTCAAATGATATTTTTAATTGAGATTTTCAAATGAGTTTTTAACTACAAAAACCTAAAGTACGTTTTAATTTGTAAGTTAAAATAAATTTAAACTATTATAAATCGTAAACTAATAATCAATTGGAGTTTTTAATTAATCCTTAATGAAAAACGTACTCAATTTGATTATTATTTTTACATCGAATTTTATTTAAGCAATATATTTACTGAGAAGCCCATCGTTGTCTATTAATCAGGGCTTCTCAACTGTAAGAATTTTGTAACTGGAGATTTATATTGATACTGATTAATTAATTTTACTTTCGATTGCTTCGTCCGAACCATTCGTTTCATCATTCACTATCGATTTAGTGCTCTTAAGAAGTAAAATAAAAAAAGTCAACATGATTCTTCTGAAATATACGTAAGCGTGTCAGCAATTTAACTGATAGTTTAATTAAAAGCGCGCAATTGCAATCGATACACAAGTGGCATGCCAGAGTCACGTGCGGGACTGCCAAGATTCGCAGTTGCGACAATAAAGGATTCGGCATTTTTCTTTGTTCCGAAATGCGACACCTAGCAGAGATAACCGAGTTTTTACGACTACCAGGCTCCGATGGCTGTAAAAACCGAGCTAAGCTAATGCCACAGCAGTTTAATGTGCAGACAAAGCCCGCCTCAATTACTACACAGGCTCGCGCGCGAATGTTGCACCGGCGTCCCACCGCTCAATTCGAAATAATCCTATCTGCATTTACTTTTTATTTAACAATAGCTTTATCTGCGACCAATAGCAGCCGATTTATTTAGGTCTTCGTTCGTAAGAACGACGCGCAATTATTTTCAAGCTTAATTTTAACATCTGATTATGCGATAGATAATGCATTTAATTCGAGGTAATCCATTTAATTATAAGGACTAATTTACGTTTTTTATAGCGCATGCGTCTATAGAGTATAAGTTTGATCTGCATCTAAAATTTCACGAAATTCACATACGCGAGCAGCATTTATTACTAACATTTTCGTATCTAATCGTCGGATTTAATAATCCGTCGTTACGCTATCATTCCAGATTGTTGTGATTTTAATCTACTGCGTAATGACGTTATTAACTTGTAGCTATATGAACTCATTTTTTTCAATCCTTAAATTACTAGAAGTACCGTGATTTTCTGCAGTTACAAATTTCTCGCAATTTCTATTTGCGAATCATTTCAGGCTCGCTATTACCCCTAAACTACCAGCCTCTTTTCTCCTTCTCGCAGTGAAGTTCAGACGTGATGAATTATTAATTCCTGGATTAAATTTTTTTCAGGCTGATTACCGGGAAACGACATTTTACGCGGAATACCACCGACAATGGCTGACTGTTATCGAGTTTTGAAGAATCGCGAGTGAAGCTTTTTTTTGGCGTTCATTATTTGATTGCGGCAGAGAAAATAATTATCTCCGCTCACTTGTCCTCTTGGTATAATCTGCAAACAGTGTTGCTGTAGTCGTGATATAGGTTCTCGCTGGATGCGTGGTGTCGTGTTCAAATTTTATTATTATTGCCCGAGTAACGTCAATAAATTACATTTGTCAAAGCTATCGATGCTCGAGCAAACAGCGGGTAAAAATTTTTAATATAACTGCGCGATAATGGTTGCTTAGTTTTTTCAACACGAAATTTTTTGCATTAGTAGAAGTGCTACATATATGTTTCGATGAAATCGCAGATTTAAAGAAAAAAAGGATCTCTTATCGTAATCGCGAGTGAAGAATTGATGCGCGTCGCACGTTTCCGTTAATGACAGAAAATGTGAAAAAAGCTTTTGAAGAAATAAATATGTAATTCCTTTTGTTTGGCAACACTGTCGTTTGTAGATTGCTTAATAATGAAAAGATTAATATTTTTTATTTTTAATCATTTGGAATTTTAATCTAATGAATCTTTTGACGAATATAAACAATGCAAAAATTAAATTATTATATTTTTAATTTTAAATGCTTTAATTGATTATAAAAAATGTTATATGATTGTTCATTAATGAACTGAAGTAGAAAAAAAATTCTGAAAATACCAGCTTGCAGTTATTGAAAAGTAAAGGAAGGGGCGAAAGGGTAATGGAATGAACTGGCAGACACGTGTTCAATATTATCATTTTATTTCTCTTTGTCAGTATAGATCTCAATCATACAAATGTTTTTCTCTCATGAAGAGCCTACTTGCACAAAATTTTTTCCGCGTACAATTCGTTCACAATGCCGCAGCGAATTCACGACTACCTCCGAGTTGACAATAATAATGATAATGGCCGTATCTGCCGTACAGCAGCTCTGACGTTCGCTACCGTGGCGTCGAAGACATTTTCTAATTTTTGTTCTTCTCATCTTTTTTTTTCTTCGTTACCTACTATTATCTCTTTTTTTCATTTCCTTTTCAACAACATAATTACCAAAGAGAATTACAACATTATCATTCTCGGGGCGAAGGTGTTTAAATAGAAGCTTCTTTAAGTCTGTAGAATAAAGTTGCGCGTTACGCTAACGAACAATATAATTATCGACAATTATAATGGCCTTAATTAAATATACTTATCAATTAATTTTGATTCTCAAGATTTTGATTTTCCGTTTCCTTAAGTCCTATCTCTCATAAATTTTTTTAATCGTTATTTTTATACATATATATATACCAAAAACTTACTAGAGTCGTTTATTATCTCCGTTTACCTCGTTATCTGCGATTCGTGTTCAAAAGAAATTGACGGCTGCTTTTCAATTGGCATTTTGGGAGAAACTTGCGCGAAAACAAAAATAATAAAAAAAAAACATTTTATCGAGACTCTATTTCGAGTGTAATATCGTTGATTGCACTTGCTCCAGTTTCACCTGACTATCTATAATTAAAATTTGTTTTCCCTTACTCTTAATATTTTTCTTTTACCGTCCTATTTTTTTATTTCGTATCGAATACGGACAAAACGCACTCGCACAATAAAACCGCAATCGCGCCTCCTACAATATCAGAAATAAACACTTAGGTACAATCGAGCATCGTGTAACATTCATCATAAATCTTATTTTGTAATATACGTAAGAATATCCATTATTTGAAAGCATTTCATTAGGAACGTTCGATTTTTTTTCACATATCTCTTTTTTTATCATTTTTTCATATTTTTACTCATAAATATTCATTTTTCGTGCTTTTTAAAAGTTCAGTTCACTTTTGGCCACGTATAGTAAAATCTCTACAGCTCGAGTATCGCTCGAACGAAAAAAAATGAGAACATTCCCTTTTGCCTCTTTTTCTTTCACGTCGGTATCATCCCTCTTTTTGCGTAACATCGATGCGAGTCTCTTCTTTTTTTTTATTTTTCTCGTTAACTTTCGGACGTCTGCCGAGGCGAGCCTACAAGTGGATGCGTTGGCTTTTGAGATCGATCGAGGAGGAATCGGCCTCGCAGCGTTACGAAAGGTGCGCGATCGAAGCGTCTTCATTTGTCATTCCCGAGGCGCGCGCAAAAGTGTTCCTTTTATTTTTTAACCCGCTCGCTTATGTACACTACACGAGCCTGATTTTACGTATTTATGTTTCATGCATATAAATACATTCGTCTACGTACTCCTCATTCTTTTCCCTATCTTTCGTTTCCTTTAACCACGTGCTACACCCAATTAGTCCTTGAAACGAAAAAGATTCCTACCGTTGTACTTAGAGTCATATATATATATATTTATATATATATATATATATATATCATTATATTCACTTTGTGAAAATTTTTTCTTTATTAATATCTCATTATCTTTTTACTTCTTTTTATAAATATAACGCAGTCGCGTGACGACATGCACGTATTTTTTTATACGAAGGTGTATAATATACGTATATATTGAGTTGTAGTTGTACCTCGCGAAAATTTTTTTACTCAAAATATGACCCTGAATCGCGAAAAGCGCTGCCCTAGCTTATCGCATGTACTCTCCCACCAGCGACTCTCTCTCTCTCCACGAAAGTATTTTACTCTAAAATTTGATATAATAACTATAATGCATATATCATAAATAGTATCTAGTCCCAAGTGGCAGTCGCTCGCTTGGACTCTGCTTTGTCTTCTTTAAACTATACTTTTTTTTTAAATTTACTTATGCTCTCACCTTAAAAACTATTTTTGATTTGTGCTTCTTACAATGTACATTTCACCTTATACAAATAAAAACTAATATGTCCTACTAAGTTCTCCTTTTGATTCAGCGACCGCTGAATAATCTGCGTTTCATTTTTTTTATTTGATTTCCACTCGTTACATCCACTCGGTCGCTCTTTAAGCGCAACGCTTTAAATAAAAAAATCGGCTTGCACATCTTCTCTTATTCGTCGTTTATTGTACAAACACTGAGCTTTGGTCCGGTTTATCTTTGTAGTATTTTTTTATAATATTCAAACCTTTTGTGTCGTTTTATAAAAATGTCGTGTCCTCGCTATTCGCCGGCTATCATAAAACGCTATGTACGTAATGCATCGTGGCTTTCTCGTAAAGAAACTCAATTAAAAATACACGCGTAAGAGTCTACGTGGAACTACGCTTAGTATACGCGCGTCTTTAACGCGTACGATAGGAACTTTGTGGTTTGGCAATGCTTCGCGTTGACATTGCTGCAGGCTTCGCGTACACTCGGTACACCTGGCATAGCAAAAAAAGGAAAAACGCGGCAAGGAAAGTAAAAAAAGGGGAGAAAACGCGACGAGCGAATAAAATAAAAATTTCATCAAACTTAGAAATATTTATCCCCCACGCGCGTAATTCGATTTGTAATTCTCCCCTTGGCGCTTGCGTGCATCTGTTTATTTATCCTTGTCGTATGTATGTACACGGGGTCTCGACGGTATATAAAAAAAGATATAAAAAGAAAGAAAGCAGGAGCATTTTTACGCTCGTTTTAAAGCGCGCTCACCCCATGTCGTCGCGTGTCGCAGTATACAGAAAGAAAAAAACGAGAGAATCCGGGAAAAGAATGGAACGAAACGCGGTAAAAATGGCAGAAACGAAAATCCGTTTACCCTTCCGCACGAGCGGCTAATTTCACGTGGCGCGACCCTTTTTCCCAATTTCCTTGTCTCCGCGCGCGCCTCTCCCGGGCCCATCTGTCGCCGCGTCACAATGAACCGTCGCGTTTCTGCAATGAGGGATTTCCAAATATTGTGTAAATCCGGACCGACGGTGGGGGCAGCTGAAAAATTTTGGGGTGAAATGCGCCGAAAGCGAAAGGGGAGCCGCTGTCCTTTTCTCTCTCTCCCTCTATTCGCGTTCGACCGTCCCATCGCGCGAACCCCTTTCGAGAGTCTCACCCTTGGATAAATAAAGGGTTGCGCGTCAAATCTCCAGTTTTTGGGAGAACGAGCGCGACGAAACCGACCGTTTTTACGGCGGCAAATTTTTTCCCCGTTCGTTTCATTGAACCCCACATCGTTTTTCATCTCGTTTTACAGCGTGTTCGCGGCCTGTACATACCTGAGCGCGAAACAGAAGGGAGTGGAAAGTCCAAATATCGCGGGGAAAATGAAAGGCCGTCAGCGACAAAGTGCTTGCTATTGTTCTTAAAATCGACAGAGAGATGGCGAGTAAGAAAGATAAAGAGTACGATTGAGAGAGACGGGGGTAGTGGTTAGATTGGAGGCCGGAGGGGTTGGCGAAAGAAAAATGGGAAAAAGTCCGCGCACACGCGCGTCTTAAGGCCGCCGCGGACGTTCGGTTAAATGCCGGAAGGGCGGAGCGTCGGTCGAATATTACGAGGGGGTGGGAGCAGTCGTTGCGTAGGTCGACGGCTATGAGTCGCCGGGAGGCGAGAGAAAAGGGGAAAAAGGAGAGAGAGAGACAGAAAGACAGAGGCCGGCCGATAAAATGATTACGGGAGATGAAATTTCCAAGTTGACGAGGAGAATCCGCTCGAGGTGTCTTGATAATTGCCGACCACTTCCGAGGTTCTTGCCGCCGATAATCCAACCCGTCGCCCACGAAAATAATAAAAGCCAACTCGCTCCTTTTCTCTTTAGAAAGCTGTCGCTAGCGGCTTTTTTTTTCTTTGAACGAAAAATTCAGCCAAATCCAATCGTCAAGTTTCGCCGGGGATGTACATCACGGGGAATCGATTCCGGCGGGTGGCAGGCGAGAGAGAGAGAGAGAGAGAGAGAGAATTTTTGTTCGCAATAAAGCGAGGGAAAGTCAGGATGAAAATTTTGGCAGGCCAAGCCGTCGTCCGTAGATTTGACGAGTTTACGGGCGAGCGCGTCCGCGTATACCCGACGGAGAAAGAATGAGAAAAGTCAGAAGTGGGGTGAGAGAGGCTCCGCCAGATATATACCTTTTTTCCCTGCGTCCGAGCGATCTGCCGACCCTCCCTGGCCCCGGCGCCGATATAATAAATGTCCCGAGAAACGGACGAAGGAGACGGAGCGGTAGAAAGAAAGCGGGCTCTCGAGGCAAAGTGTCACGTGAGAGACTTTTATCGATTACGCACCCTCAAAACAAATAAGTCCGGCATTTTTAATTCACTCGGCGCTTTCGATAATTTTAGTCCACGTTCCCTTTTTAGCGCCCCGCGAGACTAGATTGAAATTTTCTGCATCCTTTATTTTCTTTTCTTTTTCTTTTTTATATCAGCGAGCAGAAGAGTCGATACTCGTTACTTCGTGCGGCGAATTATGCTAATAGAAAATTATGACACTCGGCGATCGTAAAGGAATTATCGACACGTAATGATGGTATCACGCCCACGCTAGCGGTGATCGTCACGCCAGATATAAATCCATCGCCGATAGAGCCTGTTAAATTGCGCCGCGCGATCACGATTAAGTATGGTAATGGAGCAGCGTCGTCAAGAAAATTTACAAACTGTTTGGAATTCGAGGCAGCCCTCCCCCGCCGCGATCGCTTTAAAAGGCTCGAAATTGTTCACCCCCGAGGCGCCGGGGTTCAACGAACCCCTCGGATTGAAAATGCTCGCGACGGTCTCGACTTACCCCTCGAGCCTCTCGAAAAACACATTCATCGAAGACGCTACGAGGGGTGGAAGCTATACGGCCGCTGGTATATAGACCGATTGGAGGGAGAGAGACGGCGGATCCTCCGCGGGCGCCGCTCACTAATTACAGCCTCGTGCTCGACCCTGTGTACACTCGTCGTTTCTATCAAATTTCTGCGTTCTCGGAAAGCTCGAGATATTATTGATTTTTATACGAGGACGAGCAGCGGTTGGCGTGCGCGCGCGAGCAGGGGGGCGTCTTTCGATCTCGCCTTTCCCCATGCGATTTCTCTTTGTGTGTTTGTCCCGAGAAAGCGGGGGAGATAGCGAGCGCGCGCGCGCGCGGTGTCATTTACCCGGGACGGACGTCAGTCCCGAAAGTCCGAAAGCGAGCAAATTTTTTTTCTCTCTCTGTCTCTTTCCCACCCTTCACCTCCGATATATAGAGTAGGAGGACTGCGCGAGGAGCGTCGCTTCGATGCCAGAAATTCGCTTGCTCACGCGAATATCGCCCCGCGGACAACTTCTCTTCGCCTATTATTTATGGCTTTAACGACACACGCGCGAGCGGCAGTCCTTTTTTTCTCGGCCGAAGCAAAAGGAGGGACATTGATTTTCCCGAGTTCGAGGTGCACGCGAATCTGTATAATTTAGGCCGGTCGGTATTAATTTATGCAGCTGCAGGAGAGAAGGAGAGGCGCTCGCCCCACGATCGATCCGCGTTTTCAGTGAAAGTACCCGGGCGCTCCTTTCGCGAGACCGATCGGCGCTTTTTTTCTCAAGAGACGCGGGGAGCGACACGGCGTGATGTACTGCTGCCGATCGGAGACGGCGGATTCTTAAAAACGTCGGGGGCTCAAATAAATTAAATCAACTTACACGAAATTAAATTGGGTTGCCTTCATGCAGGTTGATTAAATAAAAAATAAAACGACATCGAACACAAATACGGTAAAATTATGTTTTATTACAAAAGGATCACAACACATATTAAATGATAAGCGAAAATCATATGACAAAATTAAATACAACGTAATTCGTAACGTCAAGTATGAAATTATCATACAGACAGAACGAAAATAATAAAAGCTTGGTGAATTATTGCAATGGCAGTGCGTTCAAAGCGGGCAAACGGAAAGACATAAATAAATAAATAAAATAAAATAAAAATGATCGACTTAAATGTATACGATAAAGCAAACTAAAGTATAAGCCCCGTAAGGTCTAAAGTTCAATGAGTCAGCGGGCACCTCTTTTGTCGCGCTCGAGGTGCGCGCGTGTTCGAAAAACCAAATCTTTGAACGTTTCCATTTTTTCGTTTTTTTTTTACTACTCGCCCGGCTCGACTAGCTTAATGCAGGAATTGTAAATCATTTCCAGATAAAGAAAAATAAGAAATAAATGACTAGACATTACTACATAAGAAAATCTAACGCTAAAATTTCCTGTTCTATAGTCAATCTTCGCGCGTTTATCATACACTTACTTCGCACAATGTCCTGATGTGTACTTTACACGCAAAATATAATAATATATAGATTTGTCTTTTATAATACAAGATTATTTTTTCCTTCTCGAATATAGCATATACGCATATATAATCATATTTTTTAGTTTGATGAAAAGTACATTCTTTTTCTCAATGCTCTTAACATATTTTACGTCGCTTAGTTTTCAACATACAATCAATAATAATAATAAAGATAATAAGAATAATAATAAATGCGTGTATACATAAGTTTCTTTTTATACGATTCTCTATAATATTCCATATTACGGTTAAGTTTGATTTAGCGCTCATTTATAAATAAATACAAAGGCAATTTCGACGTCGTTCTACTGTTGGCTAGTAAGTAGTACCTTTCTCCTCTCCCTTCGTTCCACATTAACATGGAGTATTTTTTTCTCGACGTCGTCCTCGAATTCTCGAAATCAAAGAGCGTGAACGTCGCGCTCCGCCCTTCAAAAAGGCAGTCAAAGAAATATATACCTATTTTGGTCGTTGAGAGGATCGGAAAAACCTGTACGACGTAAGTATGCACCGATCGCCCGAAGGACCTGTGTATTTACGAGTAATTGTTTTTTTTTAATTCGAAATATTCGGTTATTTATAATTATATAGAAAAAGCTCACTTGTACCTACATATATTATCGAAAAGTTAGTGTATATAAGAAAAGTCGCGTTTCCCCGCCCGCAAGATCCCGCCGTTGTAATACTGACAAATCGTTTAGCAGCGTGGCCAATTTAAGCAAAGTCGGGCAAAGAGCGTCCAGGTCCTCGGCGGCGATCGGCGCCGGATCGTTTACGCGCTTACGCAATGTTACGGGTAAAAATAAATGCGCACGGGGGCCCCGTCGGCGGACAATGGCGGACAATGGCGACTAAAAAGCGGCCCGTGGCCGCTTTGCATATGTGCGCAGGCTCCGTGCAGCGCGGTGGCGCCGGGACGAAAGATCGGGGCGCGCCGCCGCTCCCCTACGGGCGATATTCTACCTACAAAAGTGGCCGATCCCCAAGGTCGGCGCGGCGCGCCTTTCCGCTTTATCGCGTAAAAACGAAATTTTTCTCCCGTACGCATGCACCGCGCGCCACGGATTTTCCCCGCGCACAATGCGCTCATTTTTATGTGCCCCCCTGGCGACCGACTCTCGCTCTCAATGGGATTCTGGACGCGTAATGGTCGTCGCGGCCTCCTCGCTCCTTCCCCGGCAAATTTATGTTAATGCATGCTAAAGAGAGAGACGGAGCGTCATGCTAATTCATCTGTATACGCCGGATTTTTGGAAAGCGCCGCAGACTGCCCCCTCGGCCGGGAGCGTGTGTCGCACGGCTTTTCGATACGCGAGGGGTGGCTCGAGACTAATGATTCACGGGCTAGTAGAGAGAGAAGGACAGCC
The DNA here is from genome assembly GCA_018906775.1 of Sycophila sp. Sp_5. Classification (NCBI taxonomy): domain Eukaryota; kingdom Metazoa; phylum Arthropoda; class Insecta; order Hymenoptera; family Eurytomidae; genus Sycophila; species Sycophila sp. Sp_5. The sequence continues at coordinate 794,920 of JACCID010000033.1, forward strand.
GAGTTCTAGACAAAAGCGGAGAATTTGAATACATTTATGCGCGGATGACGTGCGGGTAACTTTTTTTCTCCCCTCAATATCAGACCTCTGTCCGCTTTCTCTCTCTTTCTCGGACATTATAACTATTATTTGTAGCGCTCAACTTTCCGCCTATAATCTAATGTAGGGAAATACGAAAAAAGAGAAAGTGCGAATTATCTGAAGCATGAAAGAGACAGCCAAGAGAACGGCTTTTCAAGGGTCTTTATATACTTTTCTGTGAAAAATATCTAATTATGCAAATTGGCCCCCTGCAGGAGACGGCAGGGCGCGAGGATGATTGAAAAATTGAAGCAATTTTTAGAATTTACCGGCGAATCGCGTGCGCGCGGCGCGGTCTCGTTTCACGATCGCTTTCTCTCTCCGCCCTTGCACTTGCAAGAGGCGCGTGGGAAACAATATGCAAATGATAGCCTACGATCGCGGTTATAGACGGATCAAGTGTAAAGTCGTGGCTTTTTTTCCACACCGACCGAAGGCAAGTACAACAAATCTGTTCCCCTTAATCGACGTCCCATTATAAAATACAATCTTTGCAGCCAACATTTGTAGGTACTTCCAGATTTACTTAACGGAAATGAATCGAATAAAAAATATGTAACTAGACATGCGCTCGTTACGCACCCTGCCGAATTTCCACAGTAAGGAGGGAATCGAGCGGCTATGATAAATAAATTTCATTATCACTTGGACGGGCGGCGAGGTGGGGTCAACGGCTCGACAAGGGCCCTTGCACCCGGGGGTAAATTAATTTTAACGATTGGCTCCGAAAACCGTCGGCTTGTGCGTGCGTGGGCAGGAAATTTCCAAAGTGCTAGTTAGAGTTGCGTCGTGTGCGCACCTATGCCCTCCCTCCCTCTCCTCTCTCTCTAAGCACGCGGTCTTTTGTGTCGCCGGCGAAGCGTACAAGGGCGTGAGCGCGCCAAAATCGGAAATGCGCCACGACCGTCTGTCCTGTCGCATCGCGGCCGTAGGCAAAGCGACTCAGGGGCGCGATGGTCACTCTCGCTCTCTCTTTCAGACTGCCGTGCGCGCCGAGGAACAGCTGTGTCCCGCGAGGATTTCGATCGATTTCCAGCCGTTAATAAAAACCCAGGCTTTTTTCAAAAGCAGCCCCCACCATAGCTTCCCTATGAGCGTGGTACACTAGGCGAGGGGGTCCGAGTCGCGTGGCTTCGACTTTTTTGGAGAAGAAAAAAATAGTAGTTTTTCGAGTAAAAGTGACGGAGAGGCGGATTAATGCGCTGTTGTCCCCTTCAATGTGCTTTATAGCTTTTTTTACTTGCGTCGCCTTTTTTCAGATTCGTCGTACTTATGTTGTAAATTGAAAATTGGTCGGTTTTTATCAAAAATAGCGGACGTTCGTTTTCGATGCTTTGATTTATTTTTTAAAGAGTGGATGAAAAAACGACGCAAATAAAAAAGTTGTGCCCGTTACGGAGGGATAATGTTTTTCAGAATATATTGTTCGAGTTATCACCGTTGAAGGAAGGAGGAATGACGACCAATACGCATCCGCTTAATATTTAGTACGCTATTACTTTTGATTCTCAGTTTCTCCAAGGCACGAAATGAACTCTGCGTAATGCGAAACGTCGTGCTCGAGATTCAATTAGACTAGAATTACAAAAGAAAAATGTCGCTTGGCTGACTAGCACGAAAATAAAATTTACTTTTTTTCTTCTTTATCGTCCAATTTAATAAAATTTAAAAAAGAAAGACTTTTTTCCTTGTCGTGACAATTTATTCTTTGGTTTCGAGGATTCTCGTGCGATGATGCACCGACGCAGGTGCCGTTGCGAGGTATAATATAAAAAGCCTCCGGCGTTGCTGACGTTACAGTTTCCTATTTTTTTTTTTAATTTTACACGAATGACATTATAAAAAACTTTTTTCCCCTCGGTATATTCTAAAAATCTTTTTTTTTTCAATATATAATAAGAGATCTATTTTCCACGCGGTTGGCTGTGTATATAATACGATTGTACTTTTGGTTGCGGGTTATACTGCGTAGACCCTGAGTTCGTTCTGCGTTCGTTTGTTTCCCATCTTATTCATTATTCATCATTTTTCTTTTAAACCTTTCATTCATCTGCATTTGTTCGTCTCGCTGACATCGTACGCTTTTCGAAAAAGCAGTGTTACATTGAACGTACGATTACCTTCTTTATTTTTTCCGTCGCTTTTTTCTATTCTTAAAAAAAAAGTTGCATAGCTCTCGTCAAGGCATTGTCGTGTTCTCGTTTTCTTTATTTGCATTGCAATCGAATGTGGAGCGATGACAGTCATAGAAGGCCTCCGGATTAAGGATAGCTCTTGTTACGCAGATTGTAAAATCGCTTGCGCGCGTAAATGCCGCACGAGCCCGAGGTGCGTCAATGAGGCGACGAAAGAATACTGTATGAGCAAATCCTAGCGACGATAACGTAAGAGATTACTCGGTACAAAGGTATATAAGTCGATAAGGACGCGTATAAGAGCGAAGAGGAAAAACTAAGAAAAAACAGAAAACATCATTCATCAAGGACAAGCGAGAACGAGTTACATGCAAGTCATGGAATTATCGCTTAAAGGCCCTTGTGCGAGCCACTGAAAATAGGAACTTTGTTTGATCACCCATTTGCATTAATACAATTGCCTCTCTAAATATAATGTATATTTACACGAGATAACGTAGCCGTTGCCGCAGCCGCATACACAGTACAGAATACAGTTATTCTTTTGCAGCGAGTTCGCGAGGTAAACTCTCCTTTTCTATTGTAAAGAAAAATAAAAAATCGCCAAGACGCGATGGCTTGAAAGTCTGGTCCGTTCGGGCTCCCCGCGAACGAGAAGCCCCTCTTGGCGGACGCGTGCGAGAACCAGCGACCTGAATTGACGAGCTTGCTTCGTGTGTAGAAAGGATGCTGCTTACTTGTAAAAAAAATATACGACCCGTCGTTGACAGCCCCATTGGTGTGTGTGCGCGTGTGTGTGTATGTGCCTCGCATGTAGGGCAATCGTTATCTCTTGAATTAGGAACCAGTAACCACGTGCTAGTGCAGAGATTCGCCGGGAGTGCAGACGCTGATCGCAGTGGTCGAGGCTTCTCAGGCGGGATTCAGCGTGAAGGAGAGCGTGAGCGCACCATTGACTCTCGTCTTGACTGGCAGGAAAACGAGGGCTGGCGCGAATCGTCTGGAGGCCTGGTTGACCTCCTCGTTGTTGCCGCTGCCGTTCTGCGGGTTCTCGAGCTCCTCGATTATGAACGGCTGCATGATGGTTTTATCGGGCGTGAGACTGGCGTCTTGCGGCATGGCATAGCTCGCCGGCACCTTGTGCTTATTGGCAACGTCCTTTAAAGTCTTGGAGAGCTCGGCCAGGGCCGTTTCCGCCGGGTCACCCAGACACTTGTGATCCTTCCTTATATGCTTCTTGATGCGATTCAGGTTTGCCGTGGCGAATCCACACTGGGCACACTTGTAAGCACCTTGAGGCATCACTTGTACTGCGTTATTCTCTTCCTGCTTCTTCATCTTGTTCGTGTCTATTTCGTTCATGATTTGAGGACTTGGTTGGCGCAGCTCTTCCTTAATGTCGACGTAATCTTGCTGCTGCGATTGTTGCTCGTTGTTTAGGCCAAATTCGCTGAGTAAAGGCAGAGGGAATTGCGAGAGTAGCCCAGGAAACGGACTAGGATGTCGGGTCGCTATGTGTTGCCTCAAAAGTTCGGGCTGCGCGAATGTCTGAGCACAAATAGGACACTGAATTATTCGTTCGTTGTCGACCGATGAGTTTTCTTGTTGGTGATTATGCGATCTTTCGTGCAAGAAGAAGAGAGGTAAAATGTTGGTAGAAAAATTACAGTGTGGTTGAGAGCAGCGATACGTTTGCCCTTGCTGGTCGTCCGCTGATGATCCGAAGAAGTTGGAGAGTACTTGATTGCCCAGAGCTGCCAAGTCTGCTCTAATCTGTTGACTCGGCTCAAAGCCGTTTGGTATCCTCAGACTTGTATTTGCATGAGACTGTTGTTGAGCATTTTTCGAGCTGCCGGAGCTACGAGATGGGGTCTTCGGTATTGATTGATGGTATTGTTCGATTTCACGCCACTTATCAATTCCAGCTTTGCCGTGCTCACCTTGCAAATGCACCTTAAGCCATTTTGGACTGCGGAATCGACGGTTGCAAATCGGACACACCTCTGTAAAGTGAGTGATGTATCGAAGACTGAGATCGCCAAGCTGCTCTGGCTTCAGGGCTAAATCTTCGGCGTTCTGAGGAGGCTCAAAGTTCTCCTGCTTTCCGGTGGATGCACCTTCTTCAATGATGCCGTGAGTATTTTGCTTGTGAACTCGCAGAAAGTATTTGCTGCAAAGCTCCTTTTTACAGATGTTGCAGATCACACCACCGATTTGTGCACCATTTTCTATTTCGATTCCGTGCATCTTTTGCATGTGGGTTTTCATAAAATACTTGTTACACAATTCTTTATTGCAGATCTCACAGTAACTCGAAGTGGGAGTGATGTTAGCAGTCGCTTTCCGTTCAACCTGCTGCGAGTTGTTTGATTTTGGAGTAGATGTTACTGAAGAAGGAAGTTGAGGCGTAGAACTGGTTGGCGTTGATGGCTGGTGATCTTCCGCGATATGTTTTCTCAAGACTTCTTGGTTGGGATACTCTCTTTCACAGAAAGAGCAGAATACCGGAGTAGCCGCGGCAATGGGCGATGATTTATCTCTAGACAATTGTTGCTGCTGAGGCGATGTTAAATTCTCTGGCACTACCCCGTGCTCGGCGATCATGTGAGTCTTTAAAGCAGTAGGCGTATCGTAGTCTTTACCGCACAGAGCGCAGGAAGCTGCCTTGTTCGATTCCAAGCCATTCAATTGAAATATCATTGTCTGCAATTTTTGAAGATCTTCGGAAATAGAATCAGTGCGTTGATCCATAGAATCTGCTTCTTGGTCCAATTTAGGAGATGATGACTGTTCTAAACTATCGTGAATTTTTTCCATGTGCAAATGGAAAAGCCCTTGAGTTTGAAAACGAATTCCGCAAGACTTGCACGCGTATTCCTCTGTCCGATCTCCAGATTCCGATCCATTGCCAAGGCTTTCTTGCATTATGAGATTTAACGGACTGGTTTGCACTTGATGCCAGGTTGATCCTTGAGTATTCGGTGATTTTTCATTGTCAGGAATGAAAATTCCGTGTTTTTTCAACTTGTGCGTCCGAAGGAAATATTTGTTGCAATATTCCTTGCAGCAAAGTTCACAAAAAGCTTCAGGATTCATGACACCGAGGCGCCGTAAGCGCTCTCCGTTGAATGCAGCTTCTTTAATCTGCTGCGGAGCGGGAGGTGACATTGTGCTAGCTCTTGGGGTGGCAGGATAACTGTTTTCGTCTTGGTCTACGTTGTACTCTTGCTTGAAAAGTGTTTCCATACCCCCCGGGCTTTGCCTATCTTCGTCAACAGAAGAAGACGGATAAGAAGGCGGATCGATGGACTCGTTGTTCTGATTAATGTGAATTTTATGCTTATGTTTTCTCAAAGAATCCTCGTTTTTGAAACGCTTAGGACACATATCACAAGGTACCGTTGGTGGCTGCGCTTGCTGTTGCATACCGTTATTTTCAATTCTTTGCGTTTGTTCAACCACTTTCATATTCACATTTCCCGACAAATTGCTTAATGGACTGGTCGTGGTGATGAAAGGACTCGTGGGAGCACCGTCGTTGCTTTGCGACTGGCTGCTGATGGGTGGATCAACGTAAATGCCGTGTTTGTTCGCCTTGTGCGTTTTAAGAAAGTACTTGTTGCAAAATTCCTTATTACAGAGATCACAGTATGCGTCGGGGTTGAATATCTTTGGAAACTGTCCCATTGCAGCTCGCTGAATCTGCGTGGAATCCGGCATGGGGAAGCCAGGCATGGTCAAGAACTGAGCGAGGGGACCCGGGAAACCCGCGGGCATCGGCTGAAAGTGATTATTGTTTCTCCCGGTCATTTTTGCCAGCGAAACCTCGTTCTGCGCCTGCATCTGTCCCTGACCCGGCAACCAGGACGTACTCGCCGTAAAGTTCCTAATGCTAATACCCGAGAGATTTATCGGACTGATGGAGTGGTCCGAGTTCTGAGACTGGCCGATCGTCTCCGGGCTCGCACGCGACTGCACCTGCATCTGCGGCGACTCGCGGGTACTCATCATTGTCTGTTGCTGTTGCTGCTGCAGCGCGACGTTGCTCATCGAGAGGCCGAAATTGTGCTCGCATTCGAGATGCAGCTCGAGCGCACCGCGGTTACCGAAAAATTGACTACAATACTGGCAGCGGAATTCATTGTTCAGATTCTCGTCTTTTATCGTCTGATGGCCCTGGATGGATTTAGAGAGCGGCGAGGTCGACGGCTTACCTTCCAGCTCGTGGTGATGCTGCTGCTGCGGCTGTTCGCAACTATGCTGCTCGTGATTGTTCGCGACCGACTCCTCCTCGGACTCGTAGCATTCGCCGCTTACGCTCACCGAGGTCGAGAACTTGATTGGAGTCGACTGTTTTCGCCGCTTCTTTGGTATGCCTTCGGGATCGCCTAGTAGCCGCCTGCGGGATTCTCGTTCCTCGCAGCTCGAACCCTCGCTATCGATCTCCGTCGACTCGGGCAGGCAGGCCTCCTGGCTGGACGACATCTTTCACTGGCTTCTGGCGGCTTCCGGCGCTTCCGCGTCTAGACTCTCGTTCTCTGGACATAAACACAAAAAATTCACACGTCAAAATCTTGAGAAGGGAGAGAAAGAGGAAGAAAAAATGTTCTCTTCCTCTTTTATGTTAATCTCAGATAGTCCGATGTATTGCGTACGTAATTTGTTTTGACTCTTTTCTAGTTTAACTTTTAGATTAGAACTATTAATAAATAGAAAGATGAGAAAACCGGCGATCGCTAAACAAAGTAATTAATTACGTTGAGTTGATGATTCCAATAAAAGCGGCGCTTCGACGTTTCTAACCCGTGGGTGAGCAGGAAATTTGTTCTAACATATTAATCTTTCTTAAACAATTGATTACTTTCGGGCCGTGGTATAATATTGCTATTGCTTTTAATAAGCATAGTAAATTGAGTTTTCGTCCGATCAATAGAGATAAATAAAGTGGATTAGACGGGCGCGTAGTTTAAGGAATTGGCAAAAGTTGGAAAGGAATGAGCCGGGAAGGGGAAGACTCCTCGCTTGGGGAAAATTTAATAATTTTTCGAGCGCGCCATAATCGTATCGCTGCGGCCTGGTCGGCAGGCTTCAATCCCTTCGGGCGGCGGGAAGCGAGAGAAGGAAGGAGAGAAGAGAGAGCGAAGCCCCCGAGCCTATCGATTTTCTGACCATTTCGAATGATCGCAGCGACTTGAAGCTTCGAATTCTCCGGCACTCGACGATAAGGGCTCCCCCTCCATCCCTCTTTCTTTTCCCTCAAACCGCTTTTCTTTTCTTTCTCCTTTTCGCTCGCGCTCCCTCCATCCCCGACGCTTCTAGCGGCCGAGGCCGCGGCTACAAAAGGAATCCGATACTTTATTAATGAATCTCATTGGCGCGCGAGTTGTATAAAGGGATCCCCGAGCTGGACTTTAATACGCCTATAGAAGAAGTAACGGGCACGTGGAGAGAGGCAGTGCGCATGACAGCATTAATTTCGAATGTTATAATGATTTTACTCGGCTGAAATCGGCTTGACGCACCCGTCCGTGTGCCGGCCGACTAGCGGCTGGACGTCTGTGTGCGTGGGAGTGTGGGCGCGCGTATAGAGGGTGGACCGACGGCGCCTAACGAGAGACGGGGTGGGGGGTGGCTCGGAGCAAAGAAAAACGAAAGTTGTCGATCGGAACGGCAAAACGAACACCCCGTGTCCGGTGGACGTGCGCGGGGGGGTCGCCGAGCCCCGCGAAGGGGGCTCACATGACTCATGCCCCGTCGCTTACGCCCCCGGCTTTTGGGGACGTTTTCGAGAAAATTGAGAGTACGCGTTTTCCGTATTAAAGCGAGCGCGAGCCAGGGGCTCATTAGGTCGGGCCCTGTCGTATAGGCGTGATCGCCGGCCGTCAAGCTGCAGCTTTAGAATTACCACTAGACCCGCTGTTTGTTTTGTTTTATTATTTGTATTCCGTGCCGGTTTTATGGCTCTTTTTATGAGTGTCGCTGACCGACTTTTTCAAAGCAGTTTAATTAACTTTGACAATTTGTTTAAAAGATTCCACTTTTTGATAAAAAAAGTTACTTTAAGTTTTGTTATTGAACGGTTTTATACCCTTTATAGAGGATATTATTAACTTGGAGACAATTTTAAATTGGAACCTTTAAGAAAGCTTTAACTTCTTTATTACACTTTTTAATGCGACATTTTAAAGCTCTTTTCAAGTTTAGAGCTAAGTAAGAGTTTACGAAGAAAAAGAAAACGCATGGAGTTAACCGTACTCGCTGATAAAATGTAATTAAAAAAATTATGTGACAATTTCTTGAAAAATTAATAAAGATATTTAAAAAATATAAATAAAAAAAGATAATATTTTTATGCAACTCCGTACGTAAAGCAGTGCGTGAAGCACTTTTACGCACAGTTCCGCATTCTTATACTTCATAAGTCAGATCTTAACGCCTTCGTTGCATAAAATATTGTTCGACACTTGCTGTCACTAGTGATTTTTGGACTCGTGTGAATAATCACACTAGTATAAAAAACTACCATCACGAGCGAGCTTTTCAGCGGTTATACCTTAAAGGAAATTGCTAATATTGTCTTTTTACTTCTAGAACACAACTATCGGTAATGACAAATACGGGCAGTGGACAGGCGATTATATATATTAATCGAAAGACCGAATGCGAAAACTTTTATTCTCATACTTGCCGTAAGTTTTAATTTGAAATAACAGACTAAACAAATATTTTTCTGTTAGTAACGCGAAAGTTGAGAAAGAAAATGGAATTTGAACGTCGGTAACCGCTAAACTAAGGTAAAGCTCTTGCGTCTTCTGCGTCGTTCTCCAACGTCTAATACATGCTGTTACCGCCGCACCACCGTGTAATCACAATAAAAAAGCACTGAAACTGTCGACCTAGCTCTACTCACTGAAACACCCCCGACAACTGAAGCTTCTTACCCTGTCGCCGAACGCCGTATCGCCTCGTTAAAAAAAATCACAATTATCGAGGTTCCCTGTAGTCATGAGTCGCCTCGCACCTGCGCGCTGATCCTCCTCGAGCCTCCTCTCCCGCCAAGGTCACTCGCGGCGAGCGCGCACCTCCTGCCCGCGGCACCCGCGGCACCCGCGCCGCCGACAGCACATCGCGTTTTACGGGGACTCCTCGCCGCGCCACTCGCCACGGTCCGTCTGGCTGCGCGCGTGACTCCGGGGCCGCCGGCACTTTCTCTCCTCTCGCGTGCGCCTGCGCCCCGCGCGCCTCGAGGGCCGCCAAGAGCGGAGAAAGGTGTACACCGCGAGCGAGAGGAGGAGGCGCGTGTAAGGGCGGCGGCACGTGGCTGCCTCGTCCGGTGGGGAGAGACCGGCGCGCGTGTGCCCCTTTTTCCTCCTTTTCGTTTTTTCTTTCCTTGCGCGCGCTGCGCCTCGATCCTCCCGCGGAGGGAATCTACAATTGCCGCCGTCTTTGTCCGACCGGGTGGTGGCTACTGCTCGTTGTGCGGTGCCTTTTGTCGAGAAAAAGTAGGTGAGGCCACCGCAGACACGCGCGCGACACACGCCGTCGTCTGAGTGCTCGCTCGGTCCTCCTGTGCGAGCGACTCGCCGCCTCGTGTCGATCTGTCATGTGCTGTTTTCGTTTAAGCGGCCCAACCCCCGAGCGGACCGCGCGACTGCCCGAATCTAGCCCCCTCTCCCCGAGAGCCACCGATCGCCGCTTGCCTATAGGTCTAGCCCTCGTGGGTCCGATAGGCCTTTTTGGGGTGGTTTTGCCCGTTTTTTTAGGGGAGAGGTATAGCTCCTACCGACGCCGGCTGCTTCCTGGCTTCTCGACTCTGCAGCCAAACTTCCGACGGCTTAATTTTGCGTCGATTATTACGATGCCTTTTGTCTATACCAGTACAATAGGGATTGAACTTTCCTCGCGAAATAGTGTACTACGCCTTTTCCATTCGATTTCCGATCGCTCATGCTTAATTGATTATGCGCTGAGAATAGAAGCGGGTAAGTAACTTTTAATGGCTTTTTTTAAGAAAAGTTTGCAAGAACAATAACCGCTAGTCTATGAATTTTCTAACGAATCACAATTTTCAGCCCGAGGGGGACGGCTACCAATGAATAGTTAACGAGCGGCTTGCAATTTTGGGCGCATCCACGTAGCATTACATTATTTAAGCGACGTCAACTTGCAGTTATTTACTTATGGCCGATTACAATTTACAAACTCGCATGACGGCTGGAAAAATGTTATTTATTCAAACTTTTATGGATCCGGCAAACAGTCCGACCGTCGGTGACGAAACTTTACAAAAGTCCAATTTTATACTTTATTTACTTTCACCGGGCTTTCTTTTTTAATTCAATGTTTCAGCGAGTACGTAAACTTTACTCCCGTCGTAAACTTCTATGTAGCGGTGCACTTGCAAAAATTGTTGCGCGCTCGCCCATTGAAAGTTCGAGCGAAGGAAAACATAGGGCGTCCCTTCTTAGGCTCAACGACAGTCCCGCTCATATAAATATATATTTTTTGAAACAACAATAGTTATCCGTCCGCCGACGGAGGAACAATGTTTTTCCGGGAATTCGGCGATTCATCATCGATTCGAGGCGGACTTGCAGAATCATGACGCAAGGGGGTTGACACGCGCGCGCGCGCAATGATCGAGAGGGTTGAGGGAGCGCTTGCGCGAGCAACCCCTTTTTCCGTAAATCGGCGAGAATCCTTACGTTTCAATCGGCCTGCTGCCTCCCCCCCCTCGGCGCGATGAAAGGAGGCCCGGATCGCCGGGAATTGGATTATGCGAGGCCTTTGAAAGGGGCGGCCGCCGGCGCAATCACGAAAACAGCGGCTAAATAGGCCCGTATGCGGGGCGAGGCCCGGCCTTTTGCCAAAAATCTGAAAAACTCCGGGGACTGTCAGTGAGAGAATGGACGGAGAGAGACGCGGGGGGATTATACCTGCCGGCGGGCACGCGAATACCCTTTTATTGCGGAGCGCGCGGCGGGAGAGGGACGGAGAGGGAGAGACGGATGTGAATGGGAGAAAAGAGCGCGCACGCTTCTGATCCACGTACATAGGGTCGGTAGGCCACGATGTACACAATGCCTCAGCGTAATGCTTGCGCTTTCCTGCTGGTGCGATTGCATCCTTGTACGGGACGATTTTTCAATATCGATGCCGGTTCTTCATTTGGCGGAGTAATATTTCATATTTTTTTTCGCGTTTTACCTAAAAATGAATAATTTTTGTCATTCTGGGTGATAAAACGAATTTATGTTGTACTAGATTGTATCCAATTTTTCGGTTCGCTTAGATATCGCAGGTGTATTTTTTTTATCACGAAAAAATCGTTCATACAAAATATTTTAATTAGTATATTAGCATACGTAGAAATGGTAGTTTGTTTGTAAAATAAATAGCATTAAATTCTCAGTACTATAAATGAAGTAAACGTAAATTGCAATTGCTAAAGGAGAATTATTTATTTTTATCATAATTTATAGATTCCGTTTCTTTATTGACTGAAGTAATAAGTATTTTCCACAATTTTACCTAAAACTGAATAATTTTTTATCGTTCAAGGTAACAAAATAAATGAATATAGAGCGAGGTAGTATCTGATTTTTCAATATTTTCATCATTAAATAACAGCTTCAGAAAAATCATTTGTAAATAATATTTTAATGCTTTTTTAGTACATCATAAATAAAGTACGCGGTATTTGCAATTGCTAGACGATAATTTTTTATCTGTATCATAACTTAATTTAATTTAATTTACTTAATATACAATCAATTCTAATATTTCTGATGCACTCCACCGACGCACCACGAATCTAATTAAATATTGAAGCCTCCTTTAAATCCTGAATCGTGAGTCCCTTGTATCTTACAATAATTCGCTAAGGCTGATTTTATCAAATTCGCATAAAAAAATATTCTTGTCTTATTCTATTATTCATCGATGATAACTTCTTAAACGACAAGGTAATTGAAAAGTAAAAAAGACAGAACAGAAGGGCCTGTTTATATCGGTGAATTGTAAATAGGCACGTCAGAAGCACGTCGATGACTGAATTGATCGGCTCTTTATTCCTTGCGCCCTCCGTGTACAGTTACGCGTATGCGAATGAAAAAAAAACTTATCGCGGCCGATGGCTCGCCTTTCGAGCACGACAGTTATGACCTAAAAATTGAACTCACCACTATCCCCCTCCACCCCTCGTGGGACTTTCAATTACGCGCCTCCCCATTCGCTCGCGCGCGCTCCGCTTTCATCGACTCTGATAGCAATCGCGGTTCAAAAAGCGCGCCTCGCACTTGTCTATCCATTGTGATGTAACGCCGACTGCATCGAGTCAATTGCGTCAAAATATTACCACGTGAATGAAGCATTAATGATTACTTATTATCCTTTTTATTGAAGAAAAAATTAAAGAATCGATATTATTCATGATAGACTGAAATTATGGATTAGATAAATTTTTAATCGAAAATAAATATGACTTGCGCTATTCGTCAAATTTAACAAATGACGCGGCATTAGTAACTGCAAACAAAAGATTTTAATCGTTCGCCTTATGAAGCAAAACAAACGACACCGTCGGTTCCCCCGGCAATAGGGGAGTACTCGGCGAAACAATCATTTGAAAATGAGTCCGGAGCGAGGCGCTCCGTAAAAGGAAGCAGCCGGGAGAAGGTGAAAAGAAAAGGGAAGGAAGCTCCGCACGAGCGATATTTCGCCCCGAAGATACATCCCGTCAATATCCCATTGCCTTATCTCAGCCGGCTGGAGGGTGTGAGTCTCTTTTAGTTCTTCTCGCTCACCCGCTGAAAAGGAGGGCGCGGGGTGGCCCGAGCGTATATATACGTCATAAACGTCGAAAAGTGAAAGTGTCTCGGTGCGTGCGCGCGGCGGCCGCTTCGATCCTCGAATCGAGATTAGAGCTCCTCGCGCTTGCGTTGCCATAGTTTCAAATATGGCGCGGCCCCGATCCTCGTGTGCAGTCTGCCTGCCACGGCGGGGGCGAACGAAATTTCGCCGGAGCGCAGGGACGGGACTAAGACGGATTCGCGCAGGACAGCCGCACGATGATATTTGTCCTGTTTACGAGGCGAAGAGGTTTATGCGCGTGTGCGCCGCCGGGCGGCTCGGTCCGATCAATAGGCCTCCTGCGAGAAATCTCCCGCGCGTTCGCTCTCGTCTCCTTCGTCTCCCTTTCTCGCTCTCTCTTTTTCTCTTCGCCGACAGGTGTGGACGCTTGTGTGCGGGAGAGCGCGCCCGAGGGGGCGCCGAGGGGGTGGGCTCAGGGGGGGACCACTTTAACACCGCGCGCGCCGAAGGAAACTTTTCGTTCCTTACGGGCAACTTCAAAGCCGTCGAGGCGGCTCCTTCTCCTCCGGAGCCCGGGATCGATACACGCACTTGCCTCGAAAAATTCCCTGCCTCCCCGGCGCCCCGAGCTCTACTCGCGCGTCCCCCTACTTTTCCTTCGCGCGTAGGCTCGAGATTCTATAAAGCCTGCGAGCTTCGAATTTATGGACTGCCGCTGCGCGTGTATGTGCGTACACCGTCCTGACTTTCAAGATTCGGAGGCTCTTATCGATTTTTTTTCGGGCGCAATATTTCGGAGCTGCGTCGGCCGCACGGAGATCGTCGGGCTTGTTTATCGGTTATCTACTTTTTTATTTTAACGAGGAGGGTTTAAAGCGATAAATTTGACGGTTCGCGGGAAATCGATTGATATTCGTCTTAAGAAACGGAGATGGGAATCGATTATTCGATTATCGGTGCAGAGTGTACTATCGCGAAGATGAGAAGATCGCGGTGAGATTCACTCTAAAGAGGCATGATTTACGAACAGGTGCTATCTGCGTACAAATAAGGCGATAAAGTTGCGAAGCGATTGTTGAAAGCGTTAAGCGAATCGTCGCGACGTTTAATTGAAAATCACAAATTTTTTCTGTAAAGCACTTAAAGTCGAATTATTATTTTTTTAAAATCATATCTATTTTAATGATAGATAAGAAATCTACTTCCTCTAAAGCGCGTCGGCTTGTTTACGAGATTTATAATTAGCACTCTAAATAAAAACATTTACATTATTAGCTCGCAGTACTTTTATCGCGCGAAATCGTCAACAACGTATTTATTCCTTTAATAAAATAATAATCAACGTTGAGCATAAATATTTACAGGCGTAACAGCAGCGAGCACATTGCGGATAAGAGAAGGAATTTTTAAAATGCCCGAGCGCACAATGGGACGATGAGCAATCAATTAAATTTTTTTTTCAAAACACTTCCACCACTATGATCGAAGACCCTGCTTGTCTCTCTCCACGGAATGAACCGTTTGTGGAGTTACTCGGCGATCCATCATCTGCCCGAGCAGCCGGCAAATTTTACGCTCTAAAGTGCGAACGCCCCCGGCCGCGACATCCGCTCTCACTCTAATGTGCGCGAGGCGTCGGCGCGCGAGCCGGTCGGATGCAAAGCAGACGCGGATCCGTCGCCGCTTACTCAGTTCCGAGCGAGTTCCGGGTCCCGACGCGTTGCCTCAGAGTCCCTTGCTAGCGAACACCTGCGCCGCGATTAGTTTTCAGTTTTTTTTTAATTCTATACGCTACGGTGGGTCGAGTTTTTCGTTCGTTTTATCCTCAATCTTGGATACGCGCACTTGCTGCACTGTACTTTCTTCCCTCGGCACTTGCGACGCACTTGCTTTTTTATTATTTATTAATTGACTTTCTAGCGGCACCAGTGAATCGTCTTTCCAGTAGATTAGTTGCTTTTGCTTGAACTACTTCCACCCCGGAACTTGAGCGCACACACCGGTTGAAAAAAAAACGCAATGCACGTGATGTACAGAAAAGAGGAGGACGAAGAAGACACTGAGAGTGATAAGATAAAAAGACAAAGAGGGGCGAATTTCGAGAAGAGAAATTGGTTGGAAAATAGAAAGGAAAACTGAATGCGAGAGTTACTTACGATTGTTTTGGCCATCATGCCACCATAGCGGCCATACTTGATATGAGAAAGTATCCCCCACATTGTGTCCGCACAGGCCATCCACTAATTCCCCCTTACACCCCCGCGCTGATTCAACCCCCTCTTTCCTCCCTCCCTCCCTTCCCCCGGGCTCTGCGCACACTCGCGGCCGGCGACGCACGCACGCACACACACCCAAGGCGTCGTACGCGCGAGCTTTCAAAGTCAGGTCCGACTGTCAGGAGCGGGGGCGGCGGCTCGACGGAGTGGGGCTCTCTTTCTCTCTCGCTCTCGGCTTTCTCTCGACAGCCACTCAATTTTCCCTGTATTCCCAGAAAAAAGGCCGTGTTTTCATATTTTTCACCCCCTCCCCCTCCCCCGCTCATAAATTATTAATAAAAAATTGTGTCCGCTCGGGCTTGATCGATAACTGATTTTATTATAAATATAACATCGGCCAGGGACTCGTAGGCGGCATAAGAAAAGGGGAGCTCGACGAAAGTTGATGTTTAACTTGGAGCACCGCCGTCGCTTGTAGGACGCGCGAAAAGCGCAACGGGCGCATGAATAAGGAAAACTCGCGTGTGCGCCCGCTCGGTTTTTTAAAAGTTTAAAGCGCGGGCGCGCATTGCACGCGAGTATACACGAGCCGTGAATTATGTAGGCGCGCAGGACGCAGGAGGCGCGATGTGTCGTTGAACCGATAGCCGTGCGAACGCCTCCATATCGATCCCACCCCCTTTCGATGCTGCCCGCCGCGCGCCGTCCCGGCTCGTCCGTCCGTTTTGTCTCTCCTCCGCGATAAGTGACCGGCGATTTAAAAATAGAGTGAGCGCGCGCCGTCGAGGGCGGCGGGGGTGAGAGACCGGGTCCTAATTGGAAGCATTCGCTCTTATGGTTTTTTTTACCGCGCCTGTAACTGTTATTTTCTTCCCTTTCAAGGGGTTCACTTTGTGCGGACGTAATTTTTCACTTAGTAAACAAAGAAAGTATGGACTGATTAGGGGGAATAGAAAAATATGTGCGGTGTTTTTACGGTGCACGTCAGATGGTATTGTCCATGAATTACTAAGTTGTTGTTTTAATTTCTCTGTGTTACTCTTTTTAATTTTAATATACTATTTGCGAAAAGTCAAAATTACAGCGCAAGGCGAGCTCGCGATTTTAGAGCGATTTTGTTATTCAAATTGAAAAATTCCCATCTGTCGCGCATAATGGCATGCAAAGCGATCGGGAAATTTTTTCCGTGCCATTCGACACTTTCGCATTCGGAGCGCTCGAATCGTAAATAAAAATGAAACGCGCTTTTAGCATACAAAATAGATTTTTGGACATGGGCCCTTGAGTGGCTCTCGCAAGCCTTGACACTAAAACACAACTGACGGTTAATTTTTACGATTTGCTTACATAATTAAAATTTAATCCCTTCATTTCCGCTCCATTAGAAAAAAAGAAAGAAAAAAAGAGAAACTTCGACTTTCACCCCCATTATCCAATTTACTTCGGTCGTCCCTCTCTGGAAAATAAAATATGACACGCGCGCCTCGTCGAGAAAAAAAAGTAGCGTATGCGTACTACAGAAGAAGTGGGGGCAGAGCAAAGACTCTCACTTGACCGACGGTAAGTTCGCCGTGTCCGGCGAACATCTCCGTTTTATAGCCGCGGCCGGTAATAGTCTTCATCCCCCAACTGTCGTCCCTACACGCGGGCACCTGCCCGAGCGCTCCAAATGAAAAACTCGGGAAAATCATACGGAGCGAGAGAAAAAAGAGGAGACAAAAGGAGGGACGGAAAATTCTCCTCCCACAGCCACCTCTCCTCTTTGACGAGTAGACTTTTACCCCAGTTCAGAATTCGCAATTCCCCCGACGGTTCCCCGGTCGCTTTTTTCCCTTCGACTTCTTCGGGAAAAAGGAAAAGGCGCGCGCACGCGTCCATCCACGCTCTAGAGAAGTTCAGCTTGAAAAGAGGGGCGAGATTGCGAGGGGAGAGTTTGTAGCGCGGACGTGGTCAGTTGGAATTTTCGGCCCTCTCCTTCGTTCCGTGGGCGGCTCCTCTTCTCTTCGTCCATCTTTTTTTTTTCACGACTCGGCAATCTCCCCTCTCCGCTGGTAGTATCGCAAAGTCACCGCAGCGCGATCCGGATTTTACTAATTCGAGGAGGATATCGGCTCTACCGGTCTGGGCGAATTTTTGCCCACGAACAGCGGTTTTTCGCGGGTGGATTTCTCCAGGGGCCGGGGAATAATATTTATTTTGAGGTTTGCCCCGTATGACAGGGCATCATTTTTCAGCGCGCCGAGCGTAATACAATGAAAGTTTCCATTATGTATACTACGTGGGGTAGCTTTGTATACTTGAAGACTTTTCTATAAATTATTCCCGCTTAATGATGGGGGAGCGGGTCTGCACGTTAAATTGGAATTTCTTTTCTCTTTTTTTCTCTGTCTGTTCCCTTTTCTTTTTTGCTCCGCTTTTCTGCACCGTCTTCCCGGTGTTTCTCAGTGAGGTTTTGAAGTCTCGTTGCTCGACGTGAAATTCATCGTTTGTAAATTAAAGGAGCCTGATTGATGCGGTAATTTCGATCGACAACCTCTCCCCGCCAATAGCATTATGCCCAGCAACATTCACGTTGCGTCCCTTCGGCCGGAACTGTGCATAACTTCGATATGCCCGGCAATTGTCGAAAAACGCGTAAATTTTAAAACATTATTCAAATCGAACAGCATTGAGGTGGACAAAAAAAAGTGAACAAGCGATCGAGCGCGATGAATTACCATACGTTCCTTTTTGGTGCAGGGGCCGTAAAAGCGAGCGGAGCCAATTCGCTCGAGGAGCGGCATAAATTACGTTTTCGATAACTCCCCAATAAATCCGAGAGAGCGCGCACCCCGGAAACTGCGCGCGGGGAGAACGGGCGACAAAGAGAAAAGGCACGTCGGGGGAAAATTATTCCGGACGGGCGCTTTCAAATTTTTTCCCGAAAAATTTGGTCACTCACGCGTCCGGCGCTCTCCCCTCGTGCGCGCGGGGAAAAAGAGAAGAGAGAAAAAAATGTGAGAGAGACGAGAGACGGTCGCGGCGTGTGTCGGGAGCGTAATCGCTCTTGCGAGCTGCATACGTACGAGGAGGTATCCCTTTTTTTTACTGCTTAGACTGACGCGTGCTCTCGTTGCAAGAGGAGAGGTCACCGCCAAAATAAGACGTTTTTCAGATATACTGAGCTAGATTGCATTAGTCTTACGTCATGAGGATCGCTTTACGACTATCCTTGCTGATACAGCATATAATGATATAGATTTCTTTTTTTTTATCTAACAATTTTTTTTATTCAATACTATTTTTAGATTAAAATAGTATTAAATGTTTTATTATGCACGATAGACAATGTTAATTCGCATATAATACATAATAAATCCAAGGAATCGAAGGTGCATGTTGTAATCTTTAATTTTTATTAAAAATTCATTCCCTTTGGCGTAATATTTATTATGCATTTACAGAAATCGATGAAAAATATGATACACTTTAAATGACTTCTCAACATTACCTATATACACACCTCCGTGTGAATAAACGACATTATAACGATTCTTATATTTTTATATGCCCGCATCGATGATCAAAAAGCCGTAAATAAGGCAGAATTTCAACAATCTCATTATTCCCGGCGCATAAAATAAATCATTCGCTTCCGTTGAAGAAAAAGAAGTATACTGACGAATTAAAACATTATCCGGCAATATATACGAATAGGGCCGTAATTTTTCATAGCTCGGGGACGCGCACGCATCGCTCTATATATTCGAAAAACGAACCGAAGTCTAGACACGAAATACGAACTCGCGACGATAGAGAAACCGAGAGGCAAAAAAAAAGGAGAAAAAAAATTGCCGACAATAAAACTATAAAGCTCGGCCAATCACGCGAGGCTCGTTGATGCCTCGCGCTTCGAAGTTAATGCGTCGCCGCGCAACTTCGGCAACGCTAGCCCCTCCTCATCCTCCGTCGCCAATATATAGAAAATATAAACGCGGAGCGGCCCAAACGGGTGGCGCGCGCGTTACACATACACAAGCCGCTCTCGCCTACTCGGAAATATCCGCATCCGTTCATCGTTCCTAATACCATTAATTTGCCGTTCGCCGGGCTCTCCGGCCCGAGACGAGCGAGTTAGACTCTCGCGCTCGCTCATTAATGTTGCATGGCAATCGCGTGACAAGTGCGTAAGGAAGTAGCAGCGGCGGCACCACCCTCGCGCTTTCTCTTTTCCCCTCCCCCCCTCCTTCCTCTCTCTCTCTCTCTCTCTCCCTCTCTCTCTCTCTCTCGCCCAATTTCGCCTCGTTTGCCCCTAAATTATGCACGACGCCGGTACACCGCGCACGCACTCGATTTTTGATTCGTCGAGCGAGCGACTGACGCGGAGCGCTCGTGTGATTAACGGGGAAATTTCGGGGCCAGAGAGAGAGAGAGAGAGAGAGAGAGAGAGGAGAGAGAGAGAGAAATACAATGTAGCGCAATTTCACACGGCCTGACAGATGCCGGAGCGGGGGAGGTGCACACTCCACCGCGACGTCGTTACGCGTGCGACCTCCAAGGCGCACTTGACGCCGTCGCGAGTTCAAGAAAGTTATAGGTTCCAGGCGTCTCGGACGGACCGGCGGTTTCGGTAATTACCATAGGCACATTTCGAATAGTGCTGCACGCTCCTACCTTACTTTTGGCTTTTCGGTTATTTTTCGGTTTTGTATTTTTACTTCGTATCTGTCGCTTGGACAGTGGATGACCTCCTTTTTTCTCTTCCTCGCATTCTGTTATATGCCAAATTTAAAGCCTGATGTTTGAAGTTTTTTTTAAGGGATCCGTTTCATACGTGCAACAAGACAAAAGGGGGAATTTGGCGCGACCATGTTTATTTATTTCAATACTCTTTATTTAAATATTTCGTCGAAGATAAAATCTGTGCGCTTGATAAAGCGATTCGCAGTGCGAGTATACGTACATATTCTGCCGTAGTATTCAGAATTTATTTATGCAAAAGTATCGTTTATTTTTGTTGTTCAAAAAAGTCGATATTTTTTTTCAAAAAGAATATTCTATTTGATATTTGATATTTATTGAACCAGATATATTTACATAAGTAGTAAATCCTATAAGAGGTAAACGTAGTTACTTATAAAATAGGCTGGCACATAAAAAACTTACATAACTAAACCTTAAGACTAGAATAAAAAACAAAATTTAAACTCTTTATAATATCGTAAGACGAAGTTAACCCATTATTAGATTTAATTCTTATATCCCGTAACAATAAAGTCCTTTATTTTATTTTTTATACACTTTTTGTTAACTTTTTGTTATTTTAACTCATTCGGCCATGTATTGAATATCTTAATCGCTACGATATAGCTATTTTTATTGCTTATCTCTTTTTTCATTTTTGGCAATTTAATACATTTATTCCTCGTTTTTGAGGTACTTTTTACATATAATTCCTTCAATTCTAAATAACAATACATAACAGATTCCATAAGAAATAATTGTTTAATATTTACTAGCGCATTTCTTCCAGAAAAACAATTTTTATTATTTATTTTAGAATTTTATTTTGAACATTTGTATAACGTTTATATATTATTTTTGCATCTCCCTGAACAATTATACCATAATGTATTATACTATAACAAGCTGCGAAATAAATTTTCATTAGCGTACTTGAATCTATAATTTTTTCATTTTGGCAACAAATATAAATTAAGTACTTTGTTCTTTTTACTATATACTCTATGTGTTTGACCTATTTCATATTAAAGTCAAACACTACTCCCAGATACTTATAACTTTCTACTCTTTCTAATTTTTTATTTTTTATTGTTATATTCATTTCAGTTGGAACACTGTTTTTATAATTACCAAAAGTCATATATACTGTTTTCTTTTAATTCAAAGACAGCTTATTAAACATTAACCAATTAAAACTAATTAGCTACTTTATCTAAATATTTATTCATCTTATCTTGTGCTAGAGACCACGTTTCATCATCAGTTATGATGACCGTGTCATCCGCATAAGATATAATTGAATCTTTTTCATGTCTGAAAATAGATCGTTTACATATACATATAATAAAAAATGAAGGTTCTAAAATCGTTCCTTGTGCACTGATAGAAAAGATCCTTTGATCCAAAGCCAGTGTCTTTAATATAAAGCCGTTCGCATTTAATATAGTCCAAAGGCGTAGCTATTAGATGTAAAGAAACGGTGCATTAACTATTAAGCCATCCACAGGATTTTTGTCAGTAAAGATGATCGCGCATTAACTATTAAGAAATATTTCTTGAATGATAATGCATACTTCTTTATTTCAAATACCATGACAAAATTATCTTTTAAAGCCGCGAAGACTTTGGGTTAAAGAATCTTTTCTATCAGTGTGGAACTCCTGCTTCAATTATTATTAGATCACTTGTTTTATCCTTTATCCTTAACTTTAATGCACAGATTTTTGTTCGATACTTTTCTAATTTGTCCAGTAATAGATTGTGATTTACTGTATCAAAAGCCTTAGCTAGATCTAAAAATACAGCTATTGTAGGCTTACTCTTGTGTAAATTATTGTATATTAATTCTGCTACTTATTTAATGCATTCTTAGTTCTTTTATTTTTAGTAAACCCGAATTGATTTTTTGAGAAAATTTCACATTCTTGTAAAAAAGTGTTAGTTTTTTATAAATAATTTTTTCGTAAATTTTTGCAATATTAGATATTAGTGATGTTGACCTATATTTCTTACCAGAAAGGGTTTGATCGCCACTGTAACTTTAATATAGTTGCACATTAATAACAAGAAATGCACACCGTTAATTCGATAATGAATTGTCTATCAGAAAATAGACTTTTACCTTATCAATTTGAGGAAAGGTTGTCTCAAGGTTATCAATACCTGGCTCGTCCGTATAACAACGATCTCTGTCAATGTAATTGATTGAATTCTTGGGTACTATGCGAATTGGACGATTAAGGTATTTAAAGTGTTAGGCGACCCCGGACTTAATTTTGGCCCCTTATCGGGCGAACGTGGCCAATAATAAAGGAAAAAGCCTCGATCATCCGGGAGCCAAACAAACTCGAGAACATCACCATGTCAGATCGATTTCAAAAGCCGCATCTGATGTAAGCGTTTCGTCTGACACAGCTCCTTTTTATCCAAACGCGCGTTACCGCACGAAAAAGAAGACCAGTGGCGAGAGAAAAAAAAGTTTCGAAACTCCGGCTATGGGTCAAAAGCACTCCCCCTGCGTGTCCTGCATTCTGTCTGCTGCAAGCGCGAGCGCGTGCCACCCTAGCCCCTGAATTCTGCGCGTGCGCGTCGAATTTTGCCGTCGAAAAAAAGTTTTGCCGCGTATAAAAAAAAGCACGCTCCTCTTTCGTGCAGGCATAAAAAAATCAAACTCGCTTTATCCCGCTCTCGCGGGCGTACAAACTTTTTTCTCCTCCGCAGCGCATATAGTGGCGGCTGTCTTTCTACCCTCGCGTTCCGCCATTGTCTCCTTTTTTTCGGCGGGCGCGCGACGGTCAGATGGCCAGTGTCCGGCCGGCAGATGCAGGCGGCCAGTGGCCGTGCGCGGAGAGGAGCGGCGAGGGGCACGCGCGCAGCTCAGAGAGAAAAAAAATAGATAGGCGAAAGGAAAAAGTGGCCGGCTCGATAAAAGCCGAGTGTTTGCGCGGGGCCACTCCTGAAACATAATCGTCGGGCGCGCGATGCGGATCCGATCGAGGATATTGGAGGAGCGCGTGGACGCCGGCAGCTGGACCCCGCGCAGTCGTGTTTGATTTGCCGGACGGTAGCTGAGCAGGGCTACTTCTTTTCATACGATTATCTGCCGACTAATCCGACGTCGCTTGTCGAAGCCCCGATGAGAGCGAAGGGTCTTTTCTCTTGTAGCTTTAAATTGCCAGTGTCGGCGGCGGCTTTTTTTTATATGGGGGTCGCGCTTCCAGTGATGCTTTATTATTGTTGGCACATGCAGGCTTTCTTTCTTTTTTTCTTCTTTAATTAGCTGTTAGGAAATTCATTTTGTCTACTATTGTGGCGGAAGTCATTTCGTTAAGTATATCCCTACGTGCGTGTGGACGGACAATGCAAAGAACCTAAATTTATTTCATCATTATCGATGACTTGATGAGTGACAAACATTTTCTATTGAATGAATTGGTTCTATGTTGATTACAATAAGGGGGCATTTAGAAATAGAACGGATATTTTGTAAAACTATCTACGTTATGTAAAATTAAAATCGATTAACCAATTTATTAGAATAAGATTCAGTTCTCTGGATAATTTATAAATAATTTTGAAGAATAATTTGGTTTGAAAATACAGCGTAGATTTTCAAAAAGAAAACATTTTCTGCATTATCGACTGCAGTTGAGTCGACCATCAGCTACAGAAAGGAACATTGATCGTACCAGATGAAGATAACTACTAGAAGGTCATCCGGTAAACCCTATTATACGTTTCTTGGTAAATTATCGACATTAATTATATTAAACAATGAATATATAATTACGTTTTACATACAATTTAAAAAATGCGAAACTCTATTTTTCATTGTATTACAAAATTTTTATAAAACTTTTTCTTTTGTAAAAAAATCTTTGAACAATTAAATTATTATCCGCATAAAATTAAAAAAAATACGTAAACTAAATCGCAAATGTCAATTAAAACAAACTGCACTCAAGAATTCTCTTGCAAATCCAACGAGGAGCAAGGAATGTGCGACACAAAAATGGCCATGTCCCCCAAGACCTTTTGATCCGGAACGAATACACACCCGCCGCCCTCTAAAATAGCCGAAAGCGAAGTGTGACGCGACGATCGAGGTGCAAAAATAATGCAGCGCGCATCTGACCGCAGGGACATTTCCTACAAAAAAAAAAAAATAACAAAGAGATATAAGAAGAAGGGCGAAGAAAGAGGGCAGCATCAGAGGAGGAGAAGACGGGGGGTGAAAGTCTCGGCGGGTGTATACAATACACCTGGTGGGGACGAGCTGCGAATATAAGCCGGGAAGCGACAATGGCGTAAAATATTTAAGAGCGCGACGGCGCGGGGCCCCTTCACGGCTCACTGCCACGGGCTGTTTAAACTTTGGACTTTTATACTTGGCGCGCGGGAGAAAACTCCACCCCCATTGAAGCCGCGCGCTTTCAAGCCCGACGCGAAGGAAGAGCCATCGCCACGAGCGATTGCGCGCGCCCAGCCTCGATGATTATTTCCGCCAAGGAAGCGCATTTGCGTACAGCAGCTAATCCACATTGCCTACTGTCGACGAATTTGTATGCCACTGGACTAATCCGCGAGTAAAAAACGCGTCGGTGACATCGACGGGCTGCCCGCCGGTCGAAATGTCTCTAATTGCGCGAGGCTATTCGCAGCATCCACTTTTGTCTCTCTCGCGGGGGAGGACCCTTTTTTATATCGGAGACGAAAAAAAAGATAGCAGCTCTGCGAACGGGGACAGGAAGATCTTTTTTTTTAACAGAGAAGATTTGTCTTGGAGAGGAGGGAGGGAGGGTCGCCTTATATTTTTCGGCTATTCGATTCCTCCCCACACCTTTTTTTCCCGAATCAAGACGCTTATCTAGATCGTCGTAAATTTCAGGGGCGGCTCCTATCTTTTCAACCGTTAAGCAACTCGACTCGATATGTTCAAATAAATTTCAGCGCTGATTCCTGATTTCGACTTACGACTTTATTTTCTGCGGCACTAAATCATGGGAGCGTATTTCATCTTTCGTTTAATACCCTAATAATTTTGAAAAACGACGCCTCCATCAAAGTACTTTAATTAAATTTGCCGGACTTGTTTAATGACTTGCGCCCGGCGATATTATATGCGATGTTTTATATTGTCAATTTAGCGCAAAAAGTTCGGAAATTCATTCGTCATTGAAATTCCAGAGGCCAGTGTCGACATTTTTATACAGCCTGAACATTTAAAATTATTTATAGTATCGCGATTGAGATGTTATCTATTTTTAATTCTATATTATTTTAAATTAACTTAATTAATCGTGTAGGTGAATTCTTCAAATTTGTTAATAGCTCAATAAGAAGCTTTCTCAAATAGTTTGAGTTGTCGTGAATTTCAAATATCTGTCAAGCTTGTAACAATTTCCAAATTAATTTGATGCCTAAATCTATACCTCCGAGTTGCAGCAGCTCAAGATCAATAAAGATTCTTATTAAAATAGAAGATGCTCTGAAGAATACCCAAGTTATGCAAAATCCTCAGTAACATCGGTACATCCAGTAACGAAGCAACTCACATTTTTCTCCACGCAATGTAAAATTGATAGCCTTCGAACTGAACGCGACGTACTTGCTCTTTGCCGAAACTCCGTCAAACTCCGCTAATGAAATAACGAACTTCCACGCAAGTCCGACATTTTTGAAATCGTAAAAACTAATCCCCCGAAAATGTTCGAAGGCGTAAAAACAGCGTAAACCCACTTCTCCTCAGTGACGAGGGAAGGCAATACCGTAACCTTCCCTCAGAGAAACTTCTTGCGGGCGTCGTGCAATACTTTGAAGCACACGAAACTTTCTGGAGACGCATATAACACTAAGTCACGCGCGCATATACGCGACGGTGCGGTTCCTCCTTTTTTCGCGTCGCGCGCTGCCCGCTGCCGTAATTCAAACGGCAAATGAATCGCGGCACATTAGAATTTAGGAGCTCAGCCGTACTTCGCGTGCGGAGCCTCGAGGCGTCGGTTTAATTATGGCCGGCATAATGCAGTGGGATGACTTTTAAAAAAGTTCCGCGAGCGGAAGTTTGCCCTCGCATTTTCTTTTGTTATTCGTTATTTTTGTTGTTGTATTTCTTTTTTTGGTTTAGGGGTCGATTTTTTATATCGGAGCCTCGGGCTGGTCCTTATTGACTGTTGATGTTGATAGCTGTGGCCTGCAGGAGAATTGGACGCGATTCTTCGATTCTTGGGGAGAAATCGAGCTCGAATGCTCTGTTTTCGTCGGGCGGCTTTGCCGTTTGGAGGAACTGCGATGGCGCGAGGCTTCTGGCGATGTGACGTTTGTCGGTTTAATAAGCTTTATACCTTTTCAAATAGTTTCAAATATTGAGGTGAATTTCTTTTGCTTTTTTCAAGTTGTCTTTGAATTTGATTGGCTGTAATTAATTTGATTTGAGAAATTTTAATGTTAATTAAGTATAATTTTATGCTTGCCGACGTTTTGTGCATTAATTAATGAAGTGGAGTTTTCCAATCAATATTGAAATGAGCGTAAACTGCGGGAATATACACTCTTCAGCTCAAATGGTATACAAGAATCTAAAATTTAATGCGCCCTCTTTTGAACTATACATCAACAGAATAACAAAATAATATTTTCGTAGTTATAATAAGTAATTAATTTTTGAAGCATTTTGAAATATTCTTGCTTGGTAGCGTATCAATTTTACTAGCGCATCTTCGGATATAGCAAGAAAATCGAAGAAAATTTACGAGATCGTGAAAAGCTTGAGAAGTAGTTTAAACTTTTTTTACTACTCTGTTAATGAATTGTTACCATAAGTAATGAGGACGACTATACGAACAGCTATAAAAGTGAGTAAGAATCCTCAAAACTTTACTTATGAATATATCGTGTCGAATAAAAAGTGGCAATCAGAACTCACTTGTAATATGCAATGTTGTAAGCTTTTTTTACTGAAGGAAACGATGAATAATCTTCTCGAATATGGTATACTCATAAAATTTCCATACAAATTGTCGCATAAAAATGTTAAAATCTTCATCACCACAGACACCGATCAATCAATTTATTCTAAAAAGAAATGGTAAAGTATGAAAAGAAAATTTCCCTCCTACCAAAAGACTACTTTGCAGTCATCTAAAATAAATTAAAAACTTAAAAAAGGACGAAAACGATAAAAAAGAAAAAAAGAGAAGGAACAGAGGAGTCGGACTATCGAGGCTCATCGGATCTCATCACGGATTAGATTTTTATCGGCTGACGATGACTCGAGGCAAGCTTTGTTCGTCTACTCCATTATCCCGGCCAAATAGAGGCCAGCCCGATCGAATCGCACCAAACTAAATACACCCAAGTACCGACGTGGGGTGCGGGGCTTCGATGTTCCGCGCGCAGTTCGCCTGGAAGAGCAAACAAAGTCGCGGGTTCGCGTGATCATTACCGATCGACCGAGCGCCGAAAATGCAGCGGCGGTCCATCAAAAAAAAGGGGAGAAAAATGAGCGGGACAGCCCAGCCACCCCGCATAATATCCCGCATCCTCCGGCTGTCTCATTACGGTGGAAATTGGAGCGCGCAGCGTGGAGCTTCGGAGGCAAAGCGCGTGTACGCGCGCGGGAGGCCTGCCTCCGGGCCTCGGGCGTCCGCCACTATTGATCCGGGCGGCCCTCTCTCCTCCCTGTCTCTCTCCGCCCTCCACCCCGCGGCCTCCGCACCGTCATTTTCGACCATTATCTCGTGTATATGTATTGGATTATGTCCTCCAGCGGCGATGCAGCATGCGCGCCGCAGCAGCCCTCGCTCGCTCTCTCTCTCTCACTCGCTCTCAGCGCGAATAACGAGAACGCGTGGGCTGCGTTGCGCGGCATTTATCGGATCGCAAAGTGTAACGAGGGCTTGTACTTTTGCATTGCTTCGGTGGTTTCTCTCCGTCGGGGGGTCGGTCACGATTTTTTTTTATCGGCTTTGCAAGTGCGTCGCAATTTCGGGGCTTCTTTTCAACACAGCTGCTTTCGGCCAGATCGTGCTCTCGATGGAACGAAGCGAGTCACAAGGATTTGTCAATTTGACGAAAAGATGATTCCGAATGATTACTTGCAAATTTTTTTTAATGAATATATTTATATATTGTGGAACAAAGTTTTCTCTCCTGTCTCTTAGTAGAATAATACGAAAGTTACGACGTAAAGTAATAGGATTCCACTAAAGTTTAACGATAAAAGATTCGGGTATATACGTGGAAATGTTACCTTTGTGCCTGTACAAACGGTAACGTTCGAACTTTCTTAAAATTCTCGTGATACAAAATATATGTTGCGAGCACCCGGGGGAGTTCGCCTAATAATCTTTAACGAAGCACATAAAAGAAATTTGTTCGAAGACTCATCTGGAAAATTTTAATACCGCACGGAAGTTAGGCCGGTTTACGAGGCGTCCAACAACGCCGTTCGCGCGGCCGCATCCTCCGGGGACTTCTTCCGGCGGTTTTTCCATTACTCGCGGTGTAAACAAGCGGCCCCCCCCTGCACCCGGAAGCTCCGAATATCTTAACAGTTTTTTCCGCAGCCACGTAAAAATACGCGAGCCTCCGCCCCGTCCGCGATGAATCCGGCTCTCCGGGGTCGCATTCGCGCGGCAAAACCATCCCCGACCGCCTTTTTATGGGACGAGCGACGTCCGCGACTATTCTTATTTATTGCCGTTCTCACGGAGCGAGGGAGAGGCGAAAAACGAAAGGAGAAAAAAATGGAAAAATTCCTAACGCGCGGGTGAAAGGAGCCGGCCGAGGTTCCGATTAATCTTCCTGCGCGGTGCGAATTATCCCGCTGGTCGCGCGAGCGTGCGCTTGAAAGAGGCGCGCCCCGGGCGTGATACTTTTTTCTTCTACGATGGAGCTCCCTTTTTTCAACCTCGTCCAAGATTTTTCTTGAAAAATGATCAGGCGGCCGAGTCTTTACTCTTGGCTCTTAACTTTTCTTAAAGGTTTCTTAATTAATCGTTGATTATAAAGTGGAGAATAATTCCGTATTCTCAAACTGTTATCTTTATCTTGAGCGATGGTTGACCTGACATGTCGATTTTTTATTTTTTATCGAATACCTTATTGGGTTGGAGAGAAAAAAATTGCAAATCAGGTTTTGTTGTAAGCGTAATGGCGAAGCTTGATCCGTTTAGGCAACAAAAAGGGGAGGTCAAGAACAAGATGCTCGAGACAAATGATTCCCATCGATCGGAAAATCTATGAACTCCGGCACAATGTCTGAATGTTGGTTCACTTATAATAAACTTCCAAAAATTGCGAGTCAGCCTGTCGCTTCGACGCGGAAAAAGCATCTATTCAGCTGAACGTAAGAGAAAGGGGATGCTGCAGTTTTTATCAATACAAATTTTGATAGTGATCCTTTTAAAGTAAAATACGAAAGTGAAATGTAT
This sequence comes from Sycophila sp. Sp_5, assembly GCA_018906775.1. NCBI lineage: Eukaryota > Metazoa > Arthropoda > Insecta > Hymenoptera > Eurytomidae > Sycophila > Sycophila sp. Sp_5. The sequence goes on from JACCID010000033.1 coordinate 824,320, forward strand.
ATGTAACCTCTACATTTGATTTAATTTTTGTTATATATTTAATAAGATAGCTGTGTTGTGAAAACTGCCTAAATTTCTATGTATTTAGCCACACATACAAAAACCATACTTAACATGTACACAGTTCGTCCGTTACCGGTCAACCGAGGAAGAGTCAGTCTCTCACGAGCCACAAGCACGACTGCATGATACATAACACGCACCGATTATCTAAGTCTGCAGTTATTTTTCTATTGCCTTTTGGCCTGTAAATATTATTAATTTCAAGTTTATTAAAATAGTTAAGTTAAGGCAAAATTGTGTTCATCATTGTACTCTCCTGGCTTTCCGCTCCTAGCAACTGTACAAATTCATCTATATCTCTTAACTCCGTCAATAAGCTGAAAGATTAATAATTAATATAAATTGATTTATTATGATCTTTTATTGCGCGCAGTGATTATTTATTTAAATATTATTATCGTAGTAAATAATGATAATTTCAATAAAATCTACGAAACTTTTTTTAATTAGAACATTTTTTGCGCTTGTATTTTTACTTTACATACAAAAAAATTAAACTAAAAAAAAGTTGTCATTAAAACATAACATTTCGAGACTGTCATTACAAAATGTGCCCTTTGAGTCCGCGGTTCATCCGAAACGAAGTAAAGGGGCAGGTGGTCGACCGGCAGCTTCGCGACTTACTTCTTCCAGGCGGCTACCTGGCGAACCCGCACGTCGTCGATCCGAAAAACGCGGTCAACGAACGGACACCCCACAAAGAGCTCCCCGGCGCTCTAACGCGAGACAACCGCCCCGAGGCCTCCGCGCCCTCGTCGCCTCCTTTTAACCCTCGCTCTCGCGTCTTGTGTTTCGCCCCCGCGAACGAGGAGAGAGAATATGGATTTTATAAGAGAGCGAACGAGCTCGAAGCGACCGGAGCAAGGCGGAGGGAGGGGGGGTCGAGGAGGCACAAAGTGCGCGCAGGCTGGCTCGGCCTCCCCTTTTCACCCCGCTCTGTACACTCGACGGCGACGTCGACGAGGCGCGGGAGGCTGCAGTTTTTTCCTCCCTTCCTGCGTTTTATGCCCTCCCGCCGCACCCTCGAAAGGCCGATTTGCATGGAAATTCACCCGCTCGTTTTCTCCTTCGCCTTGATTCCGAGTAATCGCTCGGACTCGCCCATCTTTTCATCGAACCCTTTGCACCGTGCGTTTTCCCCTTTGTTTTTCTCTCTCATTCTCCGGAGCAGTGAAAACGCAACGATCCATCCGATTGAGCAGAGTCGAAGAATTTTCGACGTCCCGTGGATGAACGGCAGCGGCGACGATAATCAGCGGACGGTAGCCTCTGGGAGTTTCCTAAAGACGTGTGAGAGCGGGTGGTCGACGCTTCAAAGTGGGGGAGGTAAAAAGGCCTGTGCATAGTTTCGCGAGCCGCGCCAAAGCTCCCGCCATAAGGATGACGGCGAGGCGTCGCGCGCATTACGTTCAAACATAATGCGCGTGCGCTCGCGTCAAAGTGCACCGAGCCCAAACGACGTGCATTACGCCATTGGGTTAATGAATTATTCATCGGGCCTCCAGGGCCTCGCTATGGCGCACGAAATGAAATTAAACTACTTCCATCGTCCTGCATCTATCCCCCTTCCCCCCTTCCCGGGGGATGCCTTGTCTGAGCGTTTTAATGGGCGCGCCTTGTCGAATTTTCGCAAAAGCGTGCTCGGCCGAGCAAGAAATCACCCGTAATGGCGGTCGCCCCGCATAATATTCGAATGTAGGCTCGCCACGGAATGGACCTCTCCTTCTCCCTGCCGTTTTAATTAACGCGCCGTCGCTTCTCTGGACGACGGTTTTCGATTCCTACGTCTTATACATTACGGTGCGATGGTATGCGCTGCTGTTTGGCGTATCATTCAACGCTCTACTGTCCTTCAGAAGTTCATTATTCATTTCTTTTAGCGCAAGTGCAACTGGATTATATTTTCTTACTTTCTTTTCGTTAAGTAAAGTATCTACATGGAGAGAAACGTTCTAGTAAAAATTACTGTTATGTAACGCAAGGATAGATTCGACGCATAACAAATTTTATGAAAAAGTATAATAAAAATTATTATAAGTTCAGCAAAATTTACTATAAGTCTAGCAAATTTTACAATACTTTCTAGTAAAATTTTTTTTTTGTCGAGTCTGTCCCTATACGTTACAAAACAGTATAATAATATTTACTAGAACTTTACTCTCCGTGTACGAGCTTAGTTAAGGTGCGTATGGTTGACATGCGACGACAGGTGTGAGATAAAAAGAAAGGTCTTGAAAATCATACATGATTCACGATCATTTGATTTGTGCAGTCCCCTCGCCGACCAATGTACACGGTGCTCAAACGATGTTATCAACGGTGCTTTTCAGCACTGTGTATAATTCATGCACAAGAGAAACAAGGAAATATGCTTTTGATGAATATATGTGAAATCAAAAAAATGTGTACTTAAGTTTGTTTGACATTAATGTTTTTATTGCATCGTCACCGTGAGCTTTAAAATCTAAAAAAATTAATTTCTGTAATTTTTTTACGTACGTATAAAATACGTGATAATTATTTATAAGAAAATTATGTGTTTATATATTAAAAAAAAAATTCAAACTTGAAAAGAAATACTAAAATGCCCGTCTTGCTATTCATTTTCCTAAACAATATTCACTGTGAGTATAGAGTCAACAACACATTTAAAAAAAATTAGACGAGATAATTCGACTTAAGTAGCTCGGTATCATTATACCAGAGCAAATAAACGTTGCGAATCGTTCAAAGTGTGCAAGTACACAAATAAAGCGAAAAGCGAAGCAACAGCCACAAGTAAATTTTCAATTTCCCTACTGCGAATAAACTGCAGAGTTCGCTCCGTCGAGAGAAATCTCGATTACTTCAATTGTGCAAGGTGCGCGCGCGAACGTCACAGCAAAGCCGCCGACGTCCAAATACATCGATGGCGGGGAGAATAAAGCAGCCATACCTGACGTCTTCCTATTACGCGAAAAGCTAAAACGCCGACGTCGTTATAATACATAGACGCGCGGCGCAGGAGCTTACGGAAGGAAAAACAAGTTGCGCCTGCACCGTCTGGACGAAATCGTTTTTCCGCGACGGCGCTCCAGACAATTTATGTACATCTTATACGGAGGCTCGCGCGCGCCTTCGACGTTCTCGACGACGAGGAGGGAAATCTCGGGGAGTGGGTGTCGCGGCTACGGGGGCAGGGGATGAAGTGCTGTGCACACACGGGCAACAGCTGTACCCCGGGACTTTTCGCGATTTTCCGCGCTGGTGTGTATACACCCACAGCAGGGGACCCTGGATTGCTCTAAGTTACGGCGGAGCACCGGCGATCGTTACCGACGGGAGATGTCCCTTACCTTCTGATAAGTTTTACGATCGCTGTAAAATGTCTTGTAAACTGTGTCGAGGTGATCTATTGCCTTTTGCTAAGTGCGCGAGCGCATCCCGTCAAGAGTATCGGGCCATCTGATCTCTGAATTCTTAATTAATTTTCTATGCAGATTCCGTTTCGAAATTTCCCCTGCATTAAATAGATGAATAAACAAATAAAGAAAGATCTAACTGTGCAGGATAAGGAAAATAACAGACGGATATAAAAAACAGTAATAAAGAAATACTACATTTTTAAAATTCGAAGCGTGTTTGGGCAGCTGGCAGATATTAATCCCACGCAACAATAAGAAAAAGCTTACGGCACCCCAGCGCCCGGGTCAATTTAATTAAAAAACATTTTTACGATTATTCACCTCATAAGCGTACCGCGCAAAAAAGAAAATAGCATTTATTTAGAAGCCGACGCGGTCAACAGCACCGCAACGAAAAAAACAAACGAATCATCCGAACGAAATGAAAACACGAATAGCGGAGAAAAAAAACAAATCGCGACGGAATTTCTAAAAGTGTAATAAAAACGCCCCGCGCGTCTGCATTACAGCGAAAAAAAGAAGAAAAAATGATCAGGATAACCGTGTAATAAGAAACGCAAATAGCATCGGTGTACGAGGCTTCGGTTGTGAAGTGCGCGGCATTAGCGCGACGGCGCCTCTGCTCGGAAAATACACAAAATCGCTAGTCGCGCTTATATGTATATACACGCGCCATCCTCTGTTTTCGGTGCGGCTGATTGCCACATACACATCGCGGCATATATTTGTGGAGCGCACGAACAATTTGCGCGCGCGAGTCAATATTATGCGCGAATTTCCGTCCACATGGAAAATCGCTAAATGTTTGCTAATCGGCCGGGCTCGTTGAATCACCTCGCGACAGTGACGCGAAGTTCTCCCCACGCTGTTGACACTGGTGCTGTTTTCTTTTCTGCTTCGTCTTCACTTTTTTTCTTCAACGTCGCTTTTTCAGAAAAGACGTTGCCTATGGATGTTTTCTGGTCCGAGAGCACAGAGGCTTGAGAGAGGCGGCGGAGCGCGCGTTTATATAGGCTGCACAGAGAGGGCCTGATACAAAGGCTGACGAATAGTTTGAATAACCCAATTTTCCCGGAGTACCCGGACGGATTCTGTCGCGTGTTACGTAAAAAAATAGAGTTCAATTATAGATTGCTTCAATTAACTCGTGTAAGAGGTTCCGCGCCGGGATGAAGGTGCCTTTTTAGTTGGCACGCTGCGGAGCGCCCCGGGATAAAGTGAACGGTCGTTTAAATTTTCGCGAAAGAATACACGAAAACAGTTTTCAAAGTTCATCCCCTTTTTCCCGTTTTTATATACGCGTTAGACTTGATTAAGTTAGACGAATGGAATGTTATTCAGTACTCACTGTTTCAGATTTTTTAAGTTGGAAAACCAATTCCGTCTGTTATCGCGCGGACGAAATGTCGCTTTCCGAATGAACAACTAAAAAAAAAGCCGGAATAAAAATCCACTCGCAGCTCGCAATCAATCCTTAAAAAAAAAGAATAAAAAAATTGTCACGCAACAGATAAGGCGTATATCGATCCTCCGGGGAACGGCTGAACAAAAGAGTCCCAATAAATTGCGACGTTGACGTAAACCAGCCGCACGGGCCTAACGAATTCGCGTACACGTGCTTGCCGCTCCGAAAATCCGTGAAATCCGTTTTTCGCGTAAAAGCTGCGCGAGGAGACTTATAGGGCAGCGGCAGAAACGAAGCAGCCGGTCGCACGAGAAAGGCGGAAGGCACGCCGCCGCTGCGAAACAATGGTCGTGGCGGCCGCGACAAAGGCATGCCGGGACAAACAAAAGGGCGGGAGGGAAAAAATTAATCCCGCTCCCGCAGGATTGTGCACATTTGTTCCCGCGAGTAGCTGCCGTTGTCGCGCCCTATCTCCGCTCGCTCCCCCGCCGCCACCCCCTGCGCACCCCGCGGTATAGTTGCCGCTGCAAATAGAATAATCAGCGAGGGGCTATCGCTGTTTTTCGAGCGTCTTTATATCAGAGGAGTGCACCTTGCGCCTCTCGCACGCGTCGGTCGCTTTTTTCCGGCGAACGAGCTTTCGTTTGTAGTCCTTCGCTCTCCTCGTTTCCCGCGACTTTCGGCTCCTCTCTCTCTCTTTCTCTCTCAGCTCGACGATGAATAATCACCGAGGCGAGGCGCTAAGTCGCGAGGTTAACGAGTGAAAACACCGAGACGACGGGCTTTGTGCGGCAACGCCGCGGAGGGAGGGGCGCGCGGGTGGGCTCGAGAGAATGAAAAATACGCGCGCAGGAGTTGCTTTCCCAGCGTCTGTGCGCGGCTTTGACTCGCGCGCGGAACAAAAAAAAGTAGAGAGAGAAAAAAACGAGGAATCGCGAGGTTCCCTTTTCCGCGCGAGCGTAAATACGCACGAGGCGGGAGAGTTCGCCGAACGGAGTATTTGCGAGCTCCGTGAAAATGCGCAAGGGTTGTTTGGATTGCGCGTAATTGGAACGCGCCTGGGCGAGTCATGAAAATAGCTACGTTGTTTATGATAAAGTGGAAAACTACTTCGTCCACGGCACGCCTCCTGCTTTATTTTGGGATTAAGGGAGGTGTTGGCGCAACGCGTCGATGCCTTCTCTTAGGTGTACCTATATACACGTACAGTGCCGGAATTCGCTGCTCAAAGGCGGATTTTAAAAAACTTTCAAGAAAATACGTGTATTTCCTTTTAAGCGAAGACGTTAATAAGATAAACACGCGCGAATGCACTTTGGAGTGTTATCGACCATTTATCAAAGCATCCAGGATTCCTCGAAGACCAGAGCTTTCGCAAATTTATTTATCGTCATAACGTCAATGACGATGCTCCGGTAGATAACTTCGTCATTCGCTAAATTAAAAATATCTCGCGAGTAATAAAGTTTCGAGGCGCTATGCGTAAAACAATTACACATTATGGGATGGATGGAATTTCCATGTCGAGGTGGAATTGCGCCGTGCGGTCGCGGCGGCGCGTGCTTTTTCACGTCGTCGACACTTGGCGCTCTGGCGCTTCATTTTTTCCTCAACGGCTGACGGGAAAATTCCGAACCTCCGGGGGAATCAAATTATTGCGCGCCTCGTACGTCTGCATCGCACCAACGGAAGGTGACACTCGCAGGCTTACTTACGACACCCGCGAGAGCCGCGATCCTAAATAATTGATGCGAGCCTCGAAATATCGCGTAAAAGGGCGACTGGGAGCACGATACGTACCTTACTATCTTTAAAATACAATTCTGCTCCTTGTCGATATTTTGTTGAAAAAAAATGGTTCTTTAATTTCAATAATAATTGAATGTATATAAAATATAGTAATCCTTTTAGAATCGGAGTTTCTTATCTGTAACTTAATTAATAATTGAAATGAGTAATTTTAATCATAATTCTATTTTTTCTAAAGTCAAAAGCAGTATCTATGATATTCGTAGAATAGGGTATTATTAACGTTTGAATATTGATATTATTTCGGGAAACAAAGCCAAAGCTAAATTTACTCCGTTAATTTGATTACGCAACCAATGAGCGCGGAATATGATTATATGGTAAACAAATGTACGTTAAGTAGGATTAATGAAAACAACTGAGTTCAATAATATTCTAAAACGCGTTAATTCAACGAACAAGAGATCTTCGTTGAAAGGAACACAAGCATTAGTCGGCTCGAATGAATAAAAACTAATTTATTCTCCTTTTTTCATCAGCTAATGCATCTTGTGCGCATACATTTTATCGACTGAAGAGGATCACTTCACCGCCCGTTCATTCACAGAGCGAATTGCCGTTGATTGCGCAATTGTGCCCTTATAATATATCTTGCTAAAAAGCCCCACGGATATAAACTTAGCAATAAATTGCAAATTCACATGGATATCCATAAAATTTCCATCGAACCAGCGTCAACAGGGGAGAGCGCCAAGAGTGAGAAAACGTAGACGAGAAACGCGCATCTCTCTATTTGCGTTTATTATATAAAAATCCTATATTTAAAAAGCGTTTAAAAAATTTCTAATTAGCCACTCACTTATTATGATTATATTTTATGTTTTCTTTTCTTGTAGGTTACATCGTTAGTTTACTGAGTTTTTAAGTTATATTGTTGTAACGTGAGCACCTGCGTTTGTTCTTTTTTGATGCTTTTTAACTTTTTTTCAGGATAGTCGACTATTTTGAATTTACAAGAGTACATATAATTTATTAGCATGAATGATGGGTGCAAGTATGTTTTCCATATTTTTACTGTATATTATATCTTATTAATATTTCTATAGTCATTTTAATTTTAGCTCTCTGTGATCTCACTTTACTATTAACTTACTGTCTCAGTATTAACTGTTTAAGAAATTATTATGTAATATTTTTAATATAAGAGTTTTATATATGTATTTTAAAATGTGAATATGTAAATCTTTGTAAATACCGTAATTAAGAGTGAAGGATTATTCTATTATTTTGTAATAGCCATAACCACATAGGGCCTGGAGTCCTTGTATATTTAATTAAATTCTATTCCATTCTACTAAAACATTCGCTTAAAACGTAGTAAAATGCGCGCTTTTACGAAAGTCAATTAGAATTGTGCATAAGAGTTGGTCAAAAGGGCTGTTAGCGAAATGCACGGGAATCGTTCGATATGGAGGTCGAGAGGCCGAGGTGCGTGGCACGATTATTACGAAATGAATTAGTGCCACTTTCGAGCCGAGAGCATCATCGGCTCTCATCTCTCCACCTCCTTCCGCCGCTGAGTACACCGTGGACACCGTCACGTCTCCGCGAGCTTTTCCAAACGCAATTTCATCGCTGCTTGGATTACGAGAAGACTCGCGCATGCGGCTCGCTTTCTCTTTTCTCTTTCCTTCCGTTCGCGGAGTACGTGCGTTGAGATGCAAGATCTCAAATAAACCTCTTTGCAGGCTCCGTGCACCAATTTCAATTTCAGAAGGTGATATTGCTTTCTGATTTTCCCCATGTATTGTAAAGATGATTACAGACGCCAAAAACAGATAGAAAAATGCAAATACGGAAAATTGATACAAGGTCGATTTGAAATCCACATCGGCGATTGAGGCTTCTTTGCCCCAAGAGAAAACTCATCTCTGCGGATCGTACGCGCACTCTTTTCACTTTGTCGCAGTGACGGCGCAATCAAGCTAAACTGCGCGTGCAAAAGTGCGGGTCTCAAAAGTTCCGAACTAATTGGCGTGACTGCGACGACGGCCTCCCACGGCGAGGCGCGCGCGCGAGCGTATACGTGATCCGTTTTTGAAGCGCTAATTAATCGCCGATATGATCGCGCGCCGCTTTCGACATTGAGAGGCAAGTTCGTGGACTCTCCTTTTTTATTTTTACTCTGCGTCTGTCGTCGCTCGCCGCTCGGCCAGTGTGGTCCTCCATTATTTTTGTTGTTTTTTTAACACCGTCCTCCTCGCAGCAGGTGACTTCCGTTGCAGTGCTTCCGAATCCACAGGTACGTAGATTTTTTTATCCGGTTTTATACCCCTTTTCTTTTAAACGAAAATGCGCTTTTTTTATGCTCGTCCGTCAATTCAGTATGATACTCATAACTTACCGAGAAGCTCTATAAATATGGAAATAGCGAAAAATCGCGTGCGCCTTTGCGTGCGTATTTTGTGCAAAGATATTTGCTCTCTCTCTCTCTTTTGAATCGATGTTCCGCATTTGCATGTTGGCTCGTTAAAATTTGCCTCATTAGCTTATGAAAATGTTTGCAAAAAAGTGTAAGCCGTCGGTCTCTTTATTATTTCCCGCGGAATGTAGTAACGCGGGCTAATGTAAAGAGCCAAAGTAACCGCTAATACCAGTGCCAATAATCGCAATTAGCTAGATTGATGTTTCTTTTGAGGCACGTATAAATATGCTTCAAAGTAACTATATTCCTGCCGGTTTTTTCGCTTTCATCTCTGAAAGACTAAAGTTCCTCAACAGTGCGTTAAAAGTAAAATTAGTGTAGCAAAACAAAACTGTTATCTACGCTAATTATGAGCTGTGCGTGCGAAATTGTAATCTAAAAGTTCGCCCAGCACACATGGCGACCATTAAAATATTCACCTTAAAAGAAAAATAAGCGAAATAACATATCCCGCCGAGGTAACAGCAACTCTCGAACGAGGTTCGCGAGCGCAGAATAAAGCTGAGCAAACAGTCGTAAAACTGACTTTCCATTTCGGCTATACGCGAGCAGTGCATGCATATCCGCGACCCGTCCAGGACCAATTCCCAGGGTGGCGCCTCAATCGAGAGCTCGATTTTCCGCAGGACCGTCGCGGGTCTTTTTCGAGCTCGTCACGTACGTGAAGACCGAGTGGTCGGCAAACACAAATAGCGACGCGTCGCTCGCCTCGAAGAATAAGACGCGTGCGCGCGCCTCATTAGCATAGCAAACAAGGCGCGCGCGATGGCCGTGCAGTATCTGGGGGATGCGCCGGAGAACCAGAATTTGATTTGCGCAATTATAAAGGAACGCATGCAGCGGGACAATGTGTTTGGCCGTTCTCTTAGTCAAGGACGTTGGGGACCTTTTGACCTAGTGAAGAGTTATTTCATGACTGCATTATAAACAGTGGCTTTTTGAAAATTGTTTGATAGGACACGTAACTCTTAAAAAGCGATTATTTTTGTTTTATCTGAATTAGTAGTGGTGTTCTTTCTTCACTTCTTTCTTAGATAGAAATCCATTTATTTCATCATCGGCAAAAATGTACAGTCATTTCAATAAATTTTATCAAAATAATAAGACGTGAATAGTTGCTGCTTGCTTTTGCTAATTTATAGGCAGATTTTGAAGAAGTGAACGAGATTATTGAAAAAAGTGCATTCATAAAAGAAAAGATTAAATATGAAATAGATGAGATTTTCTTTGAGAGTAAAGTATCGAATGTACTTGCGTTATGCAAGAAACATGGTCGCGCGAACAAATTAGGTGCTCTGTAGCTATCAAAAAGTTATGCGCTTAGTAGGAAGAACGTTTTTGATAATGTCTTGAAATAGTGTGTAAAACGACATGGGATAATAGTGTCAAGTGTGCGCTAAAGTGCATATTACACGTTTTGAGTCGCTGTTTCCATGATAACCTGTATTTTATGTTATTGGCTGAAAAAATGAATCTCTTATATCAAGTGTACAAAATTTTGCACTGTGAATTTTTGACTGCCGAAATAATACGAAAATCAGACATGCATTCAACGAAAAAGATTTTTAAAATAGAATAGAATAATCGTTTATTGTAAATTATGAATCATATAAAATAAATGTAAAAGAATAAATATATATAATACTCAAATATAATATAATATCACAGTTGTTTTAAAGAAGCAAAATAGCATTTAAGTATAACAGCACAGTTTTATTTATAAGATTCTACAAAATCCTTTGATTCAACGTTATTTTTGAAAGGTTTCCACTGCACTTGTTCTTAATTATTGGTATCCTAAGCAACGAGTCATCCAATGAGCATAATATGACACGTCCGTATACATACGGTGTACCGTACAGCGTGTCCTTATTGAAGTAACTATTCTATCTACGCGGGTCTCTGTTTGTGTATGTCCTGTTCTAACGTCTAACTAGGAGAGAACACGAGAGTTGGACCACAGATTCCCAAGAAACTTTGTACATGGTTTTGATGGACTAAACTATGAAGAAAGGCTAACAAGTAGGGCATTCAAAATTTATAAAGCTGCAGGTCTCTGAAGATTTATTTCCCTTCTGGTACTTAAACTTTTCTTTTACTTTTTACACCTAGAAGGATCAATCGCATCCAAAGTGCAAAGAAAAATCTCCATTTCCTAGCAAAAGTATTAAAGAAGGGGAAAAATAGAATATAAATAAATGATTTTCTTGTATAAACTTTTCTCCTATCTTTTTATTACAACTTCCTTTCTGTGAGGAGCGCGTCAGAGTCATGGAACTGACTAGAAAATATATATTTCGCAGACGGCCGAGTCGCGGAGTCAAGAGTTGGCGGAGGGGGAGGCGACGGACCTGCGCGCCTCTATAAAAGACCGCCGGTCCCCGATGTGTTCCCACGAAGTGGAGGCCCACGGAACTCGCGGTCTCACTGTCTCCACGCTCTTCATGGACTGAAGCCAGCGTCACCAACCGACACGGCTACGTTGATCTCGCGATGGGTGCGGTGATCAGGCAGATCGTGAGTACCTGCCCAGCGTATAACTCCAGTGCTGTGTAGTGCTTATGCTCGAATCTTCTCACCCCCTGGCAATTGATTCCAAGTGGACAAGCTAAAAGTTTTCCGGATACGCTAAACGTGCAGTTGTGGGTTAAGTTCACGGTGGCGGCAGTGCGGTGTCGACGAACTTAAAAGAAAAATGCACCTGTGTAAGGTACAGTCAGAGATCGATCGATCCTTCGAATATTTGCATCTCGGTCTCGGCACTTCGATCGACATCGCACACCTCGCTGGACATCTGCATTTTCCGCCACCTTATATTTAATATTTTATATAAAGAATTACGCGGTTCTCGGTGCAAGTCCTCGAATCGCAGATCGAGAGTCTTTTCTTCGGTACGTTTCAAGGAGGCGGGGGCAGTCAGTCATTCGGAAAACGGCGGTGCACTTGGAAAGCCGGGCGACTGCAAGTTATATCTACGCGACGGCGCGTCCGGGCGCAGCGCTCTCGCGCAATATTTAACCAGTATCCGCTTCGAGGCGGCAGTTAATTGCTTTAGCGGAGGGACCCTAATCGCCGGCGAAGGATGCTGGCTAAATATTGGCCGAGCGGTCTGTATTAAGCTCGGGCTGAAAAGCTGTTGATAAACAGAGAGCGCGAAATGCAAAATAAAATTCTTATCCCCCGTTCGTTGCCTCCCGCTCATGCCTGTCGTTCACTCAAAGGGAATTATTCGTGGCATTGCGAGGACTCTATGTTTCTTTTAGCTGGAATACACTTCACCTGGATGGGTCCATTTTTTTTATTAAAATACTTTTTATTGAGCTTTTATTTCTGAGAATTAATTCTCTCGTTAATGAGCAAATTTTATTTGCTAACGAAGAATTGTAGTTTTTTGAGATTATTACAATTAGTAACGTAAAAAGTTAATTGCTATTTTATCTTGAACTGCCTCAGAAATTGAAGTTCCAAACTTAGATGATTATTCAGGGGCAGAAGCTTAATTACGTTAGTCTAATGAACTGTTTTGTTGATTTTAGTGGGACCAAGATGCTCAGGAGTTGTGGATTTACCTCGCATTGATTGTCGTTTTACTATCACTGTACACATTTAAGGATTATATTAGGATATACTGGACCGCTTTCCAACTCGGCGGACCGGTGGCCTTACCAATTGTAGGAAATGTTAATTGGCTTGTCAAAGAGAACTGTAATTACCCTTTTTTCTTATTATTAATAAGTGATTTGTTGATTCAAACGTTTAATACATTAATAAAGGAAAACTCCGTACATGAGCGTTGGATCAGAATCTTTTAAAATTATTATTTACTAAGTCGACGTTTCGGAACTAGAAAAAGTTCCTTCGCAAAATCTTTTTAATGCACTTTAATATATTAAAATTTACCAGCGCTTTGGCGGATATAAGTAGTCAATGGAGCCTTGTCAGAAAAATTTCGAAACATTGACTTATAAACATAAAAAAATCTTTTCCTTCGCTAATAATTTTATGCTTAAACGTAAGATACACTAAAGGAGTTGATTTGTTATAAAAACTATGTAGAAGACGAGCAATTAAAGTTGCATGGATTTCAGTTCTAAGAACAATGTCGCACGAGGCATACCACGACTACGGACCAATAATTCGCTGTTGGGTGACGGTGATCCCGAGCGTATTGCTGATGGAGCCCGAGGACCTGCAGCTGGTCCTGGGCAGTCCCAAGCACACGCGGAAAACGTACGTGTACCGGCTCCTGGACAACTTCCTTGGCAAGGGCCTGATAACGAGCGACTTGGAGACGTGGCGCGTCCACCGACGCATCCTCCAGCCGGCGTTCCACTTGCAGGTGCTGCAAAAGTTCGTCGACTCGTTCACGGAGAGCGCCGACCGGCTCGTCGGCAAACTGCTAAGGCAGGACGGCCGCGAGCTCAACGTCACCAAGTTCGTCAACGACGCAGTTTACGAGATCTTGAACGGTATGTAGGTATAGGGCGATCTCTTATCTCCGCTTAGTCCGCCGTCTTTGTTCGTACTTCGGAAGTTGACCGAGTCCGCCCGACGGGCTTCCTATACCTCTTCGGTTGTTACAGAAACTGTCCTCGGAGTCAATGTGGCCGGCAAAGCCAACGAGGATGGAGTCGTCAATCTGGATGATCTGCCGTTTCGCAAGTAAGTTTCCTTCAAACGATTTCCTTTTTTCGGACTCCGAACTGTACTTCCATCGTCCCGATAGTTTTTATATCAGTCGTGTGTGTTACTTGATAAAATAGAGAAAAAAGTCAATATAGCGAATCGCACTGTTATGGAAAGGATTACGTCGCTATTCTTATCGTACGATGTGACGACTGATTTGAACACGCAAGTTAGACTATTATGACGAGTTCTTTTTTCCATTATTTGAAAAATTCACCTCATTCGCATCGTCAAATCAATTTCAAAATTGCAGCTACGAATATCCACTGTCCTAATGACCTGAAAATATAATAGTAAAACATGGAAATTAATTCTTGGCAAATATTAGTCAAGAATCAGTGCAAATAATGAGACCGAGTCGATTAGTCACGCTAATATAACTTCAAGTCAGCAATGAATTATAAAATGTATTATAAAGTCTGCCGAACCGTGAAAAGTAATTTTCGCTACGGTTACGTCTATTAAAATAGATAATGCACTTTGAATTGTTCAACTGCCGAGTAATGACTGCGCAGGTGTACTGCCAATTTCCTCCAATTTAATGTCCCATGGAGAAACGATTTAATTGCAACATTATTTATTCGCAGAAATTAATATTGATTGAAAAAGTAAATAAAAACTAAGAATCGTGCAATATCGGTACCTGCGCTCTACAATGAATTTTTACTACTTACAATAAAAAAAATCGGTCTCTTGCAATATATTACAAAAAATCGAAGAATACAATATAAAATTCTATTTTTTTTTTGTCTAATCAATACAATTTTTTTAATACCTAATAATTTGATGCCCACTGACTCTATTGGTCAATTAAAAACCTCTTACGTTCTTTCTCTTGTAGTTTTTAGCTATGTTTTCTATTTCAATTTTGTACTTAAAGACTCTTCAGTCGGTTGAATTATTGCTAAATAAATAAGTAAATAAGTGAATAAATAAACAATCGCAGGGGTCAGGTAGTGGTGTCCTACCGCCTAATCCACCCGTGGCTGTTGTTCGACTGGATCTACAAGCTGACGAGCATGGGCAAGCAGGAGTCACAGCAGAGTCAGGACCTATCGGCGGCGTGTCGGCGAATACTGGAAGAGAAGCGCCAGGCCCGCGGCAAGGAAGTCCCGGGAGACAAGTCGGCCGGCCGCCGCAAAGTATCCCTGCTGGAGTACATGCTGGAGACGAGCGAGCGCCAGCCCGACTGGTTCGGCGACGAGGACATCATCAACGAGTGCTGCACGTTTATGCTGGCTGGTCAGGACTCGGTTGGAACGGCCACCGCAATGACCCTCTTCCTGCTGGCGAACCATCCCGAGTGGCAGGAGAAGTGCATTGAGGAACTCGACGAGATATTCGCCGGAGAGGACGCCGGCAGATCGCCTACCATGGAAGACCTGAGGGCTATGAGGTGCATCGAGTCCTGCATCAAGGAAGCCCTCAGACTCTACCCGAGCGTGCCGCTCTTTGCCAGGACGCTGGGAGAGGACATCAAAGTCGGTAAGCGGGCCTATTATCTTATCTATTGTGCATCAGATTTGCCGTCGCGTCGTCTGCAGTGATATACTATTATTTTTTATCGAATTTTCTTCGAGTACCTTACGGAAATTCATTTCTGATGATAAAATCATGAAGAGCAATTATTGGGCAATTATGACAATTACTTTTATTTAAAATTAAATTTTCAACAATGATTTTATTAATCTATCGTAGAAATTTAATTAAATGTATTAAATGCACCTCGGAACGTTTTAAAATTTAACCGGAAACGTATCTCGAATGAAACCGCTTTTCAAAATATTTCACGATATTCTGTCATTTACTTTTAGTTTTAAAACAGTGTTTAGTGGATTTAACAATATCTCAATAAAAAATGTAAAAAATGTAATTGAAAAAAGGTAAACAATATAAAAGAAAGAACTTGCGGAAATAACGATTTCCTAAACTCGATGAATTGAATTGAAATACTAAAAGAGAGATAGATAAAAATGAAGCTGTTTATTTACAGGGAAGCACGTGATACCAGCAGGCTGCAGCATAATAATTGCGCCGTACATAACGCACCGGCTGCCCCATCATTTCCCGGACCCGCACAGCTTTCGCCCGGAGCGCTTTAGCCCCGAAAATTCGGAGAAGAGGCATCCCTACGCTTACTTACCGTTTAGCGCTGGTCCGCGCAATTGCATCGGTAATTATACTCCCATTTGCCGCGCGAGCGAACTCCCGCAGTCCCGGGGAAGCCTCGTTGTACTTTTACCCCCTCCCCTTTAAACGCCTAATCGCTTTCCGCTCCGCGCTCCGTCGGCGATTCGTCTTGACGAAGACGACGACGGATCGTGGAGGAAGGACGGAGACGTCGAACTAAAATCCCGACGATTTCGTTGCAGGTAACAAGTTCGCGATACTGGAGATGAAGGCGATGATAAGCGCGGTACTGCGGAGGTGTCGGCTGCTCGGCGTCGAGGGCAAGTCCGAGGTGCGGCCCAAGTTTCGCGTGACCGTCCGGGCCTCCGGCGGATTGTGGCTCAAGATAAGGCAGCGCGTCGACGCCTGATGATGAATCGCGCACCGACCGATGCATCGACGTCGGCAGGAAATTGGGATATGCGCCCCCGAGATGGATGGCGAGTCGTTGTTACACTTCGACTCTCTTCTTTCCTTTTTCTTGTCGATTCGACGGGGGCTCGTTTCAATTTGCTACAAACAGTGGCATTGTGCAACTTTTAATGCTGTATAAATTGCAGAAGTGTGTTTGTTTTTATACTTGTTGTAGAAAGAAAAAGATTTTTTTAATCGTCCGTTAAATATGGTCGGTAAAGTACGATCGAGCGAGTAGCACACATTGTATACCTTAACGATTGAAAAATCAGAATAAAATTAAAAAAATATATAAGTTTGTAAACATGTGGTCTCCTATCGCACCTTGGCACCCTGACCGCGGGGATTCGTTCGATTCCGTCGGCGTGTTTTCGTATGCAGATAATCGAGTTACGCCGGGGGGTGATCGATACGAAAAAGAACACTGGAACTCCATATCTCGAGTCCGACTCCATGTCGCGGCAGGCTCGTCGTCAAAACGTAGACAGATCTGGACGCGGTAACCCAGATAGAAACTATTCAAATATTCCAAGCGGCGAGGGATGCGACTGTCTACTCGCGCGAGTCCCGACGCGAGCGACAGCCCGCAAAACGTGCACGCTCGCTCGTTCAGAAAGCCGGGGATCACGGACGAATTTTATCCACCCCGTACCTATTCTTTTCTTTACCTAATTCCACCTCAAGGGTGATACACTTCTATACGAGGGCTAAAATATGAGATTCCCGCGGCCGTGATTCGATTGCGGATTCCCGAGGCAAGGCAAAAAAAATATCGATGAAGCTAAACGCGACGAAGAGGAGGCGCGCACATACTTTTCTGCCGAGTTTGAAGGCGGGATTCGCAAATGTTCCGGGGAACTGGATAATCGGATAATCAGCCGCGACTTTCTCTCTCGGCTTTTCGATATTCCCGGTCGCCGACGTCGCCTCACCTCCGAGGCGCCGAATAAATTGCCTAGGGAGGCAAGAGAAGAGCTAGAATCGCTCCCCGTCATTTTTCATGCGAAAGGCAGCCTAGCAGAAAATGAAGACGATCGAACGATGAGCGCGCACCTTCGGCTCTCTCTCTCTATCTCTCTCTGCGAGCGCCGCGGCACTCGCGAATTCAAATACAACGACGGAGTTTCTTAATAGCTCTTTACACGACGCCTTCGTAATTTCCATCCGCTGATCCTGTAAAATCATGTTGACTCAGCATTCCTTCTCGTCTTTCATATTTACAACTCGTGGTGGAATATTTATTTTGATGGAGAAATATACTTTTTGTTAATGAAAAATGCGCGCGATTGCATTCGCGCTTGGACGCATCATTACTGTGAGAATAAAAGAATGTGCTATTAATTTGGTTGAAAGGTACACTGATACATACGTAATCGTGAGCTGCTAAAGAAGTGATGAATTATTTACTTATTACCCATGAATATTTTGAGACGTGAGTTGTCTTCTGAGAGGAAACTAAATAAATTCAATGAAGATTTCTTTTCGCGTCCGGTTGTTTAAACGAAAAATAAATAACATCGTCCCAACGCTACTTCCATTTATCTATCATCTACGATATCTGTATTCCATTATAATAGTTTTTAATGATTCAAGAAAAACTATGGTACTCTCTAAATCTAAAGCAGTGAAATATAAATGAAAAACTATTTTCAAAAGTCAAAAGTATATCATTGATTTATAGTGAATATGCTTCTTTTGTATTCAATAAGTGTTGGAAATACAATGACACTGCATAAGGGCCGGCCTTTGCGAAAAGCTGACCTGGGCTTTTATTGTACCATACCCGCGAACCCAAGGGGCCTAAGGAAGCCGGAAGGAAGCAGCCGCAGTTCAGTTCCAATGCGAAAGACCTTATAGGTGTGCAGACCTTATAGTTTTCAATATATACAATGTTATGAATCGTTATTTACTTACATTGTTATTTCCTTAATCCTTTTATCGTATACCTATTGTCCACATATAGTGCATTTATTGAACTCTAATAAAGAATATTCATCAAAATCCAACAATAAGTAATGAAATAAATCACCACTAATTAGTAAACAGTTTATTGTAAAAAGCAGTGGAATCGAACTGTAAAGAGGCAGTAAGTACCTAGTGCAAAAAAACAGTAATCGTTTACTATAAACAACACTGAATTATCTGCTAAAAATAGCGAAATTTTACAACCAAATGCAGTGAATTATTATTATCAAGGACTAGCAAATTTATCAGTTTTAATAGTGCTTATTCACGTTTTTTTAATAAAAAATTAAAAGCTCACTAATAAAGTCAGTAAAACATTTACTGATTTGGATGGTAAAAAGATTTAACTGCGAAGGTAATGATCTACGAACTGGATTTGTCAGTTACATTAGAATAACTGATAAAATAGCGTTAATTCATTAGTTAGTCTGTAAAAAAGAAGTGTAATAGTTTTCACTACGTTAAATTTAGAGAGTAACTAAAGTTCATCGTTATAAGTATACTACATAGTGTCCCTTCTATTATTTGTTCGGCTAAAACAGTAAATTCTATCTGTTCCGTAAATGTTACATTATGCGTTGCATGTATAAAGTAAACGCTCTATAATCAACATTCAAAATAAAAATTTAAAATATAAAGGACATATATGTAATAATAATAATAATAATAATAAAATATATTTTATTTATGATTAGATGCAAGGTGCATGAATACATTTACGACGTGTAGCTATAGTACTGTAATAAGCAAGCGACGCCAAGGCATATCAATTATGCAAATTTATCGGAGTGGGGATCGCGCGATAGAGTTAGCTAGGGGTTTAAGCAGCAGTCTTGATCCAAGAAGACAAACGATATGAAGAATAATGGCGAACAGTTAGGAGTTTGCGAACGCGTATCGCGCGCGTCGTAATCAAAAGAAAATTACTTCTTTCAAAAGATGAAGGAGCGTTGGAAGATCTTACTTCCAACAATACATCGATGTTGATGCAAAAATATTACCTTATACCGATTAAGTCGAACCAATACACCGTCAGAGTTTCCCCGTATCAGTTATGGAATAACTCACTCAGTGTACTAGTAGTAGTAGATCAAAGTTCTTGGAAAAAAATATTAACTGCTTCTGAAAAAAAAAAAATTTTCAGGTAAATATTTACTTGGATAGAGTTTGTTAAATATTTCTTTAAAAGGTAATTAATTTATTTATTTCTAAATAAAATTAATGAAAGAAAAATCTAACTTTTATAGTAAGAATGGGGGTATTAGTAGAGTTTATCACCAGCGTTACTTTATTAGTATGAAAATTCATGCAAATATCATGCAATCATGGATTTTGAGCTTTTAAAGTAGACTGCCTTTTCATAATAAAAATGTAAGCAGTCTATAAGGCGATTCTATAAGCAACATCGGAAAAGTGTGTGAACGCCGTGGAACAGTTGACGGTTGACGTTTTTTCAAGTGCCGCAACTCGAACATGGCGTAGCTGCAGAGCTTTGTAGTAAGCGAATCATAGTATAAAACTATGGAAGCTTTAGAACGGGAGGAGGAAAGTATTTCTGCTCCTGGAGGACCATATACACATACTTTATTTATATGTGAATAAATTATATTTATATGTACTCCTTCCTATGATACTATAATATAATTCATATCTTAGAAGACTGAACTAAACACTTTGAAAGTATGTATAAAAACTTTAGAAGTATGAAATTATATACTATAATAGTATAAGGAACATTCCTAAATTACAATCATATGGATTCTAGTAAAATACTTAGATTTTTCTTTCCGAGCACCATTGAAGTAATTTTTTACTTGAAATTAGTAAATTGGTCTCTCAGTGTAATTAATATTTTCGTTAACGAGGCGATGAAAAAGAATTTGTTTTAAAAAGAATTGGTGGACTCGTAATTTATGTATTTTTTCAGAAGTACGTAAGTCTGAACATCAATGAATAATATCTCCCTGGGGCATTAGATTCTACACGAACTAATGCAACATTCAACGTGCGCGCGAAGAAAAGAAAAAAGTTCGGAGAATAATAGGTATGCGCATGTACATAAATGTATGTACGTAGTTCACGGGATAATAAGCAGGTGCAGCCGAGTCGTGTCAAATATGCAAACTCCCCTGGCGAGGGATGCGGCGGTAGGGTTAGCGCGGATCCCGCCGACGGTGTACCTGTGCCAAAGAGCCGAGCGACTGAAAGTCTTCGTGCGAGCGAGCGTGTCCGTGTGAGGGCGT
This sequence comes from Sycophila sp. Sp_5, assembly GCA_018906775.1. Taxonomy (NCBI): domain Eukaryota; kingdom Metazoa; phylum Arthropoda; class Insecta; order Hymenoptera; family Eurytomidae; genus Sycophila; species Sycophila sp. Sp_5. The sequence goes on from JACCID010000033.1 coordinate 844,903, forward strand.
GATAAATCGATGCATACAGTCTCACAGTAACTCTGTTCTATTCCGGCTTGTCTTCGCATCCGCTTGAAATATTGCCTCGAATGAAGCCCATGGTAATAAATGAACGCTTGTTTTGCAAATGCCTTGAATTTCACGCGTGTGTAAATAAATAAAACTGAACAAAAAAATTCCTTACTTTAAATCCACAGTGCATTTTTCACGAAATCAATGTACATCGTCTGCTTGTGTTCGATTGATGCGTGAATTTAACGGTGGCGATATTTTTAGCGGATGAGAAGTCGTTTATGCGGAGGGGTTTGATTGGCGTGCAAAGGGTAGAGAAGGATGTTAGAGCTCCATTCGCCTGCCTGGCCATGATTTGAGGAAAAAGTCGTCCACGCGACGAAATTCGTGAGAGGGAATTTTGAGAGGAGCCCAGAAAATGCTTGTCTCCTGCAGGTGCTACATCAGCATGATGTTGGCTAGGTCTCGCAGCGTTTGCTTCGGATTACCGCCACTCAACTGAGTACGTGAAACTTGCTCTTTCGGGATCAAGATTCTCCGAGCATCAAAATTCCTGCACACCGATTTCGAGAGTGCGGAGTAAACTCCGCCGTTCCACATGTGTCACGGAAATGCAAATTGCTCTCCCAAAGGTATTTTATCTTGATAATATTAATCTTTAATTATATTCTGATTACTTATCATTTCGGCTGAATGCGATTTGCATTAAGCGACCTCGTAGTCGGAAAATTAATTTCACTCGAGCGTAAAATTTTGCAACAGGTGAAATTTGCGGAAGAATGATTAAAAGTAAACTTTAGTTAGTATCCCGAAGTACCTTTGAACTTTCTTTGATCTATATTTTTGACATAAGGAAAGAATTTTTTACCTTTTGAAGTGCACCATAATCAAAGCAAATAATGGTGACCCAGGGTATTATTTTATTTTTTTTATGCTAAAATGAAAATGAGGTAACCATGTGCAACTCAGCTGTCATCTGAGATACAGACTTGATAAAGCGAGTTGTTCACTAAAAATACAAGGAAAAACAGTGTGGAATGACTGCAACGACAGGATACATCGCTCATGTATATATCGCTATCGCCGTTTCTATTTGTCGAATAAGGGTGTATTTCCTCCTTTCCGGGTTTTTACTGAAATAACCGTACCTTCGCGTTATTTTCTGCGTAGCAACGCAGTAACGGCGCATAAAGAGAAAAAGTCTCGGCGCAGACGTGAAAAAAATGTTCTTGAATATTGTAGAAATTGCGCCGAGATAAAAGACGTTTCTAAGAGATAAACAAAAAGAATTAACGCGTGTAATTTTTGCAAAACAAACGTCATCCTCGTTTGAATCACTTTTCGCGGCAGTTTCCAAATATTATTCTCTTGGATGTAAAACAGAAGAAACTTGCGAATTTCAGGAGGCTGCAGAGTCGGATTTTTCCGGCAGGCAAATAAAATACATAAGGCTTGCTGCGGGGAAACGACTTGGTAAAAGGGTTGGTTTATACAACGAAATTTCCGATAGGATTTTGAAGGGAGCTCGTAAAACGCTTGTCTCCGGCAACTGCTACATCAGCTCGATGTTAGCAGTCAGCGCAAAGGAGTTGCAGCCAACCACCACTCGAACTGAGTACATGTAACCTGCTCTCTTCGAGATCGAAATTCTCGAAGCAGCAAAATTCTCATGCGGCTCTGGCGAGGGCCTTCGTAAACGCTGTTTTACATGTATTTACGCGTGTCACTTAAATGCAAAATGCGGATTCGTTTACATTCGACCCAAGATGCAGAAAGTCAAATATCGTTAGAATTTACCAAAGCTGCGTATACCCAGTTTTAACGCAAACATCCCTCGACATGTATCTTGTAAAAGTTTTGATTATGTCGTTACGCAACCGACACAGATACTACTCTCTCTCTCTCTGCTTTATAGAATCACTATCTCGCCTTACACGCGAAGTATCAACCGTACGAGTCAACATGAAACAGCACTGAATGAATACACTCAAACTCGATCAGTGACGAGCAATAAATCGACGCAAAGAAAATATTGAAATATAGAACGAACGCCGACAGCGAGAATTTGCAGCTGTAATGAAGCAAAAATTTAACCGAAAAATATATAGCTTATACAGAAATTGTAGGTGAACATACTGCGCGACCCTCATTCAAGCGGAGCGCAGTATCGCTTTATTACCGAGGGCGAAATCGGACGCCCGGGTTATTATGCCCACTCGCACGACCGCAATATCGGGGCCCGTATTAGCGCCCTAATATTGATAAGGGCCTCTTCAAATATCTCAGCTAGCGCGCGTGCTTTCTCCGCCGAGATTACACCGGGGTGGGGGGGGGGGGTGAAGGTTACCCGGAGCTCCGGCGAAATTGTAGGGGAATTATCGCGGGCGCGGATTTCGCGGTTCTGTTGGCCAAAACGATCGACGTATGCACGCTCACGTACCCTCCCCCCTTGGGCTGTGTATATATACGCACGGGAAAACGGACGCGGCTGCGTGTAGACGCGAAGGAGTAGGAGTAGGGAGATAGAGACGGCCGAGAGAAGCGAGACGCACGATGTATGTGGAAATCCGGGGAGTTTCAGGTGCACTGTTCCTGCTAACGTTTGGCTAACTGCATTACGGAATTGTTGTCGCTCGCCGCGCGACGAAGAGTTTTCCTGGGAGTTGATAAGAAAGCTTCCCAGGCGGGCGCTATTATTCCGTTATAATTTTCGCGTTTAAGACTGTTAACCAAGTCGGCGGAGTATCATTAATTGACAAAGGATTTGCCACCGACGAATTGCAGTTGCAAGCTTTGCTTTAAGTTATGCTATTTTCGTTTGATAAAAATAGACAATCACAGGATCGAGAATGTGCGTCTGACCATATCGGAACGTGACTACTTAAATGCTCTGCTACAAGAAGAGTTTTAAATTCTTTTAATTGAATAAAAAATATTAGTCGTGGTCTTATTAAGATAATGATTTGGCATTGTTCTCGATGTGCGAAGTAAAATAACATTCATGCTTTTGAGTATCCTACACTTTGAGCGCATCTGGTGCACCCAAATGGCCAGTGCGTAGACGTACATCAGGTGCACACTGCATCGCTGCACGAGAATGTAGGATGCGAGATAATAACTAACGTTATGCTTTCCAAAATTAATGTATTGAGTTAAAATTGTCTGAATAATGCGGTTAAATTAAAAATATATTCCTAAAGTGTTTCGCCAAATTATTGCTAAGAAAATATGAAGCGGTGCATTTTTGCTTACGCGAATGAGCGTTAACGAGTAATTATGCATTCTTATTTAATGGCTCAACAAACCCCTAAATTACTGGCATTACACGCCGAGCACGACTCATGACCAATGCAATTTCGCGCTCATTTTGAAAAAGTTGCTAAAATCCACTCGCCCGCGCGGCCGCTGCACCGGTTCCGCGAGCAATTATTTTCCAACGCGCCGCGAGTAATTGTAGAGCAGGTACGTTTTCCGCCGGAGAAGGGTGCGAAAATTAAAAGCGAGACAGAGAGCGTGGCACCGAGCGCCGAGAAAGCCGTTAATGAGAAGGAAGCCATGGAGGGCAAAGCAGCAAATAAGAGAGAAAAAAGGGAATTCGAGTCCTAAACCGCGGTGTCGGAACGTCCAAATCTGCCTCGATCCTCCTCCGTCGATTGAACGAGTGACCCAGAAAGGACCCACGTATAAATTTCAATCGAAAGCCAGATCCTCCATATCCGCCTTTCGCGTCGAGCCATCAATCTCCCGTGCGCAGGTCCACGCGTCATATCGTAAACGTGTAAATCACGGCAGCTAAAAGTTTCACGGTGCGAGTACCGCGTGTGCGGGCAGAGAGCTGTGCAATGCCCATCGAAGCGTCAAACAATTTCGTGTCTTGCAGTGCGATATCAACCCCCCGCATATGCATTCTCCTTGTTCCCGCGAACGAAGCGCGCGGAGATAGTACGAGACAGGAGATTGCGACTTTGCAATAGCGGTGAAGGTGAAGGGTTCATCAGTTTCGTTCGGATATCATATCAAGCTCTATTCGATTTTTAAATATCGAATTTACGAAATGAGTGCCATACTTCTAGATTAAAGATGTGGACAAACAAAAAACATTTTTAATACCGTTCCTACGTGGAACATCAAATATATATTTATATTTATATGTAAGTATACTTCGAGTGTTGAGAAAACGTTAAATAAAAATTGATGTGCTTTCTTTCTTACTATAGAAATAAAAATAATTTCTAGAGTTAAGTTAACATACACACCGGTGATCTAAAAATGCAACACTCACTTGAGAATAAAATCGAAATAATTTGAATATATTGTAATTTATTTATATTTTGAGTTGATTACATTCTTATAAAAAAAGTAATTTGCCGTAAAAACGCATGCATCAGAACAGTAATATAACGAGGCGAATCCGTCGATTAACCCCTGTCGATCATCCGTCGGCCGCACACCCGAGAAAGCAAATTCACTACCGAATGGTCAGTGGGCGAAAGTCCGAGCGCACATAGTGGCCGGCGCCACCGAAAAACAGCTACTACCCCTTCGCGTGCGCGCTCGTGTGTGCGCCGGGCAGATAATTGTCGAGAGAGACGGACCACTATACCGGGTGGTGGTCTAACCCCCCTCCCCTCTCCCCACATCGGACAGGTTATAACGCCCGCACGAGGGAGATGCAGTGATTTGGAGGCTTCGCCGGTGCGCGCGCGTCGGAGCCTGACGGGGGTGGGGCGGCGCTGCCGGCGCGGCGGCGGCCGGAATTTCGCGCGCCGGATGCTGCGAGGTGTCAGTTCTGCGCGCGAGGCCCTCGCAGCAGCAGGTGTGCGCCAACGCGACTGCGCCGGACCGCAGGGATTCCATCGTGGGAGCGAGCCACAGGAAGAGAGCCAGCCAGTTGATCTCGCAACGCGCGCGCGCGCGAACCGGCGTTTGAGCGCAGCGCGACGGTGCGCTGACGGGGGCCGACCGATCGTCATCGTCAGGACTGCACGGAGTCATTCTTCACCAACCCATCCCCGCCGAACCATCAACATGCGAGCCGCACTCACCAGGGACGAGCATGTACGTATGCCTAAAGCTACCTTTAAGCTTGCGGCGCTTTAGGGGTGGTTTCAGTCGAGCCGAGATGAGCCAGTGCGGATTTTATTGTCGGCGAAGTTATTTTCTACGAGAGGAATTATTATAATGGAAATAAATAAGATGGAAGTAAAAAAATGCAGTGGGATATTTGACGGGATCGCGGAGCTTGTCTTCGGTATGGCCGTCAGCGTGTTTACCGGCTCGTCCGTCGGAGGGGATTAATTCCGCGTGGGATTAAGCCACCGGCTTTAAAAACGGGCGCAAGCTGCCGTGAAAATTTCGTGCGACTTTTGGAATTCCACCTAGAAGCAGTGGGCTGCAGCTCCGTTAAGCAGAGCGAAAGGGGTAGTAAATTTTTATACTCGGTGAAAAAAATTTAATTTCCACGGTCCTTTGAGTGCGAATCGCGTATACCGGGCAGTGCGACTAAAAGGAAGCACGAAGCACTCGGCCGGACGCTCGAGCCGAAGTGCGCCGTACCGCTATTTCCGGGGGTAAACAAAAATATCAGCGCGATCGTGTGGCCGTTGCCGCTCGACTGGTCATTCACTCGAGCGGCCGTGTACGTATATCGCGCCAGTCGAATGCAGCGAGTGCAAATGAGGCGGATCGAAATTCGAGTCTAAAAATGCCTGCGATCGATGGCGCCGAATACCTCGCTCTCTGCGACTAAAAATATTTGCCGGCGCGTCCGATATTTAACCCGCGAGAACAATAGCCCGGCGCAGCGGAACGGAGAGAAAATAGAGCCGGCCTAGGAGATTGATAAAACGCCCATCTCTGGCGATGCAAAATAACGAGGGGAGGAGAGGGATGGCTCGCAAAGAAAAAATAACGAGCCGCGTGTTTTCTGCATTTCCGCGCGGAGGCTGAAGAGGCCACCGCGCGGAGAGCGAAAATTGGCGTGTTCTTGCAACGCGCACGGCCATCGCTCGCCACTTTTTCATGCAGCCGGGTCCTCGCTCTCTCTCGCTCGCTCCGCGCCGGCCGTAATTATTCTCTCGAGATTCTGGCTCACGTTTCCGCGCTATCGCGTCGAGTGGCGCGGCCGCGCTACCCCTGAAACTACAAGACGTTAATGCGAGTGGGGACACGTGCTGCGACTGCGACCGAGCTGGAGAGCCGCAATTATCGCCTTTGTATTTAAATGAGGACTCGGGCGATAAAGGGCCGCGGATCCTCGTCGTGCGTACACGCTGCTTTACTACTTTGGCTCCTTGGGGGAGCGTATATTACTTACTTACTTGGCATTCTTCTCGCGTTGGCTTTCGATTTGCTCGCGCGCCTCGAAGTCGCGGGATGGTCTCTAGCGGCGCGCACAACTGGAAATGGGATCCGCTGTACTTTTTGTTTGGATGATGTAAGGTAGCGGGAGATTTTCCTTTGAGGTTTATAAATCAGAGCTGCGCTTGCCCGAGGATATTGAAAAGGAATTTATTAGTTCGGGATATTTGGAAACTTGAGAGAGCCGTTAAACCTGCTGTTTTACCGGAGGATTTTCGGTAAAAGATTTTCCTTTTCGCGCGTACGTTTCAAGACGTGAAAAAGGGACATACTTTTATTTGCATGGAAATTGATATAAAAAAAAGGATATTTTATAGCCGTAATAACTCTGGCAGATACATTGTATATTGTAAATAAATCGCGCTAGTAAAAATCCGGTTTTTTTATGTACACGAGCATACGGCGATATAAAAATTTCATTTTTGATCTTGACTATCGCCCGGAACCAGCTGTGCTCGTAAAAATCCTAAATAAGTAAATTCGTTGATTTCCGGGAACAAAAGAGTCAAGCTCATATTTTTATTAACACCCGGGCATTCAGCGTAATCCCATTAGCCCGTCCAATTTTTATTTCGAGAGCTCAAAAGATCGTTCTTACACTCGATAGACGCATTGTTAGTACCTGCCATCCCTCTCCATTGTCCCCGTCGCCCGACTAGGTCCACGCGTAGTTTATGAAAAAAAAGGATCGTAATGCGCACGAATCGTCATGGAGTTAACGGCGTTATCTCGATTCGGCCACGGCGCGGGCTAAATTTGATTTTTCGGCACAGCGGCAAAGTGCGCGCGCACTCCGTTAGCCCCTAAAGACCTTAGTGTCGCGGCCAATCGGCGCGCGGGATCCGTTTAAACATTTTTGTGCGCACGCGACCCCCGTAACCGCGCCCCGTAATCGCATTCCACGCTAAACTCGGCGTGCACGCATTGCAAAATCCCGGAGCATTATCGTCACGAGAGCGTGCCTCTGTACGCGCGTCACGTGCGCTACTGACGCGTCGGGCTTTTGCGACGAGATTTTGGATAAGGCGATATACGCTATTTTGCGAGAAGCGCGTTCCGAGGGAATGCCTAAAGCAGAGTACATTGAGTAACATTTGCCGTTAGTATTTATTTATTATTTATAAGGACCTTCGATAATTAATGGAGGTGATTAAAGTTCTGAATGGAGAAAAAAAGTCGGATTACTCCACCGTGAGAGAGGAGGGGAGGGAACAATGTATTCATTATCGATAAAAATGCTTGCAGTAACGAAATCTTTACTTCCTGACGTCTAATGAGAAAAAATGGAGCCCTTAGGGGAGTTTAAAACCTTCTTAAGATAAGTTTGCCCAACAACTTTTAAATTTACTTTCAGTATGATTATATCAGCGACGAAGTTATCGACCTACATCAACCGCTAAGAATTGTTTACTTCGGCCGTACCTGCGGGCGATTGTTCCTCCCACAAATAAAAATCGCGGAGCCCCCGTGTACATAATTTTATCCATAAAAGGTGGTATAACGTAGATACACTAATTAACTTCTCTACTTTAGTGCGAAGAAAAAGAAAACAATCAGATCTCTTGCTGTTTCGATGTGGAACTGTATAAAATCCCATTCTCCTTTTTTTTATAATCCTTGACATTCACAGTCTCAAGTTCCACGATAACAAACAAAACGATCCTCTTTATACCTGGACGCTCGTAACGTTTAATGAAATCGCGAGCGCACATAACTCGGTAAACTATCCAGTCCGGATTATAAAAAGACGGCCGTTACACCGAGGACCCCTGTGAATTTTCCTCGAAGAAAAAAAAGACGCGGCTGTAGCAAGGAGAAAAAAATCAACTCAGAAATAATATGCAGATGTCCATGAGGCTAGAAAACGAGACTTGCACAACAGGCAATATAAACGGTTATGCGCTCGACTCTGTTGAAAGAAAAAAAAAGAAAGAAAGAAGCGTTTCTTTTGAGGAAGTCCGCGAGATAAAAAGTCTTTCCGGCGGTCACCCCCCTCCGGGTGAATCGATGAAGTCTGCGTCTTGACTCAGTCGCTCATCCTCCAAGAGATAATGACCTCCATTATGAGCTGGAAATTCTTCCGAAATGAATGTATATATTCCCCGACTGGGAAGAGTAATTGGCCCAAGCCTCGGATCTTCTCTGCATAATTTTTTAAACGCCTTAACTCCGTTCTTTATTTCGGGACGAGTCCCGTTCCTTCTCGCGCAATAGTTCTTAATTATTACCGTCCTTTGGGGGATTAATTTCCGCTATTTAGCACTTTCGCTCTACTTTCCTTTTTTATTCCTTTTTTTGAAACCGCACCTTGATCCCTATCACACTGACGGCCATCAAAATTTAATAAAGAGCCATCGTGAGCGTCGCTCTGGCCACGGTTAAAGCGTCTATTGAAAATGTAGCCGTTCCTTCGACAGAGTTGTGCAAGCGGCGCCAATATTGTATTTGCCTCGATTAATGCGCCTTTTCACATTTCGATCGTCCGGAAATCGCGCTTCAGTTAATACACCTCCTCTCCCGCGTCCCCTTTTATTCTGACCGTATATAACGAAAGCTCAACGAGCTCTCTGTACGAGCTTTCTGCACAAATACGCTCGCGTTTTTTCACTTCGATTTCGCTCGCCTCGCTTATTCCTTTACTCCCCTTCGCCCGCGTGAAAACGACGTCGGCTTAACGCACGTATACGTTACTCTATAAGCGCTGAAGCTCTAAAAGGCTCATTGAACGGTCCGTTTGATGTGTCGCATCGAATAAAAAAAATGCAGGAAAAACTCGACACTCGAGTTAATAAGGACGATCGGGAGAGTAGCAGCCGTTGACGCGGGTATAAATTCGCGAGCCCTCGATTCCGGTGTAATCGACTGTTCGAGGATGCGCGGGGGGTGCGCGTGTGCGTGCTGACGGATGGGCGCGACCCTCGACCGTCAACGGGCCCGCGCAACGAGTTTATGAAAAAAGCTGTGCGGGCGGCTCGGTTCCCCGCGCGATGCTTCGAGCATCGTTAATGCCGATGAGTCTCGCGCTCAATTAATGCACCTGCGCGCCTGCATCCCGATCGTTGCGAACGAGTGCTCCAGGGGCGGGGACGAGCACTCGAGGCTCGATGGCGGGGAGGCAGAGATCAAAGCGAGTGCCGAAGACGCGGCAGACGCTGCTGCGAGTTGCGATTACTTTTCGATTGCGTTACCCCGCGGCGATATTCTTTTGAACGTCGGAGCTTGACCGGGAGAAACGCGAGGGGGTTTAGTATTGTTTTGACGTCGATTGCGAATTTTTTATGCCTATGTATTCACCGACGAGGAGTAGAAGTTGTGATTAATAACAGAATTGAAAATATTTTGTTCTCATTGTGTGGGTCCTAAAACGGATAAGAAAAAAACGCTTGAGCATGAATTAAAAATATTTTTAATTTGAAATTAATATATTACTCTTGAAATTTAATTTCCTTCTTTTTAAATATAATTGTGTAATGTATGATGTATAATTGAACTAATATATTCTGACGTATAGTTATGATTAATATAGCGAAATTAAAACAAAAAAGTTTACTCGATGCGACAATTAAATTTAATACAGTTTAATGGATCGTTAAAGGGAGTCCGTGTTGAAAATTACCACAGAATTTAATAATTCAAAGGGTTTTATGAACAAAGTTGGTCATCCTTTATCATAGCGAAAACATAGCCTACTCGGCGAAACTGGATAATCTCATTATGCACTCCATCGCCGAGTCCTCATAATCGAATGACCATTAAAAATTCACTTATTATGCAGCGACCAAAGTGTCCAAGCGGTCCAGTACTGTTATCCAAACACATTAGCAGTCGATAAGCCGGCCGCGTCGAAGCCATCGCTCTTCCGCAACTGAATTTCCATCTTCCCCGCGCCTTCATCCCCCTACTTGGTTTTTTGCAATCCCTCCGTCGCGGTCTTCCCTTTAAGCGCACAATTATGCCTTAAGAAGGCTCTCCTTGGGGAATACGAGATCGGCCCCGCGGGACTAATTAAAATCCACAGAAAAAGCGAAGTGGAATGAAAGCGGGTCGGCGATCGATGGGGACCAGCCGAGGATGAGAGACTTTAAACTTTTAATGCACTCGATCCAAGATTCACTTTGTCTATATCGCTAGCGCAAGGAGAGAGGGGCTGCCCGCGGCAACGACGTCGACGCCTCGCAGTCCTTGTCCGGCAAAGTAAACAAAACTCAGGCGCGTTAACTTTTAAGCAATATACGCGGGGGCGAAGAAGGTGGCCGCGTTACTTTCGACCCTCGGGGAAACAACGGGGAGAAAAGGGTAAATACGAGAGGGTGGCATGTACAAAAAGAAGACGAGAAACTGCCCCTGCAGCCTCCTCTGAATGCGGAGAAAGTTGGACGGCGCGTATCTTGGGCAGATGCGATAAGCGTCCGCCCGATATTGAGCGTAGTATATAAACGTTACGAGCGCGTGGCCGGGAGAATTGCTCGGTGCAGGGAGTATTTTGCCGGGGGGTGATGCGAGATAAAAATCGGCCCAGTTGACGCTTTTCGCGCGCTTTTCCGGCAGCCGGTGGCTCTTGCTGGTATCCCCTCTCGTCGTAAGGGAAAGTCTGTCGGCTTTTTTCCGCGCCGCTTTGTAGACTTTTATTGTGCGTGCATGCGCGCGCGCGGGGCACACTTACTACGCGGCGGAGGCAGGATTTTACCAGAGAGGAGACACTAGCGAGTCTTTACAGCCACGTTATGCTTCGTTTTTCTTTTTTATCTTTTGTTTATTTTTAGGAAGAGGTAGAGCAGTTTAATCGCTCGGCGGAAAAAGCTTTACTGGCTACTCTCAATTACGCTGGACAGTCGTCAATTATAACGAGAAGTTTAGTGGATTTTTTAACCGGTATGACAAAGCGTGCGTAGAAAAATTGATGCTGGTCATTTCATGAAAATTCAAAGCTTCTAATCAATTAAATGTTCGTGTGACGCAAACTCTCATCTGTTTGAAATTTTGAGCAATAAACTTCATTAAAAAGGAGCGCTCGAGTTAACATTTTCACTCAATATATAATATATAATAATTAATAAACATGGCGAAATCCAGGCATTTTTTTTTCACGCAACGTCAATAAAATTAAGTCACGGACATCCTTTATCTTGACAATCGAAGCGAAAAAATATTTTCGCGGGCGTAAGCTTTATGAATTGACGTGTACAGCGGGGCAGCCGAGCACTAACAACGAACGGGACACAATAAAGAGGCAAACCGAGCGAGCCGTTGCGCGATATTCATTATTAAATGCGAAGCGCGCCATATCATAATTACATTTTCCGAAACGACTTTGAAAGGGAGACGCGGCGAGCGAAGCATCCCGCCCGACGAGCGTTTAAACAAAAAAGAAAACACCCAGCCATTCCTATCCCATTTTTCTCTACACGCCCGGCCGCGTTTTTTAATTTCCCGCGACCAGCGTGGAAATCCCTCGTCAACTTTCCTTACAAAAAAAGGAAAACTTGCCGCCTATAGGATTAGCGCGACGCGTGCGCTATTTCCCAAGCCCTTTGTTTTTTTCCTTGTTCTCTCTCCGACCTACGTCGCTCCGGACGCTTCGTAACCCACGGTAAAAACAGCAGTCGCGAAGAGAGAAACACGGGAGTCCAGTCCGGCAAGAAATTAGACCGGACAAATCTCCTTCTTCGCCCGGGATTATTCCTCTCTCTCGCGAGTTCTTCTCGTCTGGGAATTTTTTTCCCTTTTCGAGGCGTATAACGAGCTTGTAGGCGGGCAGTTTTCCGCCGGTGCGCTCGTTCCGGCCGTCTTCCGGCGATGCGTCGGGGGGAAGTTTCAAAGGCGAAAACAATTGCCTACGTAACTGGCGAAATCCGAGTGAAGATGCGCTTGCGCATACCTACTCGGGGGTTGCCTCGAGTAGTGGGTGGCCGGTTCGTTCCGCGGAGATGTGCAACGCCAGCGCCGCTCTGGGTAAGAAGGGAGTAGAAGAGATATGAGTTTTTATCGTGCTTTTAATTGTTTCTTCATGAGGCGCTTTACACGCGTCCGTTATATGCTTCCCCTTTTATGGACAGACGGGTTATTATTAATTAAGTCCGCGGCCCCTTGATGCAACTATCCGCGGAGAAGTGATACTTGAAAGTGAGTTTGATATTTTCTCCAGGAAATTTCGTACTTTTTTTCTCATTTGTGCACCGAAAAATACATGAGGAAATAATCGGACTGTTAAATACATACTGGGGAAATATTTACTTGAAGGTGTTTCTTCAGGTTTCTATTTTTTTTTTGTGTGTAAATATAAGAAAATTCTCTACTTCTCTGCATGTGAATTTTCTTTTTTAATTTATAATGTTTCTCAAACATATATACAAGTATCTTGTATGTAATGTTAGATTTAAAAATAAAAAAATGACGATATGGTGTTTATCAAAATGTTGGCCATTTGTAAAATTCATGAATTTTTTTTTTTTGCAAAAACAATACGCCTTTTTTTGGCTACCACGAAACATTAACAAAATACGATAAGACAAAAAACTCGCCGGAATTCAAAAGGGAGCCAAAAATCCTTATATTGCAACGTAAATAATTCACTACATGTACAATATTAGTATTTAGTTTTATTCTGCGGAGTTAACGTTAACGGAGGTTATGCTTTTCGCTGCTCCGAGCCTCAATTTTTTAAGTATTGGATACATTGACATGAATTAAATTAACTATTAAGGAAAGAAAGAAAATGACCAATATTTTGTGAAAACACTATATATTATTCAAGAAAATTATTTTATATCAATTTTTAATTAATAAGTTAAGTTAAATAATTAGTAAGTTAAGAATCTTTGACAATCTATTCATTTACTAAATTCTCGTCGTAATAAATTTTTTAATTATTTTTACATAATGACGAAATTAAAATCTTGCAAATAACATGATTGAATCGAAGCATCTTATAAATGAAAAATTATTCCAAATATGTAAAGTATATAATCAAACAATTAGTACAATTCAATTGGCAAGGCAGTAGCGGCAATTGAGCACTTTACACGGATCCTCAATTAAACGCAGAGCGGCTGCGACTTCTCGACCCGGCTGAAAAACTGCAACGTTAGCTCCCAACACTTCTCCGGCAATTTAAAGTTTCCCCCGGTCGTTTCTCTCTCAGAGGGCCGCGCGCGGGTCCTCATCCGGACCCGAGCGCTCGGCCTCCGGATAATTGCCGGACGAAAATAAAAGTTCGCCCGGGCGAACCGGTACTCCTTTGTGCGACCCCGCATAATCGCCGGCCAGATGTAGGTCAGCCAAAATTACATATCGCTTTTCGTTAGTGCTCCACCTCGCAGCCTCTTTAACGCGTGAGTTTACGCCCTGAATAACTCCTTGCAGCTCCGGGCCGATTGGCCGTCGAGTCAAGTCAAGGGGCTCCGATTAATCGGGCCACCGCGCGGCCGATTTTATACAAAATTTTAATTTCCCGGCTGGCTATCGGTGATGGACTATACCTTGCCGACGCTTCCATTGTTTAGACTAGGAATCGATAGGATCAGGTGGGATGCATGTGTGTGTGCGCGCGCGCGGAGTTTAGCGAACGAGTGACGTTGCGCGATATACGCAAATTAGTTTTATTATCAACCGATGAGTATTGCATCGGAAAAATGGAATGCGAGCGAGCACTTGTGATTAAAGACGCTCGTGCGATTCGGCGATGGAGCCGTCGTCCACCGGGCTGAGCTGCGACTTTGCTCGTTCATTTGTCGCTCTTTGAGTCGCAAATTACTCGCCAGCAGCCCTTCCCTCTCTCTCAGCGTTTTTTATCCGGACTGCCTGTAAGGCAAGGTGTGTAGCAGACCCTCTCTGACTTATCGTTCCTACTGACAGTGCACTTTTTTACTCGATAATAAAATTTCCCCTAAAAATATTCATAGAGGAAATCGCAACTTTTATATAACATACTGTTAATAGTATATATATATACAGTTCATTGCGCTTTTGCACGATAAACTCAGTCGCTGTCAAATTAAGTTTAAGCGAAATTCTGTTTCGCTAAAATTGAATCCTTCGAAACAAGGGATCTGATATTGCAGGCCGAAGTGAAAAGTCATGAATGTAAATGGAGATACTGGATCAGGCCAACAGCGAGATATTTGTCGTAAACAATTCGGAATCGCGCTGAAGCTGATTCCCAGAGCCTGGGCAATAAATCCGACGAGAGACTCGGAGTTCACGCGCGGCGACTCGATGAAGGAAGCGCTAGATATACTTATACAGACACTCGGCCTCCGTCGTCCTCTCTACTCGAGTCTAGGAGCAAGGCTAAGATTCCGGACGCGATGAGCAAGTTCGCCCCCGCGGCGGCTCTTTTCAGCGACGAAGTTAACGTCTCGGGTACGGGAAACGAATTAATATCACCAGGACGGGCTTACTTGCACTGTTACCTACGGACACCTGAACGAATTGTGCGTTTATTTTAAACTGCGATTTATTCATTTGTTCATGAATATTTAATTTAAAAATATGATTTTACAAGAACCCGATAGAGAATTGCAAATGCTAGCTTCTGGTCTCTTTCGATTTGTTGTATTTTGATATTTTTAAAATAACAATCATTTAATACAGTACGGTTCGAAGTCGAAAAACCAAAGGACCAAAGTCTAGCTTCGTTACGACATTGGTGTAAGTCATTTTTTTTCTCCATAACTTCAGGAGGAGGAGAGTTGGAGAAAAGTAAGCGCGAGAAAAAGCATAATCCCTGTTTCATTCAAAGCCGGCGAGCTCCTACAATGCACTCTAAAGATCCTCGAAATTCCGTGAATGCGGCCATATTACCCTCGGAAGCACCTCCTCGAAAACTCCCTCTCGGTCCGAATATATTCCTGACCCGCGATCGCTTTCAGGGCGCCTTTCGCGCACGGCTCCTCGGGATATCGTCCCTCCTGCACTTTTCTCGCGCCCCTTCCATCCGCCGCGAGATTTCAATCGTCGGGGAGCCGCTGAATAAACCAGGCCCGGAGAGCCGCGAGCGCGCGGAATTTCGATCGATTCTCATATTCCGCGGGGGCGCAGAGCGAGGAGGAAGGGCCTTCGCGGATGATAAATTCAGCGGGGCGCCCGTGCGATTTTCCCCAGCGCTTCCTGCATTTTCTCACGGAGCGAGAAAGGGGGATTAGACGGCGCGTCGGCTATAAACGTCGCGGCTGATTCCGCTGGAGGTGGCGATGCTTATTTGCGGAGTGTGAGGTATAAAAAATTTCCTCCTTTTTTTCGGTAGACGGCGCGCGTTGGGACACGACGTGAATAATTGATGCGGAGGTGCACAGGTCTCGACGACGCGCGGCGGAGGATTGTTTACGCGCGGGAATTATTCACGCGGGGGAAACTATTCCTGAAGTTTAAAATTACCGACGTCGAAAGAAAAAAAAGAATGAGGTATAAAGTGCAGTCCGCAGTAAACAAAAATTCCGAGCGCGCGCGGGGCGCCACCGCGAGAGAGAACGACTTTATGCTCGCGCGCGGCGATACCGCGAAACTCAACTCAATTCCCGCGAAAAGTCTCTCAGGTATTCCAACTATTTGGAAAGTAGCTTGACACCGTCATACCCGCCAAGCTCGCGAACTTCCAGCCCAACAATTCGCCGACGAAAAAATCCGCTCGCTTCCAATTCGCTTTGGACCGTCTAAAAATATTCTCCACCTTGCCCGCACGGTCGCCGATAAGGGGGTGAGGGGTCCAGTTCGTTTGATGCGCTAAAACGAAAACAAAAACAAGTGCGCGGCGATTGTCCCAATTGCAATGGGCGGCTCGCTGGCGTAATTGTGGCGGCGGGGGTCCTCGATTTCGCGAGCCCATAAACAGCCCTTCGAGAGCGCGTTGAAAGCGCACGGTCGGAGGGGCGTGTGCACGAGCGCGTGCGAAACAAAAAGCCCTCGGCGACCCCCGGCGCGAAAATCAATATTTCGGGCGCGCGCGCGCCGCCCGAGACGTGCACGTGCATGCGGGAGGAGGCGAATCGCGACGCGCCCCGCTTGCTGAGAGTGTTTTAATGGGCGAAAGAGAGACGTCGGACGGGGAATGCGGGAAGGCGGCAGGTTCAACTCTCGGGCCGCCGTTGGTGCTCTCCTTCTCTCTCGCTCTTCCTTTTACTTCTTTTTATACGTTGGTGCTCGACGTTCGACGCCGGTGTTTTTTACTCGCCGCGCGTTTTATTCGGAAAAATATTGCTGGCGATTTCATTGCTGTCGCATTAATCGGAAAAAAAAGAAACAGGACGAAGAAATATTTATTTTCATATAATACGGGCGCCGGGTGATTTTTCGTCTTTCGAGGGGAAGTGAAATCTAGAGGCTGACAAATTGGCGTTTTATTTAAATTCGCGCTCGCGGAGATCTCTTTTATAATCCGCTCGTCATAAAAGCATTTGACTGTGGATCTCGGAGATGGATCTGAAAATAATGAACGGATGGCGCTTTCGCGGAGATCAAAAATGCATTTTGCGCGGCGGGAAACGTTCGACGTTCGCTGCCAATTCAATGATGGAGACCATTTTCTTCGTCTTCTTCTTCTTTTTATCAAATACATTTAGACTACTTTGGAGGCGTCAAGCAAATGAGAGTACCTTCGGATATTTACTTATTCCATTTCCGTCCTCAAAAGGCTTACCCCGGCTTTTTGGTGGAACGGCGCACGTATAACGGCGCCCTCCCCACTTTTTCCTTACACGTTTTACATGAATGTTTCACACCTCCATTTCGCACGCACGAAAAAATATTCAAGGCGGCAGTTTATTTCAGAGGGCTTTTCAAACAAATTTCATTAAGCCAGAAGCACTCACGGGAAAACTCAATTAAAACGGTAAATCGACGCGTTAATCCTCGACGCCAGCATAATTGCCCGCCGCTTAGCCGAAGTCAAAGCATTTCGTTAAACGCGCGCCCCAAAGTAGCCAAAGTTCATTTTCGTCACTCGAAGCAATCGGCCGCAAGTGCCCACCTACCAACAGAAGTAATCTCCAAGAGGCACGTGTGTCCCCCCGGGCATCCGTATCGCCGTCAACTCGCGTGTCACAAGGCCGTGCCATCCGACGCGTGAAGCGAGCAAATCGCGCGAGAAAATTCGAGTCCCCCGACAAAAATCTCGACGCTCGCAATTAACGCACGGCTGAAAGCAGTAACGCGCGGCTGCTCGCGCTAATCGGTCCGCACTTGCCCCCCTCCCCTCACAAAGGCGCGCCTCACCAAACGCCGCCATTAAAAGTTCGCCCTCGCCGTCCGATGTAAAAAACAATGAGCGCTCTCTGCCGCCTGTTATATGCTCCCTCGAAAAAATGAAAAAGGAAGAAAAAAAGCACCAGCAGCATGTGCGACTTTGAGCGCCTATCGGCCGATTGCGCTCTCTCGCGCGATATTGACTAAATAATGCAGCCGGCGGGGCTCCCAAGGGGGTGTGCGTCGAGTGGCTCGCGCGCGGACAAAGGGTGAAAGTTGCAGCACCGGCCTTTTCACAACGACGCCCTCCTCCCCTCCCCCTTCTTATGTACTCGTATCTTGATGCACGCTCGAGAGCTTCAGGGCGTGAGGCCAGGCGCGCGATCTCGCAGGATGCGAAAGAGATGTCGGGCGATAAAAGGAGCGGCCCGTTAATTATGCAGCGTTCGATTAGAGCGAACTTCGCGTGGTGTTAGTTTTTTAAAGGAGCCGCGTCTTTTTAGTGTGCAGCGTCAAAGTGTCCTGTTGCCGAGCGGCTTTCAACCGCTGAAATAGCCAGTTATGCATGAAAACTGTTTAAATATATCTGCTTTGTAGTTTCGAAAACAAATTATTTCGTTTATTAATTTGGTATAGGATTCTTCTCTTTATATAGAATAGATGTTTACTGTGAAATTTAATATTTACAAATAATAAAACCGCTGCCAATTGATTGGCACTTTGCTTCCTCAAACATGTTTTTAAACTTCTTTATTTTATTATAATAATAATTATTATATATTTTGCTATTTTATTAATATTTGATTTACGTAATTATTTAAAGAATTTACATATTCGCTTTTATTTTTTTTTTTTTGAATTGCATGTATTTTTTGAATTTAAACTATTTTTACCCAAACAATCAGTGAATGCAAAAAAAAACATTTTTTTTATTTTTCATTGATTTTTTTTCTCGAAAAATAGTAATCTAATACGATCAAAGTTTTTATGGAACGAAAATATTTATATTCTTTATTATCCCGAATTTTTTCTAAGCATTTCAAAGATTAGTTTAGAAGAAACAAAATATAAAAAAATGCATATAAAAATGTAAAGCTAAATATTTTTGAAACTATTAAGATTCATAAGCCGCCCAACAAATCAAAAAAGGTAAATAAATAAATGATACGGTATACATGGACAATAAATTTTCCCTTTGGCTTCTCGACAGTTGCGGTTCAACAAGTTTCGATAATTCTTAGAGGAGGAGGCTAATAAAGAAGCAATCATTAATGAGAGATCGTCGGAAAAAGATCCAGAAAATCTTCTACTGAACATGCGGCGATAAATTTTCCAAGCATGAAATTGCCCGAAATGGACAGCGCATTAAGCACAAAGCGTTCTAATAAATCTTTAATTTCCGCCCTCTCGCTTTCCCTCCTCACTCCACAGCTTCATACACATGTGACAGTGCGTATATCGCGTATAACTGCGGCGATTTCGCCATTTCACGGCAAAAATAAGCGCATTCGAGGAGAAAGCTGTAAAAAAATGTATAGCGGATGGAAAAACGGGAGAGCAAGAGAGGGTACCTACTGGCGTATTTCAGCGCGTAATTACGTTCCCGTCACTTTTGCGCTTTGCGGACAAGTGCGCGCAGCTGCCAAGCGGCTTGCAAGGCAGAGAAAAAATATCGGGCGTCGCGCAATTCCTCCCATTGTTGCGCCAAATCGCCGCGTAAACACGCGTGGTTGGCTTTTTTAAAGTCGCGGGTATTACCGCTTCGAGTGGAAGAGAGCATCTCGCCCCCGCGACGTTACAGCTGCAGCAAAAGTGGATGGAGAGGCCGCAGAATGACTGATGGCGTGATCCTTCCGCGCGGAAGAAAACGATTTTTCGGTTAATTCCGGCGGACGGCTCTCTGCTTCTCCTTTCTCTCTGCGCTAGAAATAAGAGGGCAAACGAAATTTCGCTACAATAGAGCGAAATTCCGATCTTGCGCAAATGGGATTACGCGAGCGGTCGGAGCTCCGGGGCTTATCGCGTCACAATGGGGCCTCCGGTCCTCTGAAAACCCCCTTCGTGTTTATACATTAAGAGCATCGGCCGTTAGGGAGGGTGGGAGCGGGATATTGCCCCGTCCGGGTCCCTCGGAAACGAAGAGGAACGCGGAAAGTAGGGTATTAAGGGGATAGCCGGGGTCGGGGCTCGCGCGCGTGCAGGAGGTAACGAAGGCGGCGCGCGTAAGCCTCCTCGCTCGGCCTCATTATCCCGACACAATGAACGCGCACCCGTCCGGTATTGGCATTTGCGCGGATTCCGATGGAATTTAATTGGAGGAGATCGAATCGCTCGGCGAGCGCATCGGGCGAACTCGTTAGCTCGCCGACGCTCTGAAAAACGATCGGTCTGCCCGGCGATGCGCTCCTCCCTCGGCTCTCGGAGAAATCGATGCGCACCGCCGGCCGCTGACAGCCACCGCGGCCTCTCCCCCGCTTTTTAGCGCTTTTTAATCTTTCTCGGGGGCTTTTTCACGCGCTGCGAGCTCCGCGACTTTCGACGTCTTGAGCTTTTTGCCGCGGCCGGTCCGAGATTACCAACATGTCGGAAGTTGCACGCCGCGGGGGCAAAAAGTGGCTGAGCCTTTTTTTGATCTGGGCAGCCAGCGTCATTTGTTACGCGTGACTGGGAAAGCGATCGGGCCTCCTCCGTTCGGGCATGAAAAAAGCTGGATCTTTAGCGAAGTTACGAAATTACGTCAAGGTCCTGTTTTTTAACTGTAAAACTTAATATTGATAGGAAAGTCGTTTGCGATAATCGAAACCTGGGGAAAAATGAGCAGTAAAAAGCAATTGTTTTTGTATTTATTTTTGGAGTATTCTTAATTTTTACGAATTTGATTTACAAAAAAAAATCCTACTTCACTGAAAATTTGAGTTTATAAATTATTCGTGAAGCGTGAAATATTTTGGACTTTATAATATAGTAAGATGTTTTTTCTTTTCTCCGTGGAGAAAAACGAGAGTGGTAATAGAAATTTAAACCTGTAGCAAAATAGTTCATCGTACAAACTATGAACCTTTACCGAACTGAGATCGAGAAGATATATAGATTGCGGCACTTAAGAGCGAAAACTAATAGCTGTACCCCACTCGACCCGCCGAATGCACCGCTTACCCGTTTTCCTATATTATACATGTAATTAAGATTATCTTCAATTAAATTTTAATATTATGCAATTACACGACTTGTGCAACTGAAGTATCAAAACATTTACGTAAATAACGACTAAAAATCCAATTTTATTTTCATTTTAACTTAAATCTCAAAATGTTCAAATCGATACAAAACTTTTTAATAACATTAAAGTAGAAGTGAAGTTTTCGTCCAAATCAACTTTCACTAAATCCTCCGAATCCTATTTATTTACGATCGCTACGCACACTAACAGATTCACGTGAGAAGCATTGAATTTTCGAAAAGTAGAAACGGCAGTATCTCAAGATGCATAAAAAAAAGCTTTGCACCGTGCGCCGCTCACTTAACGGCGGAGTATCGACTGGCAGTCTTGTCTCCATCTGATAATTCGTTTACCCGAGTAAAAGAGTGGATCGCTTCGTTGCAGCGGATCTACCTATCAGTGCAATCGCATGGAAAAGCGCGCCGCGTTCATCGAACCCCACGAGCGAGGTATAGAAAGAGACACGTCCGTCTCAGCCCCGCTGCTACGAATACAATAATTGCAGCCCTCTGGGCCCGGGAGAGATAAATAACACGACGTATCGCTAAGGAAGATCGATTCCTCCGCTGTCCCGATTAATGCGCTCACGCCAACATAATTCATTAAATTCCCGAACTCGAGCCGCTAAAATAAGCCACGGGGAATCCCACGAAATTACGTCTCCCAGTGCGCTCGCGCCTCCTCATTATTGCGCGGCGCGTTCGACGCGGGCGCGCGCCAATTTCACAAAGTGCACGGGCGGACGGATTGTTTTTGCCCGCTGCGTATTTTCTCGGCCGCCCCCGTCGCGCGACTCGATTGTCTTCGCGCAACCCTCGCGTACACACACGCGTACATACACACGTTCCTCCCAGCTTTTTTATTCCGAGGCTGGAGGTTTTCGCGCCCGAAGTGTGTGGTACTAATTTCGCGGGTGCGGTGAGGAGAGCGATTTTTCACTCGACGAGAGGCTAAAAGATTGAAAAGCCACTTTTTAGGTCAACGCGTTGTGTTTCGCGCGCGTCATAGAGAGGTGCTTTTTTTTCGCGCGCTCTCTTTCTTTCGGTCGCGTTTCTTTCGAGGCGTCCGATAACGCGAGAAGGGTTAATGTGAGCCCGCGCCCCTCGGCGGAAGCCACGGCGACGCGATATGGATTTTTTTCTTCCTCCAGCTCTCGACCCGCTGTCGCGAATCGACAGGAGGAGATAATGGCTCGGCGAGACGATACGTCGAGTCGAAGCGGCGGGCGTTCGCTTGCTACCGAAGACTTCGAATTTCGTTCTTTTATATACTCGCGAGTGTTTTTTTTCTTTTAGTTTGAGCGGAGGTGTTTTTATCTGGTGTCGAATTTGGCAGGGAGGAAAATCATGGCTATTAGAATCGGCATTAAACAAATTCTGCGTGTGTTAGTCTTCTGCTTTTGGCATGGCTAAATTGCTGCAGTATGATGATAAAATCAGAAAAAAATGATATTTTTTTAGAATTTAAATTAGTATTGCGTGTATTTTAAAAAGTTTGGGAGTTTTCTCATATTTGTGTAACAGATGAAACGATTTATGAAATAATATAATAACAAAACACAGAATAGTAAACGAGAAACTGATATGCATTCTTTTGGTTTCGTAAAACAAATTTTTGTCCAACGCAGTATCAAAATAAATAGCGAAACGAAATTCAATTCTATATCCATACCTGTAAAATTAAAAAACAGAAGCCACAAAACAAAAGCAGCTTTTTTCGCCTCTCATTGGTCGATCCGGACGGTCGTTAGTCAGGAGTCTGCCTCGAAAACGCAATTTGCACAGGAGGGTCGGGGTTAAAAAAAAAAGAAGGGGCGCACGCTGCGCGGGTGCGCCTTTGTGCTTGTGAGCCTCGGCGCTTTAGACACAGCGATCCTCCACGGCAACTCGAGAGTTTAGCCGCCGCGGCGGTTGCGCAAAGCTGGCCGCTTTTCAAAAGGTACAAGCGCCCGGCGAACCACAGCCCTGCGGATCCTCTCGAATATTCATCCGATTCACACCTTCTCGGCAGCGTCGCGTCCTATATCCCTCCCCCGACGACACGAGCGATTCGTTACTCCTTTATCAATCGGCCGTCCTTCGGCCGGATTAAGGTTTTTACCACCCTCCTGTGGTGGCCGAGCCGACCGGTCGGCTCTCAGCAGCCATTACCAGATAAGTATGAATTGGGGGCTATTAATGAGGGGAGGCCGTTAAATAACGCCACCTAATGGCTTGCTCGATTTAATTTATACATCGGAGCTCAGCGGCGTAGCGCTAGGTCCCCGGGCTTTGTTTTATGCGCCGTGTATTTTATGAGTCGTCCCTCGTTTTCGATATTTATCGCCTCTAAAACGCGAGGACGAAAAAGCAAACGACTCCGATTGACTTTAAGTGGATTCTATTATTTATTCCCGACGATAGTAGAGTTAATCCTCCTGTACATGCTCGTGAATTCTGCGGATTATCAAAAATGGACTATGAATAAAAAAAAAGAAAAATTTAACGAAGGGATACCGCGAATGCCAACGATCGCGATAGCAGCAGCAAATAGCCTGTGCTTCCCGGGATTTTTTTATTCCGCCGGCGATAAGAGAGAGACGATGTATTTTATCGGTCAGCGTGGCGACGCCGGCGCAAAGTTGAAAATCGAAGCTGCGGTGAAAGAGCAAAAATAGCGAGACTGGCAGGGGAGAGGGAGTACACAGCTCGCGGTCGATCGCGCTTTGATTAAACGCTTGGTCGGCGACCGCTGCACTCCCTCCGCCACGGCGTATAATCGTGTCTCGCGTACCCGAAGGCGTCGTGCCGTCGAATTAATGCCCATTAACTGAGCTGCTCGCGTTATTTCGGCCGTGTATTAATAAACAGGTGGCGCGCGATTCGAAACTTTCTCGGTGCGCGCGAGAATCCAAAGTTGGCTGAGCGTCGAGTGATGCTCCGCTTGGAAACGCGGATGCTCATTTTAAAAAATCAAAAATAAAAATATTTTTTTCACCTCACCTTATCTATTCTATTATTGCATCTTAATAAGTCGTTTTTTTTTACCAGTGTGGAGAAGTTGAGGGATTATTCGTGATGGGCGTAAAATTATTGCAGTTTATTAAATGAAATTCCGAGGAAAGTTTGGCTTGAATTTCCGTTCGAGTGGCGGGTATATAGGTTCAGTCGAGGTGAAAAACATGCCGACGCCAGCGGGCAATTGTAAAAAAATAGGAAAAGCAGAAGAGGAGGAGGGCGCGATTGTGCGATAGTCCGATTATTAATGCAAAATTTTAATTAATAATATTTCGTGAATGAGTTGAGCGGTCAGTTAATTGCATTTGCATATGGGATTTGTATGAATTATGCAATGCCGCAGGAGGAAATTAGAGGGGCTGGGTATGATCGCGTTCCGTCGGTGAGTATGGATATCGATTTGTACGGTCGAAATTTTGGATTAACTATTATGCCTTCGTAATGAAATCGTTGTGGTACGCCCGTATATATACATTTATATATATATATATGCAATATACGTCGTCAGTTACGATAACGCGCCTAGCGGAATAAAAGAAAAATATGAGCGCGAGTTATGCAGTTTTGGTCTGGATGCGAAATGTGCGGGTCGACGCTGTAAATATTGGTTTATCGACGAGTAATGTGCGCGAGCTGGAAAATTCATTAATGAGGTTATTTTCGTACGAGCGTTTGCTATTATTCAATGCTCAATTATTTAACCAAAATAGAAAGAAAATTGATTTAACACAAAAATAATGATACCACGCACAAAAGGTTAAATTCTTTTTTACTTCTCCTTTTATCATCATCGTATAATCATCGTTCCATTCAAATTTCAAGCACCGGCGTAGGGTTGTTCGCGCGTAAAACGCGCAAATAAAAGACACGTGGTAAGCCATGACAGCCGTAAAAGCAATGCTCGGCGCCGAGGCAGCGCGAATAATCGGAAACTGATAAATAATCCAGGAGGGTTTTCACGGGTTCGCAAGGATCGGCCGTAAAAAAGCGCGACGCCGCGAAACGTCGGCATTTTCGCCCCCTCTTATTCCCTCGTCGGGTTTATTTTTCCAGCCGACGAAATGAAAGTTTGAAGAGACGCTCGCGCCGATTTGGAAAAAAAACGCGCGCGCGCTCGCGAGTTACAACTTCGTCATCGAGGCTCGCGCGCATCCCGCGGGAGCTTTTATTGCCGCGCGACGGCGGAGGTGTGTTCTCCGGCCGAGACAACAATGAGCACGCCCGACGGTGCTATTTGTCCCGGCGATAATGCGAGCTGCCGCGCGACGGCCCATTGTCAGCGAATTCAAAGCGGCCCGCGCGAGCGCGTCCCTCCTGTCCCGCGCCTCCGGCGCGCTGATGAATTATACAGCGGTAATTAAGCGCGCTTCTTTCTGCAGAGGCGAGAGACTTCGATTGCAGGACGAGAGGAGGCGAGGGACGTGGACGGCACTTCGGTCACGAGCGGGAGGAAGCGAAGTGGCACGTATTGCTCGGCGTCACGTTCGGTTACCGCTGCGATTCTTCGCTCGGGCGTAACTTTGAATTTCGAGGATTGCCTTTTGACGAATGTTAACTTGCAAGTTGCACTGGTTTTATTTCTGCTTTTTGAAAGTACATCTACTATTTTATCATTGAATAGATTTAAGTCGAAGAGGCAGTATGGATTTTCTCATTTTCGAGGAGGTAAAGGTTCTGTTGAATATTGCAATGGTCTATTTTAATGCTTGCGCAGACTGGCGGCGTACTGTAAATATTCGAGCAGATGAATGCAAAAGTATATGGCAGTCTTTCCTTTTTTCTTTTTAATTTTATGATTTAGTTCAACTCTACTAGAGTTTTATAGAGAAGATTGTGACTTATTTTTTCAAGAATATGAGTGAGTGAGAAAATTAAAATAAACTATTTTTTTTTTTTTTTACTACTTTCTTGTTACTTTTGTTGAGAAGAATATTGTCTATATTCTCTGAATTATCTCCTTTTCATTAGAAGCTTAAATTAATCAGCACGGCCACCCTTAAAATTTTCTTAAACTGACTTAAGTGTAATTTTTAGAAGATTCTCAAAACTTTTCCGACAGACAGGGTTTCTGCACGACTGAGAACTTTTCGAATCTTTTGAAAATCTCGAAAATTAAATTCGTTAAAGAACTATTCGTAACGTTCGCGAGTTATTCTTGAACCGAATAAAAATACATATAGAGAGCAATATACCTCCTCGCCCGAAGAATCCTCTATAATACGTCGGAGTCGAGCCTCACGCGCCGCGCGGTTCATCACGTACTGCTTTGTGTGCGCTCGAAGTAAAAACCGAAAGAACTTAGGCAATATAGTCAGCTCGGGCCATCGCTCGCTAAAAAAAGGAACTCTCCCCGGCGGATATATATATATATATATATATATATATATATATATATATATAATTTAAATGACTCCCGCAAAGGCGAGGCGATACAATGAAAATTCAGCAGCGGCTAAGGATCCTGTCCTCTGGCCCTTTTATTGGTCCTCGCTCGCGCATCCGCCATTCATTTTCCGCCTGCATATAGATCCGCGGCCGCACTCGAGCTCAAAATTTTTATCTCCGCGACTCAATGCGTAATTAGCGCTGGCGGCGCAGGGGGGATGGGTATACATATACGACGGAGCTATTATTCGGCGCTTACGCTTTTCCCGCGATCAGGCGGACTTTCATCCCCGCGGCGGATTCCGAGTACACATATTTCAGCCGCTCGAGTGCAGTTCTGTACACACGTATACGCGCGCCGAGCGGGCACGGTCCCCGACCACCCTATCGGATATCGGGAATCTCCGATATAAGCTGCCCGACTAAGCATCCTTGAGGATTATCTCGGGAATTACGACGCTCTCGAATTTTCGGGGGCAAAAAAGGTATATACGCGCGCCACGGTGACGCTGATCGTCCGCTGGGGAACGATCGTCGTTTTTGATTATGTTGAGCGGAGATAATGAGGGGGGCGAGCACCGGCGATTTTATCGAATGGCGCGCGCATATACTTTATT
This sequence comes from Sycophila sp. Sp_5, assembly GCA_018906775.1. Taxonomy (NCBI): domain Eukaryota; kingdom Metazoa; phylum Arthropoda; class Insecta; order Hymenoptera; family Eurytomidae; genus Sycophila; species Sycophila sp. Sp_5. The sequence goes on from JACCID010000033.1 coordinate 871,662, forward strand.
TTCCCGGGATCCCGGCCGACTAATGTGCTGTTCGTGAAAGAAAAAAAAATGGCTTCGTGCTTTTGCTTTCCGGTCGTTATGTCACTCGCGATCTCGCAAACTTTTCGCTCGATAACGATACAAAAGTTTTAAGGGCGTAGAATAATATTTTTTTAGTCGTGCAGTAATTTTTGTTACCTGCTCCGGAAGCTTACTCTACTAATTACACGTACGGATGGGATATAGATAAAGCAAGGAATTGGATTGTTCGCAGCGATTAAAACGGGACAAGCGAACCAGTGACGTTTGCACGGCTTAATTGAACAAAATGTAAAGAATGCGCGTGCTAAAAGTGGATTATTCCAGGACGTCTGCAGTCGCAGAAAATTTCACATCCGGCATTATCCCCTCGTTTTTTTTCCGCGAGGCTCCGCTTCGCCCCAGCGATCCCTCCGTCGGTCTCTCCCTTCCGATGCTCCCTCCGCCCGAGTTAATAATGTTTGAAAGTCAAACGAATTACAATTTAATTTGGCGTATCTCGTTTGGATACCGCGGAATTAGGACGATCGTAATTATGGACCGGACGGGGAGGGGGCGGCCGCGCCGGTATCGCTTTGTGCCGCATAACGAAGGGATTAAGCGCCGCGCCGGCGTAATTTGACGCGGAATATACCCTTTTTACGCTTCCGCGGGACAACTGCAGCCCGGGCCCTCACGCGCCACTTTTATTATTTCAAATTTGCCCCGGGAAAATGAGACTCGCCGCGGCGCTTTGTGTATCATGGCCTTCCGTCACCGAAGGCGGAAAAAGAAGCCAATTTTTGAGCGTGCAATTAAAGGGGGTATAGGAACGGAAAAAGCGCACGGCCGAGGGTCCTCTGGATACCGCTGGACGCGAGAGCTTAGGCTATTCCACGGAATATCCGGGCTCGTGGCAATGAAACGTAGCGTAAGGGGGAGGGAAAGGAGGCCCTGGACCGTTAAACAAGATACACCCAATAAACATTCGCGCGGAGAGCCACGGGGCGCGATCACGTTAACGAACCTCGTCCCAGCGTCCCTTTTTACGGAGCGGCCAAGCGCGCCCGGCCGCTACATCTCATCGCGCATAAAGCGCAAAATGACGAGTGCGCGCGTTCGCCATACTACAAAAGCCACTTCGCCGGAGCTCCACGGCGTTCGCCTCATTACGGTAAGTAATACCTCGGGGCGGCGCCTTCAGGCCGCGGCTCATAAAGCGCTTCTCGCTTCCTCCTTAACCCTCCCCCTCGCTTCTTTCCATCCCACGATCGATGCGCAATAAAAAAAGGCAGGGAGTGAGGGGGAGGGAACAGAGACGGAAAGAAGGACGAGGCACGCGACTAGAGGAATGTGCGAGTCCGCACGCCAGGGCCGTATATAATTTCGCGGAGTCGCGGCCGAATTTTAATCTCCCGCGGCTCGTAAATAACGCGTGCGGCTTTTCAATGACCCCCGACGTGAGGCGATGCGGGGGAGGCGCAGACAACGGGCGAAACCGCAGCGCCGGGAAATGAAAGGAGCGCGGGTTCGTTGAACCGTCCCGGTGGAGCGCCTCGTATCGTGCACGTACATATATGTCTATACACACCTGTATTATACATATATGTACGTGTATATAGGTGCACATACACTTATACGGACGAACGACCGGTACACGTGGCGCTTGCGATTAATCCGCGTGGAGACCTCGGTGGAAAAAGAGTAGCGCTAATTTTCAAAGTGCTCCCCGATAGAATATGGAGGAGGTTCTTTGGCTTCGGATGAATGGGTCCCGGCTGCCTTGCGCGATTCGCCGGCTGCTAGTCCTACGACCGACCCCGCACTCGGCTGCAATCACGCGCGTGGACTTGGCGCGAAAAAAATGGGGACGCTGCTCTTTCTTGTCCTCCTGTTCTTCCAACTTCTCATTTTTTTTATATACCACGTGGTCCACTCGAATTGATGGTCGGTCGTCGCCCAAGCGGGACATTCTTCATTTTCCTCGGGCGAGCTGGATTTCGGCGAAATACAACGGAGGGGCGAGGGAAATGCTTCCATCGCATCTCTCTATACCCGCGGACGAAAGAGCCCCGTTCGGTCTTCTTTTCAATTAAGCGAGCAATTAAAGTTTATACACCGGGCAAAGATGTTACGAGTTTCGAGTTGGCACGACGCGCTCGCACGCGGGAGTTCCCAATGAATTTCGTTTAATTCAATGCAAATTACGGATTTCACTTATAACTTAGATTGTTCTCCCGATGGGCGGTATAGGGTATCGCCGATTTTTAATTGCGCGAATGCGCCAAGAAGTTTTCGCCGTTCAGAGCTCCGGGGCTTGGTTCTTCGCTCTATTGAATTCGTGCTTTGATTGGTAATAAAAGTTCACGGCCCCGGCATCTTAATACGCCTCCGGCCAACAAAATAAAAAAAAATGAAAAGATGAGGAAGTTTGCCTCAAAACGACGTTAATCATGAACGAAGGAAAGTTGGCCGCGTCGCGTACGCGTCTGATCATAATTGGCTCTTTCTACTTACGGCTAAACCGGCTGATGCACAGTCCCAGCGCTTCCTAAGCGGCAAAGTTGCCCACGCGTCGCCGTTCGTTTTAATTTCGCGATTAGAGTAGCGAATAATTCCCGCGATGCACCGAATCATCCCCCATCGCAAATCCCACCTGCGCGAGCTGTAAAAGCTCGACCATGGCACTTTTGCTCTCGCAACTCCGCCGAGGCGCGCAGTGACACGTTTCGCGGAACTTGTCCCGCGACACTCCCAAAACATTTATTTACACGCCTTTAATCACGCAAATGGCGGTTGTGCCTGCCGACCTTACCCGAGAACATACGCAGCCAAAGCTCAATTTGCAAGCGGCTGATTTAAACGCTTAAGCCGGGCCGCGCGAAAATTTCGTGGGCGCACGCATCAGCGCAAAAGTTTTCAGCCAGCTTGGCGGCTGCCTCCAGCCTCGTGGAACAATGGGAGCGAATGAGAAATTTCGCGCGCCTTACTTCTCTACTCCGCTCTCTCCCTTTCACTTCGAGAATTACAGGAGCCGAGGAGCGAGTGCACGGGGGTCCAAAGGGGGTCGCTGTCCGCAAGTGCAAGTGGTGTTTCCCGCACCCGGCAAAGTTAGATGTCTCGATGGCTTCCCCCACCCCCGGTGGGAGGCGTCAGCTCTACATAGGTATACCGCCGGGGGGCAACCGCGACATCCCTTGCATACCTAGGCTCGCGGCCGCTTGCAGCTGGGTATATCCCGCCGTCGCTTTATCTGGGGAATCCGTGAAAATGGCGAGACCGCCTCCTCCCCCGCCGCTGATGCAGAACTGCGCCCAGGACGATCGCAGCCCCTGGCCAACAGAGAGAGAGAGAGAGAGATCCTCTTGCTCTCTATTTCGCGTCTTCCATCGAGAAACAGGGCCGATCGAAGAGCGACGTCGACTTCGCTTGATATTGCTATCGCCGCGGCGCCTCCTATCCGCGCAGGGCCGCAGCACTCGTTCGCGGTATGAACTTTCCCTATGAACGCCTCCGCGTCTCGATCCTCTTATCGCCTCGCCAGTCAAAGTTTTACCTTTCAGCGCGCGGGCCCCCCGCCAGCGCGTCGTCCCGCGCGCGGCGAAAGTTTTGCCCGACTCGCGGGATGGCCCTTGAGAGTCTTGCGTGGCGAATTTTTGAGAGGTTCAATTGAATTCCGCGAATCGTTCCGCCGAGGAGGTGTAACGGAGAGAGCTGGAATGTGTGATTACGTTATTGCGAAATACTTCGCCCGCCGCCGGGCTTGACGTGTCTGCTTCTTACATTAGTGAGATTGAAACGTCTTTTAGATCTCCACTACTAAGGATTCCTTAGGTTCGTCGAGTTAATAATTGATCGCGGTAGCTTCTATGCTTCAAGGCAGATGAGAGTTTGAATTCCAAAGGCAGTGCGTTGAGATCTTAGTGCTCGAATCTTGCGATTTACTCTACTAACTATATAATATTTCATTTTGAATTGTCCCTCTTAGTCGAGAGCGTTGTTGCATATTATATTTTGGTCACTTTTAAATCGCTATATATGTAATTATATAATTTTTGGCCACTAATGGAAAAAGCAGGTTTAAAAAAAGGACTATTTCGTTATTAAAGTCGTGACATCATTCGAGTTTATTAAATTCGAGCGTGTTTTATCTCTTCTTAAATTTTCTTTCTAAACGACGATACAATTAATTTCTGAAATCTACAAATGTAGCATTACGAAAACTCCTCCGTGAAGAGCAGACTGTCGCAAGTCCACTGTCAATACAGTTATCAGACCGGAAGTCGAAAGTAAGACCCGTCATACCGAACCCTGGGTAAATTTAGTCGGCAACAAAATGGATTATTTGAAAAGAGCTATCTTCAAAGAGTTGTCCTGGCTCCGCTCTTTGCCCTCGTTTAAGCTCGTGCCGTCGGTGGTCGAGCGTGTCGAATTAAGTTTGCATACATATTATATCGATTCTCGTCCGGGAACAGAGAGATAGATATTCGGATCAGTGGGTCCCCGCCTCCCTCTTACTCGTCACACTTAATTGGATTCCGTCGCGGGGATTGGTCCGGCCAGGTCCGCTCTGGCAATTAGTCCGAATCGATAGGCATGTGCGCGCACGTCCACTCGCCCTCGACCACTCACCGACCCACACACAGAAGCGCACATCTTCACCTGCACACACATCTACACTTTGAAGTAACCACCGAGTCCTTACAGGCTTCACTACTGCCCCCCACACACACGTACACTTTCAAGACACCATCGAGTCCTTACAGGCTCGGAGGACGAAGGCGTCATGTGGATGATTAGAGAGAAGAGAGGGCGAGAGGGCAAGAGCTGCGTGTAACTAAGTGCCGCCTCGCGTACAATTAGTCCGTTTTAATAAAGACCTGCTTAATTGCTGGGAGAGAGAGAGGCAGAGCGCGCGCACCTCCGCTAATACGATTACTCGCGGGGAAATTGCTTTTAGCGCCGCGTTACCTCGTGTATCGCTACGTCGCCCGGCGACGGTGAGCCTCGGCAAATACTTGAATCGCGCGACCGCTCTTTGAATGTCGCGTTCAACCCTCTTCGGACGCCCCCTTTTCTCCTCGGCGTATATAAGCGGCCGCGCCTCTCTTTAGCGACGCTGCGCCGAGTGGAGCGGCGCCGCGCGGCTTTATGTATTTTACGCGCGCACAGCTCCTATTTACGAGCCTGGACTGCCTTAACGATCCGACCTGCGGATTATGGACGCGACGTTTGATTCCACGATTTTTCTTTCCAGCTCGTTCATTACGCCGTGCTCTCTGGCCCTGACGTTGAGAGTACCCCTTTTCCCGACCCCACGGTTAAAGAATATAACGCCGCTGGACCGAGAAGAGGGTGGCTCGCAGGCGTATCAACCGAACTTTTAATTACGCGAGCATCATTTAATCCCGCGTGCGCCCCTCCCACCGCTAAATATTAAAATCCACATTAAACGGGGCGAAGTTCCGCTGGATAATTTTCATTCTTACCGCGAAAGTTAAAGTGGCTTGCCGCGGGATTGCTCGGAATAAAGAATACATAAGCCGGTGGTGCGCGAGGCGACTCGCCAAACGGAATAGATAACGCTGCGAGTGAGCGAGCGACGGGGAACTTAGTCGCGCGGCTTTGGCAGTCACAGTGGCATGCTAATTACGGCGTCGCTCGCTGTATACGATTGATGCTTTATTTATTTGCCTCCGGGCAAGAAAGGGCCCTGCACCATTTTCGTTATTTAGCGGTGAATTTAGCGGGGAGCGAACGGCCGACTGCACCGGGGGAGCGAGAGAGACGCGGGGCTATACGCAGCAGTGCCAAAAACATCGAGCGCTACAAGCGGGCCACACCCGCGTTGATTTATCGGTGGGCATAAATCAGCCATCGGCCGAACATTTCCGCCGTGGCTTTTACTTTTTCCTCGCGATGCGCGCATTAAGTCCGGCAACCGCGGAGAAACTTTCGCGGACGGAGAGGTCGAAAGTTAACGCTGCCAAGTTGCCAAGGGCTTGGGAGTCATTGGGAAGTTCGCTGCAGACGACAGAGAACGGCAGTGGGCACTCGGGAAAATCGCTCGCGGTTTACACTAATTCACTCTTCAACTCGATCAATTGTTGATGCTGATAGGTGATAGCAGACAGGCGGCTAAACGTGCGCGTGTCATTCAATTATCGATATAATTAACAAAATGCTGATAATATTGCATATTTTACAAAAAAGACATTTATTCTTTGACAAGCCGTTCATTCGCAGGTTAATTGAAAATATGTAAACCCCAATAGTTCGTGCACCTGTAATTATGGATACAGAGAGCCGAAAACCTTCGCTTCCCTCTTCCAAGTTCCGCATCGCAAAACCCGATATTGATAAATAACTTAAAGCCTCCCTTTATCCGGCTCCAATGGGATTTGAGCGCGGAGGCGATTTTGAAAGATTTCTCGGGCGATCGAGACGGTCAATCAAATATCTTCTGCTCCGCTCGCGAGGCAGCGGCATCATCAACGGATGGCCGAGTTCGCCGTATATACATACACAGGCAGACCTCATCGCTCACGACTCCTCAAGCTTCCCGGTCACTTGAACGTGCCCGCTTCGACCTCCCCGTATCCAGCAGCCGGGATTTTTTTCCAGACCTTTCCTTCCTTTCCCGCCTCTCGACGGCGGAAGAGCCAAGCGCGCGCGGCCTAAAGAGGACGAGGGAGGCGGAGAATTTTCGCGTTTCTCAAAGTGACTGCCGGCAATCTGGAGCGTAAAATCGTTTGATTCCCCCTAGCCGAGCGCCTCTCGGATTTTAGACAGTCGGCCGAACCGCTGTGCAGCCATCGCGCCTCGAAAGTCGCAATTAAGATCGTCGTCGTCGAACTCGCGTGGGGCGCCTTCGCGCAAGAGGGGCGCGAGCACGCGCGCTTCCTCGGCGACGATTGTGCTTTAGAGCCCGTGACCGACGACGACGTTGACGAGGCGCCACTCGAAACTGCATTTGCCGTGCGCGAGAGGAGAGCGCGGAAAAACGTAATGGGCTCTCCCCCAGCTATAGGAACGAGTGTTTTGCCTGGCACATGCCTCGACTTTTTCTCCACCCTCTCTTTCGCGCTTCCAGCCAGTCGTTTGCGAGCCATTTTTTTCCTACGCTCTCCTTTTTTGTAAAAAAGAAGAAAGAGGTCGCGCGGAGGGGTGGAGTATTTTTTCTTTTGGTTTTTGGCTGGCGCTTGCCTAGATTTTGCATTTGAAAACGTAAATTTTCTAAGTGTGTGTGTCTAAAATTGAGAAAAAAAAGAAAAGATCGGTTAAAAGACCTTCCTCGTCAATAAAGATTCTACCCGACGAAGTTGCTTTTGTGGAAATGCTCGACGTAGCAAAATTCAGACTTTTTGTCAGTGCCACAAGCTGCGTCGTAAAATTCTTCCTTTTTTTACGCAAACAGGCGTGATTCGATGGAATACCTCTTCCGCAAATCTCGTGACTCATAAAAGATGAGCATATTGAATCTTCGCACATCCCGTTACTGTGCTTTATTCGTTTCGTTGCATTTCTGCACTCACCTTTTACAGCAGCTATAAAAATGTATAAGAATAAAATTATGCCAACTCTCGGGAATTACAAATTTAAAATACAACATACTTTTACAAACAGTAGCGCAACTTACCGCGTGTTTTCACCCGATTTCTATTTGCCCCTTGAAGACAAAGGCACTATCATTTACTCAGCCGGATTTTCGAATTACCATTACCAGCTATTTGTTTCTTCTGATCTGCATGTTTCTATTGCGTCCTCCCTGAGGAAGCTTTGTAATAGTAAAAAACAGTTCTTCTGAAAACATTTTACAAGGGTGTTAAAACTTATTTTAGATCATTTTATGATGTTTTTGAAAAATATCTGTACTGGGGTGCGCGTGCATGTGTGTGTAGCTTTTATACGCACCGTCACAATTGTAAAAATCTAAGTCACCTCTAGTCTTCATAACTGAACTAGAATCGGAGATGGTCGACATTAATTTGTTCAAATTTTGTCTTATATTGCAAGCAAATGCACCAATGCACTCGAGTGCATAAAAAATCAGATTTACAATGTTCACAGAAAGACGTTAAATTTAGAAGACTGATTTAAAAATACAAACAGATCTAAATTATGCGCAGATGTTAACTTTTATTTCAAAAAGTCATGTACCAAAAAATTGGTAGCGTTTTTTTTTGTGTCGTTAAGGTTCACGAGGTCCGTTGACTAATTAACCGTCAAACGGGCATAAGCCCGTGATGAGGACCGTAAATACACATACACACGCACACAAGCATTCTTTCGCACGCACACACACACTAAGACGCACGTATACAAACCGTCACATGAGCTTGCAATGGTGCCAGTGCGCGATTATTCCCGCGCAATTAAATGAACTCTCAATTTCCTCACGACATTTCGCGCGAAACTCGCTGCTTTTCATTCATACAAATTGCCGCCGTCGGAAAAGGGCCGGTATGCGAGCGTGCGCGAATAAAGTTAGGGGTGACGGGGCCTGCAGTAAACAGCAGCCTCGCGTACGTATAAAATATATCGAGCGCGAGGCGACGGCGGTGGCGGCGACGGCCTTCCGTACGGAAGTCGGATTTAGGGGCTGTTCTGCAAAGTTCGGAATTCACGAGAAAGAAGGTTGTGTACTTAAAAACGAGAGAAAAAAAGAAATTTACTTTGGAAATGCCGTTTACGCTTCACAGGTGAGAAGGATATTTGCGAGGCACATAAATTAAGATAACCAAACTAAAAAAAATGTTAACTTTCAGTAAATATTTCTGTAAAACGAAATGAACTTATTTATTTTTAAATACATTTAATAGTTTGGAAAGAATAATTACTTAACTCAAGTAAATATTTACTCGAAATTACTAAATTGGTCTCTCGGTGCACGTTGTTTTATAAAGGTATGCTGTTTTGGATAATAGTATTTTTAAAATGAGCGAGCAATTGCATTAATTAGTTATGTGAAACGCACGCTCCCCTTTGTCAATTTCAACTTTAAATTAAAAAAAGAAATAAGTAAATAATGGAATAATTAAGTTAACCTTGTGAATGTCAAACAGCCCGTGAAAAGCAAACAGCCGTCGATCCAATCACTGCGGCGCTCGAAAAGTCCGGCGCACTCGAAGTCGCTTGGCTTTTATCGCCGAAGACTCGGGGATTTCTCGCTCGATTTTCTCGCGGCGCACTTCCGAAGGCAGCGAATAATCCGCGCTTAAAACCGCGGCGTATAAACAGCGCTGAGATCGAAGAAGTGCGCGGCTGAGTCGCGCACAATGTAAAAGGAGGGTCGAAGTTTCGCGCGGCTCGACTCGAACTGTCGCAGCCTTTTAAAAAAACTTGCTTTCGGAGGTGGGGATCAAAGCCCCGCGATTGCTTTTCCCGGCCTCCTCTTTTTTCAGCCGTCCGAGCGAAGTTTTCCGCGTGTTTCACAGGGGGCCACGATTAAAGCAATTTTCGAATTCCGCGCGCGCAACCCGCGGTGGAATAAAAGTCGGCATTCGGACCCGATAAACCGATACCTGCAGGGGGGAGCAGAGGCTCGACGCCCATTGAGCCGGCGGACGGCAGCGAGGGGGAAAAAATCATATCGTCGCTATAGCACGGGCTCGGCCCATTGACGTAGCGGAACTGGCTATAGCCACACACTGCGAGCCACTGTGTATGCGTGTAGCGGACAAAGGAGGCCTCTCGTGGATGTGCGTTACGAGATAGGACGAGAAGGGAGGCTGAATACCAAGGACCAATGCGAACCTTAACGGCCGACCGTCCTCCTTAAGTCGCTGAAAATCCTTTTTTTTATGTCGGGAAATGGAATTCAGAACCGCGGCATCGATTTCTACTTATATTGAATACACTCATTCCGCCGTGAAAGCAGCGGCGTTTAGGATCCTGTACAGTACCATTTTTTTTTCTTCTTTTTTCCTCTTGCTCTATCGCTCGTTAACTTTTGTTTTCTTTACGCGCGGTCTGCAGAGTACTTACCGATTGTTTTGCAAGCTCGCAGATAGCACCATGGGATATTTTTACGACGACATTAATTCTTTCTTTTTTGAATAAATCATTTCTTAAGGAATTTAAGTGTTGCCTTTATCCTCTGCGTTCTAAAAGAGATACCGTAGATTATCTCCTAACGCCTGTTTGCATAGTCACTTTCTTTCTTTTCTTTTCTTTTTTTTTTTAGCGACAATATGAAAAATCATTTAATCGGCCATTTCCCAGTTTCATCCGAGTCTGGCGCGGAGAAAATGAAAAGATTGTCACATAGAACCACAAATTTTACTGATTCATAAATCAGAAACTCGGTAATAACTCGGTAAAAAGGCTGGGAGGAAGCACCGAAAGCCTCCCTTATCGTCGGAGCTATCAGTGACGACGGCCGGGGTCGGCAGGTAAGCGAGCCCGGTCGACCGATGAAAGGGAAGACCCGCGGCGAAAAGGAAAGAGGGAGGCCGGAATGCACCGTGAATCGGAAGAAAGGCCGAATTATCCTTCGGGCAGCGCGAGATTACGCCGGGAATATCGCTGACTGGCCGCTACGTGCGTCACGTATAATACGTCGGTTCCTCGAGGTCGCGGCTTTTTAACGGGAAAGGATCAGCGCACCGGTCGCGCGGGCAGTTTGCCAGCGGCCGGCGGGGGGAGGATGCGCACACTGTGGAAATATATACGGATGGCTTGATTGATCGAGGGACGCTCGCATTGTTTCAGGAGGAACCTGAATCGACGTAACGATCCTGGGCAGGATGGCCGCTCGGCCCCTCGGACCGACGCTGCTCCTCGCCGCTCTACTCTCCTTCGCTCACGGTGAGTACCTGTGATCACGTTGCTTTTGCGAGAAGTAAAAAAAAAGAAAATGCTCGAGTTTATTTGAGTCGTTCGGATGTCCGATCTCGTTTCGATTCGATGAGATAACAAGATGAAATTGCGATTGAGACGAAGTGAATTTCTACTTTACCGGATCAATGGTTTTCTTTCTCTCTCTCCCTCATTCTTTTATGAAGTAAATTAGCGCGAGTTTCATTCGAATTTAATTTCGATTTAGAATAATCTTCCGGAGTTTTATTAAAATGAAACCCTACTTTTTTGTAAATCTGTAATTATTGAGAGCAAAAATCACGGAGAAGTTTTTAATTTTTTTTTTAATTAAGTATGTGCAGTGTGACCCAGAGAAAATATTTCACTTTCAGTTTACATTTTTGTTGTCTCCATACAGATGCGACTGTTGTGAAAATATTGGAATAATTTAATCAATGAAAAATAATTCGAAATGATGAGTGCAGCACGACTCGATTAAAAAAATATATTAAAAAACAATTTAATAAAAAGAATGTACATTTAAACTTTTAAACGATGCTTTATTAATAAAAAAAATACAAACTCCTATAACATTATTATAAAAATCAGAGATTCGAAAAAAGCAGTTAATAAGCGCCGCTCTTTAAACTATTCAAAGTATAACAATGCTCGGTGTACTCAGACAAAAGTTCACGTTGAGGCGACCGAACGTTAACCCCGTGACCTACTAATTTCTCCCCCTCCGAACGAAAAAGCCCAATTTCTCCCCGGGCATTTACGCTAAATTTCGGCAAAGCGAATTTATATTCGCGGCTCTCCAGCCGTTCGTGCCCCACATAATATAAACGCACAATTTACGGGAGGCGCGGGTTTAATTTAGCGGGTCGAAGGATCCGTTGGATGTACATATATGTATATGCATTCTCGCGGCTCACTTGCGCCACGGGTAAAAAGGTCTCGGCGTTTTTGGACCGGCCTGATGGCATTTATACGACCGCATCCAACTGGATAATGAAATCTTCCCCGGCTCCGCACCACCCGCACTCTTTTTATTCGACAGCGGAAACTCCCGAGTGTTTTCCCAGGCCACTTGCCAGTCACGCTGTTCCCCTCCGCTCTGCCCAATGTGCCATTGTGCTCGGGAGGAGCGAGCCTGGTCCTCCCGTCTTAGCGTTTTTCGAGTACTTCGGCTCCTTAACGGAGACTTATAACCTTCCCCCTCCCTGCTTCTAGAAAACAGATCGCTTGGTCCCACCAACCGGATTCAAGAAGATTGATAATTGCGTACTTCGCTCTTCTACTCTTCTTTAGCTTTTTTATTTATTTTTTTGTCTAGAGGGAGGACGTGATTAATCCTAGTCCTGGGAATGGCATTGAAAATTAATCGGCAATTTTTTAGACGACCAGTATCCGGATTTTTCGCAGGTATAAAACAGAACGGTATTTTTTCTTTCTCCTTTCCAGGAAAAATTTATCGGAGCGTATTTTATGAGGGAACGCAGCCAATGTTCGATCAAAAATTACTCGGCTGCGAATTCGATATCCTTTCGGTGTATTTGTTTCGTTTAATTTTAATTAAACGTACTTTGTCAACGGTAAAATTGCATTTACCATTTTTTCCATTCATCGGGATTGAAATCATTCACTAGAGCAATGTTACAGACATTGAATCAATTCCGCGATCGCAGTGTAATTCTAACATCGTGTAACACACTCGCAACGGTAATATTGCAATTTAACTTGCAAAATATAAAGTCGGGAAATAACATATTTTGAGAATCCTTTTCTTTGTTAATTTAATTTTCGAAAAATAATCGCGCGTTCTATGTTTATAAACGACTATACAAACCACGCATTTTTCACTCGTCAACGAGATTTCCCAGTTACCCTTTTCCCCTTTCAATTAACGATTAAATTAACAGCACACACGTATCGAGTAGACACATATCATCGGAAGGAAAATTCCCGCGGCTCATCAATCAGCAGAATGTACTACGTTGCTCGCCTCGCGCCGTAAAATGCGCGCGTTCCTCGAGCCACTAAGAAGAGCTCGAAGTACTTGGAGCGCAAGAAGCAAAGCGTAAACATCCGCATCCAATTCATCAAAGAGACAACGCTCTCGCTCGTCGAGAGGGCGAAAAAAGTCGCACCGCGAGCCAAGAGAAGTTGAAGCGCCTTCGGCGGAAAACCGTGGCGTCCAAAAAAGCGCTGACGCGAGGAGGAGGAGGAGGAGAGATCGAAGCACCGCTACTAGCGAAAATCTCGTTTCCACCGCGATCATCGGCCCGGGCAAGCCTCTACCTCCGGCAGAATTTGCGCGGAAGGCCGAAATCGTACTTTGCGTGGCCGCGCCGCCCGATAAACGCGAGTGCAATTTAAAGCAGACGGCGCGCGCAGGGTCGAAATGGATTTTCGACCGGAATGAATTATGGGCCGCGGTGTAAAAGGGAGAGAGAGAGTCGGTGAATGGTATCTCCAGTGGACGACATTTTTTAAATTTTGCCCGCTCTCGCGCGCGCGAGGAAGGTCATTTTCGGCTGGCTCTATTAATTTATGAGTTTCCGAGGCTTTGCCTTGACTTTTCTTGCATGCTTCGATGCGCTTTAGGGTTCACACGGGCCAAAGTGACTAAAAAACGAGCCCTGCTTATTTAATATTGTTCCACTATCTGATGTGTAAAGGTTTTAAGTATGAATTACTTGGAATTCTTTGTTCGTATAAAAAGTACCATTTTTCAATTTAAATATACAGGGAGCCGGAGTATTTCATATTATACGAATCGTTTTATTGCCAGTCTAAATCTTCTATTTTAATAAAAACTTTGCTGTGCTGCGAAAACTAGCACCATGCAAAATTAGAACGATTCATTTTTCATAAAACTTGGCACTCAGTATTGTAAAAGTTTCTTATAAAAATCGATCTCAAATTTTATGAATAAGTTAATTTTTAGCGCTTTAATAATAACCCAATGATTTACGAGCGATAAATAATTTATCGACCAATCCAATAAGTCAAATCAAGAAGAATAAATTGGAGCCGCAGTCATCCCCATAAAAGTTGCAGACCCGAGCACGGGCTCATGATTTTTTCACGCCCCCTCGACGAAATGAAATTAAAAGGAGAATCCCCGCGATGAAAGTTGCACGCGTCCGGCTGAATAATGCAACGGGGCGAGCACTTAAAATCGCAAGAAGCCACGAGCGAAGTGGCCGCCGGAGCCCGGCAGATCTCATAAATCCCAACAAAGCGCGATTCATCCGTAAATTTAACGTCGTTGCCGCTCGGCCGAAGAGCATCGCTTCCCTGCCGGTGCGCTTTACAAGCCGTACGTCCGGGCGATAAAGGGGCGAGCCGAAAAGCGGACCATCTGATTCGAATACATCGCGCATCGGGGATTCGCGACGGGAGGATAGAAAGGAGAGCGACGGAGGGTGGGGGATCGTGCGGAAGCGGGAGAAAGGAAAAGACGCTCGGGGCGGTTTCTTAAAGATGTGAGCCGGCGCGCCGGCACTTGTTGCGCGCGGCGAGGGGGAGGTGCGCGCGCCCGAAGGTGAGGAAAAGATACGGCCGCGGGCGCCGGCCGGAATCGAATTGATTCCCCCGGCTTTTACGGGCCGCGCGTTACTCGCCCGAACGACTCTCGACCGGACACCGCCGCTTATTTATTTATCAGGCCGAGCGAGAGGGCGAATGAGGAAAAAAGGAGGGACAGTATCGGTCGAAACGTGCGCACCGACGTAGCAAACAACAGCCCCGTCGCGCTCCCTCGCATTTTTACGGGCGCGCTGATTTCCTTCGCGATATAAAAGTGTTTTGTTTCTGGGAGAAAGACGGAAGCCAGATTCCCTCCTCCGCTAGTGTTTCTCCTCGTCTGTTCTTCTTTCTCTCTTTTTTTCTTCAGTTTTACTGCGCTAGCGCCACTCCGAGTAAATGTCCCGGCTATAGCGCTGATGCTATCGGTATAGAAAAGCCGTTTCTCGGAATCATCCACTTCTCTTCTGGCCCCGTCGACTCGCTTCCCAATGTTTGTCCGCCTCGAGAGACGCTCGTTTGCTTCGTTCCCTTATAATGAGATTTGCGCAAATATAATAATAACTTTTCTTTAAGCCGGAGGGAGAGGGCAAGAGGATCCTCTTTGTCGCGCGGGAAATGCAATGAGAAAACTGCGTTTTCAATGGGACCAAGGGAGGGAACTTTTGATTCGTTTTTATTTCCACGTTGAGACGAGCGATGAGGTTATGGATTCTTATGAGCAGATATAATTACTTCGAGTGCGATATTATTGAAATATAAATTGCCGATATTGGATTCTTCGCGGGGCTTTCCTGCATCTGAATCAGTCATAAACCAATATAATAATCGAAAACGTATGAGTTACTTCAAGATTTATTCTTTCTTTTTATTGATTTACACGACTTTTTTCTCTTTCTTTTCAACACAGACATTAGTTAAAATTCAAAATAAAAGATTCAGCTTATTCAATTTGCAGCAAAAACCTAAAGATTGGATCGACTGAACAGGAATTTCAATTTAATTGGCTACAAATTGAATTCGATATATCCTCAATATACTATACCTTCTCTCGATCCCAAACTGTTCAATCCAAAATTGAATAACTACAAATAATTACATGGAACTTAAACAAAAACATCGACGAAGACTGTTGACTGCCATTTTGCAACCATAAACAAACAGAAGATTAAAAAGTTTAAGAAAATTTCATTATCACCAAGACATATTATATTTAACCCTCGATTTTTTTAATAAAAGTGGCAACCAGCACACGTCCCGCCGCGTCAGCTGGACCACGCAAAAATCACTTCACCCACGGAGAGTCTCTCCCATTACATTCGCACGGAATCATGGAAAAAGGGGCAAAATTTTCTAACACTTGGTTACCGGCGTGAGGAGATCGGAGGCATGTGCGCACGCGCGCATGAGAGAGAGAGACGAATTGCCGTGGCACTTTATTGATTTCGAGATTATCACGCGCGCGTTCCAGCGGTGGCTGCTGCATAGTCACATCTTCGACCGGCGAGCGAGAGCAGAGGGGAAAGGTGGAGCGCGCGGGAGAGGCCGCATTGTGCAACGCCTCCCACCCCCAGCGGCTCGCGGGGGTAACGATCGAGTAATTATGCGAACAACACGTCGCCCGCGCTTTCCATTTCCTCCGGCCGGCGACCATGGGGGAGGCTGGGCAAAAAGCTCCCAAGCTATGACGAGAAAAATCGCTCCTTTATTTTCCTCTCGCTCCCGTGCACACCGACCGACGGAGAATTTTTCAATTACATTACTTCCGGTCACGGGTACAGGGCTGAGAGCGCGCATTGTTTTTCACCGCGACCTCGTTCCTTTTTTTGCATCGCAACCCCCGCGCCTTTTATTTTTTTGGCGCGACAATCGTGTGAAATTCGATTTTTTTTTCGAGCTCAATGCACCGCACAGCTGCGTTTAATTAACGGAAAGCACGCGAAATTTGAATAAATACGAGCTAAATCACGGGAGCCGCGAATCGCCGTAATGAAATTTCCCCCGCGAGTGCGGGCAGAGGGGGACGAGGTGGCGCGTGTGCGGGCGGAAAAGAATTTAAATTAGCGCGCACGCGCATGGTGCCCGCTTTTCACAGGTTGAATTTTTTTTACTGCAAGCAGTCGGCCGCGCGGCTAGTCGTCCTTTTATTTTTGTCCTATCGATTTTACTCGGAAGCAGACGAGCGGAGAGTGTCTTTCTCCTCTCTCTTACTTCGGTCGCGGGGCAATGTTAAATAATTCAATCCCTTTAAACTGGCCCCTATCTCACTCAGTCTTCCCAGTGAAATTCTCCGAATCTCCGGTATTTCTGATCCAATTCCTCATTTGAAATTCATTCATTATAATCCCTTGCCTTCGCGGCGCTCCGCTATCTTTTTTTCCAGGGGTAAAGTGTGACTCCTGTTCCAACATATTTATCGAAATCAATCTCTCTACGCCTGTATAAGTCTTGAAATAATTATCCTCGGTTTTCTGTTCATCGTGGATATATTCCGAACTAATGCTACAGCAATATCTGACATCATTAATTTGAAAACTGATATTTTCATAATCGTTTTGTACTATTTATTTCAAAGTTAGAGAATATTTCTTGCTTGGTGAAAAAAGTGATAATGATTTTTAAAGCAACTAAAATAAATTAAAATGAAATTTTTTCAAAGTATACATAGTCGTATTATTCTTCAAAAGAAGTTAAATGAATAAAAAAACTGGTCTCACAATGAATGCAACAATGTCTGACAATGTCCGGATTATACTACTTAAGCGGTTTAAGGTACGGCTTTTCTCTTACATTAAATAAATCAAATTTTAAAACTTCGCGACAAAAATCACTTTGTTGATGATTTATAATCTGCTATAGATTCAAGGGCGATTGAGCTTAGAGATGAAACATACATTCGATTTTCCTATACTCTCATAAGTTTGAGTTTCGTACTCGAGTGCAGATGGTTATAGAAGTCCCTTATTGCTCGTGTCAACAAGGAACTGTAAAGAGTACTTTTCGTAATTTGTTTTTTTTTTTACAATTAATTATAAAATTTTAAATCCACAAATTATGACAAGAAAACTAATCTAATCGTCGCGTATTTCCTCTTGCCATTTATTCTCGTTCAAAAATTCCGAATCACTTTCCCACGTCTAGAATTATTCAGCAGCTTAGCACGCGAGCCGAGAACAAGCAAAGCGCGCGGCCCCTATCGCGCTGATTGCATCTGAAAAACGCTTGAAATAAAAAAGCACGGATTTACCGAACGAGTGCCTCGTTCGGCATTCGCTCATTATAGGCGTCAAATGATCGAAATCGTCGAACTGACTTTTTTAAACCCAGTCGTTGGAGCTTAATCGCCCGTCTGGCGGCGCGCTATCGATGCGCGCATTCCACGCCGGCTGGCTGCGCGAAAATACGGGCACATCCCCGCCTCCCGGCGGATTTAAATTTGCGCGGCGGCGGCTGCGAAAGACGCGGATCTTGGAATTCATTAGGGGGGAGGGGCGCCGACGTCGCTGAATAATAATGGCCGAACGAATTCATAAGCGCGCGCGACAGTCCTTTCCACTTTAGAATGCGACCGAGGTAAGAAAACTTGGCGGAGTTTCTCGCCCGGGCCGCATAACCTTTCACGCGTCCCGCGCTTAATCTCCAGCCATTAATCTTGCATAATTAACGCGGCCGCGCGGCTGCTTTTATTTGTTTTTATTTCGCCGGCCGGCGGAAAGTTTAGCGTGGCGCGCGGCCTCCTCGGCGGAGGGGCGCAATTATAAAAATTATTAGTGAATTATTAAGTTTTTTCCTTCCTCCGCACTGGAAACTCTTTTAATTAGGTGCTCTAGGGCCGCGGCCTTTTTCCATTGTTTTGATGGATTATGAGATTAACGCCGCGCGACGTCCCAAGTTTTTGCCCTTTTAATTATCTTCGAATTTCACGGGGGCGTAATTGCCGCGAAACTTTTCGAGCTCGGGACGATGCGTACATCCGATTATTTTGCTTTCAATTTGAAAAAATTACTTTGTTGCCATGAAAATTGATTAACTCGTCGTCCATTTAAGTTTCTGCGGATATTCGGAATTCATTTAGCATTTTAAAGTTTAATGAAAACGAAGTTGAATCTTCAAGCGACGCGATGAGCTAGCAATTACAGTTTAGTTTGTTTTTTCCAAATTAGCTTTGAACATTGATATGTCACGTTTAAGTCTTTAATACATTAATCATGAGGTAATACATATTGGCAAAAAATCCTTTTATATACATTTAGGTCGACTTATTAAAAAATTTATATTCGCATAAAGCTAATGATCATTTTCATTGCAAAATTTTTTGCTCTCTTTCTTTCTAACTCGAATTTAAAAGGTGATATTTTAACTTTTACCTTTTGACTTTTGCACGGCCGTAGGCATTTTCACCGAGCTGTTGCGCCCGTCGGTTAACCCCTCGAAGCGACGTAACTCGCGGCGATAATCAAGCATCAATCGAACGAATGAAAATTCGCCCCGATAAAAACAAAGATTTTAATTTACAAGCCAAAGGAGCGCAAGCGAGCGAGAAATCTCGCGGAGAGATCAAAAAAGCCTGGAGAGAGCGGGAGGGAGGCGAGCTCGGCTGGCTGGCGAGAAGCGGGGGTAAGCGGGCGAAAGAGCTCGTGAATTTTCAAAGAATTTTCGCATGGCGGTGTTGCACCGGCGACGTTCGATCCTCGTTGGGTGTATAACGCAGGGCGGCGAAAGGGAGTAGCGCCAGCTTTTTCTCGTGCGACGCGTTACTTGCCGTGACGGGGCGGGTAGGGGGGGGGGGGAGAAGAAATGGAAGGTAAAAGGAAAAGAGAACCGGGGTTCTCCGGATTCAAGTACCCCGCAGACGTTTAACGAAAGCCAAAGCCCCGGGAGCGGCAGACGAGGACGATAAAAGTGCGCGTGATTGCCGGGAAAAAAATTGCGTAGCTCGAAAGCTGAACGCATTTGTTTTTACGCTTTTTTATTCATCCGAAAAATAGGTAAACTTGTATTCTTTCCGCAGCTTCAAGTTAACGAGTCGTCCTGTGAAAATTCAGAATAGCGGAGGGGTCAAAATGCTCTGGAAGAATTGAATTTTCGGAGCTCGCAAGAAAAGATGTTTTGAATAAATGAAATTCCATTGCAATCGAACACAAAGCGAACTCGACATATCGCTTTTATTGAAATAATCGGCGGAATGCGCAACTGAGCTCGATCCTTAAGTTGAATAAAATATATCACAAAAATTGAGTTTCCGCTTCTCCACGTGTCGGAATACACCATCCTCCTGCCCGACGGGGAAAATTCCCTCGGCAGGCGAAACTCGAGCAGTAACGCAGGTAAGCAACGCGCGCATTTTACATGCGCCTGCGGCTGAGATGCCAACCCTTATTTTTGTCTCCGCGGTATATCGAAACTTAACGCGCTCCAGCGCCTTCTTTCGGAGCAGATGCTCCCGACCGTCGCATTTCTTATTCCTCAGGTGGTTTTCAATGAGGGTAGGAAATACGAAAGTTTCCTCCGCTTACGCGACCGCCTTATCTCCCCTTCCGGGCTCTATTTTTCACGGACTCACGCCTGCCGCCCCCGTTATCGCCTTCGATTACATTTAGCACCTTGCGAAGATTTATTCTCCACCCGCCCTTTTTTCCCGCGACTTTTATTAAGCGGCCGCGCGTCCGGCCGCCCTTTCGCGGACGTGAGGAGGCCGCGATAAGCCCTATCCCGGTGGTTACTCTCTTCCCTCGCCGTGCCTTTTTCAACACGGCCGTGATGCACATACGGAATGCACGCGCGGCCGGACTCCCACGCCTGGAAAGATAAGGAAGCGCGAGGAAATTGCGAGGGACGTAAAGCTCGGATGCCTTTGGAATATTCCATCGCACGCGCGCCCGCTACGGGCGAGAGAGCTTAAATTTCGCTGAAATTCTGCCTCTCTCGCGCTTGCCGCGTGTAAAAATGAATTTTCGATGTCATATCTCCAGGATGGGAATTGTGCGGGCGCGCTCAAATTTTTCACGTTGCCGGACTGAATTATCGCGTTTAGCGAAATTGAAACTGCCTCCGGGCGGCGCGTACCCTTCGTCGGTGCATTGTCGAGCGCCGCCAAGTTGGGCCCCAGCGGTATTAAATTTTTTTTCTTTTTTTTTTACATCCAGGGATTTTTCTAGCGGCTATGGGACATACGCTCGCGCATATATAAATGTAAATAGAGTTTCGCGCGAGGAAAGGAAAATGTTTTGCTGATATATAGGTATACATCAGTATGTTTGTACGCCCGCGCAAATTCTGGAGCGCCTTTATTCAATTGAGATATCGAGCCGGCAAATCAAATAAACCGAACAAAGGCAATTCTTTCGGGAAGTTAGCTCGCGAAGGATAGAGTGATGCGCTCCTTCTCCTCTATCTCCTCCTGCAAAGCCGAATAACTCGCAACACGTACCAATAAAACAGTTCGCACTCTTATCTACTCAATATCAACAGCAATATTCGGGGATATCCAACGAAACAACTTCATATCACGGATACAGCCGCGAGCGCATTAAAGTCAACCGATGTTCAATTGCTCTTCGGCGAACAGAAAAAAAAGGAAAAAAAAGCGCGGAGTTAATATAAGAATCACTGAGTGGGAATATCAAATAAAAGAAATATATCTCCTACCGGTGAGAAAGGAATATATACGTATCGTCCGTCGCGCAATAATATTGCATCGTCTCTGGGTTATTTCAAAAGCTTTGAGAGAAACAAAAGGAATTTCAGAGTCGTCGCCGGGGTCGCCGCCGTATATCGCGGTCGAAGTTTGTTGAGGCATAGCAATAAACGATAAAAATCCAGCTTCGCCTAAATTTCTAGGACTTTAATTAAACCTGCAAATATTCAAAGTCTTTTATAAATATTTACGGTAGAGGCGGGGTCTACGAAATGAAATTTATTATAAACGTTGCATAACTCTAATTCGTTTTTATTAATGAAAGAAAAACAAAAGAAAGGGGGAGGAAGAGAAAAAATCGCTACTAATTGATTGGCACTTTACTTCCTCAAATATCTTTTTAAACCTCTTTATTTTATTTTATTTCATATTAATGAAACTTAAATTATTATAATGAAATTATTAAATTATTGCATACTTTGCTACTTTATTAATATTTGGTTTACGTAATCATTTAAAGAATTTACATATATACTTATTTCTTTAACTGTATGTGTTTTTTGAATTTAAATCATTTTTATCCAGACAATCAGTGAACGCAAAAAACATATTTTTTCATTTTTTATTTATTTTTTTCTCGAAAAATATTAATCAAATATCATCAAAATTTTTATGAAACAAGGATTTTTATATTCTTTACTATCGTAAATTTTTTTAAGCTTTTGAAAGATTAGTTTAGAGAAACCAAATATAAAAAAAATACATATAAACATGTAAAGCTGAATATTTTTGAAACTATTATGATTCATAAGCCATCCAACGAACTTATCTAATGTACATACAAAATATACATTTTCTGAAATTTTTTCAAGTCAATTAAAGGATTTTTGCACAAGCTATCGTTGGTCATAGAAACCACATTTTTTTCATTTTTTAATTATTTTTTCAGAAACTAGTGATCAAAATCGATTGAATTTTGCTTGTAACCTAGATATTGGTATTCTTCATTAATATAATTTTTGTAGCCATTTGACAAATTGGCTTCCAAAAATACATTTTCTTTAAAATTATATATTTTTATGAAAAATATGAGAATCTTAAAATAACTCCTTTTTTAAAAAAAGATAGGTAATTTTATGCTATTTTAACTACTTTTTATTATGTGCACGTCTCAATGCTATCATTACAAAAAATAAAAAATATTTTTTGGTAATCGAAAATTCAAAATTAAAAAAAAAAATAATTAGCTAATTGAACTGACATACACCCATCCATACAAACATTTTCTAAATGCACTTTTTTTCGTATTCAGAATTCCATTAAACATGTTTCCATCAAGTTTCAACAAAACTTAAAGTTTTACTATCACAATGCTTCCTCTACAAGGAAGCAAAATCAATAGAAGGTACAAGATCGGACTGGAAGTACAATTTATTAGCGCGGAGTGTTTAATACCAGCTCAGAATTTCCACTTTGGTCGGTGCGAGGCGATGTCCTTAAAAGGTCAATAATGAGATTCTACAGTGGCCACTTACCCGCTCGAAACTTAATTAAGATGGGAGAGTACTGGAATTTTAACAGTGTCAGGTTTTCATTTTTTTTCTCTCTTTTCTTCTTTTTTTTTTTGCAGCCGGCCGCTCGCCTCGACAAAGTGTATTTTAAAGCGTCAGTCGTAATAAAACGTTTTTCTAGTCGTGTTTCACTTACTTCTCCTGTAACTATAATTTCAAGATCAAATGTTTAATTTTCGAATTTTGAAATTGCCGTCTCATTGCTCCTGGAGAAAAATAGTCGCGAAGAACTTGGCGCCAGTAAAAAACGTGAGGAAAGTACGGCCGGTACGCGCTCCGAAAAGCCGGCAATACTCGGCTCTTTGGCCGAGTTCCTTGCCCCCGGTGGCGCTGGTTTCCACTTGACGACAGACGCGAAAAATCCATCCCTGATTTAGAAAGTCGCTAATTGCGATATCCCTGCGAGATTAAAGCTTTTTATGCCAATTACACGCGAATTTGCGATTTAAGGCACTGTGCGTATACGCTAAAGTGCTGTGCATTTCTCCCGGTCACCACTTCTTTCTTTATTTCTCGCTTCTGCGTCAAACGTTCGCAACGCTCGATTTTTTAAAGGCATGAGTGGTTAATTTTTAAATAGTGGTTTAATTCTAGTTTTAAGCGCAAAGGAACGGCAAATTCCAGACATTGTTGCGACAAGGTCGTTACGATTGTTCCCGCGTGCATAACGATCGTAAGCCTTGTGTTCTAGTAGTAAATCTTCTTCACTTCCTTTTTCTTTCAACAACATACAAAAAATAAATAGAATTAGATTATTAATCTGCAAAATAAACATTTTACTTAAACTGTCTTTTATTCAAGCCATCAATTTAAATATTTTTCTTCTTTGTAAAGATGATTATCTGTAGACTAGGCTAATCTAAAAATAAATCTTTCTCTTTTATGTTTTACTTCTTCTGCTTTTCTGGTCTTTACTTGATCATGTATTAATGGATCGAAAGTTATACAAACTACATGGTCATGTGACTACCATTCGAATTAGGAATTCTTGACTTCACTTGTAGTCTCGTCATTTTTTCAAGTGAGATTTAATTCAGGATACTGAAACGTCGTTTATTCCCTTTTTTCTCTGCACGAGATTTCGTCATTTAATGTACCGTAAACGATGGTTTTACTAACATGAAGAGTTTAGTATTCAGCAATAATATGAAAGCATGCAAAAGCTTTGAAAAATATTTATATTTATATTTATATTTGCATTTCAAATATTTGTGTTTTGAATATTTATATTTCAAATATATTGTGAACATTACAAACATACACTGAGAGACCAATTTGGTGATTCTAGTAAATATTATTTCAACAGTACTTGTTAAATATTTCTTTAAATCAACTAATTATTTTGGTGAAACTGCTAAATTTAGTTAGAAAGAAAAAAAATCACTTCGTTTCGTAGACATATTTAAAAATATACCATTGAAATAAATATTTACTCAAAATTACCAAATTAATCCTTAGTGAATATTTTATAAAATGCTATGATCGATATATCTTTAACTTATTAAGTGTCCTTTATACCAACCTAAGTACAGGTAACATAGCTTACCTCCTATAGCATTTTTTATGTAAATTATCCGGTGTCAATAAGTAAATAAATGTAAAATAAAATATACTCGTGCAGTAAGTAAATTATACTTAATTTTTTAAGCAATATTTACTCAGTTAATTAAGCAAAGCAGATGTAGGTTAAAGCGTGAAATAAATTTTGCTTAAATATTTAAGCCAATTTTATTTAAACAAAAATCAGTATTTTTTACTGCAAACGTTTAAGTAAATATCACTATTAATTTTCATCCATGTATATTTGAAATTCGTGAAATGGAAAATAAAAGTTCAATTAGGCAGAGACAAATTATAAGCAAATATTTAGTAGAACAATACAAAGGACTTTAGCCGTTGGGACTTGCAGCCGGGTCATTCCCACCTCTTTATGGGAAGACACGCGCGGCCCTTATCGCTCATTCCGCGGGTGCGTCGCGACATTAAAAAGTCGCAAGTGTCCCACCCCCTGGCTCCGCATCGATCACGGAGTTATCTCGTTAGCGGCGGCCCATTCTGCCGTTGCACGTGCGTCGCGTGCGCGAGGGAGGAAAAAATGAGGCACCTAGAGATGTCTGGACGCGGCGCAGCCTCCATCTCGACAGGGGCGATGAAACGTGCCGGAAACAAGGGGTTGCAGTCGCGCGCGACGCCCGGGAGAAACAAAAAAGGGGGCGATTAGCCCAAGGGGCAGGACGAATACCAGCGCTGCCTCCTACCACTGCGTATCCGTCTCAGCGCGGGGGTGGCAAGAGGGTGGCTGGTGGAAGGTACTCGATAATTAACTGCAGACCCCGTGCCATCGCTCGCTGCCTTCGCCTTTGTGCTTAAGTGACTCTTGTATAGATATATAAGTCGAGATTGCTCCGGCTGTTTTGCCGGCCCTCTCGAGCCGCAGCCGATTTCCCCGCTTCTTGCGTGTGCACGGGCGGTTTCTTCCCCTCCAACCTAATGGATCATCGGTTTCATGAGTCGTTCGCGAATCATTTTACCTCCCGGAGATATTCGCTCGGCCATTGTTTTTTTTTCCCTCGCTTCCCATCTTTGCGTTCTATTGTTTTTTGGCGGGGTGGGAGGGGGTTCAATTATTCACTCGACTAAATTAGCGTGCATTTGCGTCTACTCGAGGAGGACTGGAGTCGGTGGATTAAATTAACATTGAACGATTGCCGCTGATGTTAATTAACGATTTTTAGAAATAACACTAATTAAGAGTTTCAATGTTTGATGTTTGTTTCTAGCAAGAGAGTCGGTTCTTGGCCGACGACATCAGATGTTAATCACCGCGGTGCACGATCCTCCCCGGAGGTACGACGGCCCGAAAATCCGAAGCAGCGAATGTTAACGAGAAAAGTTCGACGGCCCGGGCTTTCCCGCTTGGCCGCGGCCCGGCGTTTGCCCTTCTGTTTTTCTCTCTACCCTCGGCGCACTTTGTTCGAAATTAAAAGTCAACGCCGGCTGATCGACTTCGCGTCAACTGAAAAGCTCGTGCTCATTTTACATTTGCGTTCTTACATAGCTGTTTCTTCATTTTGCAAAATTTTTGGTTAAACAAAATTTTCGTATCAATTTTTTTAACGATTATAAAACTATTTCGGTTCTAAAGATTTCCGGCCAAAGAGATTACACAAATACCCTAAGAAGGTATCTTCAATCGAAGCTCCTCTTTTTGACAAAAACCCTCCATTTCTCGCTAATTAGTGTCTCGACCGAACCTTATCTCGTTTCGACTCTTAAAACCGGGGCTCGCGGAACCGACGAGGGTCCCGGCGCGAGTACGCTCGGGCGAGCTCGGCGTCAGATTCGGAAGCTACGAGCAAGACGTCCAGTGTGCCCCGGCTCCTCTACACCCGGCTCGCCGAATCCGACCTAGGCGCTCTTCTCGGTGAATTAAATTCGCCGCCCGGCGCTCTCGAGGCGGAGACAAAAATATACGAAACGGGCGCGTGCCGACGAGACTGCGAACGACAGCCTCGAGAGTGCCAGGGCCCCGCTGCTCCCTCCCCCAAGAGGCGCTGCTCTCTCAGCGACGAACGAGGGGCTGAGAGACTTTCCCAGGGCTTAATTGGGCGCGAAATTATTTCCGATGCGATGCGGAGCGCCGAGGCAGACGAGTAATCATCGTAAAAGCGCCTTCAAAAGGCACGCCATCGATCGGCGCCCCGGATTATTGTTCCGCGCCTAGTCTCTGTCTGAATATACGTATATGTATCGCTCGCGCGTTCCCAGAGAGATGTGGAGTGCCTCGAAATACGCGCGGATGAGCCATCCGTTTAAACGCTCTTTCATCACTCGGCGAATTAATAATGCGCGTGATGTAGGCTCGGCACACTATACGCGTTTTCTTTCGAGAGCCTCGCGCCGAGAGATCGATAATCCCGGCCGGGCGAAAATTTAGTCGGGCTCTTTGCCACGATCGCGTTTCGCGCTCAGGCGAGCGCGCTGGAGCGCGCCTAATCCGACGAGTGCACCTTGTAGGCGCCCGCACCGGATTCCACGGAGCTACAATGAAATTCAATGACTCGGAAGATTCTGAATCCACTTACTTTTCTTTTTTTGGGAAGGGAGGGCGTTGGGTTCGGACTCGCTCTTTTTCGGATTTGTGAATTTAAACCGGCGCGCGTGGAGAAATTTCCATTCTACCCCCTGAGACGCTTACATCCGCGCAGCTGCAGTTTACAGGGAACTTTGAAACACTGCACTCGTCGTTAATTCGTTACCTTTCCCCAGTCGCTTTGAAATCGGGGTAAACGAAACTGACGAAGTGTGTACATTCGTTTTAATTACGCTCGGTGGCGAGGAAAATTTTTTCGTCTGGCGATACGCTGCTTGGTGCAAACTTCGCGCGGTATATTATTTTCAATAAGTTCGCCGTGCGAACCAAAGACCATATTCCCGGTAAACGGGATTGGCGCAGGCGCTAATAAGGCGGCTTATTAAGTTTCCGCTCTGTTCTCGAGTCTCCCTTCTGAATTAGTGCTGTAAATAAATTACCGGCAGATTGCCGAGAAATATATGAAGAAAACTTCCTCGTGTACGCCAACCCTCCGCTGCTTCTCGCTAATAATCGTAAATCAAAGACTTGTTATACTTACTGGGCATGGATACAATCCATAGAAATATGGATGATGCTGAATAAACTTTAGTTTCTTGATTTTTCGTGGAAATAAAAATAGTCCGGAAGAAGGTTTTGTTTGTTGCGTCAATGAATTTTCTCCGCTATATCTTTCTGAAGATTGTTACGTTAGATTTCCTCGATTGAATTTCATCTATACCGAAGTCTGTTGTTCCAAAAAACTTATTATTTAATCTTACAAAATAAAAAAGAACGAATCCGAAAAGTAAAACGATAAATCAATATAAAACCACGTGCGACTTTATCTTTAAAAAATTAGCTCTCTGGTAACCATCTGAAAGTCAGGCAGAATTGTCGCTAACCTTCTCCATGTCGCGTCACGCGCTAACGAATCACTTAACGCATCCAACATTCATAACACCATCCCCCCTATAAGAGCCACCCTCGACGAAACTCGAGTGCGCAGCTCGTTGTCTTCCCGCGCGCCCCACTAGGGATTCATACCGCGAACTCCTCGCGAATAAAGTCGCCAGCACCGCGGGACTCCGCGTACGCGTCTTATCGGCCGGCTGACATCTTCGTCGCGTTCCGTGAGAAATTACTCTTTCCCGCCTGCGCGCGAAATTCAGCCCCGGCTTCGCGTCAAAAGCACGCCTCGCCTTCTGCCGCTGCCGAGAGACAATGCAAAGCTGATAATACACCATTAATATGCCTGACAGTTTGGGGAGGCGCGCTCGCGCTGTCACGGGCACGCCCGCGGCTGAGGCAGCGCCCTGCGGACTCCGCGGTGATTGCACAAAGGCCGATGTAATGGACTCGTTACCAGGAGGCTCGGCATCCCGTTTTTCGAAAGCGAACCCTCCGAGGGTTGCGTCATACCGATTGCGTAATGCGCCTCTGCTCGCCAGAGGAGTGCCTTTGATGAGCGATGTATGACGTACACATCGAGCAGGTGGCAATTGGGAATCGTCGGTATAATGCACACTCCTCGTTGAAAGGAAAAACAGCGGGATTTTGATGCTGGTCTTTTCGAGCGATCGCCGTAATGAGAAAAACGCGAGCGAAGGGAGAAAGCCGGGCGTCGATAATTCTGGCCATTAGTGTTGCATGTAGCCGGTCGGTGGGCAAACAGCGTCCATCAAATCATCCGCCTTGGGAGAAGAAACCGGATCCCCCTATTTGCCAGCGTCAATGAGTGCTGGTGGTCCGGGAAAAAGCGCAGCGATGCGCACCCCACTCGTCAAGTGGAAACTGCCGGGGAATGTTAAAAAAACAGCGCGTTGGTGGGTTTCTAATGAAATCCAAAAAGTTGGAGGCACGAGGGTGTCGGCGGCGGGAAACAACTCGATGGTTCAGTCTCAACTTGTTTATGAGGCTCGCCGTGCTTTTCTATACCCATCGGCGCAACTTTTTATCATCGCTCGCGTATGCGATTCTACTACCTTTTTTCGCTCGGCTGTCGTAATTTTTATTGATTTGTTTGCGCGATTGCTGAACGTTGCTTCAAGTTTACTCGACGCGCTTTGATGACCCAATATTGGCTCGGCTTTGCGATTGTTATACCGACCCACATTTTACTGATTAATGCCGATCTTGCGATAATTCGCCACTCAGTCTTTTACAACCATGTCGTCACCTTTAGCCATAAAACAATTCATTTAAAAAGATTTTTATTTCTTAGAATACTAGAGTACAGAGACATTTGAATGAAATTTCTGACTCTTTTCGTTTCTTTAGAACTAAGAAAGAAGTAAATTAAAATCGATCTTTTGTTTCTTCATAGTGGAAGTTTTGTAATAATAAAAAAAGTTTCTCTAAAACCACATTAAAATTTCGTTTTGAATGTTACTGAATCATTTTATAATATTTTTTGAAATATGTATCTCAGAATCTTATTATTGAATTTTAACGAATAAAGGTGTATTGATTTCTTTATTTTTATATCTCCAGACTTCTTGTCTTGTTTTTTTTTATATTTTTGTTTGTTTATACTTAGTTTATACTTATTTTATGTATACTTTTTTTTATTGTATTTATATATTTACTTATTTGTTTATACATACTCTTAGTTTATACTTACTTATTTTATACTTAGTAGAGTGTTTTTTAATTTTAGAAAAACAGTTTTTCGTGATTTTTATTAAGATAGGTCAGAATAATGAATTTTCTTTAAATTGTTACATTCATTTACCGTCAGAAATTTTTTATTAATTATCGTCATTTCTTTGTTATGCATGGAAAGGTATAATTTTTTTACACACGGCGCGTAAAGTGCGCACTGTATGCCCTCCGGGCGAAGAAAAGGATACAGAATTTACGCTCCGCCTGTAAAAAAATGGTATATGCATCACACAAGTAAGTAAAGAATCCTTCATATCGTATATTTTTCCATTTACATGCGATTTGAGAAATTCTTTACTTTTAATCCCTAGGTGCATAATCTACTATTAAAAAAATCGTATTGGAAAATAATTATTAAATACCTTTAAAAAAATTCCTAGCTATATTAATATTATTGAGAAAAAAAATAAAAATGAAAAAATGTAAAAGGTGAAATTTTATTTAATAATTGCTTCACAATAGTATGAAAACTGAATGAATCTACTTGACAATTTTTATTTATTTATCTTTTGTCATAGATCATCAAGTTCTTTGCCAGTTTGTTAATTTTTTTTTGAAATTTCTGTATGTAGAGAATTGTTGAATCTTTCATGCTATGCAGTGGTTGATTCTCTTCCTTTTAAAAAGTTTTAAAATTATTTATGGAGGAATCTGACTGCCAATGTATTGGCTCCATGTTTTTTAAACGTGGCGTTTTTCTTCGTTACTGGCAACGATTTACAAACTGTTAAATAAATTTACAAAAAAGGTACTGCTAAATTGAAATAAAAGTAGTGGAAACGTTAATTTCGATTTCGCTGGGAGCGATTATGTGCACTGTGTGTACGATCGACCCCAACGCGATGCTCGCGTCGATTGCCGAGCATCGCAATTTAAATGATGCACGCTCGCGTTCTATTTACCGGTGGAACTAATCAAACAATGGCGAGAGCTCCACTTGGCGAATCGATCGGGCAAAAGTCAGCCTCCACCGAATCCGGCATCAAAGTAAGTGAAACCCGCCGGCGGGGCGCTAAACAGGGAGGAGGGGGAGGGGACATTGGATGCGCGCTGAGAGGCAGCGAGGACATTTACGTCGCGTCTTTCTGCGGTCGCTCCGGTGGATATGCGCCTTTTCGAGGTTGTTGCCCCATTAATATTGTTAGAGAGAAAGAGAGACGAGAGGAAGGGATGGAGGGAAGGCGAGACAGGTATAGAGCGGTCGCGTAACATCCCGGCGTTTAGCTCGTACATAGGCAGGCACTACTGGCCCTGTCAAGTCCACCTCTACCAATCAATATCCACTCGCACTCCGGTCGCCCTTTCCCTCTTTGTCTCTCTCTCTCTCTCTCTCTCTCTCTCTCTCTCTCTCTCTCTCTCTCTCTCTCTCTCTCTCTCTCTCTCTCTCTCTCGTCGCTACTCGCGCAGCATCCATAGAATCAGATGCACCCGGATGAACCCGACGCGCGGAGAGAGACAGAGACGGAAGCTTTTGCGCTTCGCCACGCAGAGAGAGACGGAGACTTAAGTGAGCAAAGGAGTATTTTCAAAAAGATCACGTACGTATTTTCGATAGAATGCAGCCGTTCAATGTTTTTTCTGCGCTTCTTCGATTCCCTCTTCGGCATAGATTGGATTGCCGGCAATTACCGATGATGATGAGGTTTATTTATTCGAAGCTTTATTGATCGACTTCTGCTTTCCTTCTTTCCTTCTGTCGCGTTCTATTAAGTTTTGTTTTCTTCTCTGATTGCAAGTTTACGGACACGAATAAATGGCTTAATGAGTTGCAGCGCTTTACTGCCTGCCATTACGCGCTTTAAAATGATCCTTTGCAGCTTCAACGCTCGTTTCTGATGTAATGGCATTTTTAATATAATGCTATTTGCAGGTGCAGCGACGATTAATAAAGATTAATTTAATACTTACAGTGTATGATGTTCGTTGTTGTTGGACATAGAATAGTCGCCGGTATGCACAAGGAAATTACAGATTTAAATTAGTACATGCTATAGGTATATACATACTGTACAACATTATTATTCCCTATCAATTAAATAAATAATTAATTGAGCAATCAATGAGTCTAACTTGCCTTCGCACGAAGTAACAAATTTCATGTACTACCGCTAGTGGAAATTAGTAAATAATGTTTAATAAATTCAGTAAAAGTTTATTATTATTTTCGTACAGTCGTAGAAATTAAAGTTATCTGTACCATTAAATTTGTAACAAAATATTTACTAAAGGAAGATAAACATCTGAGTAAATTCATTGGTTATAATCATCGACATCACCGTTGAAACTACCAAAAAGGCCGATATCAACTGTTTTAAAAAGCTACTCCTAATAATTCGAGGCGAACGTAAGTAAATTATAAAATACTGAAACTCAAAGTCGTTTCCTCGGGAAAACGATCACATTTCAAGGCCCTACCCCCTTCGGCCGAGAAAGCGAAAACTTGGCGGCGCTTTCATCACTTTCTCCTCCACTTAACTTCAGTGCTGGCCCGCTTTTTCACCGCACGATCCTCGCCGACACTTTACAACCCTCGTCCTTCGATTACGCGCGACCTGCTTCATCCAGGAAACTGTTTAAACGAACTTTCCACCCTCCGACAGTCTAATTAGGAATTTAGGGCACCTCGCCTGCCCTTCAAAAGCCCGGATGCTGTCGAGCGTCCGCGCGAAAAATTGGGGCACGTTTCATTTCAATGAATTCGCGTCAATTTCACTAGCGGGTACCGGACAGGCTTATAAAAAAAGACATCAAATTCCCAGGCAATTGACGCTCGGCAAACAAGAGTGAAAATTGCGCCGAAAATAAACGAGTTGCACGAAAAAGCGTCGGCGGCGTTCGACCCCTTAATCTCCGCGTAATTTTCCGCGTCACGTCCCGCTTAATCTTGTATCGGGGCGACGCGCGTTTTCCGCATAATCCGCCGTTCGCGCGCATATTTGCGCGCCCGATTCCACATTCGATATTTGAACACGCGAGCGGGGACAATAATTATTATCGGTGGCCGCGGGGCGCGATCGATCGGTCCAGCCGTGCGTCAGCGGACGCCCAGCGCGAGTATAATGCGAACAGGCGACCGACCGAGAGGCCGGGGTGAGGGTGGCATTTGCATTTTCCATTTAATTTCGGTGCAATAAGTAATTTTCAGAAATGAACTGGGCGCCGCGAACGTTCGCTCGTTTTCAATTTACAATGCCGCGGCCGGGCTCTCATTAAAATCTCTGTCCCCGTCCGTCTGCGACCGCTTTATTTTACGTATGTTTTTTTGTTTTTCTTTTTTTTACCTTTTCAATTTTGCTTAGGAATAGCCATTCATCGAGGATTTGAATTCAAGGAGATTCGCGTAGCTGCGGGCGAGCGTCAAAATTAGGAAGTCGAGGTTTAATGAGATTTTATTTTGAGATTAAAGTGGGATATTATCAAGAGTAATTAAAACTGAAGCACAATTTTGTCTTGGTAATGCACTTACTTTCAATTAACGACACTTTTTTAGTCACTGCATTAAGATTTTTTTGTAAGTAACGTTCATTAAGTATGCATCAATTTTATTAAATTTTGTTTCATAATAATTCGAGTAATTTACTAAATGATTGAATGGAAAATTTTATACTCTTTACATGCTTGATCAAAGTAAATAACGGAATACAGTAAAATTTAGAAATATTTTTCGATTCACTTTGGTGCAGCAATGATGTGCTGTAGTATATGTAGATCAGGTGCGCACTTTTGACGTGCCGTTCTTTTTTGCCACTTACTATCGGTGAATAGTAAAATGTTTACAGTGAAGCTAAAGATTTTTCGTAGAAATTTTTTATTAATATTTACAGATGTATTATTAAAAATTTATTTCCCACTAAATTTTACTCTGAAAAATGTTTGCAATTTAAAAATTTATTACGTAAAATATTTGTTTAAAGCAAAATTCATTTCGTAGTTTAACAAAATATTTGAAAAGTTAATTAAAAACAATTTTCTCTTAAAGCCAATTTTTCAAGAGAGAAATTTTTTCTCAGTACATTAACTAATCAAGAAAAAATCAAACTGCCTTAGCAAAATTACCCACGATTTGGCTAAATCCAAAAAAAAAAAGAACCGCCGGCAAAAAAAATTGAAGCAGCTAATACTTTAAATTCGGTAAGCAACGTTCACGGCAGAGAAACTCGGCACTTACATTCCACTTACCAAGCTCGCGGCGCCGTGGAGACGGCGCGCCATCTTAATTCGGTATCTCGCGCTTCTTGTGCGCGCCCGCACCAGGGCAAATTGAACGCGACCTATCGTAATGAGAATGAAATGACGCGTGGCTGCCTCGTCTCATTTTGCCTCTCGTCTTCATCGCGCGTCTCCAGCCGAGCGACGAGAGGATCGGAGCTTTTCGCGACTCGCGCGCCGAGTAATTCCTTTCCTCCCACCACCCGCCGCAGCGACTCCCCGCAACCCAGCTCGGGCACGAAATGAAGGGGAAAAAGGCTTTCAAGGGCTTACCTTAGCGAAATCCTTAAAAGATTCTTTGTCAAACGTATTTCGCTCGACTTTTTTTCCACCCCCAACCCCGGCGCTGCCAGACCTGAACGATGTTCTTTTTTTATATTATTTTGTCGAGCTTGTTTTACGCCCCGCTTCCGAACGGCTGATTACGGCCGTTTTCTTTCCCTCGCTTGTAATCAGCGCTGGAGTTTTTTTCTTCGAGTGATTTAAGAAAATTTTTAAGCCGCCTTGATGTACTTTTGCGGATGATATATACATACACACACACAAATTTTAAACTGTAATGAATTAAAGTTTCTCACATAATTTTTTTATGATTTTTGTTATTACGAAACATGTTATGAAGAAAAAATACGACAAATAAAAGTGTGATGATTATTTAGTCGTAAATTTTTCAATGTGTCGAGGGTTGTGTATGTTGTTATTAGTTTAATTTCCTTATATACAAGAAAATTTACATTGACAATATCAATAAAAGATAAACGTCAAAGTTTAGTAAAATCCAGCTATAGTGGAAAGAATATAACATTCATTATTATTCAATACAAGCGCATATAAAATTAACGACCCCAATATTGTATACAAGAAGAAAATTACAAACCGCGTGAAAGGCATTATCGTAAAATCGTCGTGAATATTTCCCAGAGCATAAAATATATAAATTGCAGAAGTTATTCCGATATACCTCTAGCTCTTATAATTTAAAAAAAAAAAGTCCTCTAAAATCTGACTCGTGGGATCCGCCAAACGGTCGCTTAAAACGCCCGAGGCAAATCAGCACTTCCGGAGATTAAAACCCGAAATTCGGTGCCGCCAATCCGCATAATCACGACAGTCGAATGCAATCGCCGGCTAAATGAGCGTCGGGCGCACACTTCCTCGCCATTTCGAAAATCTCGGGCTCCCGCCCCCGCCTCGTTTAAATGATTTGAAGCGCGGCCCCAGGCTCGGCGGCGTCACCCCGGGATGTACGCGCCCATACCCGTCCTCGACGATGGGCGAGCTCGTATAACACCTGGGGCCGGGCGCTGCGATATCCGACGGCGTCGCTTCTCATTAGACCGGCCATTATGCGCAACGATAATAATTCGCCGTGAAACGGGCGCGTCTGCGTCGAGTCGGCGGCGCCGTCGAGGCGCTAAAGTCAAACAGATGCCACCGAGGCTTATTAGGTTTCACTGGGGGAAGGACGCGCCCGACGATTTAGGAGGTGACGGAGCCTTATTTTACATTCGCGTCGTTCTCGCGCTTCATTTGAGAGGAAGCCTTGGTATCCGTTACGTTTTACAGTGACTTGTGCGTTTTTTTTATACGAATCGGGAGGTGGCTACTTTATACATTTTTTTCTTTAGGTAGTATACGATTTTTTATTTGATTTTATTTTATTCGTTAACCAGAAAAAAATTATGTAAGTAATTCCTATTGAGGTAAACATAGTTACCTTTACAGAACTGGTAGATAGATACATTATAGATAAATCATTTATTTAGCAAAGGGCAAAACAGAGTAGAACAAATATCACAGTTAGAGAATTCACACAAATACAGACAATTTTGTAATAAATAAATAAATAAGTAATAATATAAATACAAATCAAAAAAAGCTTAAACAAATTGGTTTGGCACTGGATACAGTAATTACTAAGTAGTGAATCGCAATCAAAATAAACATACCAACTACTTAATAAAAGAAAGCCTAAATAATTATTTTCCAAAAACGATTTTTAGATGATTTTTTTTTAAATTCAGAAAAATATATATTTTTTCAAAGGCAACTGGAGATTTTGTCCGGTACTTTATCGTTATGATTACACTGGACTTATCCTAATGATTACGCTGTTTAATGACCATTAAAACGACGGATATATTATCGAATAATGACATTGTAGTACGAAGTTGCAGAAAATTATATCCCCATAATTTCCCTTTGCGAGTATTAATCATGTAACACGCGACAATTAAAATAAGGGGATTACGTAATTCAACGGCGCGTGTAGTAATACATTGTTAAATACTCTTAAAAAAACAACGCGCATTTCCCTTCCAAGTATGCATTTTGTTTTTACTGCTTACTTCCCACGTATTTTCATTTAATATTATTACGATATAATTTACTGGTTAAATAATAAAAGGCGTATGTACGTGCGAATTACGGGGAAGAAATTAATTTTATTTATGAGTACTGGAAGTTGGTGGAGGCGCTCGTAAACAGGCGGTGATTTCAAATCTTATAAACTACCGCGCACGTGTGGAACTAAAACATAGTCGTTCAAATTTAAACGGAGCCTTCGCCCGCCTCTCGGTGTCGACCGAGCGCCGAATAAAAAAATATAGTTACTACCTGATTGGAGATCGAAATCGTTTAATAAACACGGCGCCGGTATTATTTCCTAAGTGGATTTCTTATAAAAGTGCAATTTTTCACGTCGCTCCATCCACGCCGCGTTGGTCTCGCTGAAAAGACCGCGCAATCGATTCGCGCATTTTCTAATGGAAGTCTCATTTAAAAATTGGAAAAAAAACTGCACGAGCCAGTCAGCGTATTCCATCGGCAAAATTTAATAACTTCTCGCGAGGTAAATTCCACATTCTCCCTCGGAAAAAATTCGAAAATTCAGTACAAAAAGTCATCGACGGCACTCGATCGGCTTTGCAATCCGAAAGCCCGAGAGAAACTCGCGAAAGCAGCGAAGCTGGAAAAATTAGCGCTGCGCTCCATTATTACCGGCCGCTGAGGCGCGAAACGCCCGCACAAGTAGATTAACCCGGCACTGGTAAGACAAACTA
The DNA here is from genome assembly GCA_018906775.1 of Sycophila sp. Sp_5. Taxonomy (NCBI): domain Eukaryota; kingdom Metazoa; phylum Arthropoda; class Insecta; order Hymenoptera; family Eurytomidae; genus Sycophila; species Sycophila sp. Sp_5. The sequence goes on from JACCID010000033.1 coordinate 908,205, forward strand.
GGGATCCATACACATAGCCTACTGAAGCCACCGGATCCACTCGTCCGTCGGTGCAGCGAAAAGTCGCGCGGGAAGGGGAGGGGGAGACTGGTGCTCACGGCAGCGGCACCGCAGCATCGCGATTGGCCGACGCGTCCAGTTCCCGTCCGATCGAGCGCGTAATTAAATCGAACCGCGCGTAACGGCGAATGCGGGGCGCGGACTTAAATCCGAGTGCAGTCGGGTGTGCGTGCGCTATCTACTAACGGGGTCGATCGAAGCGGCCGCCACCGCCGGGGGATAGCGGCGTGCGTTATGTCGTAAGAGACGCGCGGGGCCGTGTTATCTCGCTCGGCTATTTGCACGATAGTCCCTGTTTCCGATTAATCAGGTTCCCGGAATTAACGCAGTCCCGGCCGGGCGGGCACGTGTTAGTGGGCTGCTCGCGGGAGGAGGGAGTGGATCGGAGATGCGCGCGCTCGATACGAGCTGTATTGACAATTCGCCGGCGTGATCGGGCGCAAGCCGCACGGAACCGGGTCACGCTTTGCCAGGGTCCGCGCCGCTGCTGTGGGTGCGGAGGCGTGGGCGGACGATGACCGCGGAGAGTGCTGCTGCATGCGTCGCCGAGCCGCTAAAAATTACAGGGAGTGGATTAGTGAGGGTAGGCCCTTTCGATCGCCGCGACTACCTTTTATCGTTCGGGCCGCGGAGAACCTCTCACTTTATTCGCACTGTCGGCGATTGCTTTCGCAACTTTCTTTTTTTTTCCCCGAGGATTCCGCGTGACCGATTGGACGGCAGTTTTACAGCGAAATATTAAAGTGCTGAGTGGATGATGGAAGAGGAAAGATTTTTTAGGCAGTGGCGAGTTAAGAAATAGAAGGGTAAATAAATTTAATAATATCGGAATTTAATCAAATGTTCCTTGCATTATTAGAGCGTCTACTGTATGGATTGTTGCTAAATTTATGAAGTACTTTTAAAATGCTTCAATGCTTTAAATTTTTACTGTTGGATTACCTTCAGATATTTTAGCATTGGTACATTCACACGCCAGTATTTCAAATTCAGCTGGGAATGGTCGGACGGAAAAAAATCACCGGACTTTTTATTCGTTCCGAAAAATTCTATGAATTTGTAATAACTTTCACAATTAATCCCGATAAATTTTAGCGCGAAATAGCCTGGAATAATTCATCTCCCCTTGCAAATATGCCATGTAAAGCTGAATAAGTGGAATTGGCAGAAATTCCGATGAATTTTCAAAGGTGCCAGAAAAAAAGGAAGCAATTGAAAAAAATTTGGAAAAAACATATTGAAAAAAGGACGAGTTAAAAAAATCAGGACAAAAAAGGCGCAACTTCATCCGTGTATCAAATAATGGAAAGTGCCCTCTCACGCCGGCCGTCTGAAACGATCGTAAACAAAGCCTCTCTTTCGTCGAGCGAGAGGGAACACACTCGAGCGTCCGGCTGTTTGCCGAAAGTCTGCGGCCGGGCGAAATCCCGGCGCAACATTAGCCCGAACTTTGCCGGCCACACACGTGAGCGCCATCCTCGAGAAACTTTTGCCCATCCGTCCGGGGTTCAAGTGGCCGCGTAATATCGCCTTAAAGAACGTCCATCATTTCCGGCCGCAGTCTCAAAGCCTCATCCCTCCGGCACCCCAGCCCCCTAACGAACTCGCGTGATAAAGCGAGCGAGCGAGTCGATCGGAAACTCGTTAGCCCGCAAGCGGTTCGCTTTAATCATATTCGCGGTAATTAACGAGGAGCGCACCTTCGCGGCGCTATCCCGGCCGGAGGAATGCGATCGCTCGACCCCGCATTTTTTTGCCCGTCCCCTGTTGGCCGGAGGTGGGTTATAAAGCCGGCCGATTTCCCCGGGAGTTTGTAATTTTCCGAGGGGAGGAGGGGCAGGGCTTTCGATTAGAGGTGGCGGTGCGCCGGAGTCTGACGGGGCCGGGAATTTCGGATGCTTGTGCAGCGCCGAGAACGCAACGCTCTGTGCATGCGCGTGTTTTTGAGCGCGCGTTGGACGGCGGCTGCGCGCTTTGATGCACGCGGCCCCCCAGGCACCGTTTAATGGGAGAAGCCCGGGAATGGCTTTGGCATTAACTCGTGCGGCATCCGCGTCAAGCTTTTTTGGCTCTAGAAGTTAAGGTGTTGCCGCCGTTGAAGATGCTCGAGGCTACGGCCTCTTTAAATGCTGCGAGGACACAAAAAGTCGCGGATCTCAAACATAATTAAACGATTTGATTTGTTTTCTTTTTTATATCTTTTCACATTCTCAGAGAGGAAAGCAGAGAACACGTTGAATTTTCGACAACCCAGTTGCTCGGATATCATTATGCAGTGACCAGAATGCTTCCTGTGCACCTTTGAAATGTTGAAATTTTTGGAGCATTAAATTAATAACAGTTTTGGGATAAAAGCCTATGCCGCATGCACAATTCCATTTACTTACTTTGGAATGCCCTGAATGTGTAACAGTTCGTAATAAACCCAGTAGTAACATGCGACTTTTTCTTCAAGGAAGTGATAAGAAGTTTATAAAAGATACTTTTCTCCCGATTTAATGCTTTAAAAGAATACTTGCAAAAACTTTTCTCTTCACTGCAAAGCTTGCAGTATTATTTACTACCGCATGAAAAATGTATCACCTAAACCGTTCATCCTGTAATTCCCTATTTCGCTTCTTATTAAAGCGGCGCTGGAAAAGGGTAGCTCGTAATCGCGTGAACTCCATATCGCGAGAGATCTCGTAGAGATAGACACGGGGAATTAAGAACATAAAAGAACGACCCGGAAAAGGTCGTAAAGAGCCGCAGTGGCAAAGTAAGATCAAGACAACTCAACTTGTACGGTACGACTACAAAGGTACTCTCAGGACGTACTAAATACGGAACACTTTATGTTAAGTACGTCGGGACTTAAAAGGACAATTTCACAATTTCTTCCTTTCTTCTTTTTTTTTATTAATTTGCAAATTACAGCGACGTGCAATGTTTACGTTTAAAATACGTGACTCGGAATTTTATTACGTATTATTACAAAGAGAAAATCTTCCCGGAATTACGCAGGTTTCCGCAAAATTTTCCAGTGTCTCTTATAATATTTTAATTAAGTAGGAACATTGTGACGAAGTTATTCAAAGGTATTCGTCGCATTTATATTTTAGTTATAGACGCTCGGTGCCCTAATTAACTACTTTGATTTTTCAATAAAGCTTACTCGGTCATATTATTAAATGTTGCAGTTAATCGAAAATCAACATCGCCCTACAGCGCCTCCTTAAAATTGCAAAATGTAAACACCATGATTGTTTAATTATCAATTGAAATGTTATGTTTACGCAAAGCTTCAATACCCCGGGCGATTTGAACCAATAAAATATATTATTCCGAAAAAAAAACGAACGAAGTACATTTAAAAAACAACAAATTACTGTATACCACACGCAGCCATGAAAGCGAGAAAAGTGCGTCGGTAAACCGGCGTTCACGTCGAGTCAAGTCGAATCGGCTCTCTGCAATGAGCAAACACCGAGAAAGAAGAGAGAGAGAGAGAACACCGAAAAGTCATGCCGAACTCGCGCTTTCGCGCAGAAGAAAGAGGGGCGGCTCTCGCGCGATCGATATTCCATTGTGTACGGCTGGAGACACCGACGACGAAGGGTTGCAGGCGGCCCTCGCCCCCTGAAGCATCCTTTCGCCCTGTAAAACGATACGGCGCGCGCGTGACGCGTCGGCCTGCCGGCATTATGCTAATTCAGCGCGTTACGAGTGCCGCGCGCCCGATAAGTGCGCGGGCGTAAAGCGGGAGGAGCGACGTATAAGCAGTTGCCTCGGGGGAGCCGACACACCGCCCATACATCCGTCGAAACTCTGAAAAATTCGATTCCCACGGATCTTGCCTTTGTCTATCGACGCGCCGATGTACACCCCGGTCGATTGAAGTTTCCCGCCGCAGCTGCTCGGCGCGCAGTCGATTTGTCAATCTACGCGCGCTCGAGCGAGCGTTTCACATCGTTAAGCGAACGTGGTCGTGATATTAAAATGTGTTCGCAGGTAAAAAAGAGAAGAAGAAGAAAGATGAAAGGAAAAGCGAAGGGTCCGATTGGAAGCTTCTGATTAAAAGCGATCGGGCCAGATCGGTCCGGCCAGATTACAGCCAATAATCCAAATTGAGTTCATTCGCCCTTTATCTCACGGCGACCATCTAAAACGGCAGCTCGCTCTCTTCTTTTTTTTTTATCTTAATAACGGTAGCGCAGTTACTACAGCGAGCCGGGGACTTATCCGTGCTATTCAAAACGCTTAACAGTGAAAAATCGCCAATTCCCGGCGTCAGGGCGAAAAAGCTGACGCTTTATTACAAGGGGTAGGAGGACACTCGAGGGCTCCAATTTTTATCGGTGCACACGCGAGAAGCGCGCCGGCTCTTTTTGCTCCCTCCTGCCTCGCCGCGCTGACGCTAACAAACCATCGGCGACGGTGGCTTCGCATCGGCAGGTCCGAGGGGGCAAGAGGCCGGAAAGAAGGAGGGCAGATACGGCGCACTGGCTCCGGCGGGATAACAATGTAGATGCTCCGTATCGACAGGCCCGTGACCGAAATAACTTTTCGCGCGATTTCTCCTTCCAGTCCGGAGACGCCCGGCTCGCTCTCGAGATTCTCCTCTTCCTCCCTACGGGCAGTAGCTAAATTTAGCTCTTTAGGAGACGCCGCGCTGCGGACTTTGTTTCACCGGGGCGTTATTTTTTGCCGGGAAGAAGCCGCCAGCTCCGCGCAAATACAATAACGAAATTTTCATATTTCCTCTCTAAATACACGCGAGGCGGGCCCGTCAACACCGGAGCCGAGCGGAAGTGTTTACGTTACTCGCGGTGCGAGTGCACAAGCCCTCGTCTCGGAAAAACAGACGGTTGCCGCTGGGAGCTCATCTCGCCGGTGGAGATCCAGTACGCGCCGACTGGAATTGAAGGGAGAAATTTCAGTATTAAAAAAAAAGAAAAACACTGAGAAAGACCGCGCGATCATCGTGGGACGCTGACCCGCCTATATGCGCGCCATATTGGAAAATTCCGCGCGCGCGTGCGCTCGGAAATTCCAGCTGACCCATTTATTTCTAGTAATCGCGCGGTATTTCCCAGTCGCGCAGCGAGGGCTTTATTGCGTCGAAAATATTTTCCCCGTCGTTGTTATATTGGAAAAGACGAGGTGAGCGCGCGTCAATCGCATTTGGCGTTTATTAAGCGAGCGCCAAGAGCGTATTAAAAGAGGCGAGGACGCCCACGTGTTTATGCGAGTCTCGCGCAGCAACGCTGGTTAATGGCCCTGGAGGAGTCCCGGGACCTTCTCGCTCTCTCCAGCCGTCGGAAGGTCCCCATAAACTTCGATTAGCGCCAATGGAGTAGTCACCCTCTCCGCGCCCTGATTTCTCTTACCCAGCTCCGTTTTTTTTTTTGCCCCCGATCCGCCGGGAGAACAAATTTAAAGCTCCCCCCTGGATGCAGCTTCCCCGAATAATGCGCGACGGAGACGGCTATGACATTTTCCTCCTCCTTTGCTCGGCGGTGTGTAAGTGAAAAAGCGGGCGGGGATGCCGGCGCAATGCGTCTCGCAATGTGTCTTTATTTGCTCCCTCGTCGGAGTTGATTCGAATGGGACGTCGTTCGTTCTCGTTGCCCTCTCGAGTGCTCGTTACCGCGAAGAGTTTTTTTTTTTCGTCGCGGATCGATGCGCTGTCGCGAGGGCTCGAGAGGGCGACGCGCCCGCTACCCGCTTGTTTAAACGACGGGTAAACGATCCTTTAACGCGGGATTCGATTTCGCGCGGTTCAAATTGAAGATAATAGCCGAATACTCTGGCGGGATATTAATTGAACAATTTCGCTCAAGGGCACGCGCGACTGCAAAAATTCAGGCATGCATGTTTTCCAGAATTTTTATCGTATTTTTTTTTCCAATCCCGAGTTAATAATAAAAGTGGCAGAATGAAAGTCTACCGTGAACGGATACACTTATCCGGTGGGTAATTTATATTCTTTGAGTAATAAAATTAAAGCTGATAATAAATATATTGTGCCGTAGGGAAGTTCGCACTCGCGAGTGCCAGACTTTCACGGGATAATGCAAGAGCCAGTTTATAAGAGGACAAAAATGCTTCAGCCACCGGCGGGGTTTCTCTCGTGCCCTGCTCGCGCCTGCAACAACTCCATCCATTAGGAACTTTGTATCGCGAGTATATCTTTCGAGAAAACTTGCAGCGCAAACTTCTATTCTGTATTTCTATTCTATTCAATCTCGGGGCGAACCTTTATTAAGACGCCGAGGATTAAGCTATTATGAAGCCGACCGTTGCCCCGAGCGAACTTTTATCCTTTATGCGTGAGCCGTCGGATTAGCGTGTAATTAAGTGGCGAGAAAAAAATTCATTTACTCCTTCGATTCATAATACCCGTTCGACTTTTTTTATTGTCACTATATTTCCAATCGGCCTTCGGACTGTGTTAACTGCGCTGTTGTTTGATCCTGTAGAAGTTTGTTTGGGAAAAAGTTTTTTTAAACGTTGTTGTTTCAATTTTTTAGTCGTGCATGGAAACTTTTTTCATCGATAAAAAAATATTTATTTTTTGAGTCGCTGTAATCTCTTTATGATCGAATCGTAAAATATAAAATTAAGTGTCATATTAAACATCGAAATTGTGCCGCGTTGTTACGGTGTATCGTTTCGAAACGTATGTACTTTGAAAGAAAAAAGGAGATCGGATAAAAGGGAAAGTTACGTTAAACTGAAGTTAATGGCTTCAGTAAACAAGAAAATAAAATAAACTAGTCGATAATTTTACCTCAATAACGGCAGACAAATATGTTGGTGCGGTAAAAAGTAGAATATATAGATGAGAGGCATGTTCCCGCGAAACCTAAAGAAAAAGATGGATCACTTAAAGTGGCCCATCCACCGGCGTAAAAAATACTTTCTCAAGCAAAGTGTACTTGCCTTTAAAAAATAAAAATTCTAATTTCAAAAGACTGCTTAATTAATTTCCTGATAATCGTTTGGATAATAAATCACGCAATAACGCTCAAAAGTTTTCTTATAATTGCGGCTGTGCTAAATAAGCAAACATCAGGATACATCGCATCATCGATCGCGCGTTTAATTGTATACGCTGGGTTTCCAAACGAGCAACAAATGAAGACGGACCGGCGAAGCAACCGCAGCAGCATCTCCGTGTAGCAGCCGCGCAAAGGCATTGGCAATAACACAACACGTTTCTCCTCCCCTCGGACCCGCGAAGTGGGTATTACCGATGTAAATTGTTTGTAAACTCGGTAAACTGCGAGGGTGCAGGGCTCCGCCAGGGGATGCGCGCACACCTTTGAGACCGGCCGCAGCCACGCATGTAAGGTATCCGGCGCGGAGAGGACCTTGTCGGCGCATTAATCGAGGAGATTAACTCCGACGAGTGGAGGGATTAGGGGCCAAGTTACACAAGCGCCGGCGCGTATTACCGAAAGAAACTTGGGGCTACCCCAACCGGCTCGGGGACCCTCGTCGGGTGAGAACTTCCGGCGCTCCGAGGAACGACGATCTATGTACTTCGAGGGTTGCGCAATTTTCTTCCCCTTCCCCTTTCCCTACCTCAGTCGCCTGATTCCAACTACAGGGCTTGCAGATTCTTGAGGGATCGCCCCGGATCTTCCGACACCCCTCGCTTGGTTATTAAGCACGTGAGTCTACAGCGGTGGCTGCGAGGATATCGTCGCAAGCTCAGTCGAGATTCTATCCTGCGCTGCGAGAGCTCGCCATCTTTTTCTTAAGCTCGTGTTAGCGCACTTGGAGTCTCTACCTGATCTGAAAAGCCACATAAAATGTATCACTTGTTTTTTCCAGTCACATTTGATTTAAGAGCTTAGTATATTCGTATCTGTCTGAGAATGTTACCAGAAACTGGATTATTAGACAAGAGTCGTATATCTTTGGATCATTTTCAATACTGTATCCAGTACAATTTAATTTATTCATGACAAATTTTCCTGTCGATTATGTTAATTTTTATCAAAGAGTCTATGTAGATAGTAACTTCAGTATCTTTTTTCTAAATGTAATGGTACCGAATAAAAGAGTATTTCTTAATGTTTACAAAGTAATTGTAACTCTGATAAATATTAAAAAATCTAATAAATTTTTTAACACTCGCTAAATTGCTTCCCAAGACTTTGTAGACCTATAGCCTGTGAAAATTGCAGTACAATGGACTTTATTATAACTCCAAACTCCCCGGCTGAATTTAATTTGAATGTTATTGCGATGAGACGAGGCAGCACCGCGTCGCGCCGGCGACGTTTCGCAGGGCTTTGTCATTGACTTTCCTCTTTGTGCATATCAAGCGAGAACTTGGTCGAACGCACCACCTGCACGGCGCGACGGATTTTCCGGGCAGACCCAACCAACTTTGGCAGAGGACTTCGAATTTCCCGCCCACGCGGCGCGCAACTCATGCGTATGTATCGAAACCACCCTGGAGATCCACCGAAACTATCGCCTCCGCAGTACTCGCCCTTCGGAAGTTCCCTGGTCGCTCGTTAAAACCGTTCGGATTTCGCGAAAAGACCCTCGTCAATCGCGCTAAGACATGGTTCCGCGGGGAAGAGAAAGGAGAAGGCTGAAGACGAGGAACATTTATTTGGCAATGGGTAAATCAGAAGACGAGGGCGATCCGTGGCTTCCGCAAAATCCGATTTCACGAGGGGTATATATACGCGCGCGGGAAAATCGAGGCTGGGCTCAATTTCTTTATTATCAATTCGTCAATGTCATCGCACCGACGTGGCTACATGACGTATTTGCCCCGACGCGCCGTGAACTACTCTCCGCATTAAGCGTCGGATATTTTACCGACGTTGAAACTTTTATTAGCTGTCGGTTCAGCTATACAATTATGCAATAAACTGCCGTCATCGATTTTTATTTTGTTGCCGCAACGAAGTGTCGCGATTCATTTTTATACGCACGCCGAGTGCTCGTATGGATTGCACTTTTCGGCTGAAACATAGATTAAAAAGTGCATTATTATTGATCACTATTTCACCCTTAATATGCGCATAAAATTCTCGTCAATCGCGAGTCCCACTGTGAATCTGAAAATGAAAAATCACGGAGGGCGCTAGAATCACTCGATTTACCATGACGAGCCGCCGGCGCGGATGACTGAAGAACCTCCCGCGCGAACTAAAAGACTCTCCATAAATCTCCAAGCCCGCGCGGCCGCGCGCTATATATACATCCACGCATCGGTTCTTGAAAGTCCGGCGACGAGAGAATACGTCTTCATTCCCGGGGAATCGAGAAGCCCCGCGGGGATAAAGTTTTTCGCCACCGATCCCGCGAACTTCTCACGGCTCGATTCTCCTCCGCCAAAGGTGCGAGTTGGAGTCGCTGCAGCGGTAGGACAAGGCGGGGCAAGGAGACGGCGAGAAGGCGTCGGTCGATGGTCGCGCGGACGCTTGGAATTGTCAGGCACGCCGCCGCCGACTCGGCACAAGGGGATTAACCCACGGAGGAATGCGCGCCTCCTTTATCTCATCATACCCCTGGCATCTTCCATCCGCCGCTGCCGCCGCCGCCGCCACCCCCTCCGACGCGCAGACACTCCGGAGCCCGTGCAGTCATTTTCTCCGTTTTGCGATTCGATTTCCTTCGATATTGCGGCGCGGCAGAATTTTCCATTTACCCCCGCCGGGGAGGAAAGGGCGAGGCGCGCTGAGATATTCTTCAAACGTACGCGCGCGACGCGACGCTTCCACCTCCCGCCCCTCCCCTCTCAATTTACCAGAGCGAGGCTTTACTAATATCGGTTATTGGTTCCCACCCCTCCCTCGCTTTTCTACAGCCGCGAGCGACTGGCATTGTATTTCATGGGCGGCGCGTGGTGGGGCATATAATTCCCCCCTCCATTTAGCGGGACGATCAATTATTGTTTGCTTCCGACGTGATCGGTCGACTGCAAAATTCAGCGCAGTCCGCTCCACTCCCCGCGCGCTGCAAGAAGAGAAGCGCAGCGGTGTGCGTGGGAACTTTGAGCGCAAGCACAAGTGTCCCTAATTACAGATGCGCACGAAGGGGTGTGTCGGAAGGGGGAGCGAGAAAAATTAATTATTGAAAATCGATGACCCATGTGGGTCAGGGGAGCGCGATTGCGCGCGCGCGTCAGTGCGGACCGAATAATTATTGCAATTTCAAAGGTCCGGTCTTTGTGCCGAGCCGACCGATCCGCCGTCCGAATAATTGCGCGTTCAAATTGACTATCATATTTGTTAATTAATTCAATTAATTCGCAGGGGGTGGGGACAGGGCAGCGCCGTTATTACTGACCACGAGTCCGGCCTCAATCAGCCGGGCAGCGCTGGTTAAAAAGCGAGCGCATGGGAGCACCCTCCCCCTCCTTACCTTTATAACCCTCGAATGTTCGCGGGAATTCGCCAAGATCATCGCGTGACTGTGCCACTGAAAATTACTCGGATATAAAGTAGCTCGGAATTAACATTTCGAATAATTGCAGCCACTTAACTTTGAAAATACTCCCTCCGTTTTTAGAACCGCGCACATTTTACTTTTGCGCAATTGTAACGTCTTAGGAAGCACCGGCAGAAGCGCAGTGCTTATAGGTCTTACCCCGTGTGTTCTCAAGTTAAATCAGTAGAAACAGTGGAGTTTGCTCAGACACGCGTCCTCGCTAATTTAGCCGAACGCCGGGGGCGTTTCACCGAATTCATTAAGTTTGCTTAGCGAAGAGCAGAGAGAAAGGGCAGGAGGACGGGAGGCGGGGGAATCGCAAGAACGAAGCCGACGCAAACGAAAGAAGGCATTGCAGGAGCGAGGAAACCGTAAAGCCGCGGTAGCCGCGGTGATCGGAGCCTCCGGCCGCGAGCCATCGAACAAGACCTAGGCCCAATTTGGGTCAAGCTGCCTGCCCCCTCGAACAGCCACGTCCCGGTGGCATCCGCCAGGCTCGTCGAGCGTACCAAATCAGCGATACACCGGCGTCGCCCTGTCATCTCCTCCTCGGCGGCATTGAAGCGGCGGTCCTCCACCCTCCCAGAGGAAGTGGCTGGCTCGCGCTCTAATTGCACGAGCAACAATAATACGTCAAGCTCTATTACGATAGTGGTTGTGCGGCCCGGTGCCATTGTGCCCTCTTCCCGGGGCGCGCGCGCTTATCTGCCGGGCTCGTACATCACGAGGACGCGCTGCCGGACCAAAGCCTTGGCCGTGTACGCGCGAGCCACGGCTACGCTGATTAATTACAGACGAGCCCTCGTCTCCCGGCATTATCGTCAAAGCGGAGTGCGGCCCCTCTAATGTTGAATTAGTGGCGACGCAGCCGGCGAAACTCTCTGGGCCTCCGCTGCGGTCCCTCTCGCTTCTCCGAGCGTGTATACAAGCCCGTCGTCGTGCCCTGACAAAGAGCCGTCGGTGCAGCTGTTTTGCGCGGCGGAGGGCTCCCCCGAGGTGTCGCGCTTCTCCTTATCTGCGGCTTTTTGCGAGCTGTTCGACTGCGCGGATGAAGCGATCGCATTGTGCGCGCGGCAACTTGGTATCGCAGCCCAAGTGTCGAGACAATGGCCGCTGCGGCCAACGCCCCTGCCACCTGAGCTTTTGCCCAGAACTCCGCGGTTCCTTCACTTTGAGTAAGCTCCTCCGGACGAGGCTCGACTTCCGCCGGCTTTTAATTCGATCTTCGTCCCTTTCCCCGCTTTTTATTCCGCACGCATACATTCTCCTGAAATAATTCAAAGGTCCGCGCGAAGGAAGACTAATAAAATGAAGAATGGTAAATTTTTATATTTCATTGGAGGACGTTGCATCGAAAGCCAATACCGTTTCAGTGAGCAATTCACGCTGTCAGAGAGCCTGAGTAATTGCACTTCTGTCTGGGTGTGCGTGCGGCTGTGTTCGCTTTAGATCGTTACTTCAAAACAAACATTTGTAACACGTAGAGCAGAATGCCGCCTCTATACATCGGCCTAGAGAATAATTTTAATTGCAACGTATCGCGCAGTCGAAACAAACAGCAAATAGGAAGAAATAAAAAATTTGTATTCCATGAAATTTCACTAGCGGCCAGAGCGCGGAAACGTCAGTGCGGACTCGGCCCAAGTAGAAAGCTGTTAAAAATAACGAGAAGCGCTTATCTCCGAAACATCGAGGCGCACCTTAATTGTCTACCAAATCTCATTAACAACCCGACCCTTCGCGTGCAACGAAAGCGAAGCGCCGAAATAATCAGCCCCCATAATCCACTAGATTTTAGCGCTGAAAAACGCGTCTCCCATATATTCTGTTAAACGCGAATTATTTCCATTCGGTCTCGAGGACGCAACGATAACTCCCCCTTCTCGATCCCCTGTCTCCAATCTCGTCGTTCGCAAAAAAGGAAAAAAAGGGAAACGAAGCAGATTAAAATAAAAAACGACGACATAAACAGCATCCGCTCGGTGCCGGCCGTCTATTATCTCGCACGACTCGATTAATGTGTTGCACAAAGGATAACAAAAAAAATAAGGCAGAGAGGAAGAAAGAGAGTGCCCGAAATAACGGCAGCTGCGGGGGAGACCAGGTGGGCGCGACGCGTCGGCCGAACCGCGAGCGCGCGGCTCTTATCAAGCGGCCATTCATGCATTATGCACCGGGTATTTTTTGCCGGGAGAACTACCGGTACCCTGCCCTCCCCGTTGTGTTCGCTGGGAGTAATTTTTCCACGTACGCGCAGCCGCGCTTTACGCCAAGGAGGCGTTTCCCGCAAATTTGTGGGGCCACGTCGGGCTCCGAGAGCTGTTTAAGGCTCGCACTGCTTGCAGCCTGGAATTTTATAAAAAGTGTATTACTCTTTTTTATCTGCAGATTTTTCTCGGATTCTCTTGTTATTTACAGCGGGGTGAAACCGGAGAAAGATTCGACGCTGTTATAAAGAAAAGGAAATGAGAAACTGTCTGGACAAACCCGGCTTGTTCTACTTAAGATTTTCTACTTAAACGAAAACGCTTATTGCTAGGGTCTGATAATAGCGTATTTCACTTTCAAACTGCGGATTAAAGAAAAGAAAGTAATTTTTCTTTTTCCTTTTTTCAATTTAATTGCATTTTTTCTTGGGAGGGAAGGGATACCGGGTAGAACACATTAGACGGGAAAAATTAACTCAAATTTTTCTTTCAAAACTGAACTAATTAAAAGTTCTAAAACTAATCCTTAGGCTTTCCAGAAACACCGATACACGTCCGTCCATTAAAAAAAATCCTCCGAGTCATTTGCCTGGAACAATCAAAGTCCCTCGCACTCATTTCGCGGGAAACTGCCGACCAGAAAAAGTGCAGCAGTCCGTTGCAGCGCGACTATACCCGCCAAAGACTTCTCGGCCTGTTACTTTCATTTTACGCACGCGCTCGCTTCCTCAAATTGGCTGGCTCCTGCCCCCTTCCCTCCCACCGCCGCTTCGAGTGTAAAAAGTAGATAAAGGAGCCGCGAGCGAGAGGGCACAAAAAAGAGGGAGACGCGGCGGGAGCGAGAAGGAGAGACGCGTGTTGGACGATATAAAAGGCGATGGCGTATCGCGACGAGCTTGCTAAATTGAAGCGAGTCACGACTCGTCGAAATAAACCGGCGCGGGGCTCCCGGGAGAGAGTGAGAGCCGTCCAGTGTCGGGCGGCGATAGCGAGAGTATAACACTTGTTCAGGAGGGGAAGCAGGGGACAGGCCCGCCGTCGTAGTCGTCGTCGCAGACGACGCGCTCGTAAAACCGCAAATGCGATTCCGCCCCGGCAGCCGAATGCCCTAGACAGATAGGACGGAAATAAAGCTCGAGTCGCACTCGCGCGGGGGTGGGGGATTTGAATAATCCCGCGAATCGATGTCGCTCTCTCTCTTTCTCTTGCTGCGCGCGTACACACGTACACCTGCGGCGGCGGAAGAGTCTGTAACGCGGACGCTTTAAAGCGTGCGTCGTCGGTCGGGAAATGTTAACGAGGAGGTTTCAGGAAAGCCGGCCGCTTTTTGTGCCGGGAGACAAAAGCCGATTGAGCAGGGGAAGCGATTGCCGCGGCGGCGCATCTCTTTCGACCGGAGCCGAGTGCTCCGCGACGGATTTACCTTGCAAAGGGTGTTACGGGTTTCGGCGCGGAGGGGTAATAATAGCAACAACAAACCGCGGTGAAAGCTTAATAAATATTTCACGATGCAGTATAAGTTTCTCGAGTGAAAATGAAAATTTTCTGAAAAAGAATTCAATGCAACTACTGCAGCTTGCAAATGTAGTAAATTGACTCCTGCTTAATTTATTCTTCATGAAGTCAGACAATCTATTCTTAAATATAACAGGCACATTTGTTTATAATATCTGCATCTGCAAAAAAGTTCCTCTTTGAATGTATTAACTAGCGTAACTTGCGAATAAGTGTGTTTGTTTTTATATTTCTACAGATTATTAAATAACTTTGTATGAAAATGAGCGTAAATGAAATGTCAATGTGTTTGTGTTTCAGGGCGAGGAGTGGTGCTGGACAGTCAGGGCCCGGTGCTAATATCGGAGCCGCGCTCCTCGGTCGAGTTCTCAAACGACACGGGGACGATGGTCCACTGCTCGGCGAACGGCAGCCCAATACCACGGATCGACTGGCAGATGGGCGACGGCTCGCCGGTCCTACCGATACCCAACATACGCGAGATGCTGGGCAACGGCTCGATGTACTTTTTGCCCTTTGGCGCGGAGAACTACCGGCACGACGTACACTCCGCGGTCTACCGGTGCCAGGCTTCCAGCAGCGTAGGCCGAGTACTGGGTCGAGAGGTCGCTGTTAAGGCTGGTAAGTTTTTTACATTTATTTATTTCAATTCAACGGACTAATAGCCTTTAATGGCAAAATAATATATAAAATTAAATTAATATAATAAAGAAAACTTAATAATTATAATTGATATAAAATAAAATAACTAAAAAGTACTGGTAAATGAACGATGGGAAGCTTTAAACTGTCCAATAGGAACAATAGATGTTATGGATCTAGATAACGAATTCCATAGCCTCTTCACTCATTTTGTTTAACAAAGCTGCTCCACCACGTGACTGTGAATTCTGATATTACAAACTGGCAATCTTTGCGTAAACAGTAGAGCCAATTCGTCGCATTAAACAAGATTATGTAATATCTTAATTCAACCATTGATGCAATAAAACATATTTCAACCAGCAAAAAACCATAATAATTCAATCAAATTGTTTTGCTTCTAAGTTATTATGTACGTGATACAATTGATTAAACGTGAAACTTGAAGAAATTTGTTACATCAGTGCAGTATGGCGCAGTCTTGACAATCGTTGATTTCCGCAACGACCCCCTTTGAAATTTCCAACTAGCTGGTGGCGCGCACTCGAGACTCGCGAAGTCACTCGTTGACCGACGCTGATGATAGGAGACGATTCCGCGCGCATCGGCGCCCGGTCATTCTTCCGGCGAGCGGCCAGGAGGTTGAGCTCGGAGGACACGCTCCGGGGGCGACTATGCGCCCGCCGGATATGAACGGAATGAAACTTTGCCGGGAATTGCGGAAGCCAAGACGGATGATCCGACCCCGCTTGCCAACTACGTTTAACGGTTCCTCCGCCCTCGCCCGGACTGCATTTGTGCGCGGACTCCACCCGCCGGCGGGGCATAAATTCTCGAGGGCGCCCTCACCTCCACCGCCATCCACTCCCCCTGCTTCGCGGCCGAAATCAGTTATCGCATGTTGATGAGGCTATGAAAAGAGATTGGATTTTATGCTTCTTGTTGCGGATGCTGTATTTTTATAGACTTGTCGAGAATTGCGCAGTGTGTATTTACAACCGTCAATGTTAAATCAGGAAATTATTCTTGTTAATGGATTTGCCCTTGTTCCCTTTTGTTGCTGCAGTTGACGTTTCAGTTCTGCTGACTAATAAGGTTTAATTGCATATTTCATTTTTTTCTTATGGAACTGAGTTTTTGGGACGTTAAGGGACTATTTCTCGAGGAATAAGGACTTATTCTACTACTACAAAATTTCGATAACCTTTTTCGGTAAAGTGCAATATATAAAATATATGTTCGGCACTTTAATTTAATTTCAATCGCGTAAAAATAAAGTAGAAGGAGTTGGAAAGAATTTATATTTAGAGCGGAAATTGGCGATTCAGTAGATAAAGCCCCGAGTTGGCAAGACGCGCTACATACATTTTAAATTCTCGCTTTTACTTTTAGCAGCGGCAGCCAAAATTACGTGGGCCGATATATTTTCCTGGCTTTTTTAAATTAAAAATCGTTTATTAGCTTTGTTATTCTCTCTAAGTTTAGAATATTATTAAATTTATTCTGTATGATACACGAATTCGTACTAAAATATTTACTGTTTATTTCATTATATTAGGAAAAGAATTGCCTGTTTTACCAATCATCAATCAAGTAAATTATTCAATATGAAAAAAATCTTTTATTCAGAAAAAAAAAGATCGATGACCATTCAATTTAGTAACAAGTAATCTCTTTCTACAATATATTTTTTAACCACTGAATGAAACATTAGTCTCCAAAACCTGCACGCCTTAATCGTACTTAATTTTCCCTTAAAGTTTCTTCCACTAAAATTTTAACTTAATTCTCTTTTGATATTTCTACAATGCGTCCAATAAGGTATTTAACCGCGAGCAAAATATTCACGTAAGAAAAATACTTTTCCTCCAGTACGTCCATTAAATCGTAAGGCAAAGAAAGCGTAATCGGACCCCATCGCCTAGAAAAACAAACAAAAGCGCACATAAATTTCAATGCACAATGACTCTCAAGACAAACAGCCTAATCCCCAGGCGCCCTTCTCTGTTCACAGTGGTCCGGCAGAAGTACGAGGTGCAAGTGCGGGACGCGTACGTCCTGTCGGGTAACACCGGGGTCCTCAGGTGCGAGATACCAGCCTTCGTGAAGGAGTACGTCTCGGTGACCTCGTGGGTGCAGGACTCCGCCTACAACATTTACCCCACGCCGCAGAGCGGTAAGGCCGTCCATTATTACTTTGCTCCGGCAAATAAATTGGCGCGCACGCGACCGACCGCGGAATATTCAGTTCGGAGGGACACACGCCTCCGCGGAAAGCCCGAATGTCCTGGCTGCGAACGCTCCACACGCGCTTCTTCAACGTCGAATTAACGGCGAGTGCGATGCAAATTCGCGGATCAATCGCGTACGGACGTCATTTTGAAATACGGAATCCTTTTTCTTTGCTTCGCTCTCCCACTGCGTTGCGGCTCGAGTCGGCGGAGAGCCATTTGTTTCAGGCCTGGGACGAGCGTGTGGTTCCGACTTTACTGCAACAGTTCGCTCTGATTTTCGTTTCTTTTTTTTACGAGGCTGAATTTGAGTGATTGGTGTGGGATGGTAAGCAGAAAGTAAGGTGTTTTACTGCCAAGTTTATAGCTAAATTATATTTCGATGTGGAATTACGAAAAATATTTATTTAACGCAAGTCCTTTTTCGCGTTTTCCTTAAAACAAAGCTTACTTTAAACCAGGAGGCGCGGCAGTGCCTCGAGGTAAGTCTAAGTTTACGAACGACGAGCCCTCGAGACCGCAACGCGAGCCTCTATATACGTTGATTTAAGCTGTTTTCCCTGTATATCATTTTTGTTTTTACGTTTATAAATGCTTTGTTGGATCGTATATTTTATATGACGTTTTTTTATTATAATATTGATCTCTAATATTTCATACACAAAAAGTTTTATACAAAAAGATTCATTATTTAATGTAACATTCAACTTTCGTTTTTGTACGTCATTTTTTCTTTTCAAAATTTATTCAAGATTTCTAGTTATCTTCTTCCGTCCTACTATATATATATACTAGGGGGGATTCATTTTTGAATTTTCACTCTTTTCCCATAGACGATAGGAAAATTAGTCTACCCTTCGGCGTTACCGATATCATTGAATCTATTTATTTTTTAAGTCAAATTCTAGAGGATAACTTTTAATTTTTCGCCTTATTTTTTACCTGTATACAATATGAAACTTCATTTACCCATTTGCTTTAGTGATATAATTGAATATATTTACGAACCATTATTTTATTTTAAAACCATTATTTCAATTTAAATTTTTTAGCAACATGATAATTGCACCTTTTTTAATTTTAATTTATGTTGAAGTAATCCATTAGGAGTTAATGAGTTTCAAAATTCCGTTGGAATTGTATTTGCTAAATTTTCATTATTATCGTTTTCTGCTGTCAATGATTAAATATTCCGTAGATCGAAATTACACTTTCATAAAAATTGAGGAGGGGCTGAGGAGGGTTTACGTAAAGGGGAGCGGAGGGAGGAGGGGGGAGGTGGGGTTTAAGTCTCCATTTTGGCCTTATATCTATATAATATAGAGAGATGATATAGGGAGATATATGTGTGTTTTCGAGACGCTATACTGCTGCATCTTGTTTTGATATTTTCTTGTTATACAAACTTTGTGATCGATTTCGAATAAATGTTCGAAATCCGAATGGATCTCGATCGCTCAATTTATATATTACAAAGATAAAGTGATGATCTTAATGTAACAAGACACACTTCGAAAAGTGTAGAAAATAACATAACAGTGAAACAGTAATGACGAAAATAATGCACATTTTAATAAAGAACCTGTCAATGAAAGTAACAATCCAGAAATATTTCGCGATTCTCAAAGTTCAAAATAAATAAAAAAATGTCTTTCAAAGGGTTGTTATGCACTGAACAATAAATCTACATTAATCTGCTATAGAAAATTGTCAAATCTATACTTTTCGGTAGAGTAATATCTGCTTTAAGAAATGTGAATTTGGCTAATCAGTGAAAGTGATTGTTAAAGTGAACGTAATTTAAGGTACATTGAAAATAATCAAACCAAATTTAGTACATTTGTTTTCTTTAATTCTTAAACGATAAGGTTTATAAACAAAATTTTATTGCTTGAGGCGAAAGTTTTTACTACACTTTTGTATAGTTGATAGATTAAATACAGAATTGTTATGTTTAATTATTCTTGTTCTTTGCAAACGTAAAGAAAGTGAAGAAAGCTTACAAACTAAAAAAAAAAAAGAAAATATATACGTGAATCGACTCGAGAAATGTATATAAGAGTCTTAAAGGAACGACAAAACCGAACTTTATTTTCTTTTAAGAAGCTTCCTCGTACTGCCCTCCTGGTCGGTTTAAATCACGTTTAAGGCATCTTTCAATTTTACAAAGTGATTTCACGTTTCCTCTCCATTGTAACGTTTTTATTCCTCCGCACCACGGGATACCCCGTCGAGCTATATAAATTTATATTTTATTTTAAAAGCGCGCAGCTGCGGCGTAAATTAAAAAAAAAGAAGAGCTCGCTGGCTCGAAGAGTACAGAGGCACTTTTCATCGGGCGAGCCCGAATAGTCCGACCGAAAAAAAAGGGCAGACAAAAGCTGGCTTAGAAAGTCAAATTAAAAGAGTTCTCCGTTCTAAAACATAATGCAAATGCAGACAGCGTGTTCCGGCGCTTTGCACGCTCGATCGGAGAAGCGCTGAGTAAGACAACAGAAAAATCGAGGATAATGCAAGAGCGAGAGAGAAAGAGTGAGAGCGAGGGACCGGCAGCGAAGGCTCGCCCGAGCGCACCAACCTCGTTCAACTTTACTACGCGGAAAATGGAGGAGGCAAAAAGAGCCGCTCGATCGAAGGAGGCGCCGGGAAGAAGAAGCTGGAGGAGACGGACAATTGATAAGCATTTTCTTTTCGTTGTAATACGAAGAGCAGCGACAGCAATTTCATAGGAGATTTCCCTTGCAATTAGATTCCGCCCACGCTGCTCGGATAAAAGAAAAGCCTCGCGACGCGCTTTTAATTCTTCCGCCCTGAAATCGAGAGGCCAATCGCCGCGTCTAACCTCAGCGTCCGGATCGTTCATCCTCGCCGGCTAATGAAGATCGATACGGCCCGTGGATTGTCGTCGCGCGCCTTCCCCGGGAGAGGCTTGATTGTTATTCCGAGGATCCGGCGCCCTCCCTTATTTTCCTCCCTTCACCCTGCGGCCTCGCGCGCGAGAATCGAGATCTCCTTCCTTTTGCTCCGGCGCTTGCTCTTTTTCTCCTTTTACCCGAGTTAAGAGATAAAAATAGCGAAACAATTGGACGGCCGAGGCGAGGCGAGAGGCGGACCCCGGGAGACGCTCCTGGAAGATACGCCATTGAAAGTCGCTTGAATGTACGTTCGTTACTTTTTTCTGCTCGACGGATTTATTGTGTTACTAATTATATTTATCTGTGAATGGGAGAGCCTTTCGCCACGCTTCTTTTTTTTTTAGTTTTAAAGGCGTGACTATTGAGCGAAGTAGTGTTTTTAAAAAGTTTCCACGTTTAGCTTCTCGAACTCTCGGCAAACTTTTTGCTGTATATATAGATACATCGTCAAATGATCTTATAATGGCCGCGTCCGAAATGCACTTGCTTCGCGAAAAAAATCTCCTTTTTCGTGAGTTGAAAAACAACTTTATTTTTGCTTCCTCGTAGAAAACAGTTGGTATCTTTAAGAAATAAGTTTGCAGTTTTTTATGCAACACGTGCATTTTGTAACGGTTCTTCGGGCTTCGACCGGAGATCCCCGCTTGGTCGTCCCGTTTGTTTACGGACGCGTTGCCTGCTCCGCCTTAACTTACTAGCGTAAATGTCGCGGACGTGGGCATAAAAGGGAGCGACGCTACCCGCTAGCTCTCTGTCTTCCCGAGGTGCGCAGTGCAATCACCCAAGGCTTCGGGTACGGGACGCGCCACGACTCGGCGATGCAGTTGGGAGGATCGGCCTATACTATCGGGACTACCGCTACTGTCCCGCCGGCCCAGGGCCTGCAACGCTAGGCCACTACCCCAGCGATAAAGGGACATCCATCATTGGGCCTACACTGGACCTGCTCCGCAAGATCTGGTGAACCTGCCTCAGTCGCCTCGGGAGGCAGTAGCCGACCTCAAGCCAAGGGTCGCCATATCAGCGAGGTATTCCGTTGCCGCGATCCTTCCGCGAAGATAATCATATCGTTATTTTAATTTACTTTTAATGAGGCGAAAACTTGACGTCCCGCGATACACGCGCGCTCTCCTCCCGTCACTCTTATAAAATCTTAGGTCGCGTCTATTGTGGGTCCCCGACGGACCATTTGTTCACTTCTCTTTCGACTTGAATAGTATCATTAACTATAATTAGAATAAAAAAGAAATGAGTAGAATTATGTGAAATTTTATAAGTATAGACTATTTAATCGTTTCTGTAACCGTGTCTGTTTCCGAGCCCATCCTGCCGGATAACCGCATCCCTTTCTTGTGAAGATCAAGTTAAAATAAGAAACAAACCTTTTTTTTACAATGTATTCGCGATCAGCGATGCACGAGAGAAATAGTACATTTTTATACGGGTGCGGAAGTGCATTTTTTGAGCCGGGAGACGTTTTTTTAGAAAAGTCTCGCGAGGCAAAGATTCACTTACGCACCAGTATGAAAGCGTGTTTTTCTTCACGAGAGCCGCAAAACGCATGCAAACATGCGTATTTGAGGTTAAAGTAATATAAAAATAATTTTTCTAAATATAACAATAACTTTTATAATTATACAAGTGTGCGTGAGTAGGTGTAATACGTAACTACTTGAGAACTTTGCGATGTTTGTAAATTAGTTTTTAAATCTGGTTTATTACAAATTCAATCGATATAAACAAAGTATAATAAAAAAATTATAATCTATATGCAAAGCAACATTCATCGTAATAATGAATAATACTATACAATAAATAAAAGCATAGAAAAATAAAAACGTACCTAAATAATTGCTAATTTTCCTCATCTCAATTCAAATCAGGCCAGAATCCGTCTACACCTGGCACGGAAAAGCATTAAATAACAAGGGGGCACCATAAGCGCTTCATAAATTTTTATTGAATCCGAAAAGCAATCGTCTCCGCGAGAAAGTCGTCGTTGCATATGCAGGAGGCAGCGCGGGTCGACGTAAAACAAAACTAGTCTCATTTACAGCCGCCACGCGGCTTGCATATGTGCCTCGCGTGTAAACCCCCGTGCCCTCGGCTGCTCGCCTCTAACAATGCGCCTTCCGAAAAAGCGGGAAAAAGTGCGGACAAACGCTGTTGCTCGCACGGCGTGCCGAGGCAGATTTCCGCTTTTTAGCGAGCGAAAAAAAGAGCGGGTTCTCGGGAAAAGGAGATAAAGAGGGGGCGCCGGGGCACGAAAGTTTCCTCGAAACGCGATCTTCCGGTCCCGCGAGCGGCATAAATCCGGCAGAAATGAATTTATGTAATAGCGCGGCGCATTCCCGCATAAATCACGGACGCAAGGGTGGCTTTAAGCCGCGCGCGTTCGGCGCCGGCCAAGGCGACTTTTTCGAGTTCGCGCGAGCTGCGCAGGATAGGTGGCACTTGGAGGGCACTTTTTCACCGAGTAATTTCAGCTTTCTAACGAGTTCCCCGCGAGCGAGCGGCGGCGGAATTCCAGATGGGAGAGCGATACCCATGCTGCATGTTAATTTTACCCGGAGATCCCGCGGTTTCGATTTTATGGCTGGCGACGTCGTCGTGTACACTTTTTTCTTTTCTGCTTTATATACGCTGTATCGAAAGAGTTCGATATCTTTTAGTTTTTTTTTTCGACCTGGCGATGAGACTACGAGCTCTTCTACTTTTTTTGCCCCGACAAATCGCGAGTTTCGATTCGAAAGATATTCATCGCGCAGCTTATATTTTTAGGGCGAGATTGTATTTACTCAGAATTTTATCTAAAACGCGCTGGAAATTCTGAGCAGACGAACAAAAAGGGGAGAGAGAGAAGAGAATGATGATGATAGATCACGTATTTTCCAGAACGGTAAATATTCAAATTTTGACCTTTAAAGGTAAACCTATACGTAGGGAAGCGTTTATGTAAACTTTATATAGGTTAAAATTTGAATGCATTCCGGTGGGATGCGTCATCGGTGAATGTGCGCGCGACACGTGTATCGTTCCTGGTGGAATAAAGAATATAACAATCGGACGACCGGAAATTTCGTCGATCTTTTTTTTCTGTATAAAAAGAATATTGCAGATGTTAATTTGAATTGATATATTGTTCAGCAAAAAAAAATTGAATTTTTGCATAAAAACTGTCGAGCAGCGCGAAAAAATGATTATACAGGGGTAGGGGTAGTGGCAACAGAAAATTTTCAATTACTCGATTAAAGCTGGGAGAATTTTTTCCATTTTTCCATGCCTGCGGCCGGAGTTATTTACACTCGGGGCATTCTGCGATGGATGAAATATCGCTGTTACCGCGCGGGGATTTTCATTCCTTTTCTCCGAACAATCGGGATTTTCTTGGATGTGAAGGGTAATTCCCTGTAAAACGGGTGTGATTGATCGGAGGGAATATGATGGAGCGAATATTTCCGAGTGACTCTCGCTCGGCGGTCGTGGCGCCCAACAAATGTTTTTCCCGGGCTTTTTCTATCTCTTCCTCTTTTTTCACTTACTTTTTAGCAACGAAAAATAATAACTGCCAGTCCGACCGAGAGTATCCAATGAGACTTTTAGCTTTTTTTTAACGTAATATGCACGAGTTCCTTTTCAAACACTTTCATTTTAAATCGCCCGACGAATTTTATATACCTACCGAGTTTCGAGCGGAAGGATATCGCCCGCGGCGCGGGTACTTTATTAAAACAATTTTAATGAATTGAGAAAAAAATTTATTAAAAATAGGAAGCATCAAATATTAAAATGCATATGGAATAGCATTCCAATTATGCAAATTGAACAGACATAAAAATTAAATAAATAATAGTTCCGCAAAAAAACATTCTTTATACATTAATATGTATCAGTTTAATATGTACAGGAAACTGAGTTTACCTCTATAGAAATTACCTAATGTATTTTTTTTCTGATTAATAAATTAAAATTAATTAAAATTAAAATTAATATAAATCGAGTTAAAGAGATTACAAAAACTGAAATTAATGCTAATCAAAAGAATTGTTACCAAGTGAATTAATAAGGAAACAAACAATACATTACCAACAACAGTACACGTTAACAAGCAAACAATACATTTTATTTACATCGTGCTTACTTCGAAATAAATTTTAAAATTTATTGTTGTAAATAAATTATCATTGCAAACATTATCAAAAATAATACAAATAAATTATTAAATAATATTTATAAAGAAGTGATTTTACGACATTTAATAACAAATGAAAACAATCTAGTGTTCGATAAAAAGTAATATCGCAATACATTTAGAAAACTTAAATAGATAACGTATATCGGTGGTTAACATCTATTCAACTTCTGTAATAGTCTACTTGGAGCGAAGGTGCCGCGATAAACACATAATAAACTTATAGCAAAATGGTATGTGTACGCAACTCTGGGAAAAAATAAAGAGGAAGAGAGCTAAAGGCATAACAACAAACTCGGCTGTTCTATCGAGAAACAAGGCGCAGCGAACGAATTTTTGAGGAAAAAACAATATTTTCTGCAGCACTAATTTTCCGGCGCTCCCCCGGCGAACTTTTCGATGCCCGAAATATTCCTTATTGAAAGGGTCTTATAAAACTCCATAAAATGGTGCAAAAATCGCATAAAACCTGATAAATAATTTATCGGATTTTATAAAATTTGTACATTTTTATAGTATTTTATAAGATAGTTTCCACGGGGTTGAGCTTGCTCCTTTTTTCCGGCGTAACTCTCCGTCAGCTGTTCTATCATCGTTCTATTTACTTCGCACGTTGCTCTTCGCCATAATGGGACGATCAACTTTACTCTTATTTTTCCCCACTTTTTTTAAGAATGTCGGTTTCTTTTTTTTTGCCGTTGGCTAAGTCGCTCGCAGAATTCACCGTGCTGTACGCAATTAATTTTGTAATTAAAACTTCGAAGCTTGGTACGCGAACGTTTTTGCCGGCGCTCTCTTTGACGTTGCAAACGGAAAATTCTTCGCTCGACGGTTCGCAAGTGTAGATTATGAAATTTTTTGGGAGCCTCTGCCAGGTGTAATAATATCACGCGCTTTTAAAGTGGTAATACCCGCTCGGCATGAGAGAATTCAATTGGACGCTGCTGCTGAAGGAACGGCTTCTTTAACGTACAACAATTTCAATTAATTACTCGAATTATTACGAGCTGTGAGTTTTCTGGAAATATAATGACTTTGAGATTTTTGTAAATAATTGCTTGGATCATGGTAGTTACAGGGGGCGGGGAATTAATAAACGAGGTTGTGATTAAGTTAAGCTTTATTGACTTGATCCTCCAAGCTTACATCCGTACCTTAACCTATTTCTTGAGCACGTGTCGATACTTGTGATGAATTCTTGAGATGGATCTTGTTAACGATGAGCTGGATGAAGCGGGGTGATGCGCTGGTGATGAAGATGAGCAGCAAAAAGTATGCAGGGGATGAGCAAGTCGAAAATTATAAAACTTCTTGGCGAGCAGAAGTAGATGTTCGCGGCGTTCATAAAGCGAGCAGGAAGAGGCAGAACCTAAGGTCGGGACACTACCTTAGGCGCGCCAACTCGCCTGAGCACGCACGCGCATGAGCTCGGCCGACGCCCGTGGGGGCGCGCGCAATTCAAAGATTAAATCGCGAACATAATGTATAAAAAGTTGAATTAAATTCGCAGAACACAGGAGAATTAAAATTAAAATAAATTAGTAATACCTGCGTTGAGAAAAAAGAAATTGTATCTGATTAAATTACTAGCAAGAGTCAAAAAATTATTTCACTTATATACGACAGCTTCTAATATATAAGCCCCAGAGTTACGTAAAAAAACTGTCAAATTCATGAAAGTCGTAAAACAATGTGACAAAAAAATTTTCATTATTCGCAAAAAATAGGATACCACAAGCCTGTGCAGAAGCACTTTTTCCGCAAAGCCGGCGAAAAAAGAGCTCGCGTCAAAATAAGTCGCCCCAGCCATTCGTGAATGAAGTCCAGGGTACCTGGGGGGAAAATTAGGGCGCCGAGTCGCGCTTCTCGGCAAATTGCCGAGTTGTTTACTGGGTAAGTAGCAGCTGCAGCCGAGTGGAGAGGCTCCCAAAAAATCAGGGCCAAAATCCCGCGTCGTAAAGTGCCGTGAAGCGTGACCGAATGGCGGCCGATATTCCTCCGCTAAAAAGTTAGGCGAGCGCTCGGCGCCGGCGATAAAATGACTTTTGAGGGCCTCTTCCAGGCTGAGGCTCTCGCTCGTCCTCTCCCCCATCGGCCCTCGCCGATCGTTCCATTATTCCGCGAGCACTTCCGCGGCGCCTGTCGATCAATGCGATCCGCGCGAAAAAAGTGCGTCTGCGGGGTTCCGCGCTCATCCATCGAAATTTGCATGCAGGCACAATGGCGTCAAGAGAAGGAAAACACGTCGCGGCGGGAATTTAAAAATTTTAATTAAGCCTGATGGCGCCGATTTTCGGCAAGCCGCGCACTCTAAAAAATGAGGAAGGCTCTGGTGACTCGGCGATTGTCCGCGTTCATTTCCGAAGCCCGGGATTTGTATGCTAAGCGATAGTTTTTTTTCTTTTTTTTTTTCAACTAGATGCACGGAATTTGTTTCGTACGATGGAGAATTCTACATGCAAATGGGCGAAATTATTGAGGCAAAGAAGCAAGGGCGAATATTCCACATTTATCGCGAGTGCTGCTAGGATTTACTAACAGCTTCAATAGATTTCAATTTTTTCGATGCCCTAATTATTATTGAGGGTTAAACTTACCCAAAGAGGCGGATATTGCATGGTACTTTTCTTTAAATGCCTATTTTATATGCAAAATACAAAGTTTAATTAAATTTAAATTAATTACTTTCACAAGATTAATTCAAAAACTTATTTGAAGTCTAAATAAGATGCGTATATGTGATATAAAACTTAAGTTACTGAAGCCGTTTAATTTTAAGTTTTGCGATGACTTTGAGATTATTAATTAAAGTTTTGGTAAACTAACGAACCGTATATATTTAATTTAATAGCAATTTCATCACTTAAACAAGTTGCTATAAACATAAAACTGTTAACTTTGAATTAAGAAATTGCGTGACAATAAGTTGACTAAATACTGTTTTTCATTGTATAGCAGTAACTTATAAAACATTCCTGAAGATCTAAAAGTAGTAATTGTTTACTATTCGGAAAATGGGGCAAGCACTTTTTGTAAAGCGATCAAAATTTTGCTTTTTTCACCCTTAAAAGCGGTCTAAAAGTCACTCTTAAGTAAAACAGTCGCTTTTAGCACTCTCCAAACCCGCTGAAAATGAGGAAATACAAAAATTGCGTCCTGATGCTCGTACTTTCGTTCTTGCGCTTATCGACATTCTGCCAGACACCCACGCACGCACGTTCTGAATAAAATATTAACTCATTTACAATGTAAAAAAATCCCAAAACTCACGCGTGCTCGAATCACTTGAACAAAAAAAAATATGTTATCCACCACACCTAAAACAGTAGTAGACGGTTCAAGGGTCTGTCGAGCCGTCGACTTGCGCATTTTCC
Organism: Sycophila sp. Sp_5; assembly: GCA_018906775.1. NCBI lineage: Eukaryota > Metazoa > Arthropoda > Insecta > Hymenoptera > Eurytomidae > Sycophila > Sycophila sp. Sp_5. The sequence continues at coordinate 935,784 of JACCID010000033.1, forward strand.
GCTCGCAATCAGGGGAAACGCCGTCAAGAGGCTTAACGAGGACGTCGCGCGAATCTCGCGACGTACACAGCCGCGATTCTCTGCGAAAGAGAGACAATACCCGGCCTGATTCGAGTCGTCGCAGTTCGGATTTATGCAAATGCCGCCCCGACGTGGCGGATCTCCTTTTCGCCAGGGTGCAGTCTAACCGGCCGAATTGCCTGGGTCATTGTCTGTTGCAGATGGAAAGTACCACATGCTGCCGACGGGGGAGCTCCTCGTGTTCTCTGTAACTTCGTCGGACGCCCACGCCAGCTACCGCTGTCGCACCGTCCACCACGTGACCGGTAGCACCGTCGAGAGTTCTTCCTTCGCTCACTTGGTGGTCACGGGTAAGTACAGCGCCTCCCGCCCCGAACTTTATCCCAACATCCCGGTGGCCCTCCGGGCAATGGTATCGCCCGTCCGGTTTTACTGCCCCGATGGCTTGATTAGCCGACGGCTCCCGCTGCCCAATTAAAGGCTATTCCTTTTTCCTATACCTATTCCTTTTTCCCTCCTGCGGACTGTAATTGTTTCGCACGAGGCAGAATCGAGGAAAGTTGCTGCTGCTGCGCGCGCACCTCTTTTCTTCGGCAGTTCGGGCTTTTCCCGGCGTTATTAAAACTTTTTTCAAGAGCCGCGCGCTTTTGATTTTTATAAGGCTCTAAACTTTTTTATAACCGCGAGAAAAACCTTAAAAAATACTTTTAATCTGGAAACTTATACTAGCGAGGTGCGTATAAAAAAGACGTTTAACCGTGCGTGGACTCTCGGCGGCCACTTCTCAACTTTTTTCAAGCAACTTTCCTTCGCTCGCATTTAGAGTCCATAATTTCGTTGCTCTTCCCTTTTTTTCTGCTGAGAGCACAGCAAAAATTTCACGACGTCGACACGCGTGCATAAAGCCGAAGGGACTGGCTGGTGAGATGCGCGCATTATGCGATTGCATAAATCAGGGCCGCTTTAACAGGGCGCATTCGTTATTTTTAATTAGCTCCTGGAAGGCCGGCCTGTACGACTCCCCTGGATGGCAGTTAGATTTAGGAGGGTGTCAAAACGCAGATGCCGTCGGTAAATTCGACTACTTTAAGCCGGGAAAACAAAGCACTCCGACGAAATCACGGCGCACAATTTTGCAGGTGCAGTTAATCGCATTAATGCACTGTACGTATACGTTGTCAGCGTTTTGAACGCGGATCCCGCGTAAAAGCTGCCATCTGCTGCTATGAATGCAACTGGACCGTAGAGCTCCTTTATTAGTACACTATTTCTACCAAATGACCTCGTAAAAAATAAGCTTTATTAGGTGCACCTGCATTCGCCTCTTTTTTTTAAGTTGCGGCTTCCCTATAAAAAAATACCCGAACTATCTGTGCTTTCTTTTACGAAAGGTTGCCACGAAAAATAGTGAGGAAGGAAAAAGGCAAAGGAGTTAAAGAGATAGTATCAAAGTTTGTCACGAGGTGAAACTAACAATTAATCCCATACGCCGTGAATTAAATTATTCTGTGTATAAATTAATTTAAATTCTTGATTCAATAAATAAGAGTGTTTTGCCAATAGATAAGAGTGAATGTGTACATTTTCATAAAGTTACCCATTCAATACGAAGGCACACACTAATTTATTAATTTTAACGTAGTTTTATTTCATTAGCAACTATACTCTTTTTGTAAAATTCCTAGTAAAAATTAATCGAAAAATCAAATTCTCCAATCTGCATGATAAGAAAAAAAGCCCGATTACTCGCGCGATCGCAACACCTGTGTATAACTCTCCGAGCGACACCGTCAGCGAGAGCTCGCTAATTCCGCCCGCTCCCCGCGGTAAATACATTTATCAAAGTTGCGCATTAAACGCACAACTGCGAAAACGAATGAGCCGGGCGCGCTCGCGCCTAACATAATTTACCGCAACGCGAAGCGGAAATTCAGCCGGCGCGGGGATCGGCCGAAATATTACATCTTTTGACTCCTCTCTCTCTCTCTCTCTACGGGGGCGCCCGCAGAAATAGAAATTAAGACGAATGCAAACACGACGAAACGAAAGCGCAGGAGACGCTGCGGGAGAACGCGCCCCGCGCCGAGTATAACTGCCGGGGAAACTAATTTCATACCCAAGTTGCGACTAATCAAACTGACTCGAACTGCCGAGCGCTGAAAATGCACCTCGTCCCTCCGTGCCCCTACTTTACCGCGTATAAGCCGAATTGTTTTGACGGTGCGACTGCTGTTTTAGGCTCGGCGGCGCCCGGCGCGTCAACTTTGCGCGCCCCGCCGCGTTAGTCGGCAACACGGTTAACTTGCTCGCTCGAGCCGAATGAGACGGCCACCCGATGAAAACGAGAGCTTTTCCGCTTTTCAGTTTAATGTCGCAGTTTCAACTTTTATTATGCGTTTTTTATTAAAAGAAATACATATATATATAAATTGAATGTAAATAAATGTATAAAAGATTCTTTAATGAAATACATAATGGAAGTTACATCTGACTTTCAGCGATACATTTTTGTAAAGCTCGTAGTGACTCGTTTTTTACAAAGCTTTATTCAAAATTTCGAACATTATCGTTATTGTAAAACTCTTTGTGAATTATTTAACTGTAAATACTTTAATCGAACGATTAATTCAATTGGTACACAAAAGGATGCATTTTTTAATCCTTTGCATGCATAAAATTTTAGACAGATTGTTGAAATCGAACGGGTTACGGTAGTATACGAATAAAACATACTACGACTGGATTCAGTAGTACAGTCCGTGTTCGGTCAGACACAGACGCACTCTTTTTTCCAACGCTCGCTTTCCCGGCAAGTTACGTTCTCTCGGATTTTCTCTACGTTTTTCAAGCCTTCCGGCAAGTAAACCTGCTTACTCATTAAAATCCCACTCAATAAAATCCCTTATTGTTTATAAACCTCTGCGCCTTCGAAATAATCCTGCCGCCAGCATCGACTTGCTATCCACGCTGCTGAAGTAGTATAGCCGTTGACTCATAATTTAGCCATCAAGAAAAATGATTCATCTGAATTATTAATTGGGCGAGTGCGTAAAGCAACTTACGCCGGGTTGATCAACAACGAGAGACGCACGATGCGCTTGTTTCGTTTACGTTTAGCTGAGAGCCCAGTAATGCCTCGACACTCGGCCGAATACGTTATGCATGCGGCCTGCGGTGCCCAAGTACACTCGCGAGGACTGTCAATTAAACGACCCACCGACGGACCAGTCGACCTATCCTTTCGCCGTAGGCTAGGCTCTTACTGCGCGCGACGGTGCAGCTGTTGTTAGCCCGCGATTTGAGTACATCGCGCGGCTTGGCCAGCCCGGCCGATCGACCGTTTTTTACAGCTGCGCTATGGAGAACGCCGCTTTTATGCCGAGTCAGAGACTTCTGTTAGTTTATCTTTATTATTAATTGCATCGCGCTTCGTTTAAAATTTTTATGAAGTATGGGCGGGATGGTTCTACTTTTCTTTTTATATTCGCCTTTTCCGATTCGATTATTTTCTTCGGAGAAGAAATTATCCTTCGCTATAGTATTTTTGACTAAAAAGTATTATTGAGCGCTTTAATTTCATTGCCCCATCGTGTGTATGTTACATGAAAGCGCACGTTTTATTCAATACTGCGTATCGCTCCCGTCGCATAGTAACGGAGCTTTTAAATATTTATAATTGCATTATCGTGGGAAACAATTTTATCCCTCTCTGGCAGTAAGGAATTTACATTCGCAATTATTCAGCGAGTCGGTTTACTCATCGCGTGTACATAATCGAACGCTTCGTATAACTGAATTTAAAATGTTGAAATTTCCAAAAAAAAAGGATCTGCAAATATTCAAAAATGCGTCGGCCTCTCCCATCTCAAGTTGATCGACGCATTTATTCACTTCATTCCACTGAAATGTAAATTATCCGTTGCATTATAAAAAAATCTCTCGTCGTTAAACAAAAAGAAAAAAAAGAGGCGAAAAATAAACGCTAAGAAAAAGCAAACGCGAACAAGAAAGTAGCGGGCACAATTATTGCGCCGAATAATCCTCGATATCCATTAGCAGCATCGATTAAAGACACCGACAAAAGAAGCCGCAAACAATGCATCTCCCTCCTCCCCCCCCCCCTTTCGCAAAGAGGAATTTCGATAATGAAGGCCGGGGGTAAGCGAAGCAGGAAGTGGACGAAGGATATCCCGCGATCCATCAGCGATGTGCAAAACAAAAACTCTGCGGTGCTTAATCGCTCATCCGGAGCCATTAATTTTTATTGGGCGTCTATTATCATTTGCGAATCGATTTTGAGGCAGGAAAGCGCGGGGTCGACGCTCTCACCAGTCTGAAGCTTATATAACGAAAAAAGCCCAGAGAAAACCATACCCCGCGGTAAAACAAAAACAAGAGTGCGAGCTCTCTTTTTATTTTTCGCACGGGCAGCGCAAGATCAATTATTACGGGGAACCCTCCGAAATCCCACAATTGCGATGAGCCATGAAAGGAGTTTTTTTCCCGATTGTCACTTTTTTTTCCGAAAGAAGAGCGAGGATCTTCGTCCTAATGAAATTGAAAAGTTGTCGCGTTGAATAAAGTAAGGTCATGGGGTGATGTATACAAGAAGCTACGAGATTAAACGCCGGGGTAAATTGAAGACGGAGAGACGCGAGCGGTATTACTGCCGGTGGGTGCGCCGAGGATCCCCCAGTCGACGCTTATTTAACCCGGAAGAGCTCCGAACGGACGCGTTTATTAGTCGAGTCCTTCGACTTTACTTTTTGATTGACTCGCGGGACTTTCCACTCGAGCTACACTAATTCAAAAGCTTCGCCAACATTTTTTCTCCTTCCTAGTAAAGCACCTGCAAGCTTCCTCCAAGCCTGCGACGCGATCTTTTAATTAAGAAGCCGTACAAAAAAATAAATCATAATTATTATTTTGCGACCCTTCTTTTTCTTCTTCTTCTTCGGTAGTTACACGCTTCATTAAAGGAGATTATAAATTTATAACCAGGGTTAATGACTAATCGCCGGGGAACAATGAAAGTTTAACTAACGATAATAAAGCGGGCACCCCTCAATTTCTCAGGCGCAAGGCGCCGCAGTAAATGTTATTCGAACGATTAACGGCAAAAAGCTCGCAAGAAACATTCAATGAAATTAAAAACTTAGCGCCGGCGCAGGGCTTAGCCGAGGGGTATAAAAGACTCGGCAATTAAGCGTCGCGGCGCAAATAAAGACGATTCAGCGCGGGGCACGCGAGCGAGTAAATCCCCCCGCCGCAGCACCAGACCGTGACGCGATTTCCGCCTGAAAGCTCCGCGCTATTCGAGGCTTGATTTGCTGCCTTAATTGCGCGTAATTGTGACTAATCGCCCGGCCCCCCTCCTCGATACAGAAAAAACGCAGGAGCCGCTGCGGTATCGCGACTTGGAATAAAGAAGCCGGAAGAAAAAAAGAAAGCAGGAGAGACAGAGAGAGGCACGAAAGGAGAGTAGGAGCTTTCGAGAGGAGAGAGCCCGAGAAGGATGCATCCGTATAGAGAAAACGCTCGACTGCACCGCGAGCGATTGCAAAGTGCAATCCGGCATGTCTGTAGTGGGAGGTGGGGGCTACACGCCACGTCGACAAGAAACAATGCGGCCATTGAAGCTCCAATCGGTTCGCCGGCTGCGCCGCAATCTTATCGACTCCCGTGTATAAATTTCGCGTGTGTGCGCGCGCTGACTCGGGCGTATCTTTCGCCGGTCGCAGAGAGGAGAGACTCTTATTTCCGGCCGGGCTTTTACTCCATCGTCGTCGGGTCCTCGTTGTCGTCTGATTTGCTTCCCATCTTTTTCCCCGTGGCACGGCGGCCGCCACCCACCAGGGCCGTGGCTCGTTGGAACTTCCTCCGCTTCTTGGCTTCGCTCGATTGATGCGCTGACCGTGTACGAGCGGTTGCCCCCGCTTTTCTACGAGCTCCCGTATATACAGCGGCTTCGGTGAAGTTACGATCTACGCCGGATTCGGGCAAAATTTAACTTCACGCTGAGGTACTCGCTGTGGCTCCGAGTGAAATTTCATAAGAGTCTATAGGGATTTTTCTTGCGTTTAAATTTTTCCTTTTTGCACTCGCTTAAGAGTTTTAATGTTAATAATTTTAAGCAAGCTGTAACATTAAACTAAATTTTTCTAATGTAAAGTAGATGTTTACTTCGGTGACTTAACCTTTTTAAATAAGATTTACTCTAAAGTTATCATTTACTCTAAAGTCTTTTGAAATGGCAATTAATTTATGTTTACGCCATTGAATGCGTTTCAATTTGCGTAATCATAAAAAAGGTCTTGATAAATCTAAATATTTCACAAAATCTAAAATGAAAAAATTAACTACTTTTACATTATGACCGCGATATTAATCAAACTTCATTAAAAAAAATCATAGGTATATTCACTAAAAAATCCGTATACGTGTATAACGTGACTTCCACATAGAATTTTACCATCGAAGATATAAATTTTCCATCAGACTTGAAGGACTCCCTCAAAGCTTGCGTATGGGCATTGTCGGTTGCTGAAAGGTAGAAACTTTGAACACCCATCCTTCAAAAAGGGGGACCCGACTAAATAATCCATTCAGCCGCTCTCCCCGTTCAAAATATCCTCGTGCTTTAATTACTCCGGCGAAAGGCGCGCTTTCACAGCTCTGGCGGGACGCAGGCGACGCTCGTCGGCGGAAAAATGCGCCGCTTTCACCTCAAAGGCCGTCGCCACGGAAGCCCGCTAATGAGTAACTAGAGAAAACGAGCGTGGATTTCGGCAAAAATTCTTACACAACCCGCGAACCGATCGATCGATCCGCCAGAGCAGTCGCTCGGTCGGAAACGCGCTCGAGTGGATTCTTCAAATTATATTAGGATTCTATGGCTTCGGCCAACCCTTTGACGCGCGCCTGCCAAAGCTTATTTGTCCGTTTTAATTAACGCGAGCCCGGACGGCCTTTCGGCCGCTATTGCCTTTTGCGCGAGGACTATTATCACTTTTATTCGGCGTTCCCCTGCTTTTTCGATGGTCGTTTATCGATCTCCATCGAGTCGTAAAATATCGCTGTGCCACCCACTCTACCCGTTGCATCAAAACTCCTTTAGTTATAAGTAAGTAAACCTCTAGTTAAAAAAAAGTTTCACCAAACCAAGTTGCACAACAAAATGCAGTGCTTCAAAGACAACAAAAAAAGAAGCTTCTCCGCAATCCGTAATCCTCGAGAGTCCCTCCCGCCTGGTGTAAAAAAAAATCCCGAGAGCAGAGGCTCGATTTCCCGGTGTCGACTGGCATCGATCCAAACTCCCGAAAGACCTATCGTATATACAAAAAAAAGAAAAGGAGGAAAATGAGGGAAAGAGTGCGACTATTCCGTCCTTCCGTGTGTCCACAGAGCATCGCAACCCGGTGCCGCCACGCTTCAACGAGCGCATGATCCCGGCGCCGGTGAAGACGGGCGACACGATAGTCCTGTCGTGCATCTCGCAGGGCATACCACCCCCCATGTACCTGTGGTTCCGCGAGTCGCCGAGCGCCGGTTCGGAGATAATCGGCAACTCGGAGCGCGTGCACGCGCGCGCCGGCGTTCTCGTCGTGCAGCAGGCGAGGCTCGAGGACGCCGGCAGGTACGTCTGCCACGCCAACAACACCGCGGGCTCTGAGAGGGTCGAACTTGAGGTCGCCATCATCAGCAGCCTCAATCTGCGCGTCGTGCCGCAACAGGTGAGTGATGCGCACATTTCTTCTTCGTCTTTTAACGACGACATTGGGATTCAACGATTTTTTTCTTTTGAGAGGGAACTTAATACGATGCTACTTTTTTTTAGTAAAATGCGAAATTCTCACAAAGGGTTTAAATTGTTCAAATTAGCTTTTGCTGCCGAGGCTATCGAATGTTTTAAAATGACGTAATATAGCCAGAGGATAATACGTCGCGCCGTCATTAATTTGCTTTTTTAATGAGTATTGTTTGCAGTCGATCAATTAAATTATATCTAATTAAATCGATTATTTCCGTCAGCTTAAAGTTACGTTAATATTGATAACTAATTTGAAACGGAATTGTTTCATGTTCGATTATAGTTCCATTGCCGTAATATCGCACGCAGATAATGAAGACAATATAGGATTGAAATGCGAAAATTAATTTTGAAATTCCCGACAGCCAATAAAATTTCAAACGTCAAATTATAAGTATATAAATAATAATTAGATCAAAAAAGTAAAAAAAAAAGTGCATTTACGCACCAGTATATAAAACCGTATTCACTTACGCACCAGTATATGAAACCGTATTTTTCTTCACGAGAGCCGCAAAACGCATGCAAACATGCGTATTTGAAGTTAGACTGGAGAAAAAGAAATTTCTCGGTACCGAAAACGTATGTTGCATCCGCGCAAACTCGCGCTGCGTTCGCATACTTACCGTAACCACTTCATCTCGCGCCGCGAAACCCACAATCTCACACTTCACCGACAGCTACGAGGAGCTGGGATGCAAGAGAGGCGCGCCAAATCGTCGACTGCGCCGGCAGCCCGACGCTTTTCGATTTACCCCAGCCCCAGACCCTCCCTCAGACTGTCGCGCGGCGCGTTTCAAATATCTTTGTCTTTTGCAGCCGCGTCGACGCTCGATTTCGTCTGTTTGCTCCGCGCCGCGGCGCGGATAAACGTTTGACGCCGCGGAAGGGAGGATGAGGGAAAAGCTCGCGGACTTACAAAGCTCGCTCGCTTGGTCCATCAAGCGGCGCGCTCCCCGTCTTCCTCCCCTTACTTCATTCAAGCCGCGCCGCTCAAAGAAATCAACGTCATTACGAGCGCGCCGCGCTTCCATCCTTCGCGCTCCTCCGCAATCACGCTAAACACACAGAGTTGCCCCGAGCGCGAGAAGAAATAAAAAAACTCCGTTCCATTAACAACGACGCGCACTATCGCGACTCGGCAGCCCGAAAGAAGCCGCGAGGTCTAAACTAACGGGTGGAGGGGGTGAGATTGCAGCCACCGAGCGGAAATGAGGGTCCGGGCCTTAATCGGATTGGACTATCGGGCGGCGCGCCAATCGGCTCGGCGTGCGGTCGAAGAGTCGCGCGGCCAGCCCTTAATATCGCGCTCGGGCGCGAATTTCATTTCTGGCCGCGAGATCAAAGCGCCGCCGATCGCTTAATCGATGATGCTCGACCGCATGCCACCCTGGATGCCTCAAAGCCATTATTGAAATTCCTAAGCGCGCTCACCGCCATCCCCCCTTCCGTCGGCAGATGCCGGCGCCTTTTTGGTCGGCGACCGGTGCCTTCTGCCCGGCACGCGAGTTTCGCGAGTCCGACCGCGGCGCGCCAACCACCCCCGAAATGACCGATGTGAATTATCAATCGATCCACCATTGTACCCCCAGAGGGTGGGTTAATTGAACGCGCGTTTCAACGTCAATATTAGCATAATTGCATCTCGAATGCGCTGGAAAATTAATCATCTTTTTACACATACTATACAGGTATGCGCGGTCCTTTTGAATCGTACGTAAGCGAGGAAACAATTATGCGGAGGTATACATTGATTACGCTAATGTCATGAAGCGAGCGCGGGGTAAAATTCAAAGCGTCGATTGCACGCGTCGGTTGTTAAAGTTGATTGGATTCGCCGGGCTGAAAGTCCGCATCCGGATTAAAAGTGGCTGCGTGCCTTGTCGACGCAGGTGACGGTGGATCTGGGCAAGGACGCGGAGTTCCAGTGCACGGTGGAGGGTCAGCCGACGCCGACGATATCCTGGGCGAAGGACGCGATGCCCATCGGCACTTCCGGCAGGGCCAAGATCACCGGCAACGGCGGGACGAAGCTGCAGATCAACTCGATAACGCGCGACGACAAGGGCATGTACCAGTGCTTCGCCAAGAATGACTACGAGATGGTGCAGGCCACCGTGGAACTCAGACTCGGAGGTAATTTAAATCGCTTTTCTCTATACATATCTCTGTGTTGGGTCATACAATTCAGTTTGGACAAGGTATAAATGTAAAGGCGCTCGGCCAGCCGAACATCATTGATTTTTTAATAATGGATTATTTCGTTGTGATAACTGAGCGCGACCCATAGATGGCATGGGTGAGATTCTAATTTCTAATTTAAATTGTAGAATTTTATACAAAGTAACGGTGGATTCAATCTATCACCTGCAGGAGCACCAAAAACTCATTTTAATGCCATTAATACTAAATCAACAGCTTGCGCCATCTACTATTAATTAACGCATGCAAAATTTACTAATAATATACACTCTGGAATTCACGGAAGCGTATAAAGTAACAGTTAATTAACTCGGCCAAACGGTCGCTGGAGCCCACCAGGCGCAAGGGCGAAAAGAAACGCGATTCGCCTCTGGAGGAACATCCAAATTACGCGCGTGGGAAGATATCGCATCGACGTTTCGAAATTCCGAGCTGAATCGCTGACCTAATATTCACTCGATACTTCGTCTAGCGACACGTTCCCACCAAAATTGCAGCACAACGTGAAGCTAATGTTATCGCGGTACTGGCGAACCCGCCAGCAGGGGGCCGTTAATCAATTTTAATATATATATACGTATAACTCTATAATACTATGGCGCATACACCGGTCACGTTGGAGGCTGATGGATTCGGGCCGCGAGAGGCTGGGAGCATCAACGAAATGGCATTTTGACGTGCGATCGATCAATCCGAGCGGTATTAATTTGCGACTAATAGAAACTCCACCCACGCATATCCTCTACCGCTGCGCGATTCCCGGGGTTTATACGCCTCGACCCGTAGCCTATATCGATTGTAGTGCAATTACACAATAATCTCGTTTGCTTCCCCCTACCCCTCCCACCCATCCGCCCCACCCTTCCGCCCATTGTTCTGAAATTTGCATATTTATTATCTCCTTTGCACACTTAGAAGGCATTTATCGCGCGCGACTTCGATTAGCACGGTGAATGGACGAATGTCGAAGTTCCAATAATGTTGTATTTTGCAAGTATACCAGACGAGATTTGAATGGGCCATTGTACTACGAGATGCACGAAGCGCCATCTATTTCAAAATACACGAGCTCCGATTTTCGGTACCGATCAAGAAAACATAGATCAATCCGTTTCCGGTATCTCAGAGTGATGTTGAATGTCCGAAACGCACGACTAATACAATAACCAGACGCGCACTGTAAAATCGAACGGGAGGGCGGCTGTTTGGCACCGTGTGTCACGCGATCGGCCGATAACCAGCACCGCCCCCCCTCTACGCGCTATATCACCCGCGTACTAACAAAGAAGCCGCGACGCCGTAAATTAGCGCGCGGATCGCGAAGTAAAAGTGCGAGCCACTTCGCCGTAATTTATATCGACAGGCAATAATGGCAGACATATAGATCAATGTTGGTCGAGGGACGGAGACGGAGATAGAGAGGCGCGGGGGCGTGGCCTGATTTACGTCAGCGGCAAACTTGCCGCTGCGGTTTATTGTCGGCCGTATAATTTGGGGTTAATTCACTAGGCCGGACGCTCGCGCATGGAGAGGGAGGGAGGTAGCGACGGCAGCATCCCGGAGTCCGGGCGTCAAACCGCAGATCGATTGTTCTCCGAGCGCGTCCGGCGGCCCGGGGTCTTGTCATGCAAATGTTGCGTGAAACGCAAATGCTGCGCCTCCGAATGCTCCCGCCTGTCTCTCTCCCTTGCCCTGCGCGGTGCTTGCATAATGCGAAAAACCACCGCGGAATATCGGCTGAAAATAAAAAATAAATCGGCCGCACGGCAGTTATTAGCGCGGACGCTCGCTTGGCTTACAGCTAATGGGACGTTACGGCTTGCCGAGTAAACATTTATGTGGACGCGCGTCGATGCTAATTGAGCGCGAGAGACTAGCGCGATAACTGCTTCTCTCGCTCTTTCGGTCATTATTGTCAGTTTTTTTTCTTCTTTTGTGTACTCGCTGATGTTTTTATAAAGATGTTTTTTAAAGTGGATTTCGCTGTTATATTTGGAGCGCGCACTATGAAAATATAAAAATATAGCCCAAGAGGGTCGGGGAAGGTGAATAACAGGGGAACGTATAAAATTGGCGCGAACCAACGGGGAAACTCGTTATAAGCGCGCGTTAAAAAATCTTTAAATCACGCGCATCCTCGCTGATATCCGAGTCATTTTCGTAAATTCCGTCGGTCTTGAAACAGCGTCGATATCCGCATAATCCTCGGCTCGCCGCTTCGCCGCCGCACGCTATATCGGCTGAATTTTTAGCGAGTGTCCGGGGCAGACGATAAAATTCGCCGGTAATCCGGGCTTTAAAATCATCGTGCGATAAACGCATTTACGAGAGAACTTCTTTGCCCTCCCGTGGCGCTTAAGGGTCTCCCAGGTGATTCAACAAGATTGCGGGACTATCAACATATTATTATATTCCGCTGTAAGCAATTTGTTTGCCTCAGTCCTGCTCTTTAGCCGCGAAGAAGCATCCGAGCAGTATAGCGCTATATACGCTCGGGAGAGTCTCGACAGAAAGCCGGCGGCAATAACGCTGAACAAATTTACCGAGTCGATCGCAATTCGAAAATCAATGGGTACCTCTGGCGCGCGCCACCTCCAAAGTGGATAAAAGCACGACGAAGCGCGTTTAATCGACGACGCGTTTAACCCCAGCAGGGGGTTTAAGCTTACGCATAGAAGAGAGATGGAGAGAGGAAGAAAAAAGAGGGAGAGGATATATAGGGGCGGAGGCGCGAGAGACTGGAGGTAACCCGAGGAAGGCTGGGGGCGGGATAACAAGGTGAAACGTTATGGATTATTAATGGCTCGGTAACGCGCGAAGGGGGCTCTTACGTTATACCCCGAACTCAGGAGCCGCTCGCTAACGCCGCTACGCTTACCTATTCAGATGCGGCGCCCCAACTAGTTTACAAGTTCATCGAGCAGACTATACAGCCGGGACCTTCGGTGTCCCTCAAGTGCATCGCCACGGGTAATCCGACGCCGCAGTTCACCTGGACCCTGGATGGCTTTCCGCTACCGCAGAACGACAGGTATTTTCTGCCCCTCTCCGCTCCCTGCTTCGACTGCGGCGGAGAGGAAAGCGGCTCGGTGTAACGCTTTTCAGCGGCACCGAGTGGATTCTCTGATCTTTTTCCGACTGGCTACGTGCGCGCCGGTCGACGTGTGTTTTCCCCACTTCTGAATGCTATTTTTCATTTGCAACTCCGAGCTCGCTATATACTTTTTTTATTTTTGCTTCTTTGCAGCGGTGCATGTTTTGCTCGCGCAAACAGTCGAGCTTTTGTTGAAATTAACTTTTTCTTTTTTTTTGTATGCTCGTTTGTTGAAGCACGATGTCGTTGCACGAGAATATAATAAATTATGCGACGTCGACGTTAATACATAAATTAATAAATATTTTATTTAGTTCGTTCATTCGAAGTGTCTTTTGTTGGAATACGTGTGTAGAAATGCGATATCGGAAGTTGATAGTTTAATCTTAATTAATTTACGCATTTCGCAAATAAAGTGACATAAAAAGAACGTGTTCAGTTTATTGTTGAGTTCCAGCAAATAATAAAGATCCCTTGTTATCATTTATTTTAAAGCACGTTGATTTCACTAGGAAAATTTCCAGAAGAGCTAATTGACAAGGAAGAAGTAGACAATTATATCACATTCAATTAGCATTTCAATACTTTACTTTCAAATAATTAGTGCTTTCTCCACTCTATTAGTAGTCCCTGGAGCATTCACCTCAACGGATACTTTCAAAGTAGATAGCTTCCTTTTATATCGTAACGGCATAAGCCGTTATACTCTAAAAGCCTCGAAGAAAAAAATTAAGCTGAGAAATCTTGATGTGCAGGTTCATGATCGGCCAGTATATGACGGTACACGGCGACGTAATATCCCACGTGAATATAAGCACGGTACGAGTGGAGGACGGCGGGGAGTACCGTTGCTCGGCGGTGAACCGCGTGGCGAAGGTGCACCACGGGGCCCGACTGAATATCTACGGGCCGCCCCACGTGCGACCCATGGGGAACTACGCGGCAGTCGCTGGTGAAACCACCGTCATCAAGTGCCCCGTCGCCGGATATCCCATCACCAGCATCATCTGGGAGAAGGGTAAGTAGTGCGAGTCCGTGTATAATCAGACATGCGCTCGAAGCGGGAATCGAGCTCTCGCAGCTCTAAATTATAAGAAATTTCATCTAGAGAAATTACTGTGACGAACATTTTTACTTGTTAAAGGCAAAATTAATAGATAACAATTATTATTTAGCGAAAATTTAATAGACAGCGTGAATGTCACTGCTCATAAAAGAAGAAAGTCTTCTTAAATTTGTTGCGAAATAAATAATGAGATAGATATTTGAATTACATTTCAAGTTTTGAAGTGACTTCTTTTTTTTTTTTCAATTTTTATAAGTGAGAATACAGAGACGGTTACAGTATAAATGGTACTTTTTTGAAGTCCAAAGATATTAAAAAAAATAAGGAGCTTTACAAAGGAAGTCAAGTACAAAGTAAAAAGAAAATCCGATTAAAGCCTGCTATTCGGGGAATGCCTTTCTCTTTCGACTTCAAAAAGTAACGTAGTTAAAATCTTTTTCATCAACCAGATAAAGACGGACAAAGCTAAAAGTTTCACTAAAACATGACCTTAAATTGCAAACGATTCCTTTAACTATTGCTTTGAGCTAAATTTAAATCAAAGTTCCAAAGTACGTACATTTTACTATTAGTGAGATTCTATTTATTAACTTTTTTCATGTCACCCCATGTTCAATATTTTCTCTTCGCATATAGAAAAGGAATTTTAATGCATTCTGCAAAGAATAAGTGTTGCTGAGATTTTTAATTCACTCAAATACACTTAAAAATTAAAAAAATTAAAGAAATTAAAAAATCTACCTTTTAAAAGTCTCTAAATCATTTTATTTAGAATAAGCGAAAAAATAAATTCTACCTTGATAGTTCGCTGCACCCGAACTCCAAGAAGTCGCGCGGTCCCTCTTGAAATTAGCAGAGGCATCGATTGACGCGTGAACCCGGGACGCGCTCTCCGAAAGTCACCGGCCTCACGTTCGGTCAAGCCCCGCAAACCCTCCAGTCCGTAACTCCTCCCCTCCTTTGCCGACTTCTTTCGCGCGAGGCTCGAACTTTCGGCCTCTCCGAGCGTTTTACGATGTTACCCCGGAGGCAGAAAAAAAAGTCCGCGAGCCTGAACTTTCTCGCGGAAGAAGCGTCGGTACAACTGCTAACCCCGCCTCCGCTCTTTCGCCGTTGTAATCGAATTCGACTCGACTTCTGCCTTGCAGACGGACAAGTTTTGCCGACGAGCAGGCGGCAGGAGGTCTCGAGTAACGGCACCCTGATACTGCACCAGGTCGACAGCAACACCGACCGTGGCGCCTACACCTGCACCGCGCGAAATCAGCAGGGCCGCTTCGACTCTCAGACCGTACACATCGAAGTTAAAGGTACTTATTTTTTGCCTTTTTCATCCCTTGTCACCCTACCGGTCGTCCCGGACCCCCCATTCTTTCTTTTCCTTTTTCGGCCCTGGCCTCACGGTGGAAGCAGAAAAGTTACGACGAGCGCGCCAACTTTCTAATGGAACTTCTGCGTGGCCGTAACTTCTTATTTTTGCAGCCTCAACAGGTTCGACGCCGTTGGAGAGGGCCCTCCTTTATTTCACAGAACTCGCGCCATTAATTCGATTTCTGACTTTGCAGATGCTGATTCCGCTGGCTCAGTTTATACGCGCGATGCGCTAACTACGCTCTTGACCCTCTCGCCTTGGATACGCCAGCTCCTTTGATTCCTTTGAGAAAAACGGATTAACAATTACTGCCTCGATAAATTCTCATAAAAGATCAGAGCAATCACTTTCGTTCATTTCGACTGATTTTTTTCAAAGAATATTTCAGATGACGATTAAAATTGTACGTTAAAAGCACTGTTGTATGTATACGAAAGCACAGTATAACGAATTCAAAAATTACATGAATTATTTATTATAGTAAGTTAATAAATACCTAAATACCTACTACTGTGATTTATATTAAAGTTTACTGATCGTATAGCGACTTGCTCTGATTTTTCTAAGTAAATTTCTTCATTTAGAATACAAATCTAATTTTTGATGGATACACAAGTACAAACGCAGTCGCTGTACAAAGTGTTTATAAAAAAAATAATATCGAAAGGGTCGAGAGCGAGGAGTGTGCGCGCGTGCGTTAACAAGTGGTAAAAATTATCTGTTCCATGCAGTGCCCCCGAAAATCGAGGCATTTAGCTTTCCCGAGAACATCCAGTCGGGTGCGCGCGTCCACGTGACCTGCGTGGTGAGCGAGGGCGACCCACCGGTGAAGATCACTTGGCTGAAGGACGGCCGCCACCTAAGCAGCTACCGCGAGCTCGAGGCCGCGACCCATCAGATCGGCGATTTCGATCTCGCGCTCAGGATTGCCAGCGCCTCGCCTGCCCACAACGGCAACTACACGTGCCTCGCGAGCAACGACGCCGCCAAGGCGTCGCGCACCGCGCAACTCGTCGTTCGCGGTACGACTGATCATCCCTTCATACCGCGTCTCTTAGTCGATATGAAAAGAAAAAAGAAAATGCTGTCGGGTACTTTTTATTTCGCTAGTTCGTCCGGTTAAATTAAAAAAAAAAGGAAACAAGGGGATTGGTGTACAAGTATTTCATTTTGTTCGGTTGCAATTAAATTCACGTGCCGGCGGACTCGCTGTAAAATGCAGAAGCGCGGCGATACGATAAAAAAGGAGAGAGAGCGCAGCATAAATTATTATCTTTCACTCGAGGGCGTGCCTTAATTAACAAACTGCTATTCGCCGAGGACAAATCGACGCTTCGTCGCTCGACATTGTTCGCGCTTTAGCGAGCGACACATTTATATTCCGGTATTAAAAAGCGGAGTACGCGGAAAGGGACGCGGATACATCGCCATCCACGCCGTGGTACACAAAAAAATGAGAGGGGTAGGAGAATGAGGATATAAAAAAAAGAAAAAGAGCGAAAAAGGAACCAGCGAGCAATGGAAAACAAATCAAAATGCGCGCGGCGGGCTTTGTTCGACCGAGCAAAAAGAAGGGTGGGGAGGGCTTAAAGGTGGTTCACTTTTTTTTCTCCCACCCTGGTTCATAGTTTTTTCTTTTTTATCATCCACCTCTCGACATCACGTGTTGTGCCGACAACGAGAAGCAAAAGCAGACAACGCCGCAAATACCCCCGCATACGAACACCACCCCTGTACACGGCAATCCGAGAGTACATGCCGCGGATTTAGCCGCGGGGCGTAGTCTCCTCCGCCTACTACTCTTGTCTTTTCTGAATATTTTTTTTTCGAAGCCTGTACAGCAATCTTCCAATGGCCCCAAGGTCTCCTCACACAGCAGTCGTAAAGACCGACTTTGTCTCTCTCTCTTTTTAGCGAGAATCTATTTTCTCAAACTTTAAAGGGACGGAGGTCTTGGCTGTTTCTTTTTTTTATTTATTTATTTTACTCTCATCTCCTGGACTTTTCTTAACGAACAGCGATTTTTCACACTGCAGGTTCACCACATGGATGCGAGAAACAGCACACTCAGAAGTACACAGGGATTCACACACCACTCTAAAAATTCTTACACGAGAGGCTTGCGTCATTCTACAGTGCGAAAATGTTGCGACTTGTCTAACGTTTCTTTCCAGCGCAGCGCGCAGCGAAAACTGTGCGACGAGCTTACTGGGTCGCCTTATTTCTCTCTCTCTCGAAATTCCGTCGAGGACGTTTAGGAAACGACGGAGACGAGAGGCCCTTTCACTCCTCGCACTCGAGAGAAAAAAAGAAGAAGTGGATCAGTCTTTCTGTGGGAAAAGTCTGGCTGCTACTCTAATTCACTTGGCGCGTTTCGGTAGATTCACCGCCTCGATTTCTCCGCTCAGAAAAGGAGCCGCCGAAAGCGTGGCGCGCGCGGGAGGAAGAAAAAAAAAGCTAGCCGAGAGAAGAAGCGCATCCGCGCAAGCGACCCGCACATTTTTCGCTGCGTGCTCGGCCCCAGCCGTGCGTGCGAGAGCGCTTGTGTGATTTGGAGCGCGAGGACAGCTTTGTGCGGCTGCACATCGAGAACGCCCCTCCGGAAGAAGAAACCGCTCGTCTGTCCCTGTCGCCGACACTCATCCCTCCCCCCCATGTCTCGTCTTTTCGCGCGGCGCGCCTCAGATCCGAAATCCAACGGGCCTATATATAGAGGCGTAGACTAAAAGGCGTTGCTCGGTTTCTCTTTGTTTTGCCCGGGCGCACGCAGTGCCGCCGGAAATAGCGCCGTTCCACTTCAACAAGGACCTGTCGGAGGGCGTGCGCACCCACGTGACCTGCATGATCCAGAAGGGCGATCCGCCGTTCGCCATCAGCTGGTCCAAGGATGGCGAGGCGATACCGAGCTCGGGAAACGCGCCCCACGGCCGCTTCGGGCCCCAGCAGCCGGCCGGGCTGCGCGTCACCAGCATGGACGCCCACTCGAGCACCATACTGATCGAGCGGGTGGCCGCCAACCACACCGGCAATTACACGTGTCACGCGAAGAATTCCGTGGCCGAGGTCTCCCACACCGCCGAGCTCATCGTCCGCGGTAATTCGCGGATAGCGAGGTCCAATCTGTGCGGGGCTCTTTGCCGACGCACCCGACGGGGAGCAGCACCTTTTGTTTTCTTGCAGCACCGAGTCGCACATTCTCCCTCTGTGTTCTCTTTATCTCTGTTTCTGCCGCTTTGTGCGTGGCGCATTAAAGGGCTTTCTTTGCTTTCCCGCGACGCGGCAAGGAGGATTTTTTCTCTTTTCGTTTTCTCGTTGAGCAACCGGAGCGGAAGTTCGATGCCGAGTTGCGAGTGGTGCTTCATATTTTTTTATAGATTTTTTTCATTGCACGGGCTTGTTTAATTGCGTAGCTTTTTTCAGCGGCTTTACAATAAGAGTTTCTTCAAATTTTAGGAAAAAGTTTTTTATACTTTACCAAGTGTAACAATATCTGAAACTTTAAATAAGTTTTAACATTTTAAATAGTATTTCTATTTGAGAAAAATCAATTTTTAAACCTAATAGCAAAGTTTGTTTTCCTATAATCTCGATTATTCAACAGTTTTTTAAAAAACATACAGGTCGCGAACAGCAGGTCAGTTCACAGTAGCGACTAGAAATTCAGTAAATCGAGTAAAGTCGGAGAGCTCAAGCGAGGCGAAAGTTGGTAGTCTGCGGTTCAAGTTCGTCGATGAAATAGAAAAATTGTTTCGCGAAGTTTGACCCACATCGGCCGCGAGTTTACACGCGTTTTGAACTCCGCCTTGTTTTTGATTCGCGAAATCTGGTATTGTAAAAGGGAGAGCAAACATTTTTCCCCCTTCGATGCTTCGTACTCGGTTTTAATTAATTTTTTTCCTACCGCTCTTTTTTTTATTATCCGTTAATTAAAAAATAGTTTGATCGAAACGGAATTCCTCATGCCTACACAATGAGTTTTGCCCGAAATAATGTAGTTTAATTAAATTTTATATATATAAAAAATAATTCCAAAATTAAATAAGCGTCCGCAGGCGATTCGATAAAATTACTATACTCAAACAAAGGATCCACGCGTACAAGCAATGCGCAGGAATTATTCACCGATCACTGCTCGCAAAATACTAAACAGCCTACACCGTAGCACGTAATGGAAATCAAAGAAAGCCACCGCCGAACTCCGAAGCGCGTAGTCTCCGCACCAGCAATTTTCGCTCCGATGCACCCCACCAGCCTTTTCTCGCTCTGCACTCGATGCACCAGTGTTTATATATGCGCGCGTTTGCGTCTGAGTACGTGTATGTGGGTTCGGTATGAATGAGGCCTCTTTGTTCGCTGCGAACCGCGTGATTTGCGATGGCCGATGGCCGAGGCTAATCTGGAGCACGACGCACCGCCTGCACAAAAGGCATCCGGATGCCCACACGTATATATGTTGCATATCCACACGTGCAATTTATAAACGCACCCTCTTTCTCTCTTTCATATCACATCTCTTTTTACTTTTTCTTTTCTCTCTCTTTATCTCTCTGTCTCTCTACATCTATACTATATGTCTCTCTCACTCTCTGCACCAGGCACAAGAGCACATTCTCCACGATCATTACCGGCAAAACGCAATTGTTCGCGGCAGTGGCTCGTGTGTGCATCTGCATACGGACGGCGCCAGCTGCAACTAAAAAACTTCGAGCGTCAGCAGGCTTGCATATTTTCCACCCCTTTTGCCACGAATTGTTCGCGAATATCGGGAGCTTTCTTTTTTTTAAATTATCAACGAGTTTCGAGTAAATTCGGAAAATTTTCATTACGCCGTCTGTCGATGAGCGGAATATAGCGGAATGGAAAAAAAAATTATTCATCTTCATTCATATCGGTATACGGAATATTTGTTTTATTAAATTCTCTTTTTGATTAAAACGCCCTGATGCTTCGGCCACCAATAATAGTAATTATTATACCGTAGAAAATTTAATTACGCTGAAAATTCAATATTTTGCGAGCACGTCGATATTGATATATAAATGAAAGCTACTCGCACGTATGGCTTTTTTTGCCAATATTTTTATTTTACGCGAAATTAATGACGACCGTGCGCTAAAGTGCGCTTCACGCTTTTCTGTGTGTGTGTTTTTTTTTTTGTTTTTTACTAACTGCCGGTAATTATTGGTGAGAGCAAAACAGGTACTTTTATATCTATGCACAACACATCACCGGCACAAACATCTGCGTATTCACCTGTTCTGTTCACTGATATGTAAAAAAAGTATATCACAAAGCAAAGAGTATAATTTAATTCACTTCACTTTGTATAAATATTTATATCGCACCATTCACGACGCACAGTAACCTAACTTATAATCACCAAGTTGGATAAAAAAATGTCTGCACAGCACTGATTTTTTTTCACGCAGTATTGATTATACGATTTTTTGTCAATTCTTTTCGTCTTTAACCACATGTACTGTTGCGCAAAAAAAAATATTTCAAGCAATTTTGCATTCACTTTTTTTCTGTAGACAGTATGTGGATTGAAAGCGTCTACTGGAAGGGGAGTGTTCGATGATGGAACGGTGCTTTTAAATGAACTTTTAATTACGGCGGAAATGTAAACTGCTACGTAACGGAGTCAATTCCCCGTTTAATCGAACTGAATAATTATGCGCAACGGTTGAATAACTATATACGCGTTTTCCTTTTATGTGATTTCGTTCAAAGGGCATGTCATAACGTTTGTTTAACGATCATTCGGACGGAATAAATACACGTTCATGTACAATTTTTTTCGTACAAAGGGCTGATCTTATTCTACCTCCGCTGATAAACTAATTAATATCGCATATGTGTAAATGAAGCGATCAATCGAATGCGATCGTCGAAGCATCAAAAGCAGTCCAGTAGACGTTTCCATCTACTTTAGTCGAGAAAAAAAAACGTGGCCATAGAAAACACACTAAACTAATCTATTTTTTCTTGTCCTTATCCTGGCTCCTCGACTCATTCCAAAATGGAAAATACAAAAAAAAATGCAGTGCCACCGAGGTGGCTGATGGAGCCTCAGGACGTGCACGCACCAGAGGGCATGTCACGACTGATCCTACACTGCCACGCCGATGGCTTCCCTCCGCCGAATGTGACCTGGAGAAAGGCGAGTGGGAACAAACCCGGTGACTACAAGGATATTGCCGGCCACGAGCACAGCCACGATCCCAAGATACACTCCAACGGCTCGCTCGTATTCGCTCGGGTGCAAGAGGACCACGAAGGTTTCTATCTCTGCGAGGCGATCAACGGCATCGGCGCAGGACTCAGCAAGGTGGTCTACCTCACCGTTAATGGTCAGTGCACATTTTTTCTTTTAGCAAGTTTCCATCGGCGCGCATTGCGGAAAAGCTTATAATAATGCAATTTGTTTTTGTTATTCGTAAACAGCTGGTACACGGAGAGAAAAGTTTAGTAAAAATTACTATACTATTTACTACTGGAGTAAATTGACTTGCAGTAAATTTTGCTACAAGTCTAGCACATTTTACCATACTTTCTCGTAAAATTTTTTATTTGTCGAGTCTGTCCCTGCACTACTAAATAGTATAGTAATTTTTACTAGACTTTTCTCTCCGTGTATAATCCATAGAAAATGTCTTTTGTTTAAATTGATTCATCGAATATTTCGAAAATTTATTCGAACGAATATACATGTAGTTTTTAAATTTTGTTCATTACAAAAGTAAATATTTGATGAGTTACGTTGCTTAGAAAGTATTGAAACATCGACGTTAACGAATGACTTTCTTTAAACTTGTAATTTTTTCACTCGAAAATTGTTCTCGGAAAATTGAAAGAGGACTCAACTCTTTTTACGCAAATATTTTTTCATGTACGCTTTCACATTTTTTTCGTTAATCTTTTAAATGGAAAATCCTGCAAAAACGTTACAGCTTTAAGAAAATAACAAATTAACAAAGCACTTTACACGCTCGACGTGTTTCCATAGAAAGGACGTAGGATATGAATCGATGAATAATAATACTTAAAATCCCTTTCCGATTATCGAAACTTACTGTGCGCGGGCGCGACAAAGCTCGCTTTTTGTTTCGCAGTAAAAGAACTGCGAGTTGTATAATGCTCTTTCACGGCGAAATAATTCTGAATACGATGCATTCACTGGCTTATCCCTTTTATACAAATCCTGTTAAATCAAAGCATATAAATCTCAACTCATCTCTCTCGCTCGTTATACCGTCCACCCACATCCCACCCCACTTACAAAAGTAGCGTAACCCGTGAAAATTCAAAATCAGGTCAGCGCCGAATATACACGCAACGCCAAAAGACAACGTAAAAACAAAAAAAAAACGTAAAAAGCAAGATCAAAAGCTGGAGAAGCGAGCCGAGCCCACGTAAATCTCTCTTTACGCGATATGCACTGCGTAAACTCGATACCCTTAGCCCGTAAAGAGCGGCGCACTCTCGGTACCCCAATCAGGCTCGTACCAGAGTGGCCTCGACTCTCGAGCACCGTGTTCGGCGGCCAGATATTAATTTAGCGCTCCTGTGCGAGCGCGTGTCTACAGCCCCGGCGCACTTCACGGTGAAGCACGAGAACCGCACGGCCAGGCTGGGCTCCAACACGTCGCTGCGCTGCGAGGCTAAGGGCGACCAGCCCCTGAAGATCGTCTGGCGAAAGGTGGGCTCCCAGCTGGAGCCGGCGGTCACCGACTATCGTTACATGGTCAAGGAAGCCAACACGACCGACGGCGTCGTCAGCGCCCTCAATCTCGTCGGCACTACCCGCGACGACAGCGGCCGGTACATCTGCATCGCCAGCAACGCCTATGGACGCGACGAGATGACCATTCACCTGTACATCCAGGGTATGCTTTCATTACTATTAATTCGACGTCCGAGATTGGACGTCTAGCTTTCCAGGCGGGGTTGTTCGAAATCTATAAATAACACTGTCGGCTCAAAAATATCCGTGTTCACTTTGCGTCACGTCAATTTTTATAGGGATTTTTTAATGTTAATTTTTATTTTAAATTTCTCTCCGTGCGATTTTTACGTTCACGAGAAGTTTAAAATAAAAATTTATAGATTACCAAGATACATCCCCATGTGAAAATATTTGATATAATTCATATATAAATTGTATACAGTCAATGTATACAGTTTGTATAAAAAAATGATTCTATACAATGTATATACAATTGTGTACAATTATAAACAATTGTACAGATTTTGTACATAAAATTATTCGTTCAACGATTAAATGGAGCAAGTTGTATACAGCTGTATATAATAATTTTATATCAATATTTTTTATATAAAATAATTTTCTATTAAAAATCTATACTATTGTTTACAGTTACATACATTAGTATATGATTATATACAAAGTTATTTTTTATACAAACTGTCTAGTTATAATTTCATATACAAAATCCGTACAATTATTGTCAGTTGTAAAATAATTGTATGCACATTGTACAGAATCATTTCATCTGTATACAATATGTACATAAATTGTATAAAATATTTTCACATGGGTCAGTTTTAATTTCAAATATAGCTTTAAGAAAAAAATCTATTCTATTTTATTTCATTATTTTATTCCTGGAGTCACACTGACAGTGGCATTTTTTACTTAAAATAAGTAGTAAAGTCTCATTTAGGTCAGACACCAGTGAAAGTTCATTGTTACTCAAGTAGTAACAGTAAATTAAATGTTTCCCTTTGATTGCAGAGCCTCCAGATTTTCCTAGAAACTTGCGAGTCACAGAAAAAGGTAGTCGCTTCATAAAGCTTGGCTGGATCTCCAGCGAAGACGGCAATAGTCCCATCACCCAATACCTCATCGAGTACAAAACTGAATCGGGTATGCAATTTTTTCTATATTTTACCTCCACGTAGCTACAGTACAATGCTGCAAATACGCGAGTAGCAATAAATAAAATGAATAATTAAGAACAAAATAATTTTATTTAATAATAAAAAAGAAAAGAAAATATAAAACATTATCAACGGCAAGAAGAAAGGACTGATAAAGTCCCTCTAAAAGGAGGCGAACAGTCGCCGATAAAAGTTGGCCGTTGCTTAATAGACTGACGCAGCAGAAGCTCAAAAGCTCCTTTCTTCCTCCCGTCTTTCCCGTAAATTATTGGCATAAATATACCGCGCTGCCCCGGCGCGCCCGCGGTCGTTAAACTCGCTGCGACCGAGGGCCGCGGGAGCGGGTATAACGCGGGACGAGAGGAAAGAGATATTGAATAGTTTGATAACTTGCCGTTGCAGAAGTTTGGCACGACCATACGTTTCACACTACCGTACCTGGGAGCCAGGCGCACGCCCACGTAAGCGGCCTCCGACCGGCGGTTACATATCAATTTCGCATTTTCGCCGAGAACGAACTTGGCAGAAGTCAACCCAGCGACGTACGTACATTTGCCCTCTCTGTGTACCGGCCTGCCCGTTAAGCTATCTCGTTGATTAATATTCGATCCCTCCCCCGCGTGCGCTCTATCTCTTCATCATTCGCTGTGTCTTTATATGCACGGCTTTCGCGGGGAGCTGCGGCTGCGCTGGCAGAGCTTCGCGCAAGCCTGGCGTATACATGCTCAGCTTTTATCAATAGAACGATACGAGTCTGTGCTTTTTTTTATATATTCAACAATTTTTTCATAAAAATTAAAGGAATCATTTTTACTGTACTAAAAATGTATACGTCTAATGCATATCGAATCAGCGAAAGTACACTAATTCGACGTGATAAGGCTTTCACTTATTCGTTCTAAAGTGTGTATTCACGTATTTCTTGCGAATTTCATTTATTCATATTTAGAGAGTAGAAAGAATCAGTGAAGATTGAAGGTTTGGATAAATTATTTACAAAAAACGTTCGGTAACAATTAAAAAAGAAAAGCTCCGTTATTTTACAAGAATAGATCCACAATCGTTACCATAAAAGCTCCGTATCTTTTACCTAAACAGCTCCGCAATCTTTACAAGAAAAGCTCTGTGAAATTT
This sequence comes from Sycophila sp. Sp_5, assembly GCA_018906775.1. NCBI lineage: Eukaryota > Metazoa > Arthropoda > Insecta > Hymenoptera > Eurytomidae > Sycophila > Sycophila sp. Sp_5. The sequence continues at coordinate 961,387 of JACCID010000033.1, forward strand.
ACGATATTTTCGCTTACAGACTACGGAGCTTCGCTCGTAACCTTTACAGAGTTTTTCAGCTAAAAATATGGAGTGATTTTTCCGTAAATATTTTTTGCGCTTGCAAGTCGTTTCGCGATTAAATTTTTCCGCGCAATTTTCACAGAAAGCGTTACCGTAACTTTCGCTTAAAAATGATCTTTGTGCATTTAGTTTTATATAAAGAAATATTACTTTAATCAAAATTTCTTGTACTTTTACGTAAGTTAGAGAAGCTCTCATACAAAAAGCTTTATTCGTTTCTCAAAAACAAGTTTTTAATTAAAATCATAAAAAAATCCTGCTTCATTCAATCTTTAGAAAGTTAATAAATGCCAAATATATACGGCACGAAGTCGTATATATTGGTATTTTTCGTAAAACGAGAAGCTTATACCAGAGGTCCTCATGAATCATTCTCTCACACTTGGTTAACTGCGTGGATGCTTTGCTTGCGATTGGCTCAGATTTTGGACGCAATGACCGAGGGCGAAACGCCGGGCGGACCTCCGAAGAGCATCAAAGTCGAACCCGTCAGTTCGACGGAACTGAAGATAATGTGGGATCCGCCAGACGATGATTTATGGAACGGCGAGATCCTCGGCTACCACGTCGGCTACAAGGAGCAACGGTAAAATATTAAATAACACTTTTGTCCCTCCGAGCAGGGAACAAAATAAAAACTCCCGTCTTACCCTTATGGAGCGAATTTGATATTACCCCGGGAAACTTGACTGGGACGGGAAGCCCCCAGTTTCGTCCTAATTTTAAAAATCTCCGCCGCTATTTATAGGCACGTCAGTAGACATTTTCGGGGGCGACAATTTAAACTCGAAAATTAATTGCTTCGAAAACGCCGCGGTGTTATCTTGCATTCGCCGCATATTTCTCGCGTATAATTTTTTCTCGTCAAGTGTCTCATGAATTTTTCATCGAAATGACTCGTACCGGAATGGCGACATTTGCAAATAAATTGTTTCCAGCTTCGCTTGTGTGCCGCAAATTAAGCGGCGAACTTTCAAAACTTCTAACAGATAAAGTATAAACAGCCTCTTTTTTTAACGCTGATATAACTCCCCGCAAAAAATGAATAAATCCGTCGAGTCGAGTCGCAGTATACAAATGATTCAGCTGACAAGGGAAGTAAAATGATAAAGCGCCCCCTTGAATGGTAAATGATGCCGCTTGAAAATTCGGTAAAACACGATGACTGTGAAGTCGAGTGTGTTGTGTATACACGTTGCACTTGTGGACAGACACGGGGCGGAGTACACGTACCGCAAGGTGGAGGGCCGAATATCGTCGGCGAGCATATCGCTGGGCTTGGCCAGAACCGCGATACCTGGACGCCAGTGCCAATTGATGAATCTGAAGAAGTACACGCGATATATCATCATCGTCCAGGCATACAATGCCCTCGGCACTGGCCCTATGACCCCGGAGGTCATCGCTACTACCCTCGAAGACGGTAAGTCTATCGCATGGAATGATACACTACTACTCATACACAACTTAAATAATTTATTATTATTTATATATAGCAGTGAAATGACTTTAAATAATGGCACAGAAATTTATTGCGTTATAGATAGAATAGAGTACAGCACGCACTATACTCCTATTATTAGATGATATATTTAATTTTGTTTTATCATTAATTCAAGTATTTTATATTTCACAATGTAAAACAGTCTGGTTCTAATAAGACTTAAAATCCAGTTATATACGTTAATTAGTTAATAGAAAGTAATTACCTTGAAAGATTAAAAAAAGTTGCACTTTTTCAGAAATTTTTATCTGTTGAAGTCCTAATGTTAATAAAAACTTTTCTTAATACTTTTCGTAACTAATTAGATCACAAGAGGAAAAATAAAATGAATTTGAATTACTCTGAGAAGTTAAAATATGTGAGTAAAAATTAATGAAGTGAATGCTACGGTTGAAAAAGTGCTTTATTTAACTTTTGCAACTTGAAATATTTTAACAGCATTCGATAAACCATTATTAAAAATAAAAGAAAAAAATTTAATGTCCAATTACTTCCAGTTACTCTATAAAAATTAGCATCTCGAGCTTACGTACAATTAATATGAGTAATTAAATTGCTTTAACGCACGTAGCCGGCAAAGCTCACTAAAGCTTCTGCAGTAAACTATTAAACATAAGAACCGCTATAGCGCGAAGGGTCGATGCTAGTGAAATAAGGATAGGGGGAGCGGGTCAGAGGGCGTAAGGAGTAAATAGTTGGAAAGGACATTGAAGTGGCAATAACGCAAATGGTTTCTTGTTTGTCGTAGTGCCGTCGAGTCCGCCGCAGGACGTGCGCTGCGCGGCCCTCACATCCCAGTCCCTCCAGGTGTCCTGGGATCCGCCGCCCAACTCCAGTCTCAACGGCATTCTCAAGGGCTACAAAGTCATGTACGAGAACATGGATGCCTTCACCGACACGACCAAAGTCGAGATCAAGACTACCACCGCGCTCACCGTCGGCCTCACGAATCTCGAGAAATTTACCAACTACTCAGTTCAGGTAAGATACGTGATTAAAAAGTCTAATGCCATGATATAGATAATACCGAATTGATTTTTACAATTTAAAAAAGGGAGATTTTTTAATAGGCTCTTATTTTATTTATTTATTTTTTTTAATGTGTATTATATTATTTAATATGAGCAGGAACGATTTCTAAAGTCTATTTTGTATAGTAATGTAATGTGATTAAAAAATCAATGGTTAAATAAATAAATCTATTTGCAGGATAAAAAACTATATAGAAATTTGTAAATATGTAAAAACGAAACGTAACAGGTGGCGGCGTTCACCCGGGCGGGCGACGGCGTCACCTCGGCGCCGCTGTACTGCGTGACGGAGGAGGACAAGCCGGAGGTGCCGGCCGGCATAAAGGCGGTGGCGAGCTCGGCTACGTCGATCATCGTGTCGTGGCAGCCACCGTTGCGCAGCAATGGCATCATCACCTCTTACAGCGTGCACGTGCGCTCCGTCGGTCCGGACGGCAAGTGGTACAGGCGCGCCCTGCCACCCCATGAGACCAGCTACCTCGCCGAGAATTTACACAAGAAGAACCAGTACGAGTTCAATATCGCCGCGGTGACGTCAGTGGGCGACGGACCCCGCACCCCCTCCATCATCGTCTCACCCTCCAGCGAAGGTGGGTCGGCTCATTTTCCTTTCTCCACCAATAGACAGTGCAGCAACACGAACTGTTTATTGTTTCGAATTCGACAACAACATATTTTACCAACTGCGAAAAGTTTCTCACGTATTTTTCAACTGTGTCAAACTGCACGCGATAAACTTTATAATTAGGCGTGTGATCGAGAGCTAATTATTTGCGGTACGTAAATGTGAAATCTACAGAGGGAAATACAATGAAAAATTAAGTAATTTGTTAGTCGTGAAAGTAAAATGCAAAGTATCCACGAGCCACAATTTAATTACTGTCAAACGATTTTTTTTAATTATAGGTATTCCCATGAGAATGACATTTAGAGGATTCATTCTAGAAGAAATACATTTAAGAGTTTAAATGCACGAATTAATTAATAGTCAAATAAAAAATAACAATTTTATACAGTGAAAAGTATTTCTTTTTTGAAAAATATGCTTGCAATCAAAGTGCAGTAGTTGAGCGTGCGTAACCGCGCATTCGAAAAGTTTTGCAATTTCGTTTCTGTCTGAGCAGTGCGAGCGGCGATCTACTCGTTCGGTTCGACTCTGGTAGTACCATGGAAGCAGGACGTCTTATTGCCTTGTCAAAGAGTCGGCAAGCCCGAACCCACAGTCACGTGGAAACAATGGGGACAAGTTATTAGGTTCAGCGCCTCCTCGAGAGTCACTCTCGAGAGCGACGGCTCTCTGCAAATCCGAGACTTACACCGGGAGGACAGCGGCAATTATACCTGCTTCGTGGAAAACCGGTACGGTTCCGATCAGATAACCCATCGTTTGACCGTTCAAGGTATTTAACGTTTTAATTATCTTCCCATTAATAGAAATGTTTAATGCCCTCACCGTTATCGCATTAAAAAATTACACTTTTTTCATCAAAATTTCTTCCCAGAAATTGCCAGCTTCCGCGATGAATAATTTAAACTGAATAGAGAATACTTTAAACTTATATACGAACTTTCAGTCAACTTCAATATTGATCAGTTCAAAAGACTTAATAAATTATTAAACTTCTTTAATTTAAACTTTTCTAAAATGAGACTTTCTTTCTTTCAACGATAGAAAGCATCGTTTTTGAAATGCATGAACTGGACAGGAAAGAATTTTAAAAATTGTTTGTATTTAAAAATGAAAAAATCAAAAGAAAATGAAAAGATGAATTAACCCTTTCAGACCTGAATATTTCCTGCATGAAAAAGTTTCGAAAAAATTCTATACGATCTATCATTTTTTAATAAATTTTGTAAATTATTGAAACTTCTTTTTTTTCTATAATGCTAAATTGCTCGACCTCTATAGAATCGAGAAAAATTGAAAGCACCAATAAAAGATGAAAAATTATTCACTTAATCTGCTCCACGTGTTTATTTTTAGCTATCACGATTTTTTTGCAAAATTTAAAAAAAAATCAAAAAATAACTTTGTTCGTTCCAGTTTTATATAAATTTTTATATACGAATCAATGAAACAATAAAAACTGAAGAGATTTAAAAAAAAAGCAAATTCCTCTAACCGGGAGAAAAAAATTTGACAGTGCCACCGGCAGCGCCGCTTCTGCAGGCGACGAGTACGACGAGTAACTCGATCAACGTGCAGTGGAAAAACGGCGACGACGGAGGCGCGCCTATACGCGGCTACATTCTGCATTTCAAGCGCGAATTCGGCGAGTGGGAGGAGATCAAGCTCTCGCATAAGATCAACAGTCACCAACTATCGCAGCTCTGGTGCGGCACTGACTACCAGATCTACCTGACGGCGTACAATCGCATCGGCATGGGCTCGCCGAGCGAGATAGTGAAGGCGACGACGGAGGGCTCCAAGCCCGACGACTCGCCCGCCAACGGCGAGAAGTTCATCACCGTCAATGTCTCCTGGATCACGCTGCACCTGCACACCTGGAACGACGGCGGCTGCCCCATCACCTACTTCGAACTCGAGTACAAGAAGAGCGGCGAGGAGCTTTGGACCCTCGTGTCCAATAATATCGAGGTGCTGTCTTCACCATAATTCTGACAAAGAGACGGCCATCAGATCTGCATGATGGATTTACCCCAAATTAGTTGTGGTGTTAATATTAATACTAAACTATTAATACCTCAACGATGAACTAAGTAAAGTTTCAGGACCTAACGCTCTCTCATTCTTGAAATATTATACCTTAATTGTGGCTGCGACTCCTGTTTAGCCTATGTAAGACCGATGTAGCCAATTTCAAAGCAATACTTTTTCTCTCTTACTTGATAGTTTTCTATAATAACATTACATTATTTGTATGTATTTAAACTACTTAATACACAATCTATATTAATTTTCACACAAAAACTTTTTATTTCACTTTTTGGAACTCGACCTTTAGTAAGAGATATGAAAAATAGATTTTTTTATATTATTAGTGTGAAAATTAATATAGATTATGTATTAAGTGGTTTAAATACATACAAATAAAGTAATTTTTTATAGGAAACTAGCAAGTAAGAGAGAAAAAGCATTGATTTGAAATTGGCTACATCGGTCTTACTAGGATAAATAGGAGTCGCAGCCAAAATTAAGGTATAATATTTCAGGAATGAGAGAGCGTTAGGTCCTGAAACTCTACTTAGTTCACCGTTAAGGTATTAAGAGTCACCACAATCAATTTAAGGTAAATCCATCACCCGGATCTGATGGCCTCTCCTTGTGAGAAGAATTCTATCGTTCCGCTTTAAAATACTAACTTTTTATGAGTAAATCTCATTTCATAGTAAATTCTGATAGATATTTTCAATTCTAAAGTAAACTCCTTGTCATTTAAATAATTCGTTAGATTTCTACGAAAAAATTACATAAGTAATTCCTATTAAGGTAAACATAGTTACGTGTACATAGTCTAGTATAAGAAAAATCATCCAAACTACTGAATAACTAAAATCTCAATTCTTTTTAAAATTATACATACAAAGTTAATTTTTAATGTTTGTCTTAATACTTAATTTGCTTAAATTTAAACAGATTAGTTCATTCGGTAAAATATTGTATGTTTTAATAGCTTCGATATAGCTGTTTTTATCGCTTATTACTCTTTGCATTCTCGGTAATATAATGTTTGTTTCTAGACTTATCTGCTAAGTATATAATTTTAATCTTAATGTAATGGTACATCAATGCTTCTAGTAATAGATAAATTTTAATTTTATTATTTCTTAGGAAGGTATAAGTATTTTAAAGATGGATCAGTTATTTAAATAGCAGTAATTTTATAAAATGTATCACTTTATAATAATGCACATAAAATTGAACGCGAGGCTGAAAAAAATTAAATTTATTTTCGTAAGCAAAGCGCACGCGTCAAACTAAGGGCAATTTTGAACGTGCAGGTGCAAAAGTCGTATACGCTGAGCGAGTTGCAGCCGGGCACGAGTTACGAGGTGCGCGTCAGGGCGCACAATAACGCGGGCTCCTCGGTGGCCGAGTACAAAATAACGACGCTGCAGCCCCACAGCAGCTCCACAGTGCCTGCCTTAGACGTCGACCGATTCATACCCCAGCAAACGCCGGTCTACGCTGACATCAAGCTAATCGTTCCTCTGGTCTTAAGCTCCTTCGCCGTCATCGTCGCGGCCGGCGCAGTGTTCTACTGCTTTCGCAAAAGTAAGCATCAACAATTGAAAAAAGGAAGAAAAGCTCTTACGACATTTTCTGCATGCAACAAAATAATAGGGTAAAGTTTACAATATTCTTTTTAACATCGAGATAGATTGCAAAATTTATCGTAAACCTTACCCTATTGTTTTTTTTTCAATGTACAATTGAGGGGCTATTCGGAATAAGAGGCAAAGTGGACTTAGACCCTTTTTCCGCCCATCGGTTAAATCGATCGTTACCCATCATCATGCAAAATATTACACGCCAAAAATTAATTTTCGGTGTTAAAATGAAGGTTTATTCTAAAAATGTATATTGTTTTTATTGATTAACTCAAAAATGTACGTTTTTGAGTTAGCCCCTTATTCAGAATAGCCCCTCAATTGTAAAATATCTCATTGGAAATACTCACTTGAGCGGACTCGATTTAATGTTTTGCCTTGTTTCGAGCCAGACGTAAAGTAACAGTGCGCTCGCTAATGAACCGAAAAATCATTAGTTCATATAAAGTTGCGCAGTGCGCGTTCTATAAAAGCTCGATTGTGGAGAAAGCGAAAGAGTGAGTTGTAGGCGTAAGAGTAGGAGTAGCCGCAGTTTAACGGACTGTTAATTAACGTAGGGCCTTTGATGGGTGACTTAGGGAGCCTCCACGACGCGCAGACGGCCGCCGCACTAGATAATAAGCAAAACATGGAGCAGCGCGAGCAGTATTACGCTACTGTGCGCAAACCGCTGCGGTCGCCTATTCACGAGATGGGTACGTTGGAAAGGATACCAGGTAACTCTTCATTTCATTTCATTCCATTTTTATATCGTCGCCTTTCAGTTCACTTTTTTTTTCTACCTCCCTTTTTGCAAGTTTACCCTTTCGTTCAGCATCTTCAAGCATCACTCATTCTCATTGTCATCCGCATATCGGGTTCGTTCAGTCGTTGCAAAAAGAAAGAAAATTTTTATGCAAGAAGTAAAATAAAAAAGCACGCACAGCTCGTATACAAAACGTATAAAGTTGTTGTTGTTGTTCAGTTTGTTGTTTGCAAAGTCGCGTGATTATTAACGGAAAGGGAAATATAAGTGTCCAAAATTTCATCATAAAAAATTTACATTTAATAAACTAAGAAGTGGAATTTTATAAGAATTCAAGAAGGCCTGTGTATTAAAATGCATAATGCAAAAGCTGCGCTAAGTAGAATAAGCCCGACACGGTAAGACGTCGACATACATAAAAGAGCGGCGATAATACTTCTTTCAAAGTTTTTTCCCTTTTTTTTACAACTTCCTCATCGCTAACAAGGTTAAAAAATAAACTCGATAATAATGACCAGGAAACTTTGGCCTTAAAGTCAGCCGCCAAAAGCTTGCGATCTCGTGCTCATCTCATCGTCGCTCTCGAAGCGCACGGAGCCCTTTAAAAGGAGAAAAAGGGGAATCGACGGTTTTTTTTTCTTCGCAGAGTACTCGGAGGACATCTACCCGTACGCAACGTTCCAACTGAAGGAGAGCGTGCCGGCGGGTGGCGACAGCCGCTGCGACTCCGCGGCGCCCCTCCAGACGTTCGTTTACCACGACCCCCGGCTCACCGCGGCCGATACGCTCCAGCTCCGAGAGGTAAGGCGTCCGGCCGGTCGTGTCGGGCCCGCGCTTGCCGACAACCTCGTATCCTCACCTGCAGTTATCGGCGCTCGAGGGGAAGACGCTATCTCCGTCCCCAACGGGCCCTCGCTTAGCGCCGATCCTGGGCGTTTCTCTTTGGCGGAATCTTAAATTCGACCGCGAAGAAAAATGTTATAGTAAAAATTACTGTTTCGTAGGAACAGTGGAATATACTCGACCTATGACGATTTTTACTATAAAACATACTAAAAATTCCTATATACATAGTAAAAATTGCTGTTTATTATAGTAGAAATTTCTATGTACATAGTAAAAATTGCTATTTATATAGTAGAAATTCGTATGTACAGAGGAATTTTTAGTATGTTTTATAGTAAAAAATCGTCATAGCTCGAGTATGTCCCACTGTTCCTACGGAATATAGTAACTTTTACTATAACATTTCTCTCCGTCTACTGAACTAACAATAAAAACGTTGCGGATTTATGCTACGGAGAGAAACGTTATAGTAAAAATTACTATATTCCGTAGGAACAATGGGACATACTCGACCTATGACGATTTTTACTATAAAAAATATTAAAAATTCTTATGTACATAGCAAAAATTGCTATTTATATAGTAAAAATTGCTATGTACATAGGAATGTTTAATATTTTTTATAGTAAAAATTTTCATAAAGTGAGTATATCCCACTGTTCCTACGGAACATAGTAATTTTTACTATAACGTTTCTCTCCGTGTGCATACTTATGAGTGTCCTGTTCTTAAGGAATCTTCCCAATGTTTTTTTCTGCCCTTACAAAAAGTATACTATCTTTTCGCAGAAACCACGCTAAATGCGTTTCTTTTTTCATCGACCCTGTGGAAATAAATTAGTTTACGAACTATAAAAAAAAAGTCAAAGAGATCCGCCTTGCGTACTTATAACTAATAAGAGTCTGGAGAAACCTCCAGAGCTCGAATCTATTTTTTAAATTGAAAGCCAACTAAAATGAACTGATGCATGGAATCGAGCAAAGTGCTCGTGAAAACATAGTCACACGACTGCGAAATCAAAAGCTCTCGATGTCTCCCCAAACATATGATTCGCCGTCAGCACGACCACACAGCATTCGCACTTGTGTCACGCACAAAAAGGCTTTTTTACCGACAATGCCAAAGAAAATAAAAAAAAGACAAGAAACGAAACACTATACGGTCACACAACTCCGCGCGCCGCCGTCAACTTGTAGACTAAGAACGTTGCAAATGTGTATCCCTCGCAAAAGTATGTTTACTGGTCCCGACGCTCAGCCCCGCATAAGTAAATAAAAAAACAAAAGGAAAAAGAAAGAACGCAATATACATACATATATATACATGTGTGTATAGTTCTCGTTACGCGAGCGCGCGCTGTAGAAGTAGTCCATTTCGGGAAGGCATCGCGCACAAAAAATCAAACTCATCTCCGTTTTTCTTACTCTTTCTCTCTGCCTCTGTCTACCTATCTGTCTCTCTTTTTCTCTCGGTCACTGCTGGTCCGCTACATTTGCTTCGATTCGCGTTGCTGTCAAGTTGCGCGCTTTTTTGTCGCCCCGGCTATAACCGATTCTCTCAGAGCACACTCTGTCTTAGTACCGAACGAAGGAAGTGACTGTTGTTTGTTTTTTTTAACTTTTCTTTTGTAGTCGATAGTATCGAATGGATTATATCAATTCATTTTACGTATTCTCTCAAATTTGTCAATTGGATTTTTCATTGGATATTAGATTTGATTATTGTTCTTTGTTGTAATCAAGTTGGTACATTTGATACGAAAAAAGTCTACTATGCATTTCGATTTTGAACGTTCGTAAAATAACTGTTTTGTACATTTACATTTTATTTCAAATTTATTAAAAAGTTCAATGCATTTTTTATTCCAAAGATTGTTTCATTCAAATCTAAACTGAAAATTTTAAATTTAAATAAAAAATACAATTATATGAAAATATTGAAAAATCTAATTGAAAACACATTTATTCTTAATTATTTTATTAAACAGCGGGGGTGGGTGTCAAAATTCCGAATGATCAATCTCGAAAAATTGCTTTAACTGCGGCCTAAATTTTTCGTTTATTTTTATTTAATAAATAACGGAAATAGAATGTCTTTGTAAATTCAGCGAAATCGCAAGCACTACCAATGCCAGAGTATACGATCAAAGTCGATCGTACCAAACGTAAATTTGATCATTCGGAATCGTCGCTATCGCGAGAACCCAATAAACACCGAACGCGCATCCCAAAAAAGCGAGTACTCTCTCTCTAAAAAAAAATAAGAAACTGCTAAAAATGTCTAAAACAGCGAACCTTAAACTGTGCGCAATACAATCGAATCTTAAGAGAAAAGAAAAAAAAAGAATCAACAAAGAAAAATTCCGTCTGATTGCAGTCGGATTGCAACCGGTACGCTAAGGTGCGCGGGGGCCGCTCGTCCTCTGCGCCGTTGCATAAAGCAGCGCACAAGACGAGTCAGGGCAAGTCCGAGTCGGAGGAGTACGACACCCTGGGCTCGGACAGCGACACGGAAGTCGGGACCAGCAGCCGAACCGAGTCTTCCAATCACCTCGTCGATTCCCATCACTCGGCCTCTGCGGCCGATGCGCGCGTTCACAGTACGCAATTCACTCTCTCTCTCTCTTCTTTCTTTCTCTCTTTCTCTCTTCTTCTTTATTTTATTTCTCTTTCTCGTACTACATAGTTCAGTTTAGCCCCTCGCTTCTGCCCCCTCCTCTCAACTATACTATCGATCATCGCGCGATCGAAGTTCCGAAAATTCATTGGCCGTCGCGACATTTAAATTTTATTGGCCTACAATAAACGGGATCGAGATCGGACCGCCTCCGAGATTGTACGACAATTCGACGGATTGATTGATACGCTCCCGTTAGGCGATTTAGCCGAGTCACGAGTTTTCTCTCTCGCTCCGTATGAGAGCCTCGCGAGAAGTTCAGTATCAACGCTTGCGATGAGATGAAAATTTCTAATTTCCAAGGAGTGACAGCCCTGGCACTTTAGGGGCGGCCAAAGAAATTGCACGTCTCTCGAATTTCAATATTTAATATCGCACAGAATGACTTATCGGAACTTCCATCCCATTGCTTTCAGTCTGCATTCCTTGTTCGAATAATGATGTGCTTCCCCACCACCCCCATAATAACATAGATGTTACTTTAAATTCAACGTTATAGTTTATTTAGTTTACATTCTCTTGTGGTTTGTAGTCCTTCGCTTCCACAATCCCATTCTGTGTTAGTAGATGAGTTAATGAAATGATCTAAAGCAAAGTGACGAATGAATTAAGTTAAGAACTGAACGTTTATAGCTTCCTTCTTGCCATTGTTCATTGCCGTGGAGTCGCTGCCAGTTTTGCCTGAAGCACTGAAACTTAATGTTCACTTGTCGATCGGGCGTGTACGATCGCCGGTTGCAAAACTTTCCTCATCAAGTAGTACTTTGTGTGCCTAAGAGAAAATTTCTGTCAGCTAGTTAATTCGAAACTTTGTAATTGCAGACTTCTTGTACCATGGACCAGAATCTAGCACGTCTACAGAACCCTCACCGGTTTTTGAGAGAAAATCGTTTCCTGGAAGGGGACGACCCAAGTGAGTCTTATTCCAATTACGTATTTTACATAAACAATAAAAAGAAATTAGAATAATGTATTACGAACGATTCTTTTTTATATAGAGTAAGTCAATGTATCGATTAAAGATTGATAACGGAATTTACTTGATAGTGATAAAAAGAAATTTATTCGCTCACTGAAAAATGTTCTAGTAAAAACTACACTTACTGAGCTACGTGATCTGAACAAATACAGTAACATTTTTTAAAATATTTTCAAAGTGTTTTCAAAAAAATACTTGCCGTAAAAATGTTACTACACTGATAGAAAAGATTCTTTCACCCAAAGTCTTCGCGGCTTTAAAAAATAATTTTGTCATGGTATTTGAAATAAAGAAGTATGCATTAGCATTGAAGAAATATTTCTTAATAGTTAATGCGCGATCGTCTTTACTGACAAAAATCCTGTGGATGACTTAATAGTTAATGCACCGTTTCTTTACATCTAACATACCTACGCCTTTGGACTATATTAAATGCGCACGGCTTTATATTAAAGACACTGGCTTTGGATCAAAGGATCTTTTCTATCAGTGTATAAATGAATAGTATATAATTTTTAGAATGTCAGTCCGTGACGATTTTACCAGACGCTACAAAAGTATATTTACTAGAAAATTTCTCTCGGTGAATGGTGCGATAAAATTTGCTGATCAGTGTGAGCATAATTTTTAACAAGTTTTAAAAAAAATTCAGGATGCTACAGCTGGCGCGTTATACCGGCGAGGAGGCCAGGTCAAACCTCGTCGTCGGTTCAGCAGCATCAGCCGGGCACAACGGGGGGCTTGGCCATACCAAGCACCAGTCGGGCTCTATCGTCCAGGAGCGTGACGGACCAGGCCACAACATGTTCGTCCCCAAGCTGGATCCACCCAGGGGCTTCACCGACGCGCTTGAACTGACCGACCCGGAGTGCGACCAGCTCGACCGTGGCCAGAGGAATCTCCGCGACTTCGTCATCGCCGTGTAAATAATGCGAATAAAAAATTAAATGCGTTTCCAGAGATGAGAGACGAGAACGATTATTGCGAATAATTAATGCGATAATAATATATACGACTGCACGAGCGCTCGACACTGCCCGATTCTCTATTTACCCGATTCCTCTTCCCAAAAGGTCCCTCCATTGCCCTATAATCTCCCGAAGCAACAAAAAAACATAAAATAAATAAAGCAGATATTTAAGGGCGCGAGTGCGTGTATGTGCTGTACATTGAAAACTGTTTTCCCTCTTTTGTTAGGTTTTTGTGATGTATCTTCGTTGGATGACGAGTGGGATATATATACACTGTGCAGTCGAGTCTTTTCCCATGGGATCGGCCATATCTCGATTATATATATAAATATTGAGTAGAGAAGGGAGACAAAGAGGAAGCACATTTATTGATCTCGTTAGGCAAAAGGGGAGGGAAGAAGAGAAAGAAAGAGGCGACGCGAGCCAGGATCTTACATTTTTTCAAGATCTCGGAGTAATTATAAAGGTGGAAAAAAAAATAAAAATGAATACGCGCCAACAAGTTGTCCTGTTGATATCGTATACTTTATAATATACATATTATATGAGAAGAAAAAAAGTGATTGTTCATCAATGAGACTCGTACTCTTGCGTTTTCAAACGATTTTAAAGATTGTTTATATTCTATTTACTTTGTAAAATATACAAGACTTATTCAAATTTGGAAACACGTGTCGTTCTTTTGCCACACCCATCTACAGTGAAAAAGGCTGTCGTATGGAAGAACAAAAGGAGATAACGAATAAAAAGTCTGGGATTAAACAAACGTGTTTTCTCATTTTATTGCGTACGAAGCGTAGGTAATAAAAAGAGGCACGAACAAAAAAAAATACACTCAGCTTAAATGTACAATATAATCATCTCTTTACACGAAGTATGTAATTCATTCGTTTCGTATAAATAATCGCCTAGAGTCTATACGCAACTATGTAGTCTAAAAAAAATATCTAAGCCTAATCCGATTCGTCCGAACGCCGTTCGACATCAAACACTCGTTCGCTCTTTTGGGCGTACTTATAATACAAAATCACTACTATTGTATACTGATAATCGTTCTTGGAACTTTCACCTTCATAAAGGGCACCGCGAGGTTCGCAGTTCTATTATCCCGCGCACTGAGATATGCACCATTTGCTTTCCGCGCTCAGCTGATTACTCCGCCAATCCCAAGTCAACGTCCTTAAGTAGCGTCGCTGTGGATCAGGAGTCATCAACTCGCATTCCTTCCTTAATCTCTTAAGTATAGCGACGAATCATGGATATTTTTTTGTCGACGTGCAATCTTACATAGACCTGCTGTATACACCGAGAAAACAATACTATCGTTGCGCGCACGTTCCCCCGTAATACTTTGTACCTTCCTCGGTCTGCCTAAAACGCACCGAATCACCTTTCTCACGTCAAAAAGAAAATGCAAACGCGATCACAGTGGTCCCCCATACTCTCGAAGCTCGTACGTGAGCATTGATCGACGCACTTAAAATACTAAAAGTCGTCGCTCTCCCTTCGATGGGACGAAAGCGCTGAACAATAAATAAAAAAAAACAAGAAATTCGATCGTGGCATGCGATTTCTCAGCAGCCACACGCGGCCGAGAGCGATTTCGGAGTCCGCCGAACTACGTCGCTCGATACAATTTTTTTTTCTTTTTTAGTGAGTTAAAAAAGTTGGTTTTTTAAATTTTTCTCTTGATTTTTTCGTCGAGCTCCAGGTCGGTATTCAGCTGCTTCCGAGCCGCGTGGGCAGGGGCAGTTGGCAGATGACGTTGTGCACCGGCATGGATATCCAGCCGGCCATGGCGATACCGATCGAGTCGGCCATGGACGCTATGCCCAGAGCAACCTCCCGTTGCTCCCACGAGATCTGGAAAATGTATTAGATTTGTAGAGAAGATTAAAAAATGTTTTATTTATTCAGTAGGTATAGGGTACTCCGTTACGTTGGGACTTTGCCGAAAGTTTTAAAACTTCTACGGGCACTGCGATTCGACCTAATGTGTCAGAAAAGGTAAGATGATAATAAGAATAAAGCCCATTGTTCGATCAAAATAGCAAGTGACACCTGTTGTTCCCTAAAGACAATGGCACTGTTTTAAATATAAAACTTTTGTCTTATTATTTATAAATAAGCCATTGTTTAAACAAACGAAGAATATGAAAACTTCTATACTCTAGCTGCCAGTTTTTTTAAAACAGTATTTTACTATACGATTTCCCAGAAACGTGCTCCCTATATCTTACGTACGAATTAATTAATCACTTGTAAAAATGAAAGTTTAATCTTACGCAGTCGTATGGACATCTTATCGTTTTCAAATTAACTTTTTCTTTATCTGCCGAACGCTTGATTAGTTGTGTTGATTAATGATTATTTAATTAACTTATCGGCCGATTGCGTCAGTCCAGCTAGTCAATTGATATTCTCCCGAGAGCAAGATCTAGTAAATAAGCTAAACTCTTCGGTAATTTGAAAAATACTTGGCAAGAATTTTTTTACTCATTTTTATATGTAGGTATGCACATTATTTATTTAATGCTATTCAGACTACCGAGTAAATTACTTCTGCTACGTAAGCACATACATAAGTAACACTATTTCTAAGTAGACACATCGGTTAACACTTCCGAATAAATTAGTTCGTCGTTCGTCAAAGTAATTTTTAAAGTTTGTTTATTGAAAAAGAAAAAAGCTTTATTCTTCCAGAATAATTGCATCTTTCATGTACAAATTATGGGATTCAACGAGTCATACTGCGTGCCTGAATATAGCGGTGATGAATGATTCGCTCCGTAAGGAGAATGAAAAGAAAAAATAATAATTCTCGCAACGGCTGTATCCCGACATTGAAAATGCTAATTCAGGTGTAAAAGCACAAATAACGACAGTTTCTTATCGCCGACGAGCGCGCCGGCGACGAACCTCTTTCGCGTTTTTTATTATTTCAACCGCGATAAGTTTGGTTTCTCCGCTAGCGAACAATCGAACCTGCCGATAAGTTTCACCAAAAACTACTGACACGATTAGAACGCGGGTCGCATCGCTATTGTTCGCAACGAGAAAATTTTGCTTTCGCGTTAGTTTAAAGAGCGGACGACTCACCTCCTTCGACATTCTGTAGAAAGTGTTAACGTAGGCTGCGCCACCGAGAAGTCCCTCCCACAGTACCAAAGCAAAGACGATCCAAATGTTGGGGATGTAGAAGTAAAGCGTCTCGAAGGTCAACAAAAGTACATTAGCCATCTGAAAATGAAGTATAAACCATTACTGTCCATATCATCAACCGGTGTTAAAATCAACTGTTGACGATAATTTTTGACTCGACTTATACCTGGAATACAGAGATGAGCCATATTTTTTTAATGCTCAAAAAGTTGACGGAGGAGCGAGATATGAACACCCCAATCTGGTAGTCGACTTGTAACCAACGGTACTGCTCGCAATGGTTCAAGAAAATATTACGGAATTCAATGAGTTCGTACTGTAAAAAAAAAACGACATTTGATTACAAATCATAAAAGTATTTTACTTGCAATTCTCTTATTTAAGTTGAAATGTCTGTTCCTGGTAGTCCAATAAATAAAAAATATTTTATGCAAATATTTGCCTATACACTTGTTTGAGGGATTAGCACAAAACTGAATTGTAAATTTCCTGTAATAAAAATTCTTCATTTCGCGAGAACAATTTACAAATCTAAAAACTGAGCATAAAATCCCAATAAAAATCTTATCTCTAACCACTGAGCAATCTAAAATCCTATGTAGATTCCTCCGCTCGTAATACCTAGCAATTTCCTTTGATTATCTATTTAAACATACAGATAACTTGCGTCGTAATCCCCATCTTTGCGTCTAACTCGTACGAAATTCCGCTCGGCAAAAACATTTTTCCCCAATTACGTGCAACAATAAATCACTCGACCGAGCCTCTTAAAGAATCCACTCCCACCGAAGGTAATTCCCCATTTTACGTAATGCCAGAGTATCTCGGCCTACTCAAGCGCGACACCTATTCGACAATAGCCCAGCGGTTTGCTACCATAAATAATCAAGTAACACTCACCAGGCCCTGATTGATGAAGTACTCGAAGAGATACACGAGTCCAAGTGGAATCATGTATTTAAGCAACTTAGGCACGAGCCTGATCTTCTGACCTAAGGTCATCTTGGGCGCCTCGATGATCTGCTCCTGACTACCGACGGCGTCGGTGACGAAGGTCAAAGCCGGCTCCGGGTGGGTCAGCACCAGCCAGAAGGTCAGCGCCTGGACGATCGGCACCACCAGCATCAGCAGCAGCGCGTCCGACGACGACAGGAAGTAGCGCAGTCCAGTGTACGACACCGCGCCAATTATTCCCGCACCTCCAGTTCCCGACGACCACGTGGAAATCACGTTCCTGCGTTTGCCAAGCAAAACAGAAAAATTGCATTAGAGACGGAGTTTATTGACAGGGTGGTTTTTTTTTCGGTTGATGAATGAAGGGGCGAGGCCATCAAGGCTCACGCGTCCTTCAGCATCGATTATACACTGCTTCCGCGCGGAGATGCAGTTAGCCTCAACGATGACGTAAGGGAGCTTTGGGTTTCTCAATTTTACGCCTTATAGTCGTGCGAAATATTTTGCACGATTTTACGAGTCACTTCGAAAAGTTTTTCTTTGCTATGCTGTTTAGTGGATTTTCGAGTTTTTTTTTTCAAGTAAAGAGACGACGTTTAGTCGACGATTTACAATGAGACTTTGTCGATTTGCTGCGAGTCGTAGCTATTGTTTCCTTGCGGAAATTAACATGTAATTATCAAGGCTGATTTTTTTTCTCATCAATATGCATTAACTCGCCGCCGGCGAATGAATCGAATTCCAGTATTGCTCATTTTTTAGGGCGCGGGAGCATTCATTCTTTTTTTTTTTTATAAATTGTAATAGGAAAACTGATGTACGAGAAATCGAAAAATCGACTTTGCGGTCGGGACTTCTCGCACGATTTTTCCTTGGACGTTTTTCATGGAACAAAATGAGAGCGAATCGCAGTTTTTCAGCTGTGACGATGAACCTGACACACAAAACGGAGGCAATTCAAAAGAAAAAAATATTGTCACTTAGACATAAGCGCAACCAGGTTATTCACATGGTAAACAATTCCTCGAATAAAGTATGTTATTAAGATAAGCACATTTTATAATTTGCTAACGGCTTAGTTTATGTATAAGCATATTTTATAATTTGCTAACGGCTTAGTACTGGAATTTAATTTTTTTTTATCTGTGTTCTACATCCTTAAACGATGGAAATCGATACATCGAGTTTTCTTCCGCGACGAAAATTGTGTCATTATAAAGACTCGAGGAAAACAATAACAAGGGGAAAAAGTTAGTATTAATCAGAAAATTGTTTAGTCCCGCCGATAACGTATGAATCTCATTTAAAAATCGACGTTTAAAGCGTTTATTTAATTATCATTTATCAAATCCATTTCCGGTAAATCTCAATTTTGAATTAAAATACTCGATATTTTTCAGAAGCTCTTTAAATACATCACATTTCAGACGACAGTCTCGCTCACGTTATTTTTTTTATTAAAAAACAAAACAGAATTAGGGAGCACGTGACTTAAAATAAGTCTATTGCGAGCTGACTAAAGAGTAAAACTAGACGCTACAAAAATAAAGAAAGCACTCACTTAGTGTATCGGTGGCTGTAGCTGAGCATGGTGACTTCACCCAGACCCGAAGAAAGTGAGGTGATGACCACCCCAGTGATGGCGAGCCAGCTCGTGCTGCTCAGCGAGACCAGCAGGAAGCCTCCAGCTGAAAACAACACACACGTTGCCATCCGCAGGCTGGAAAAAACGCCAAAACGAACCACTGCTTAAGTTTCGTCAACTCTTTCCATTGTTGTTACTGCGATCGAGTCGTGAGATGTAGACGCAACTGGCGCCAACGAGTAATACATAATAGAGTGTACCGATGAACGATGAAATGATCTCTTTTGATTTTTTATTTAAATATATATTTTTTAAAGTTATTTATCGCTCTCCTTTCAGGTTTGTTAAATCCTCGACCGTTCCGTTATAAAGCCATTTCTGGTGATTTATAGAGCGAGTCTACTGTGCGCAACTGCAATGTTAATTATTGATGGCTCGTAATATAGATTTATAGTAAAAAATATAATATACTGCGACGAGGAAGTGTTGATTTGTTAGTTTATGAAGTAAGATGATTTTCTACCAATGAGCACCGGAAGCGTTAAATGAGATGTTTAGAATCCTGCATTCCGTCAGCTTTAATTTTTCACCTTATTGCGTTAGAATGCAGTTTAAAGTCAATTCACTCCAATAATAATACAATAAAAAATAATCTTTTTTTTGCATATTACTTAATGTGATAAAAAATGAATATATTTTCTTATACTTTAAAATTTATGTATATGTACAATGAAGGGAGCTCTCTTGACAATTTATCTTTAATTTTGTTTAATTTTAATTTCATTCAGTATCTTAATTAAAAAATAGGCTAACTATAGGATATTATAAATAATGTTTGATAGTGGTATATACCTCGCGATGTTCAACCGCGATAATCTCGTGGCTACTCAATCCTCTAAAAACACATATAGATACACTTAATAGCGACGTGCACTGCACGCTCCGTGAATTATTATCACTTGGTCTTAATCGCCGACTGATATGGACTCATTAATGACACGGTGAAACGATATCACGGGCGCACTTACAACTTTTTCACACGGGCCCGGGCTTCGCTGAAGCACAATGACATAACATGAAAAAAAATGACACACAATGGAATAATTATAATAAATTTATATTCGACACAATTACCATCCGACTGCTCGCCGTTTTTCCCGGAGCAAAACCAGAGAGGACAAACTATTATTTTTCGATTGTCTTTTAAAAACACACAATTATTATACTACGGGTCATTTATTTTCATTGACTGACGCGAAAATTAGCTTAAGGTAATACGTTACGTTTTTTACGATTACACGTTAAAAAGATGTGAGTACCCAAGTTAATTTTCGTTTATTTTTTTTTTAATGAACGAACGCACTGTAAAAATAAATCGTCGTTGCATCAGTTCTACGTCTCCTTACGATTTCTCCGCGAAGTGATTTTACTTAAAAATACTTCACCGCGAGTCTATATAAATGTTTAAAGTCACGATCGAGTTCTTTTTCTTTTACTTTAACTGGCTTCGGCCGACCGATCAATAAAATTTTTCTCGATAAGTGAATCCAATAAAAGTCGGAGTCTTTCCATCCAATTCTAGAAAATCATCGGCGTGTTCTCGATCCGCGGGCTCGATCGATCGATTTTCTTGTTTACGACGCCGCCCGACAGTGAAAGTTTACCCGCACGCGCACAATTTTCACAGTGCATTCGCAGTACGTAAGAAAGAGAAATAAAAAAAGTAGATAAGTTTTGCCTATCGCTATTTAAAAATTAATAAGTTACTAGATTAGAAAATCAACTCCGGGTTAAAATGCACCTGGCACTCCGCTCCGGGAGAATTGGGAGAGAGTCGAGCTTACGTTTTACCCTTACATGATGGATATGTGTGGACGCAATCAGCAGAGACGCGTAAAACGATTATGATAACAGCAGTTACCTGCGCTTGAAGAAGAAAAAAAAGTACATCTTTCATAATAATGCACAATAATGTCAGGAGGATAGTAGTGTGATTAAATGGAATTGATGGAAAAGAGAATGACAGTGTGATAATTAGAAGGAGAGAGTCGGAGCGAGAATTGCGGATCCACAATGAGAAACGCGATGCGAGCAACTCGAGCGGAAAGAAAAACATCACCGCGGGCACGGAGAAAGGAAACGATCGACTTTAGCTGCAGGCGGGCATATCCAGACGCGCCGTAGTCTATTAATAATTGATCGGCACTGCGCGTTTCGGAATTTCATGGCAAATCCGTGAGACTGCACTTCCGCCACGGAGCAAGGCTCTAAGTCCGGGTTTATTCAAGAAAAAAAGGAGAAGAAAAATAAATGTTACGGTGCAACTTGTTTATTTTTTCTTTTTTATTCGTTACGTATATTCCGCACTTTTATTTACTATCGCGTTGAGGGGGTACGCACGTGTGCCGAAAAAATGAAATGATCCTATCGGGAAACTCGCGCTTACTTATTTTTTTTACTGAATTCCCGATCGCGATATCTAATCGTAATCGACGAAGATTACTGCGCGAGTAATTACGCGCGCAGCTGTTTGTCTCCCACAGCGCGATCAGCATCGCGAGGAGAAAGGGGAAAAGCGTATATTGACACGCAAAGTTGTGGAGATGGAGGAGAGAAAAATAGATTTTTTTTCCTTATTTGCAAATATTCATCTTATCAAACTATTACGTTACAATCTAGTGATAAATCTTGTTTTGTTTACATTGCTTCGCCGGTGATGGCGGTTAATGTGCAAATGCATCATGGGATTCGGACTTTGCATCAAAATTTAGCATTACGCATTTCCGTTATCTGCTCGGAAGCGACGCGATCAGTGACGATCGGATGGTCGAACGCTCGACCCAACGAACGCCGGTGCAGGTACTCGATATGCTTATATTGGACATCCTTGTAACACTATAATCTTTTGGTTTTCTTCTTTCGTCACAGATAATCCCGCGAAACAATTATTGGTATCAATAGCCGATTAAGAGACTCTTGGGAAAGAGAAATAAAGGAAAATTTTGATGCAAAGTTACCGATCCACATTCGTAATCAAATCTCAAGTCCAAGGCAAATGAATAAATCGTAAAATTATACTTATTTAAAAAATATAAAGAAAGTGAACTAATAAATCGATCGAATAAGAATACTCACTGCACAAAAAATGGCAAAAAAGGTGAGATGATTTTTACGGCCAGGCATGGCAGTATGTCGGCCAGAAGGATGGCGCCCGTCGACACTTGGTTGCACGTCCTGGCGGTCGCGTTTGGCGCTGGGCAAGACGCATCTTTCTGCAAACAAAGATCGGAATGAGTCGTGCACGCGTAAACAGAAGCACGTGGTGGCTTTATCGAGTCCCGTCGGCCGCCGGCGCCCGGACTATTTTTTTCCCCACGCCCGAGTAGAGTTGGCATCGAGAAATTAATGGCCTCGACGATAAGTACGGTTCCTCCGATCGGTCGCAGCGGACTTTTGTACGGTGAATTCGTTGCTTTCTCAATCGAACAGCTTTTTAATCACCGCTAGATTTTCACGGGTCAACGAATCGCACGGCTGATCAATAAAATTTGCAATTACAGTACAACCGTCGTTTATAAATCCCTCGATTTCTTTATCTTCGAGAGAAACGACTTGATTTTCCATCGATACCAAATTGCATCTTCCTCTGCGTCCGTTTATAGAAAAAAATCTCAAATCGAGCGAGATTAAGCTCCCGCGTCACACGACGCCTCTCTACTCTATTTATCGCCTAATGAAAGAAATCATAATAAAAATGAGAAAACGTCTATGCATCCGAATGTCGCTGACGGCGATGGAAAATGATTTCCGAACGTATTGCGAGCGAGCGATCGTAAATAAAAATCGTCCGGCACGCGAATTTATTTCAAAATATTACACGGAGCGCAGCCTCCACTTTCTATTTCGGAACACGGCCTTGCGACGGCTCCCATCCCCCGTCCGACGACTAATCTCCGGCACTGAATGATTCGTTGATAATCCGCGGCGCGCGATAAGGCGAACCGCGTCATTTTTTAATTCGGCGATAGTAGAGTCGAGCAGATTTGAAATCGTCGCGGTTTTATTCCACTGAACTCGTTTAGCTTCGTGTTTTATCTCCCGACGGTGTGCATTTCACAATGGGGCGACTGAAAAATGCCTTGCGCTTCCAAACAGTGATTCAATACACTTTATTTTAATAGCTCGGGAAATATTTTTCATTTTCTTTTATTCATCGCTGTGGGATACTGGCATTGTTTGTCGCGAACTTCTCGCTGATATCGTTTTTTATAAAAGGAAAAAGTAATTCAATTTTAGTACAGCTAAATTCATCGAACAGCCGTAAAAATATAAATTTTCCTCCAGGTGTTTCGGTACTACGCGCCTCTCAAGCATCTCGCATCCATCCACACGTGGCTTCCAAGAAAAAGGATTAAAGATTATATTAAAGGATAAAAGCTATTCGCATAAATCACTCCGGGCAATGTTGATCGCCCCGTACTATTAATTTCGCGGGCTGCTTCGGTGTTTTTGCATTACGCAAACATCGAATCTTTGCAAGTGAAGCCCGTAGTTGAAATTAATTAATTGGTGGTCCTCCGGCCGCTCGCAACAACTCACGACGCGCAAAAAGGAGGTCGGCGACCAGCGACGATCGTCATTCGTATATAGCCGCGTGAGTAGGGTAGCGAGCCCTTTAGTCAATTTCCGATTCGAATTTCGCGTCTCCCCGAGGGGAATGTCGTCGTTGAGTGCTGGTTTAACTGGCTATTTTTAGCCGCGCTTTCGTTTGAATCGCGCAATGAGCGTCTTACTTTTATTTGACTATTGTAATCAGTTCGGACGCGATAGCCGCGAGCGAGCTCGGCAACTTTTTGTCGGCCGGAACGTGTCCCCCTTTTGCGACTCGTCGAAGTTTTTTGGCTACCACTTTTTCAATATTCAAGAACTCATTGATTTTTTAATCTATAAATTGATTCAAGTACGTTATAAATCATAGTCTGCAATTAAAGTGGATGCTCATTACATTAGCTGTATATAGAGATATAAATAAGACGTAATAAGTGCCGAGCGTAATATAAAATGAATAAAAATTAAAATAAAAATTGCTTCATAGCGAAAATACAAAGTTTCATTTACAGTCGCATCATTAAAGCATCAAATTGATTTACAAATAATTGTTCATTAATGTATTTTTAAATTGCCTTTAAAATCCTTATTAGATTCAATTACCAATAAATATAAACTTTAATAACCAATTGCATAGAGTTTCTAGCAACTCCACGTATATATAAATAAATTTGTTTAATTACATATTACGCGAAAGACAAACACATTAAAAATGCTAATCGGACAACAGCACATAAATATTTAACCAGCGGCAGAGCACCGTCTGTGAGCGCTTAAAAATAAAGTGTAGATAACAGGCAACAATTGAACCTGAAAAACAATTGCTAAATATAGCCCCCGACACAAGGGCCCCCAAATGGCTCGGCAGTCACATTCGAATTGAGCCCACGGAGCTCCATAAAGTAATGACGGGAGAAGACGAGCGGACGTCACCTCAACGAAATCGCATCGCACCGCTTACGCCGGAACTGATTAAGAACGCGCGGCGCGGCGTCGCTTACTTACGCGCTCACCGACCAATTGACCAAGTGGAGGCCGTCACCTTCAGGCGCGCTCGAGAGGTCGTCACGACATCCCCGTGCAGCCTCCACGCGCGCGCTCGCTCGTGACTTTTTTTTCGGAAAATCCGCGAAGATGCCCATGGACACGCGCTCCCGACGTGCTACCGCAGCTGCTCGAAAAATTTCGAGCGCCGCAGGACTGCCGCACAATTGAGAGCACTTGGGATCTCGGTCAGGTCGCGGCGCGATCAATTGAAAATGCAAATGCCTCGTTTAGGCCGGTTCGCGGATTCCGCCGCAAAATTGTCCGCAAGAAAATCGGCTAATTTTCGAAATGGCCGCCGTGACGGCTTCATTTGTGACGTGTGCGGCACTTTTTTAATCAGGTCCTAGGAAATCCCGAGTGCGTGCAAAAACTTTTGCATCGTCGTAGTGGCGCGTCATCTATTGCGATCCACATTGTCGATCGGTACTTGTCATCGGGAAATCGGCCTCCGATGCGAATTGAAAATTTATTAGCCGAGCGGCCGAAGGCTGTTTTCACAAACGTATGGGAATAAGACGTGCACCCCGGAATCCAGTCGTAACGATCGGTACGTGGACGCAATTAGTCGAACCGGTCAACGACATCGGCATTGAGGCCCGACTGCGTGCCGCGAATCTGTTCGCCGCGCAGATTTTTCTCCAAGGAGGCCGCGACGACCTCGGAAAGGTCGGACCCCTCCGGTGATTAACCTCCGCACGCTTGCTAAGGAACTATACGAGGAAGTGTTTTTTTTTTTTTTGCTCTTTTCCTCTCTCTTCTTTTACGAGCTGCACTTAAAGATACTCGTGAGCGCGCAGTCGAAACACCAGCGATGCCTTGGTTGTTGCGCTCTGCCCTTGAACCAGAAACTGGCTTCTTTTTAGTGAGAAATGCGATTATTGTTTTACAATATGTTTCTTGTTGTTTATTTTTTTTATCTCCTTTTTTTATTGGTTTGTTGTGCTTTTTTTAAAGGTTTCTTGTGACGTACGAGCTTTTCGATAAGCAAAGTACATCGACAAGGTGGTTACAGGAAAAGCCAGCACTGCGGTTAATGAAGTGTAGCAAATAATGTAATTAAGAGTCTGAAATTGAAATTTTCACAATATTTATGTTTATGTAACTCGCTTTTACGTAAAAGGAGGTAAAGTTACGAGGTGATAAAAGTTTAGTGTTTTACTCGATCTTACGGAACTTTCGAACAGTCTTAACTTCAGTTTTTATAATCCTTGTTAGTTTACCATATTGAGATGAAAAATGTTTTAAAGAAAAAATTAATCATTTTAATTTAATGCAATTAACGATAAATAAATCTAGACCAACGTGTAGCATATAATTATAAAAAATATGAATGAAAAAGATTTAATTAAAGCGTTAAGAAATACGCAAAAGTAAATTAAATCACAACCACTTAGATCTTATTTATAATAAAGAATATAAAGCCATTGTATATCGTTAAAAGACAAAAGAACAAGAGCAACGCACGGGAGGATCTCTCGGCACGGCCAAATCATCCGAGGCACGCTTGGAATGTTCGGTATGAAAATCGCTTCCTCCGTTCGTCCGTAAAAATCGCTTCGCCGATCGGCCAGCTTGACGCGTCCTCGCGGCGGAAAAAAGACGGGCCTCCTCTTCCCCCGGTTTACATAAGAAGCGTCCGACGGCAAAATGGGTAAACCTCGCCCTTGAACGGATCGTAATCGCTCGCTCGCGCATATCCGCGCCGAATGCAAATAATTTAGCGAGGATATATGGCGTCAGCGCACGCGCGGCCCACGGAAGGCTGAAAACGCGCACCCGGCGTCGATTGTCAAATCGCTTAGACGCTCGATTTCCCACGGCGATTGTGGATTTTCGCGCGCGATAACAGTCCGCGCGTACAGCAGCCTGATTCATGCGCGCGATCGGTTTATCGTTCGATTCTTTTTTCTTCGTCTTCTCTTGTATTCGCCGGAGACATGAATGACTTTTAATTGGGAGCCGTCGCTGGCGCATTTTTTTACATAACTAATTCTTTGCAGATCCTGTGGTTTTTTTCTCTTCATTTTTTTTTGAGCGGCGAGGAAGTGCGCGAAATTTATGTTGCCGACAATGAGATCGGAATTTCTCGATCGGCTTACATAAATGCGGCGATGTGCAATTAGTAATTATTTGACAATGGCAGAAATTTTTCTTTTTTTTTAAATTCGATCGCGTCAGCTTGACCGG
Organism: Sycophila sp. Sp_5; assembly: GCA_018906775.1. NCBI lineage: Eukaryota > Metazoa > Arthropoda > Insecta > Hymenoptera > Eurytomidae > Sycophila > Sycophila sp. Sp_5. The sequence continues at coordinate 988,038 of JACCID010000033.1, forward strand.
TTGGTTCTGTTATTAGCGCTAGATTTGCAGTCGCTTATTTTTTTGATTTCGAATTAAGCGGATTCCTCGTGGCGCGACGTAATTAAATACATGTGTCTACAAAGTCTGATAAGAATTCTGCAGAAGCAGTTGCCTCATTCTCTCTCTCTCTCTCTCCCTCTCAATACATTTGGAATCAACAGGTATTGAATATATATAAATGAAGCGAAAATGAATAATTAGCATTCTCAGTATTTAGAACGAAAAGCTCGAAAACACTGTTAAGAAAATATTCAATTTTAACTCGATCTACTCTAGTGCTAGCTATTGTTCGCCTACAACTCAAGTTTGAAAGAAAAAAAATGATCAATCTGCACATTATAATTTTACAAAATGAAGCAAATATCCCACACACTCTGACGTGATTATTAAGTAACTTGCACGCGAATGTTAATTAGTTACAGCACGCGCGCGCAATGTCGATGAACTTTCTCAAGAAAACAGGCAGATGCAGGCCGATCCTGCGGCGCATTGGTCTCGCTGCAATAAATCTGCGCGCGACGTCGTTAACTGCGTTACAATTAAAAGCGACACTTTGTCATTGTTGCGGCGCAGCGCGTGATTATGATTTATTCAGCATGCGGAGTCATTGCTCGGATCCTGGCCATTGATGATCTTGCTGCGGGGGCGATTTTTCTGATGGGATCGCAAGGCGCGACTGCCGAAGATCATTATGGGCGCGGACGAAGGAATTTCGATTGATCGGAAAACTAGGCGGAATAACGAGCTGCTCGATTAAAAATTCATCAGTTTCGTAACGAGACGCACGAGTATTTTTATTTTAAAAATGGATAAAAGAGTAATTTTTATTTTTAAGATTAATACGATGTTCGAGTGTCAGTTAATTAAAGGATTCCGGGTACACTTTAAATAGCCTGAAGAAAGCTCGAAAAAAACTTTTTTTATCTGCGAGGTCGATAATCTTTGCTGCATCAACGATCATAATCTTCAGAAAAATAAAGTTGCTTCTATTAAAAAATATATATTTAAAAAAAAATATTAGAGTCGCGTGAAAACTAAAGAATTATCGCCGCAGCACGCGGTCGAACGCGTAGTTATACAATGTTCGCCTCGATAAGAAGCACTCGAACACAGTAAGTTCGCCAGAACTTTTATAGTAAGAAAAAAACGTCGCGTACATTATTAATGCAAGGACTATATGTACTCACCGACGAATCCTCATTGAGGATATCGTGTGCAGCACTGAGCATGACGACGTATCCGTAGTTATTGCACAGGCCCAGTACCCAAAAAGCGAGCAAATTCCTCCATCCCGTTCTGGATCCAGCGGCGTTGTCCACCCTGAACTCGTTCTTCGACGTGGCGACCTCCTCGAGGCCCTTCTTGGTCCCCGTCATATTCGCCGGCAGCAGGCAGACCCGCACTAGCAGCGACAGCAGGCCCTCGCTCGCCTGGTACACAAGTCGAGCGTGCGAATAAAAAAAGATAACAAGTATGCGGACCAAGTTTCAACAGCTTTCCAATAAAAAAAGAATTAAGAATCGTCTGGAAAAAGTTTAAAATCTCCCTCGGAACCGATGCCAAGAGTCTACAAATGGGTTTCGAGGAGACTTTGAGAGAGCTGCGCGCCGCGCGTCTGTGTGTCAGTGTGCCGCGCGCGCGTGGATAAGGCGCTCTGATAAAGACAGCGCCGACGTGCGCCCAATATAAACGGCCGGCGGACACGCGCTGGCCTGCCCCCACCCTAGCGTCGTGCCCCCGCCTCGCAGCCACCCGCGAGCGCGCGGGGAACACCGACCTTTGCCTTCCGCGCGCTCACCGGGCCCCGCGTCGTCGGAGCGAAGAGTGCGCGAACCCCCTCGGACACCCGTGTACTAATGGCGATTTGATTTTAGACGCGCCACTTCCGGTTTCGGTGCGCTACCGTAGCTCAAGGTCGGGTCTCGTTAGCGCCGAATTCGAAAGCTCGCTTAAGAGAAGCTTCCACGCGGGGTAGGGTATATAAAGAGGAGTAAACACGGCGGGAGGCTGATGGGGAATTTCGGATGCGTAATGCGCTACGTTTCGACACAATTGTTTAATTAATACAGCGGGGGAACAAATAGACGAACGTAGTGACGAATTTATACGGAGCTTTTTGGCGAGCTCGTGGCGGAAATAATAGCGCAATGGAGTTTATCTCACGTGGTGTGCAAGAATAAAGCCTTTCGGAGGGAATAAAAGAGCGTGTTTTCTTAGAGTCTACGGTTGGAGCCGTTCACGGAAAGGCGCAATTGAATTGGTGTACGAAGGATCAGACGTGCAATCGAATTTTTGTAGCAAGCGTGAGTCAGACGGAAGGTGGCTGAACCGAAAATTTAACAATTCCGCGAAAAGCGAAAGTCATTTGTATATGTGAGGCTCCTCGATGTTCTCTCGCGTGTTTATTCAACTTTCGAATATTTTCGACGAATCTTTTATCTTTACAACAACATTGTAATTATTAACTAATTGCCTTATCGCTGTAATTGTACTTCAGAAAATTTAGCATATTATCTCGCAAGTTAAATCTGATTACAAATGAAAACACTTAAACGCAAAAAATGAAGGAAAAGGAACTCGAATGACACACCGTTTATAATAATAGACATTTAATCACGTAGATTAAATAAATGAAAAATCTTGAGAAGTAAATAAAAACAATTACGCGAAACCAGATCAATAAAAAGAAGAAAAAAAGAATTCTATAAATTCATTTTAAGAGTTGAAGAATGTCATAAAGAAGGCATTGACATTATTTCTGCTTATCAGATAATTGGGTCGGACGCGTTATTGTCCGATACACAGTGATTCTTCGATGGCGGTGTAATAACACTGAGCATTCCAGCCTCGGAAAAATAAAATAACCACCTCGACGCCAACGTCCTTTAAAAAAAAAACAGATACCGGTAGTCGAAAGTCGAGCAGCCTCCCGGTCAATTACGCTCGGCAGGATTTCACATTTCCGACGCTCGTGGATTACGATCGTGCGTTGCACGCGTCTCCGTAATGAGTTTTCGGTCCGCGAGGCCAATATCCCCTCGCAGTATATACATGTGGAAAATTAAACGTACACTTCTTCAGTGACTAACAACGCTCTCGTAGCGATAAAAATTCTCCGCCGTACATCATTTTCCCAGAACTTTCAAAAGGAATGCCACTCAGACGACATTGTTTACGCAAAAAGAGCCGATTTTTCCTTGTAAAAAAACAACTGGCCACTTCTCTCCGTCTTCCTTTGCAAAACCGCGCATCCCGAACGGCTAACGCACGAGTGATGCTCTCAGCAATTACGCAATTGCCACTGCATAACATTTCTACTAATTTAAAATAAAAAAATCGTTTTAAAGTACGAATTAGCATAAGTCTATGTAAATGTTAATTCAGCGCGTCACACAAAGAAAATGTGAGAATCCAAAAATCGTTCGTCGATTTAAACGTGCGCGGGGGCGGCTGGAACTTAATATACAATTCGTACCTACAGCGCATCCGATAAAGTGAAGGGGGGGGGGGGGAGAAGCGCGCGCAAAACAACGAGTTCCGTTTCTGCCATCCGATCCTCGCCTCAAGGCGGTGTCGCTTTCAAAAATATGTCGCCTCGAGACAAAGCGGCATCGCTTAATAAGGAGGAGCTTTCTAGCAAAGTTCTTCGTTGCCGTGCTCTCAACTTCCCCCTCCCTCCGAACGCAGCACATCGACTCGAAGAAAAAAAATAAAGCGAAATAGCCACTCTTCGTGTAACACAGAGCCCGTGTTATTTCCTTCCGGTGTCTCCGTTTGTTCAGGGCCCCCGGGCAATACCGACAATCTCCGTCGAGAGTGCATTTGGCTATTCTCGGCCGATGCGGATTAGTCAGCCTCGCGCGCAAAAATAGACCTGACGCGATTTTCGAATGCGATCGATCGATTTCCCGCGGAACAAGGGATCGCCTATGCACTCGTCCGCGCCTTTTCCAGAAAAGAACGCGCCCCGACGCATACAAGAATTATTGGCGTTCCTCAGCTGGCGATGAAGTTTTCAATTGTCGCCAACTCACGCGTCGATTGGCGACACTTCGATTTTCAATTGAGTCCAGTTTAGAGACTACCCCCCGGGTTGGGTTACAACCGGCTGAAACCGCAGAACTCGCCCAGTTCGAGCGAATGGCGTCCTTGAGTTGTCGCGAAGATTGGACATTTAAAACGTGGAGGGGCGAGAATTTTCAAAAGTGATTTTTGGCGCGACTGGTGTAAATCTCTGCGGGTATTTAGGTCGAAATTGGGTTTCACTCGATTTTCTAAACTCTCACTTTTGAATGAGCACGCCATGAAAGTAACGAGCTTTTTCCACGAATGCAGTCAAGTGTTATTTATCAGCGAATAGCTTTCGAGCCGGTGACTTGGTGTCAGGCTGTTTGAGAAACTAATTATAGATATCAGCGGCGAAAGTCATGCACCCCTCGAAAGTTTCAGCATAAATGCCAGTGAGTCCAAGTATATCCGCGGATAATTCAAAATCAGCAGCATTTTTTTCATTCATAGACATAATTTATGACCACTCCAAGTAGAGAAGCTTCCTCGCTCACTTAAACACCCAACGAATTCGATATTACCTTCAATACTGCTGTAAGAACTTACTAGAAAAGGCAGAATATCCAGATCACGTAGATATATCTCGACTACAAAATCTATATGTATACGGCGTATAGAATAAAGCTTGGCGCGTGCGCATTAAATATTTGGTCTGTTTCGAGCCGAAGCCGCGGGTGGACTGGAAGCTCGACAGACGGTGCTAATGAATTTAACACGAAAAACCCGCGCCCCCGCCTCCAAACATAAAATCGTGCCTCTTTTTTCCATTCGCTAAACAAATGAATTCGCGGGGGGCACGTTGCCGCGACTATACTTAATTGGCGCGTCGGAGCTCGATCGAATCGCCGCCAATAAATGGAACGATTGCTTTTTTCTCTCTCTCGTTACGCCCATTGATGCGCAAATCAATCCAATTGCCCGAAGAAAATATTTACTCGCGGGATGATCGAGCAAGAAAAAAAGCGGCGTTATTTTACAAAATTTGATGTTGTCACAACTGACGCCATAATAGCCGATCTTGTTATTACGATTATCGCTATCGCAACGAAAGCTCGGGACAAAAACACGCGACGGTGGTTTTTTTCGTTTCGCGATGAAATGATTATAAAACTGCGCGCGCTTGAAAAAAAATTGAAATATGTAACGTAACACATGTGCGCGCTTCTCGCGGAATAACAGACCGCATTGTCGAGCGGCTGAATATAAAAAAAAGACACGGATCCACTTTGCAAGTTTTCCCTTTTAATTCGATTCCGCGACGTCGGAGCGACGCCTTTTCGCGGAATCGTGAACGCGCGAATCCGGCAGTGGAATGAAGAAACATTGCAAACCCCCGCCGGCGGGAGTTTTTAAAAACACGCGCACGCGAGAACGAACGCACCGTTGATTGCGAAATTAGCGTGCACGCGCGCATCACACCATAAGCGATATTACACATTTTACGGCCCGCCTTTAACGAACGGAACTCCTTCGCGTGCGCCGCTCCAATTAGCTTTACATCACCCCGAAGACGACGGTAAATTTCGTGACGTGCGAATGGATTTCACCGTCTTATTCTTTTTCTTTTTATGAAATGCGCTCGCCACCGGCGAGGGAGTTTGATTGCCTTATATTGCGAGCGGAAAAAAACGCGGGAGAAGTCCCGAACGCTCCGCCGCGAGGAATGCGATAAACGCGCAATAAAAACAGCTTCCGCGCGATTGTTTCAATAATGGAGTGGTGATACCAAAAGCAACGAGCGAGCGTTAATCTTATAAAAATTACCATTATATGGCGGAAGCTAATTTATCGCCAGTCGCAATCCAGAAGCGCGCGCCGTATTATTGAGATTGGAGCACGTGACACGCGGCATTACGATGTCAAGTAGTTCGTTAAAACTGGTTCTGTGTGTACAAGGAGCGTCATTTTTTTCTTTCAAGTGGATCGGACTTAATTCCGACCAATAAACGCGGTAGATCAGGTACGCCGTTTGACATTGACAGAAATTTCGTGCGACGGAATGACTTTTAAATGCAAAGGCGCTAGATTTTATTGCTGTATGCCTTTCGGAGTTAGCGAGGGAATTCGTTACTTTTTTATTAGGCAATGTTAAGGTTTCAATCGTTTTAGAATGCACCTTCATCTCGTTGTGCTTCATTATAAATTCTTTTTCATGAAAATCTCGATTTTATGTTAGACACTATTCATAGTAACAGAGTCGTATTTTTTAACGCTTTATAAGAGGAAACTTGATTTCAATAAAACTAATATTTGTGCATATAGTTTTGATAAGCTAAACGCTATTTTCAAACTGCACGAGATATAAAAAGTTTGCGATATTAGCATAAATAAAAAAGGTGTTATCAATGGAAAAATTTCCACCGTTTTTTTAACGATCATTCCAAAAACTCGAGTTCAATTGATATTTTAATTGTCCAATTACAAAAAAAATTATCCTCTTTCGAAATACGCAATTTGTAAAACTATTTAGGTAAATATGGCGATTTAAATGCGCATTGAACGAAATCAGAATAATTATATTAAAACTTAAACTGGTCGAAAGAATTTTACAGTTGCATATTAATTCAATTAACCGCGGCTTGTTTCACAGCGCATAATGTTGCAGCGAAAATAAAATTCAAATGAGATATAAAAGACCTTAACACATAGAGATAATTAAACATATTTATGGTAACCGGTAGTTTCCTACTAATCGCAATAACACTCTCAATCAGATTTTTTTTCAAAGCACGTTTGATCGTATATCCACCGCACCAGCTCCAAAAAAATAAAGCAGCGCGGCGCTCTGAAAGAGGCACATTGTGCATCAAGTGGCGCCGAAAAGAAGAAAAAAGAAGAAGGCACCCAAGACAAGCGGCCCGTATCCTCAGCTGATTAATCAAATCGCGCGAAAATCTCGGCTCGCACGTGACTCCATCGGCGGCGCCGACGATAAAGACTCGGCTTTCGGGTCGCCGTTAAAAAAAAAAAAAAACTAGACGTCGCCGGCGGGAGGAAAAAAACAGAGGCGCCGAGGGGCTCGCTCTCGCTTTCATAAAGCTCGGAAAGGTCAAGCGCGCAGGCGAGGCGCAGAAAAAAGGCCGGAGCGACTGATAAGATAAGAAGACCGACTACATACGAAAATAGAGGCGCCAGGAGTGGGGAGGGAAAGCGAACTGGTTGCCATTTTTTTCCTGATTTCGAGTGCGCGACGAGCGTCGCGGGAGGCGTACAAAAAGTCGATGCTTGTTTTTATTGGTGAGCTTTTTTCCCATTGGGACTGTACGACGAAGCTGTTTGCGTGTTTTATTACAAAAGCGATGGGTTGAGTATTGCAACGGATGGTGTTACTTCAACGGGGGATAAGGCACTTGCGAAAAAATGAGAGAAGCTTTTAGAATTTTAAGCGGGAAAACAGAAAAAATACTTGCATGCTTTTGCACTAATTGAAACGTGAATGAATAGCGGTTCGTGAAATATTTTTTAATTAATATTTTCCTCTCCTTTTTTTGCGATACAAGCTTTAAACGGTTGTGCTCGCCGGCGATGGAAAATTGCGATTAATTGTCCTACTGGTATGTTGCTGATTGTGCTAAGTATTATATAAGGTGGCATTATGAAACTATGAAATTTAAAATTATAGTTAGTGGGAAGTGATTTTGTGATATCGTTTAATATTGAAAATAAGAATACTATTTTAAAGTGAATTTTTTTTTATTTTAATTTAGAAAGTCGCATTTAAATTAAAACTACTCTAAAAGAGATCATAACAAAACTGTAAATATATATAAACATTTAATAATAAATATATATATATATATAATTTAAAAAAAGTACTTTGAACAAAAACGTTGATTTGGCTAAAATTTCTTAAGTATTTTTTTAACAAGTCTTACGAAAACTTTGAAAAGTACACAGTAACATTAAAAATCCTTTGGAAATGTTTTTAAGTAACAATATATATTTTTGTTAACTAAAGTTCTTCGTGGAAATGTGTATCAGACTGCCGTGGCTCCTCCTTTGGAACAAGTTTCACTAGCTCAATAGTGAATATAAGTGTAGCATTTGGAGGTATTTTTGGTAAAACTCCAAAAGATCCATATGCTAAATCTGGAGGTATTACAAGTTTTCTCTTCTCCCCTACGCACATTCTAAAATTAATCATAAAATATATCAATGAAGCAGGATCAAAAAGTAAACATAATCATAGATTATCAAATTTTTCAATTCAAATTGTTGGTCACTAAAATACAAATTGGTGCGCAGATTTTGAATTAGAATTTCTATTTAAAGTAAAGTACACTATCAGGATCAATTTTCAAGAATATTTCACATTAAAATTGGTGTGCTATTTCAGTTAAAAACAAGTTAGTCATCCGAGTCATCCAGAATTGACCTATCTGTCATTTAATATAGAGTTATATATAAGAAAAGGCGTCAACTTCCATTTGATGCTCACTTTATATCAATTGCTCTACAATGAATTCGAAGTCGAATCAATCTTTGATAAATAAAAAAAAGGACAAGCAAAACATTTATTGATTAAAAACAAAGCACTAATTACATAGCAAAATTTAATGCATTTATTAAGCAAAATAAAAATAAAAAATAATTCAAGGGAGTTGTACAAAAATTAAAGTTTTTAATAGAAAATTTATATGAGTACCTCTGAAAGTTCATTGAACTATTGATTTTAAAATTGAAAGAGCTGCATACATAATAATCTTGGAAATTTCTAGAACCAAACCTAGTATTTAGATCACCACATCAAATTGGCTTGAAATTCAAATTCAAACTTAAGGAAATTGAATGATTAATAGATCAAAAACTTAAATAATCTGCATATGCTTAATTTGACACACAAGAAAAAAGCTACTAAATTCAATGGACACTGAAGCACATGTATAAATTATCAAGAAAAAAAACAGAGCAGCACAAATTTACTTTAAACTACGTAATAAAGAAAGGAAATATTAACCCCATCAGTCCTTGCTCCCATCCTTTTATGACTTGATCATAGCCTAGGGTGACGAGAAAAGGATCCTCTACGTTGTCGTTTCTGTCGAACTCGTTTCCGTCCTCCAAGGTCCCCTAAAAATAGTAAAAATTCCAAGTGGTATAAGCGGCGAATTCGCATCGACCAGTTTCAGCAACCAATTTCGCAACACTCAAATTCCGAGGACACGGCTTCAAGCGAAGTGCATAAATTCCACTGTCAACACAAAATTACGTACCACGTAATGCACGAAGAGGGTGTCACCCCTTTTAGACTTGAGAGTGCAGTTGTCGACGCGTCGCTTTATTCCGATCTGGAGCTTCTTCTTGGAGTTGAGTCCGTTGTCGGCGGCGATAAGCGACACGAATAAGGCCAAAGCGGCGCAACTGGAGATTTTCATCGCTGGCCGAACATCGTCCCCGGGCTCCGTGGAGTTACCAGGTCATGCGACGAGGAGGAGGTTCGGACACTCGCGCCGAACGCGATCATAACCTATTTTCACCCACGGGGTTGAAAAAAATATCCGGGCCGGGACGCAGACGCGTGGCCATCTATCGGCTAGATTCAACGAACAGATCGGATCAGCTGTGGTCGCGTGGGTTATGTCGGTAAAACAGACGGTGTCATTTGAAAGTGATATTGATATACTTTAACGGTTAAGCATCCGCGTCCTGCCTTAGTTTATTTTATTCGATATTTTACGAGTTTTGCACAAGTGCAATTTTAAAGTTTTATCGATTATGTAAAAAGTTGTAGTTTAATTTTTTTTTTAAGGGAATAGTAATACTAGTACTTCAAGTATAACACAAAAACTATGAATAGACCATCTGACTTAACCTTGAATTATTTTATAATAAAAAAATTTACTGCCTTGAGTGAAAGGTAGTTTTTACAGTGCAGAATAACTTTCTTTTTTTAATGGCTGTTTTGGTTATAAAATTCGAATGAGTATATTGAATTTGTAAAAACAACTTTTTAAACAGTATGTACAAACAATATCGTTTAATTATAAACATAAAATTTGTATTTGTTTTTAATAAAAATGTTCCTGATTTTTGCTTTGAAATAAGTTTTTAATAAATGCTTTGTTTTAGATCTCTTAAAAATGGAAATAGAACAGCTGAATGAAGTCGTTGAAATTTTGCAAAGCACAATAGCAGAATTTCCAATTGGTGCAAGCACTCCAGACGACTTTAAGCCAATTGAAGAAAAAGTCGTAGATTTAAGAGAGTCTATAAAAACTATAAATGCAAGAAGTTTAACATTAAAGGCAATCATTGATTGTGGTAAATATAATAAATTGATTAATCAATGAACTGTTTTATTTTTGAATTTTATGTTTATATTTTATAAATTTCTTTCTGCAGGTTTATCAGATGGTTTACGTACGGAAGACTTTAACCAATCAATTGAGAAACTTCATGAAAGTACCACCAATTATTTAATAAACACAAAAGCATTGAAACTATGCTATCATAGTAGAGCTATACAAGATGCTATTAACAAAGGAGCAACTAAACCAGAAATTGAACAGTATAAATATTAATTTTTCTAAAATCAATCTTTCATATTTATTATACAAATTTTTTACTGATGAATGTTTTTTAGAAAAATGAGGTCTTGTTTAAATAAATTATTTACTGCAAATGATAAGTTGATATCGAGTAATGAAAGAAAAAAGGAATTGATGAAAAAGCAATATATTTTAAAATTAGAATGCCACAAAGCGTTATACAGCTATCAAGATTTTTTGAAAGAAAAGGAAGCCAAACGAAAACAGAAACTGCAAGAAGACAATCCTACTATGATTCAGTAATAAATTAGTTTATAGAATTGATATTGATTTAAGTCATGTATTTCTTAATAATCTTTACAAGCTAATTAAATTGTTTAACTTTTTAGGTTCAAAGAAAAAATTGATAAATCGATTTTTAAAATTTACACAATGAAGAAGCTTATAACAAATTTGGTTGCAGCTATGTTTCATGAGGTATACAATGACCAAAATCTTATTGAATTGCTTGGCAAACACAAAGAAACAATCACATATGAAACAATAAAAGAGATAACTCAAAATCAGAGTTCGTCAAGCAGCTGATACTTATAGATATGGATGTTTTTTATTTGTATATATTTAACTGAGGATATTTATTATTTATTTTCGTATTTTATATCCATCTCCTCATTGCAATAAAAAAAGGAATTTTTTTAAAACAATCTCGATTTAATCATTTCTTATTAAAAAAATTTAGTGCTATTTCTTAAATAAATATACATTTTAATTTTTTAGTTTAAACTTTTTCTTTAAGTAAACGTATTTAATTAGTTTGAGTTGTGCTAATCTATTTGCCGATTAGCCATCATCGACTATTGTGGAGTGACCCTCTACTATCCCCACTACAACTTGCCATTCACTTTCACAACAAAACAAAGACGTCCATTTTCATTGGTATCGTAACGGCAGTGTTATAGGTGCACTTCAACAATGCACGTTGTTGAGTGGCGATCGGTTTCTGTAATGTGACAGTTCGGAGTTGTAGTCGTTCGAAGTAGTGAACGATTTTTAGTTTTGTTTTTTCCATTTTTTAAGTACTCATAAAATATTAATCATGTCCGAAGATTTAATTTTAAACGTTGTAACTCTTAACTGCTGGTAAGTGTAAGGTTATGCTAAATTATATGATCATGCTAATATTTATTTACTTATGAGTTTTAAGTATAGTGATGAATAACTTGTACTTATTTACTCAATTGCAATTAAAAAAACTCATTTGTTTATTATAATTTCACATCTTTCTGTTATAGGGGTATTCCATATGTGTCCAAGAACCGAGTTAACAGAATTAATGCAATTGCTGATAAATTAGTTGCAGAAGATTATGATATTGTCTGCCTACAAGAAATTTGGAGTATTAATGATTTTCGATTGATTCGTTCAAAAACGCAAGAAAAACTTCCACATTCGCATTACTTTTTTAGGTAAACTTGTCAACTTATATTGAAGTATACGTTTATATCCCATAAAGTAATTCTATACTTTGTACAAATTTTCAGTGGTGTAGTAGGTTCAGGAGTATGTATTTTTTCTCGTCATCCTATTGAAGATGTAATGTTTCATAAATGGTCTCTAAATGGATATGTACATAAAATTCACCATGGAGATTGGTTTGGTGGAAAAGGAGTAGGCCTTTGTAAAATAAAAGTTCGCGATCTTGAAATTAATGTTTACGTTGCTCATGTAATTACTTATATTATAAATTATCAATAATTTTCTTGTTTGATGATATAATCAAGATTATGCCTGCTTTACAGTTGCATGCAGAATACTGCAGAGAAAATGATGAATACACTGCTCATCGAATTATGCAAGCATTTGATACTGCACAATTTATTAAAATGACAAAAGGTGGTGCAGATGCTGTGATATTAGGTGGTGATCTCAATACAGAACCACAAGATTTAGCTTATCGAATAATTTGTGGAGTAGCTGGTTTATCGGATGCTTGTTCAAAATCTTCTCAAAGTTTAGGGACCAACGAGTGTGCCAAAAATAGTTACACTGATCTAGTTGCAGCAAGAAAGTTTCCAGATGGAAAACGAATTGATCATATCTTGTATGTTGGTTCACAGCAATGCAATGTAAGTCTAAATGTTCTTATTATTTTAAATATTTGTACAGTATTTATTAAAATATCTACATAATTTATTTATCTCTTAGATTGAAGTGTCTGATTACATTCATCCATTTCCCACAAGAGTTCCAGACATGAATTTTAGTTATTCAGATCATGAGGCAGTTATGGCTTCTTTAAAATTAGTAAGAGGTATGAAATGTTTTAATTTTCTAAAAATATATTAAGTTAATATTTATTCTAAATTTCCTATTAATATTCTAGGGAATGAACTTGTTATTAATACCTGCAGTGATACCAAAGAAGTTTTAAAAGAAGCAATTAGTAAATGTGAGCATGCATTGCAGACTGTTCGAAGACAATGCATATGGTATTTAATAGTCAGCTGCATTTTATTAGTTCCCTTAATTTGGTCAATGGGCCTAGACGCTTGGGTAACGAATTTTGGAATCAGTATTGCACTCAATTTAATTAGACTTCTTTTTACTGCAATCCTCTGTTATGCTCTGTTTATGAGCACTTTATGGAACAGTCTTGAAAAGAATGCTTTAAAAGCCGGCTGTTTAGCAATGGAACTTCAATTAATGAAATTAACTAAAACTGTTGAAAACAATTGCAATATTTAAAAATAATTAATTTCAGAGTTTTTTAACAAAAAGCGTTATTTATTCAATGAAGAATTACAAACTGCAAATTTCTAACAATAATTCCATAAATCTTAAAATGATTTATTCATTTTTTATTTATTATTTATATACAGAAAAAGAAAAGACTAAAAAATAGCTTTTATGAAATGATTTTTTCTGCATTTATTAAATAGTTAACGTTACTTTCATTGTAACTACATTTTCTCTTTTCCTTTTTTTTTCAAGAGAATATGTAAAGTTGATAAATAGTGTTATGCTAGACAATATAATTTTGTAATTATATTTTTAATTTATCAAATCATGTTTTTCCTTATGGTTTTGGTTTAAGATGCTTCTTATTTTAAACAAAACCATTAATTTTAATACAAAAATAGCTTTAAATCCTTCATTATTATTGCACAATTCCAAAATGTCAGAATTTTTTATATATTGATAACAAATTTTAAAATAGATAAATTAACGAAAACTTAATGCTAAATAAATACCTTCCGCTACGTTCAACAGACTTACAATTACCAAATTTACAATTTTTGTATAACTGGATTTTCAAAGTATATAGGCGACTGTTTAATTAGAAATTAGAGAAAAAATTAAAACTGTATAACCAATGTCTGGAAGAAGTAAAAGCTAATACAGTAACTCTTCTATTTTAAGAGTAACGAGTTTCAACACGGTATCGCTAGACTTTTAAAAGTATATAACATTTAGGAGTTTTATTTGCAAGTTTTCTTTGATACTGTTGAACTTATATTTTAAAAATTATAAAAATAGGCATCACTAATTTTATTAGGTAAATGCAAATATCACATTAGATTATTTAAGTAAAACTATATTTTTATAAATTATATGAATAAAAAAGGTTTTTCATACTTTATACATGTGAATTTTTATTTTTAAATCCTCAATTTCTTAAATAATATAAAATACTAAAACTAAATTTTTGTAATCATATTTATTGTATCTTTCATGAAATAAGAAAATATTAAAATGTTACAAAGCATAGAATAAATAAAAAATACACTGAATGATTGAAGACAATATTTTATACACGGTGGGTATTAAAGACTGGTTGCTTTCTTATTTGTATAAAAGATTTCGGTATTTTGAAAAGCAATTATTTATACATATTACTTAATTTTATATTTTTTACATGCGCTGTAAAATATATAGCAGTATTCTTTTTGGTCATAATTTTTAATCTTATATACGCTAGTTGCGTCTTTTTTATCCTGCTATGCCTTGCGAGAAATAAATGTTCAACTTAATAGATGCAGTGTCTAGGTTTGGATAAATGATTGTCTGCAGCTCAGTAGAGCCTGCCAATATATCTAATAACGATGATTTTTTCGTAGGACATTTTTAAAATTCATTGATACACCCTTAAATTATGCTTAAATATCCAAGTGATATTTTTTGTGGATTTTTCATTAAAATGCTTGTCATTGACTACATGCTAATATTACCGGAAGAAAATGGTTACGTGTGATGTAAGCTTACTGCTTGGTAAAATGTATGATACTGTTTCAATTTATCTTAATATTATACTTTATATATTCACTTTAGTTATTATATTTTAGCCTTTACCTACGCAGCTAGCGCATATATTACTTACGACAGTTACAAATTATAATATGAAATATGTTGCTTGTCGAGGAAACAGTAACCCAAATAGCGCCAAACGTTTTTAAAACGTTTTTAAAAACGTTTGGTGTTTTTTCAGGAAGAGCTGTAGTAAATAACATACACAATTTTATATCAACATCGGTTAGACTTACGTACTTTAAACTTCTTATACAGAGACTAATTTTTTGAATGGATAAAAATGCAACTTTCCTTAATTCTACCATGATTTTTGCAATAAAGTCGTATTTTTTATATAATAAATTTAACTCCAGAGGAAAACATGTGCGTTTTACACAGAACACTTCCATTGAAAACAAAAAATATTGACTTTAGTCCTCTTTACGTTGCGTAATGTACCGACATTGTATTTTAAACCTTAATTCAATCATATATTCGTCAATGACATTCTCTTTTTGTTCTTTCACCAACTATTATCAAATACCCATGCTCGACTAATGATAAAGATAAAAATTGTTGCAATCATTTTTTTAGTACTTAGTATAAATGAATCTTAGAACGTTACGCCAAGTTAAATATTTAAGTAAATAGATGAAGATTCGCCTATAAAGTCAAGTTTCATTGCTTTCAGTGGAATTTTCTTTAATTGCATCGCAAAGGTCGTACATCGCATCTACGATTCACACTTTTTTAAAACAATTCTTACCTTATCAACGATCTTCAAGTCCGTCATTTTGCCTACTCCGATATTACAAATTGGTAGATACGAAAGTACCGAGGGTTATACGGTATCACACCATCCGACGCGTATCACGAATTCGAAACACAACACAGTAATAGCTTCATGGACAATCAATGCTCACAATCAAGCTGATTAAACGCTATTGTGCTACATACGCAGCGCCGAACTCCCATTATAATCATTTGAAGAAATAAAAGCGCGACTGTCAAAAATGACCTGCCTGATAAGTAACAATCGTCACAGTAAACTAGAATGGGACTTAGGAAAAAAAGATGAACGGAAACCTTGAATTAGAGATCGGAGCTAACGCACACTCGTCGAGGTAAACAAACCGAGCAGCGTTATTCATACAGTTCATTATCGTCCGCAGGTGCAATTTACAGACGCACGGGCTCGCGTTAATTCGAGGAAGAAGCAGTGCGTTGGCTTCGTCAGGCGTCGACGGACCCGAGGGTGATGGTGATGTTGATGAGTGGGTCGCCGGATTCGCTCGGCTGATGCTCGCTCTCCTCGCGTATACGCGCCATCGTTAATCTCTCGAGCTCCTCCGCCGACGTTAGCCCGTTCGAGAGCCAGGTCGGCCCCATTGGTCCCCGTTGGCAGTTCGATTGCTCGCCTGGGTACGGCGTCACGGATCTGCGACACCAAATTTCAACGAACACATTCATTTAACTAAAATAAATGATAATTCAAAGTAAACCGACGCGGTGTCAGACTTTATTGAATGATTGGAGCAGCTTGAAAATGATGATTGACGCGCATTTATTGTTCAATCAGATACACGGGGAGAAATGTTATAGTAAAAATTACTATGTTCCGTAGGAACAATGGGACATACCTGACCTATGACGATATATTTTATATTTTATATTATAAATTTATATTTTATATTTTTATAAAACTTAAATTTATATTTTACTATAAAACATACTAAAAATTCCTATTGTACATAGCAATTTCTACTATATAAATAGCAATTTTTGCCATGTACATATAGGAATTTTTAGTATGTTTTATAGTAAAAATCGTCATAGGTCGAGTATGCCCCACTGTTCCTACGGAACATACTAATTTTTACTATAACATTTCTCTCCGTGTAGGCTGTATTACATTTAATTATTATAGAAATTTATTCTTCTATAATGTTTTTCATCTTCAGATATAACATTAATTTTATAAAAAATTAACATTGAAATTAAAAATATTATTTCTCCGAATGTTTTCGCATACAAGTAAATATTGAACTGCAATCGATCAATATTTGCAATGCGATATACTTACCATTCATTTAACTCTCCACAGTGAAAAAAAATTGTTAATTCTACAGAAATGATTTACTTCAATAGTACTCATTAAATATTTATTTGAAATTAAGTAATGATTTCATTAAAGCTAAATGAAATTATTTGTTTCTAAATAAATTTAGTAGTTTTAAATAAATAATTTTTAGACTCAATAAAATATTTAATAAGTACTATTGAAATAAATGTTTGCTTAAAATTAACAAATTTTCCTCTCAGTGCACATCTATTAATATACATTTCGAACTTTACTATATTTATTTGCAAACTCGCGTACCTGTACTTAAGAATAAAAGATGTTTCATATAATATTGTTGTAACTTAGACTGAAAATAAGAAAGACGAAATTTGGCAAGGAGATATTGAACCATTGACGCAAATTGAAGTAAGAAGAGGCAATTACCGTCTCTTCAAATCGTCGACGAGACGACTGACGTCGAGCTCGGCCCAGCGTGCGCTGTCGACGGGTTCGCAGGAGTCGGCTAGCCGCCCTTGCAATCCCTCGCTGGACTTAATGCCGCAGCAGACTTCGCACGCCTCTTCGGCCACCTTCTCCCAAAACTGCTGATCACCGATACCTTTAGCCGGCGAGGTAATCGCCGCCGCCGTCTGGACCAACGACTGACACAGCGACATCAGCAATTCCTTGTCCGTTTGGATCGACAACGTACGCCTCTTTATACTACTGCTGCTTCGGTAAGCACCTAAGGTCACGATGAATATTTATGTGTAATTATTTGAGAATTCTTACGATTCACTGTTGCTCATGTTGTTTGTTGTTAGTGCGTCAGATATTTTTCTTCGTACCATTTTTGAACGTTACGATTGATATTTTTTAAATGAAATTGTTGCAATTTATGTAATAATAAACGTTATTATGTTTTCTTTAAATTCCTTCCAATTATCTCTAGATGGGCCGAAACAAATCAGACTATATTAGCTATAGTATTGTTATGTTAAGTTTTGTAATAGGATCTTGCCCGTTAAATTTTCAATAAATAAATAAATAATCAATAATTACCAGACGTTGAATCAGTCTTTTCAGATTCAGAGATCCGATAAACTGCATGCTTCGGGACGGGTTCCGCGATCGCCGCGGCAACCTGCGCCCCTATATGGCATCTGATCGATTTGCTAGTAGTGAAGAGGGCCCGATTATTGCGATCAGGTCTTAGCACGATGATATACAATTTCGGCATGAAGAGGAAGACGAGGGTCACCGAGGCACTCAGCGTCACGCACATACACATTGTTATCACCTGGTACACAGATTCGTTCTTCAACATCGTCTGAATTTCGTCAAAGCACACAAACGTTCTATTCAGTATATTTATCGTCTACTACTAATGTTACAACAAGAAATTGATAAACCTTAAGAATGCAGCAAATAGAGTATAAAGAAATTTTTTATAAAAATCGGATTCTTAAAAAAATACCTTACTTTAAAAAATTCACAAGATAACTACAGCCACTTAGCAATTTACATTAGATAAATCTATCGGCCATACTAAAATATTAAAGCTGCTACGGAAATACAATCCTTGACATACATTATCTACAGTACACTAAGTAACAACAAACAATACTTTAATAAAAAAGGGAACTAACGAATCTAAAAATTTCAAATAAATAATGCATAGGATCGATCATTCTCAGAACGAAACTGATGACAGACTATTTACTATATTTTACCAGCTCATAAAACGTGAGCTACGCCGTGGCCCGATCAAGCAATCATCTCGCGGTCATGCTTCATACAGAAATTTATAAGGAACAAAGAATGAGTCTGCCACCTTGGTCTCGCTGCCGAAGTAGATGGGCACGAAGGCTATCCAGATGACGCAGGTGGTGTACATGGCGAATCCGATGAACTTGGCCTCGTTAAAGTTTTCCGGCACGTTGCGCGTTTTGATAGCGTAGAGCGTACAGAGGCCGATGAGGAGCGCATCGAACGCAAGGGGTGAGAGAACGGCACGCGGCGTCGTCGCACAGGTGAGCACTGCACGATGACGTGCCGGGAATTCCAGTATCGGCACAGCGGGCTCCATCACCAGCATCGTCGTCGCTACCGCCACCTCCATCATTATCAGCGTGCACGTTATCAGAATCTGAGGGTGTAATTCATTATTATCATTATTTTTCCTTTACAATAGCTTACTCGTATTTTTTATGCAACATTTTAAAATATTCTGTTGTACGAGTTCAACAGCGGGTCATTTCAATGTTTTATCTTCTTCAAATGTATAGTTTCCCAGAAGAGTAAATATAAAATTAATATGCAGTCCTGCTTTGTAGAAGGTATATTTAACTTTTCACGTTGGGCATTTTATATACCTTGTTGTTTAAAAGATCTATAATTTAACAGATTGTCATTTAAATAAAATGTATCAACTGTAAAAAATATATAATAGTATGTTAAATTTTATATAGTATATTAATACTTCACTCCATTCATGTAAAAAGAGCATTTGACGAGTAATAAAATTCTAAATTATTTAATTTCGGTGAGAAAAAAAAAGTATAAATATCTCATAAATTAAGCAGAGTGTGCTGTTAATACGATTTAGCAATACGAGCTTATGAAGCGACTCCCGCGAATTATCCCACCAGTCGCTCTCGAAACAAAAGAAAGAAAACGAGCTTGCGAATTTTTTTCTTCTTTCTTCTGGATTTCGTCTTTCCTCCTCTTTTTTCTTTTCTATTCGTCTGCTTTTTTATTATCCAACGAGGAATCCAAAAACTGCACAACAATGAACGATACCTGGGCAGTGGCAGACATAAACAGGGGCTTGCGCTTTGGGAATCGCTTCTTCGATCCAGCGAGTATCCGGGCGATCCGGTTGGTCTTTGTAAAGAGGCTGGCGTAAATCATCGCAAAGCTGATACCCGGCAGAAGTCGACTCAGCGTGCACGAGGTGTACGTGGGCTTCGCCAGAATCGGCAAAACCTATTGGACAAAAAAAACATTGTTCAGTTTGTTTATCTCTTTTTGTTAAAATAAGTTTTTGCGTTGCTGTGCGACTCTCTCCAATCAATGATTAAGCTCTCTTTCGTTACTCTACTGGACGGTGATACATTGTTCGAATTGAAAACACAATACTTCTTGAAATTGATTTTAAATTTCTACCTACGTCGATAAATTAAATAGTACTTAAATATTATTCGTACTTTTAAACGACATTGAAACGAATTAAAAATAATATCGCACGTATTAAAATTTCAATTTAAAAAGCGATAGACGAGTTTTCAGAAAAATTTATTTTAAATCTCTTTTCATGAAGCAAACAGCTGTCAAGATAAACTGGTTTAAAAGGAAAGTAACGTAAAAAATGAGATACAGCAGCGAGCAACCTCGAGTGACTCTGAAACGTCGAGACCTCTACTTTCGACATCTCGCGTCTCTCCTCGCGAAAAAAAAGATAATATAAAATTTCAGCTGTCCTCCGCCTCTCGAAACGAATAAAAAGCACTACCTCGAACCTTGACATTTAAATTAGTATAAGTTATCCCAAACCGAACGGAAGCGAACAAACAATGCGCTTCCTAATCGATTTTCGTTATCTGTCATAATGAAGCGTACTTATAACAAACGGTGAGTATACGCCCGCATTAATATTCATCGCAACGAATCGCATCGCGTACCCACGTCTGGACGCTAACAGCGGCCTTTATCTTCTCCGTGTTGCCTTAAAGGAGCTAAAGAAAAGAGCGAAGGAGGCAAGGGTGCTCAGGGACTCACGGAGACGTGCGAGAGGGTCATTCCCGCGAGGATGAGGTAGCTGAGCTCCCGGGTGCTCGCCTTCACGACCGGCGTATTGTTATGCCTTACGAAAATGTGGCAGGTAACGAAGGTAGCGAGCAAACCCACACTCGACACTGTCATCGCTATTATTGCCTCCATGTCGGTCCACTGCGTGTACTCCACGGGTATCACGTAGCAGGCTATATTATGAAAATAAAATACATGATTAATTAGGCTTGATGCATCGGCTGTGACGACACCGTCCAGACTGAATTCACTCGAAAATTAGCAACGGGCTCGACGGTGCCGTAAATTACTATTTTTGCTCGGTGACTGCAGGTAAAATACGGCTCCAGAGAAACTGGCTTACATTGCAAGATTTTGCTTTGAGATCCCCTTTTGTAACATTTCCTTTTCTTTCTTCGAACAAACAATTAAATAACTCGTTACGTTAGGGCAAGTTTTCATTTATGTTTAATGGATTCCTGCACTTTTCATATCAGCGTTCCATTTACGGAATTTAATTTTAAACGTTAGCGCATGAAGTAAAATGAGGTCACCGAGCAAAAATTAGATATTTTCTAAGCTCTTGGAAGCTTTGTATAGGATAAGTACACTCTACTTGAATATCTCAAGTAGCCAAGTAAATTACTAAATTCACTTCATTTAAAAACTGTCTCGTTATAAATCCAAAGGAAATTGAATCGAACCAATTAAAAGGCATCGTACAAAGCTTAAAAAAAGAAAGAATAAAAAAAATCGTTCCCTCACCCGTTCTATTTTTATTGGGCAGTTGTCCATTGGGACACGGTATGCACTTGCTCTGCTCCTCATCAGCGTACTGGTCGTGGTCACATGGCACGCAGGCCCAGCAACATCTCTTCTCCTGCCCGCCGGTCTTGAAATTCTGCAAAGCAAACACACCACCCCCATTCAGCGGGTAATTTAAATTCAACTCCTCCCCCTGCCCTGCTCCTCCCGCTCCCTTGCTACTCGTGGTTCGAAACTACATTATGCCGCGGGGGTTAATAATGAAGAGAAAAAATATAGGACGGCTGGGGATCGCGGACTCCAATTGACCGAGCGGACGGAAAATAATTAAAGGGAGGAAATCGGACACCTGGATTTGACAGGGAATTGCGCGAAAGGCGATCCGCATAGGTGAACTCAGCTATTCAGGGGACTGAGCGTGCTCTCGGGTTTCTGGTTGCCGGCCAATCATATACGGCTGCGGTGATACCCTGATTAATAAGAGGATAACCGGTCGTAGGCCTATAGCAGCCTATGAGATTTTCAAGCGCGATTTAATTAACTGCTTATTAAATCTTTAATTTCAATGTTTCATTATCTTAGAATAACGCAAGACTCGTAATAAAACAAATCAATAATAACACTGACCTTTTGTTAACTTAGCGACAGGCATTCTATTACGCAGCTTTGAATAAAAAGTTCAATAAATCTCTTGAAATCTTTTGAAAGCAAAAGTAAACTCATACTATCTTTATAAGTTAAAATAAATTGAAGAAATAATTAATAAATTAATATCCGCGCCCCTTAATAAGGAGAACCTACACCTCATCTAAAAATTTCCGAAAGTTCGAAGGAAGAAGATCCTTGCAGCACGATCCGCAGATGCCAGGCGCCCTATCGAGTCAAAGCCAAGCATTGAGGCTCGACCCTCCCCAGTGTACAGGGGGGGTCGCACGTACGCTCGACGGCCAGTTATCCATCAAAGTCCGGGCTGGCTCGCGCTTGATTAGACGCGCTCACCTTGTAATAGCCGGGCGGGCACGGCTTGGAGCAGACACTTTCGACGAGGCTGAGGCTGCGCGACTGTGGCAACCCGCTCAGCGTCAGCTTCCCGTTGTTCCACTCGCCGATCTGCACGTAAGCGTAGGTACCGTTCGGCATCAGCTGGTAATTCAGGATCTCGTACCTGCGGCGACAACGAGCGATATACGAGCGTTAATCGGCGGTGCTTCGTCTAGCGATAGTTCGATGAAGAATTTGAGCTTGCCCGCTTACATTGTGATCGCGCGTGCGAGCATTTTGCGGAGGAAAATGTGCATGCTACAATTTAAACTATTTAAATAACGTTACTCTCTTTTGTTAAATTTTTATGCAATATTTTTTTCTCGTTGGCATATTTTCCAAGTTATTTTAGTTTGCCCAGCGGATAAAAAAAGTACTTGATAAAAAAGCTCTGTAGAAGGTACTGTATTAACGGAGTAAATGTTTTAAATCTCAATAGTTTGATGTATGAAGAGGTTCAATTCTATAATTTTCACTTTCCACGGCATCATTTTTTTAGAGTATGGCTAAAATTATAGCGGATTAAGTATATAAGTTTATCGAAAGAAATGTAAATCCATATGAATTATATTTCAGCGAATATACCGAACTTTCCCATCGGCGTTTCCCACGGGAGAAAATTAAACACGTACACTGAAGTCGGGACTAAATTCGTCGTTAGGATCCAAGTCACTTGACCCCTATATCGTTATTTTTTATGGAAAATTTGAACCCTCGGCGGCAGTAACCTACTAATATGAAATAGTATTCAAAATGAGAAAAGTTTCATTCAAGTGCTTTAACTCTAGAATGAAGGATAGAGTGGCCGGAATCTTTTGCAATTACGATGAATGTGCACTTTTTTTTACAAAATTCAATAAACATCAAGTGGAAGTTCAATAGCAAAAATTGGCCTGAAAGTGTTTTTCTCCCGATAAGAGTTAATCTTTCGGCGGAAGCTCATAATGGCACTTTACTTTTTGTTAGCGAAAAAAAAATCAATGGAGATTAAAACGCTCAATTCGTACGGTTCACAGTCGCACGTAAGAGTCGCCGCCCGAGGATATTCCATGTGGCTGAGCTAACCTTTTCACGGGCGAAAAACCATACGTTTACTCAGTGCAAGATAAACAACTGCCCCATAGTGCAGGCATTCAACAGGAGAGCCAAACCGTGCGCACATAAATCACTCCAGCGATCCTCCGTAAACTATCGCGGATTTTTATACTATACCACCTTCTCGGATTTTTTTTCGTGAATTACAAATAAACAAAAACCCACCGCGCTCTGAAAGGAAATCAATAATTGTGAGGAGGTCGCGAAACCGTACGATAACAAGGCGCTCGCGGGATATGGCTCTTATTTTAATTAAATCACTCTAGAGAACAAGAGCGAGGAAGTGGGAACGGCGAAACAATGACTGAGTCCGCGCTCGCTCGGAAAATTACGAAGTGGAAAAAGCTTATAGGGTGGGTTGCCGGACAAGTTTGGCGGCCGGAAAACTCGTCGGGCCGGATATTGAAATTCAATATTTACGCGGCTCCGCGGACACTTGAGCTCCGCCGTCCATTAAACTTTCCGTGAGAGGCAGGAGTGGTCGAGGGTAAAAAAAAAAACGATGATGCTACCCCGGTCAATGCCAACAATCCTCGAGGATTTGGACGCCCCACCGAAAATACCGCGATTGTAAATAACGAACGGTAATAAGTGCACGGGTGGATGCTCGGTCGTAAATAAATTTATTTTCGTTATCGCTGAAATCCGCCACGAAAGGGGCAGCTCGCGATTTTTCGCGTATTTCTCAATCGAATTCGACCAGCTCGTGACGTTTTTACGACATTGCAACTGTTGTCGTTATCTTTATCTCCTTCGCTCCCACGGGAGGGAAATAAAAAATTTATATTTCATCTGGAGAGATAAAAAAAAATGAAATATACCGCCATATCGTTTTACGGGGATTCAAAACAAGAACAAAAAAGGAATACAGCCCGCAATATCTTTCTATCGAGCCACTAACGAATCAACTGCAAACAAATACAAGTGAATTCAAGATTTCTCCTTAAAATAAAATAATAAACGATTAAAGAAGTTTCGTAAGTAGACATACGCACCGACCTGCCCGGTGGATCCCCACGACGATCGAACTCGACAAGTTCTTCGTTGAAGTTAAAGGTCACGTTCATCAGGTGATTCTGTAGTCGTCGGGGTGCCAAGCATGAGATAAAGGTTTCGAGTTAATTTGCGCTCAGCGGCTTTGTTTCGTGAAAATGAGATAAACGTCGAGGATGCGACTTCGTGTAATTACCAAGAAATGGGTGCCGTTGAACGGGTACATTTCTTTACAGGCGCCCGTGTAGTTGCGACCGCAAATTTCCTCCAGCATATTGTGTAGTCCATGCGCCATCACCCAAAATGACTTCATCACGAAACTCATCTTCGGATCCTGCCTGTACCTCTCGTACGTCAGCTTCTCCTCTCCTGCAACAAATTGCGAAACTTGCCGTTACATCCGCAATCCAAAGCGCTTTACGGCCAAAACTTAACGTCTACCTTTGCAAGGAAAATTACGCTTTAAGCTTGCAGCGATTTAAATGCACCCTCGCCTCTCCAGGGGTCGACGTATGCGTCTCGATTTATTTGCTAGCCGAAGCAGTATTACGTATGTGGTGAGAAAAGCGGACGGGACGAAAAACTTTGTTCAACCCTGGCGTCCGCGAGTGGACCAGAAAAAGCCACACAAAGCGAAGCGGGAATTCATTTTAAACGGTAGCGAACGGAGGACGGCAAGCGGTAAACAGCGGCTTTTATTCTGTGCTAGTCGTACAATAAAACATAAGAATACATTTGCGAAGCTTATAAGGAGATGAAAGGATCGGTCGACATACTTAGAACCGCTTAAATGCAATTAAGTGTTTGAAAGATTATGTTGTGTAGATGTATGTACGTATGGATCAATTTTACTTGAAATGATATAAATTTTTATGGGCGACTCATGGAAAAACAGAAAATTTTATTTTTTTATTCGATCTTGCAGATCGACGAAAGTTTCGTACATTTCAAATGGTTTGCTGTGTAACCTAAATAAGTTATTAGAGCCATTTTGCGTTTATATTTTTGCCAGAAAAAGGTTTGATTAACCGGCCTGTTAAACTTTAATTATCTACACGGAGAGAATGATCTTATCAATGGGCGCCTCGAGGGTAAAAATTACCCTAAAAGTAGCGGTAAAATTACTAACTAATTAGTAAACCTACTCTCTAAAGTTGAATTAGTGTAAATTCCACTAATCTTTTTAGTGATCAGATTTTCCACTAATCAATTAGTAAAACCCACTATCAATTAGTAAAAACCACTTTTAAATTAGTGGAAAATAAATATAATATAAAAAAAATATTTATTTTGTGATTTTCACTAATTGAAATAGTGAATTTCCCAATTAAAAAAAAATTTATTTATTAGTAGTTTCAGTATTTTTAAGAGTGCATATATTCACTATTTCAAATAGTAGATTTCCACTAATTCATAGTGGAGCAATTTTCAATTTTCAAATTAGTGCATAGTCACTATTGATTAGTGGTTTTTCACTAATTCAACTTTGGAGACTACTAAGACACCATGCGGAAATATTTTTTACTAACGCTCGACGCAAATCTTACTAACCTACTCGGACAAATGATGATCGTCTGCTATACCGAAGCCCGCTTTTAGTAATTTTTTCTAGACGATTGGTAAAAATTGTCGAATTTCTGATGAATATTTCAATTTTCGTAGATAATAAGTAATCATTTTCGTGTAATTTTTAATAAATATTACTAAGCGCATAATTTATTAAACAATATAGTAGAATTTAAAATTCTCATTGTATTTACTCCATTTAAAGCAGTAAAAATTACTTAAAATTTGATAAAAATCGCCAGAAAAGTAAGGCGTCTCAAAATTACCGTGAAAGTATGGGGAATTTTTAGCCAACTATTCTCTCCTTGTAGAAATAAAGTAAAGTAAAAGAAAATGACGCAATAACGTGTAGACGTATTTAGAGTATTAATAGAGACGTATAGATCTCTATTAATACTCCGAATCCATCTTGCAAATTGCCACTCGTTATAATTTTTCCACATTTTCGCCATATTTTTTGCTTGCAATTTCAACTGTCGTCCAGAGCCCGCGCCTTTCAAAAGCAATGCGGCCGACGGTAAAAAAAGAATAGCGTAATTGAACGCGAAAAATAAGGGAACGAGGCTGTGATCGAACGGTCGACTCGCACGCCCTGGACATCGGAAAAAATTTCGCCTCACCAGTTATATACGTATAGAAATTTGCGCGCTCGTTCGTTGAGAGGCGGATGGGCAGGCGGGCAAAAAAGTGGCGAGCGCTAATCCCGATCCGGGCTAATATCGGCCGTAGGCACTCGAACGCGTCTCGATGAGGACCCGATGGGAAATGACGAGAACGAGGCTCGAGCCGCTGCGGCTCTCGTTGTTTTACGACCTCTGCACGAATGTTCGCACCGTCGACACTTTTTTTTTCGGGTAGTCGGAAATGACTATTCGCATTTTTCTCTCTTCCTTTTTTTTCAGGCTATTACGCTGAAATTTTTATGAGCTTAGGGAAGTAGCGATGGTAAATCATTTTAAATTTTAACGTTAATCAAACGGATTTCACCGAGTTAATTTTAAATTTATGCCTCGCGATTTTTCGTAGAAAAGAGCTGTGTGACTGTGTAATTAAGTATTAATCTGAAATCTTTACTCTGCAAAAAATAAAAAAATGTTAATGTTTAGCTTAAGCAATAAAAATCCTTTTGCCAAGTTCCTTTTAAAAAAAAAAATATTTTAATACCTTATCGCTAATCAGGACAAGCAAATATAAAAAAAGTCCTTAATTATATAAGGCGTACTCGAATAGCGTACATAAACCAGGCAGCAAAAAATTTCAAAAAAACTTATAGCATTAATGAAAATAATTACGCGTTTAAAAAAGAGCCAACGCAATTAGGATCGAGGGCCACTCCTTTTGGCAGAAACAACTTGTCCGTTCTGTTAACCCGCGCAGTGGTGCGAGAGCGCCCCAGTCAGACCGAACCTTCCGTTTTATTTGACCCGCGCGCTACCCACACGTATGACCGAAGCTAGCAGCTTTTTCGAGTGTACACCCCGGTGACGTGAAAATGCGACGCGTATCGCAGAAACGCCGGAGCAAATCGCCCGAGAAATTCGGGAGTCGCAATAGCACGTCGTTCTCTGATAAAATTTTCAGGACTGGAGGTATCGATACAGGTGTCGATAAACTTCTTTCCGTCGAGCGTGCCGAGGAAAGCACGGACGTTCGTTGGAGCTGAAAAATTCAAAGGAGGAAGATATGGGCCGAGAAGTGTTAGATAATTTTAAATTCGAGGAATGTTGATGAAAATATTTTGACTTAATGGAGATAAAATACGAGTACGTTAAACTAAAGTGATGGAACTAAAATCGTCACGGCAGAAGTGAAATGGGTGAACTTATAAAGCGTAGGAACTATTTTAAAATGATGACGACGTTTCTTGATCGTTCGACCCGAATAATTTCATTCGTACAGCTTGTAATAATGTTTGCTAACTTTATTATCCAAGCTTTTACACGTCAATATTCAAGCCTTATACGTGACCTCATAACTGAAATGTATATAAAGTATATAAAAAATACATCGTTTAAATCGCGCTAAGAATACCAATGTTCAAAATTCATATTTGCCGATTGAAATACCCATTTGTCTAAAATATTTAAACTGAATCATTAAAATTTGCATTATTTACAAAATTTTCTTTTTTACATTTTATATCTTTTAGTTTAATTGTATATGTAAAATTAAAACCCATGCTTTACCTAACGTAAAATGTACTGTGTGGTTAAGGTATATTTTTAATTAAATTTTCACAAGAGACCCAAACTTAATTGCCAGGACAACAGAAAGCAGTGAAGCATGTTATTCCACACGAAACGAACGGAAGCATCACCAATCCCCTCAGAGTCACTGCCCGTCTAAGCACCTCCGTCTCCTCGCTCCAGGCACTTAGGAGCTTCTTCCTGCAAAACCCCAGTCGTACCGTCGGAATCTTGAGCGGAGCGGGTCAGCGCAATCAGCAAAGACGCGGTCTGATTGCGAGTCACTGCAGAATCAATCTCCCGGCGCTTGCGGCCCAATTAATCGCCGCCGCGATCCTACGATTGTCCGCCGATCGATCGCGCCCCTCCCGCATGTAAATCACTTTCTAAATATTTACGAGGAGGCGCGGTCCTCTCCAACATGTAAACGGCAGTCCCAGGAGTCGGCGATGTATACGGGCTGTTTGTACTTTGTTTCCCATGATTTCGCGCCCCAAGCTTCTTCGGCTTGTTTGGCCGTGCCATACTTGTCTGATCAGGATAAACGCGAATTTGGCGACGAAGATAACAGGAGAGGAAGGACAAGTTGGGAACTGACTGAAAAAGAACGCTTTTTTCGAAGTACCCCGAGCCAGCGAGTTTACGCTCGCTTGGCTAAGCTCTCGACTTTTCTCCAGCAAGTCTGGAAGGAAATTAGGACTTCGCCAGAGAAATATATTCCTCGTCGGGTGACTTCGAAAGCGTATCCATGTGTCTTTTCTCCTCGCCTTATATACCTTTGAGCTTGCGATATATACATACGCATATAAAAGTGAACGAAACAACATCTGTTCAGTGAAATATGAAAAAAAAACGTCAAAATTGGAATAAAACAGAAAAATCCCTTTATGAAGAAGCAAAACAATTTTAAATCTTACAATAAGCTATACTGCATTCGTCACAACACGACATTACGCTCTCAGCTGATGAAAGAATCGCGACGCCGCTGATGCGCTAATATTCATGAGCAATTTGTGTGATCCTCAAAAGGGACTGTGAAAATAGAACAGTGGGATTCCACGATCGCAGCGCGCGCGATTTCTGAATAATCGTCACAAATCCAACGTTTTTCAAGCGTGTGCAATTTTAATGACTCCCAGTGTTTTTAATCGCATTTTTCTCGCTCCACGGAGGAAGGATAATCTCTCGCGACTCGAAAAAAACTGAACGAACCGATCCCGTCCACGATTCGAGTTATCTGTGTTCGCGACCGCGTTAACATCAATAGGACCGCTTGGATAAATGCGACGATGATTGGTCGGATGTTCATAAATTGTGAACCGTAAAACCGTCCTGCATTTATTTATAGAATAAATTTCGGTAAACGATCGCAGCGGGGCACGTTACGAGTGTAAACTTTACAGAACAGCACTTGCGACGCTTGCGCGCAATTTCATCACTTTTTTTTTACATAAGGTAGTTAGTGATTCGTAAAAATTACGATCTCTTGTGCAATAAATAAATGCAATGAAAAAAAAAGACACAGCGAAAATCCATTCGAACAACCATGTTTCTCTGTGTAAAAAAGAGCGAGCGTAAAAAAAAGAATCTAAAATCTGGAATATTAGAGAGAAAAACTTTTGTGTATGAGTAAAAAGTGAGAAACCACACATTCACAGTTTAGAATGCGATTTAAGTTGAAGAAATAAAAATGAGTTGGCTAATAAAATCAATTGGCCGTCTGAAGCGTGAAACTTTTAAACAGTTTAAATTTTAAATCTACCCTGACGTGTATATCCCATCAAAATTTGAAAAGCCCGACAAACTTTACTTACTTACCGTCTGGTACGTTTAACCGATGGCCTATTGGAGAAAATCAAAGGGAGGAGAGGCGAGCGAGGCAAAAAGGTTGAAACAATTCGAGCGCACATTAATAAAGTTGAAGCGGTGTTTGGAGGATCGTAGCATCGGCGCAAGGGCGGAGAAGAGGGGCAAGGGGAAGGGGGTTAAAAGTTAGGCGAGACAATTTACCGGTGCAGTTGGGAAAGTTGGGCAGCTTATATCTGACGTCCTTCTCGACCTCCCAAGGCAGGGTGCAGTTGAAGTTGAACTGCCAGAACTCGTTGAACCAAGGGTTGCGCGTGTTGTTGAAGGGGTGCAGGGATAGGTAGTAGTTGTCGAATTCGGCGACGTACGGCGAGTGGATGCGTATCGAGAGGCTGCCCCAGGCCTCGCTCTCCAGATCGTGAACGACATCGTCTCGGTCCGCCCAGCCATCGCTGCGAGCAGATCAAACTCTTTAAATGGTATTATGAAGGCGATCCTCGTTCAATTACCCCAATCTCGTTTGCCTTTCGTTAATATTGCTCGGACGCTTTAATCTGATTATTTAGTAAAGCGGTTTGACGACGCTTTTTGCTTTCTAATTTTAAAACATGTTTTCTTAACCGCTGCTACAAATGTTTATAAATAATTAATGAAACCGTTTTCATTGCCGTATTTTCATAGAGTTAATTTTATAATAATTTAAAATTTAAAATGATCGAATTAACTTAAATCTTCAATTGATTTTTGTTCTGAACTATAATCATAAAAATTAATTTAAATTCCTAATAGAAAATCGTTTGTCATAGCTTATCCGCGACTGAGTGATTTGTGTATCTTCAAATGTCTATATACCAACTGGGAACAAAAAGACGGAAAATGCTGTTTGCTCAGTAGCCTAGAGCTTCTACGGCGTGTAGAACAAGCAGTGCAAGTTTCTAAAAGCGTCAAAAATATTTCTAAATACAATTAAAAACAAACCCGTCAACTTCGATTTCTATCATCCCAAAAATTATATTTCCACCTAGAGCATTAGTCGAATAATTCACAAGTGGAGAGCCGAGTTGTTCAAATCATGAATTTAAATGAAATGAAACTTCCGTCGAAGTTTCCGACTGATAAAAAATTTAATTGCCATATGAAAACTGTTACCGGAAGTTAGTCGTGTGTTGAGACTGGTATGCATGTTTAAAACCAAATGGAATCGATTACTGTTCTTCGAACTAATTATGAACGTTCGTCGCTCTCGCGAGACATTGAGCGACTTTATGTCGCAAACACGGATATTTTGCGTATATTGACGCCTTATTAATTGGATTGTGAACAATGGCTTTCATTTGACAGCGGGCGGAACATCTTCGCAGACTTCGTCAAAATCCATAACCTCACTAGAGTACGTAATCATCCTTTGTTTCACGAGGTAAAAGGTCGGTGTAACTGTTTGATTACCAAACGTTTGTACTTCCAGTTAGCGGAATTATAACGTATGATCAAGCTAAATTCGAAACTCTATACTAAACTGCGAATAATTTTCTCCCTTTAACTACTTTTATGTTATTTTAAATGTGCATTTACAAAGCTTTGAGCTAAAATTACAGAAATAATTAAAAATTCGCTTTTCCTAAGTATTAACTAAATATCCATAAAGAGCGCTAAACAAATTAATTAATTTTTAATTTTTTAAGGTGAATGTTTGTAATTAATTTGGACATTCAGAATTATTTATGAAAGCAGTATGTCAAAGCAAAGTTTCCTTTATCCAATCATTATAAATGTTCAGATTCCCAACAATCAAACGAAATGAATACTCGGACTTGAAATTGATTGATCCGAGAGAAGGAAACAGCGCCGGGGTGAGAAACGAGCCCGTCTCATACGCTAAACCGCGAAAAACTCTATGCGGTCTCGAACCGAGGAAATCGTGCGCCCGCACACCCCGGCCACAGGCGTTACAATGAGCCAGCCTCGGGCTATGCCTCCCCGAGTCATCAGGGAAAGACAGAGAGAGAAAAAAGCTCCCTTGCCCTCGGGCCATGCACGCCCGTTGACTGCGCCCCTTTCATGCACGCTCTCGGCTGAGTAGTCGTAATCAGTCGGTAAATTATGCGTTTGGAAAATTTGCTTTTTTTTCGTGAACGAAGAGGTTGGTTATTTTGCATTTTCGTTTATTTTTTATGCCGTTTTTTAGGAGTTCCTTTTATCTCGTCAGCTGAAAATCGAACTTTTTGTAGCTAAAATTTTTTATTTTTTTAAGCGAGGAAATTGTATTTATTTTAGAGCATTCTATTTATTTTTACGGTTTATTTATGTAGCAAAAGCATTGATATTTCAAGCGACAATTGTACTGGGCAGATTTTGAAAGAAAGCCAATATATGTAATTTGTGCCGTAAAAATAATCTATAAAACTGTATTAGTGATTAAAAAAAATTTATATTTTCCAACCTTTCGAAAATTAAATTTGAACTAACCCCATTTAAATCAATACTAAAAAGTTGATTTTCGTTTGGAATCGTGGGACCAAGGGCTGTTGCCACAAAGCCGTCATAAAAAAATAAAAGAACAGTCTGAGATGAGCACACAGGGTTATAGCCGGAGGGCTTAGAGTCTGCGGCAGCGTATTAAACGAGGCGCACCAGCAGAAGTACGACGCCAACGTTGAAACAGATCCATTGAGACACACAGCCAAACGAATTCACTTTCCGTTATTCCGTCTATTACGGGAGCGACCCAACCGCCTTCTCTTCTCCGACCGTTGCCCCCGCTTGGATCGCGGGTTATTCTTTTGGCCGATTGTTCAAACTCTTTTTTCTCCAGGCCTCTTCAACCCGCGTCGCGATACTAACTAGTGAAAAGCTTCGGCTCAATAAACGTACGTTACTCCAGTCGATAGAAGAATCAAACATCGTTAATCGTATCAAGTGGGCATTTATCAAACCCCCCTTAGGCCGTTACACATTCAATTGAAAAAATAAGGGTTGACGATTAATTGGAGGATCAAAATAGAACGTTGTTATCGTCGCTCTGCGAAAAATAAAGCTGGGAAGATTACGCAAAGCATTAGCGGCTCGTGCTGCTGCAAATCAGGTGGACGTCGTAGGGCACGGGTGCGAACGGCGCTTCATTATATCGTAGCGATAGCAACGTCGACCTCGTTTTTCAATCCCTACCCGCTATTTCATCTTTTTCATCGCGATTGCACCCTTGCGCGCACTGCATGCCGCTAAGGGAGGATTTTTTTCGCTGGCGCTCCACGCGTGTAATTAGATTTTTTCGAGAGGCGAGAGAAAACGTGTTTGGATGGGCCTGGAGTTTTTTTTTCTAAGAGGAGTGTGGCGGAGGAAATCGAAAATGAATGGTCGCAGAGGCGAGGAGGCTTTGAAGGGACTTGAGCGCTTTATGCAGGAATGATGAACACGACGGAGATATAATGACTCGCGAAGCACCTTTCAATGGCCTAGCGCGTTTGTTTTCGGGTTATTTGCGGATGGTTAATTACTGCAATAATTTTAGAGAGTGCACCTCGCCAAGAGTATTGCAGCACGAGGCGCGTAATTCGCAATTAAACAAGTCCTACGTTTCATAACTTGGCGGCAATTTGACTTTTACTACTTTGACAAAAAAGCACGTTTTAATGGCCCGCTGGTTTTTTTATTTTCAAACATGAATAGTTTGGATCGAAATTCCATGTGGAATGCTCCTTAAACTCCATATTCACTTTCCTATAAAAAAATGAAAACAACAATGAACAATAAAAATTGAAAAAAAATAAAAGAAAATGAAAGAAAAATAAGTGAGCCAACTCATAGTCGATTCCAATGTTTCACCGAGAAAAGTGTGCTTTCACGTTCGTACATACCCATGCTATAGCGTCGGTGCGCGATCTTAATAAGCGAACCGAGAGCTGGAACTTTGTTAGTCCCAGCTGGGCGACCGCAATTACGGACTTCCGCCGGTCCGCGGCGTTGCGCGGCTCGTCGAATCGAAGAAAGATAGAAATCGCGTCAAGAGAAGCGGGACTTCATCGGACTTCCTCTCTGTAACTAACTTCCGTCCATTCGAACTCTGGGCCACTCTTTTTCCCTCTTCTCTTCTGCGTCCCCTTAATTTCACCCTCTTCGGCGTTGAAGAGACGCTAAGGGGTAAACGCGATCGCGGAAGTGCCCATTCCGAGTTTCACTGTGACTCCTCTCGTTGCGCCCGATTTACCTTGACGTGCAATCGCGTTATATGGCCCACCGGAAAGGAAGGACGAAAAAGTCCGCCGGTGCAGTCTCCATTCGGGACTCGCGATAATTGTGGTAGGACGAGGTTTTTTTCGAGGGACTGGAGCGTATTGTTGACTTTGGGGGAGTAGTTAGACGCGGTCCTTTGTGAGCAAGTAGACGCACTCGCCGACAATGGGTGGGACGCCTTTTTTGCGGGTCGCGCTCGCTGCTCCGCAATACCGCCTAGCGACTCGTGCACTTGACAATAATTTATGTTTCACCGCGAACGAGGTATTTTTCTGCGAGCCACGGATTCGCGTCTCCCTTAACATTTTATTATGTTTGGCGAGCTAACTAAGCTTGTTATCAACGACTACACTTGCCAATTTCAAGAAAATTTTAAAATTCTTCACTTCTCAATGCTAATTCAAGCAATATCTGTCTTCTTATATGTTAAAAGTTTGCAGCGAAATTCAGCGTTGCTTCGCTAACAGCGAAGTTACTGTTGTCCAATCAAACTTTCATAAGAAAGCTTCCTCTTACCGCATATAATCTAAGTGTATCAAAATATTCTGCGTGTCGTGTACCCGCAAAACTTTCAGGTAAACTCCCGCGCTTCGTATAACTATTCTGCTGTTCCTGAAAACCGTCACCCCTCAAGCTGTCAATGGAATTCTCATCAAGTGTAGAGGGTACCTGCCGACGAAGACGAAGCGACCAGTGAGGTTCATTCTCTTGGACGCCTCCATGAGGTGCCTGACGGTGAAGCCCTCGCAGAAACAGACGACGACATTGGCTGCTCTATCCTGGTCGAGGTTCGCCAGGACTGCGTCAAAGGCAGCTTCGTCGGCCGTAGTCAAGATCGAGTCCTCCCGCGCCACGCACACTCCGTTCTTCTCCGCCAGCTCGCGGAACGCCTGTATACCGCTCGTCCCATAATTTTCTGAAATAAATGTTATACATTAGATTAGGTGCCGTTGTATTTCTGGAATAGCTTTAAAACACTCACAAAAATGGATTCTTAGGCTCAATAAACAAATCGAATTCAACATTATCTACTTAATTTTAAAATGAATGTATTAAATTGAAGAATACGTCTGTATTTCAGTATGATTATCAATGAGTATACTAGAAGTACAGAATCCTCTGAATTTTATGATAAATATGCTAATTGTTCATATTTTTCTGCATATTATAGAGACTTTCATTTATTCAATTCTTTTTACTTTTTATATTAAGTGGAAATTAATACTCAATGAATCAATTTAGAATTTATCACGCAGTCTATTTATTCGAAGACGATAATCAGTTTATTCGAAGAAGAAAATCATTTGCGTTTTAGCAAATTAATCATAAATGATGGTTTGCTTATTCACAGCATAAATAAGTTTGACTCTATAATAAGCAGATTTTCCAGTTCTTCTACCAGTTCTAATAAATGTTTGTGAGTGAATAATATAATCTCTGGTCTTTTATTTTTTCCTTGTTTATTTTGTACATAGGTTGATTTTTATGACACGATTTTCTTCCGTGCACATAGGTTAGCCGGGTTAGAAAAAGGTGAAATTTTTTATCGCTAAATATTTAAGATTAAAATTACATCCGTTGGTCGAGACTGACTGCTTTCGATATTAATTGCAAGTGTTAGAGTAACCCTCCAAGTTGCCTCCCTAACACGATTATTGACTGACTGGGCGCTATTAATATACAAAGTCTATTACTCCTGAGATCAGTCATCTATAATTCACAGATACTTATCAAACCTTAATACATAATTTCATATCCACTCTTGTCTGGGCTTTGCTAGCCAATCGTTTTCCTCAATAAATATTTTATTACTAGCGCTCGACTCGGATGAAATCTGCCAACCCTCGATGCATACGTTCAATAATGAAGCAATTTTTAATCAAATTCTCCCAATATACTTTTACACTCGCGTTTACTCATAACAACATAACAACCCTTATCCAATATATTTTCTTTGCTCGTGTAAAACCGAGAATTTTATCCGTAGCGTTAAAATTTCGATCCAAAACACCGCAGGTATACCACGGGATAACTTTTCATCAGTGACGAGAGCAAACTGCAAAACGAATTTTTATCCGACTTATTGGATTCCGGTGGTACCTACGGAGGAAATGATCTTGCCGCAGACTTAAAGAGCAGTTCCGGTGGCACGCGGCTCGAAAACCCAATTACGAGAAAAGCAAAACCGATGGTGATTTTATCTGCGGCAGTTCATATTTATGCAGAAACTTGACTAATGCGCCTACGCCCGATTATTTCCGGTGCGCGGGAGCGAGAGAGTTTCAGCGTCAAGTTTTTTGCTCCAACGGTCTTTCAGTACCCTAATTACCAGCCACGATAACTGCATTCTGGTAATTTTTGAATAAATGTTTACCTAAATTTGCACTATCTTTTCGCTGCAGTTTTACGGATATACTACTAAAATTGAGTTTTTTTAGAAGAGTGGCAGCCTATTTCTAGACTGAGCAGTATCACTCCGAGTACGTAAAAATATTGGGCGAGCCCGAGTCATTATTAACACAGATGTTATCCCAGATATACAATCGTCTGAGTCTGGGCGATAGTAGGTGACTTTTCATTTTATGTATTTACCAGCGGAGTGAGCCCTTCTTACTCCCATCCCGCGTAAAAATAATTCAGACTAAAAGAAGACGATAAAAAGATTCATCTTTATTATGTCCGGATTTAAGATTTTTTTAAGATTTAAAAAGATTCTCTATTAACAAGCACCTAAAAATCAATTTAAGATCTTTTCGAGGTCACTATTTTAATACAATATTAATATTAGTTTAATACATATAAATTTAAAAAAAAAATTAAATATAAGATCTTCTTAAGATTAAAACGATTTTCACAAGATCTTGTGTATAGAAAATTTTAAAAATTGAATATATTAAAATAATATTAATATTGTATTAAAATAACGATCTGGAAAAAATCTTAAATTAATATTTCAATATTTATTAAAAGAGAATCTTTTGAATCTTAAAAAATCTTAAATTCGTACATAATAGAGATGAATCTTTTTATCGTCTTATTTTAGTCTGAATCATTTTTACGCGGGATAATACGCGCTACTTAAATTTGATGGTACGGGATAAGAGTTAATGAATTTTCGACTATCATCGAAGTCCCTGTGTTCATTACAAGCGCGAGATTCGGCCTTCGCCGCAAGTTGATCGGTCAAATCAGCTGCTTAATTAAACTGTTGTACTTTGAAACACTCGCTGAAAGTTTGATTAAACTTTAATTACAACAGTGACTTTCGATTTTTCACCAGTCTAAAGCATTCCCCCAGTTCCTCTGCCAAAAAATCACTATCCAATTAACTATTCTCATTTTCTAATCTCGACTATTCCTATATAAGTATCCGTATATATGAATTCTATCGAAATATTTTTCGCGTTTTTTAAAGGTTACGGGAGAGCGCCTGTCTCTCGAGGAAGGATCACGACCAGGGCTTATCTCATTGGACACTACTTAGCGCGTATCGGAGCTGCAGTCCCGTGGGCGGCGCAACGGGAAATCCCGGCAGGATATTTCGTCCGTGGCGTGGCGCGCGCCTAACGTCACTCCGCTAATCCCCGCCGCGAGTGTCAGCGTTAGCCAAAGGCCGACTGGAATTTCCGCGTGGTAATCTTTTAACCGTGTTATCTACATCAAACCGCCTTCCGATCGTCCAACCTCGAATTCTTTAATCCCCCTTCTCGAGTCACGAGGAAATTTTGCGCATTTTCTCAAACGATCCGTGGAGTACAGGAGCTTATTAACAAAAAGGGAGAGAAAAAGAAACGGCTTGATTCTGTAAAATCCGGGCGGCGTTTTATCGATCCGGCGGTTGTATATCGGTTCAATAGATATGGTCAGGATACGACAAGACTTATTGTTTCTCATCCAGGTCCATTTATCTCTTTACCTTCTCTTGGTTATCCAATGATTAGCGATTTCATTTACCATTTCCCTCTTTCTTTTCAATCCTGGATTCTTCTTAATAATTTAATCCGACTTAAAAGGAAAGAAATGATTAATGAAATGAAATAAAAATTGTGGACTTTATTGAATAAGACTTTGAGTACATGCCGACGTAGAAAATTAATTAAGGACTTCCCTCACCGCCAAATCCTTATTCCTTCTATATTAATTGACCGCGTGAAATTATGCATAATTTATTTCAATCGATGTCGGTATAACAAACTTAATCAACCGTTCGTCGCGTGAAACAACGTGCATTTCGAAATTAAGACCACCTTCTGCATTCATGCTTTAAAATAACAAAGCAAGCAAATGGTACGAGCGGTAGAAACGATCGCATATATGAGTCCCTAACGAAGCTGAAAATCAAGTGCGACTAACGGCAGATGACCGCTTGCGTAGGTCGTTAGACCGCATTATCCCACGTTCCCCGAAAATCGGATTGGTGACAATCAGCTCGTCCGACACAAATCATTAACAGCAGGGCAAATTCCCGTGCAGAAATGAGAAAAGTGGCGAGGGAAATGAGCGAGAGGGCTGTTGGGTCGCGCGGGCGAGTCTGCACTCCATCCATGCGACGAGTATAAGAAAACGGCGAGGTGAGGCGAAGCACGACCTTCGGAGGAGGCCGCGTTAATGACCCGGAAAAACGCGAGCGGCGCTCTAATTAATGCATATCGCGAACCCGCCGCGAGAGATGCCCCTTCATTAGCGCCCTCGCAGACGGACGACTAATTGCTCGGAAATCCCTCGGCGCGCTCCCGGCTTCTTTCGCACGACCGCCTACTAATTTCCCCCGGATCGCGCGCGCCTCGACTTTCTGTCTTCCTCCCCCGGGGCAGTGTACGACTGTTTGCCTGCGCGATACCGAACGCCCGTTCGAAGCCGAACCGTAAACGTGCGTGTGCGTAGCGCTTCGGTTTAACTGCAATCGGGCGCGAGTAGTTAATTTTGTTTAAAGAACGAGAGGGAAAGGGGCCGAGAGGGCAGTGATGAATTAATTAAGTTGAAAGCACGAACGCGACGCGGAGGAATTTTTTTTGTTTTATCGTCGGCAAAAGGTGCGTGCCGCGTTTAGTTCGAGCTTTTGCGGGGGTAAAAACGCGCGCAGCGCTTACGGTGCAAGCTAATTTTCGCTTTGTAATAACTGTGTGACTTGCGTCACGCTAAGTCAGTCCCACGTGTCTTGTTAATTGATTGAAGTACCCTGGCAAAGCCGTGGCCTAAAAACGAGAGCTCCTGTTTTTTCGGGAAAAGTATAATAGAAAGCTCGCGTGTAATTGAACACCGCGGAGCTATTAATTTCAACTATCTTGAGGATGGGAAATAGCAGCTGCTTTTTGGAGGTCCGCACCCCCTAATTTTGCTATGAAAGAACCAAAGGAAACATTTTTTTGCCCAAGTGAAATTTTTTTCACGGCATATACCAAAATTAATTAATTAATTTCAATTATGGAAACATCCAACAATGCCAAAATACACTTTTCACAAAATTTAAGGGAACAAAAAAATTTTCGAAAATTTTGGTCGATTTTCAACAGGCTGTACCTCAGTGAAAAATGGTCGTACAGGAAACAAAAAAAACTTTTGAAGCTTAAAAACTCTAGTTTTCAGATTTTTAACTTAAAAATTATTCGGAGCACTGGTAGTTCTACAATCCTTAAATAAAGCACAAAAAAAATCCAAATTTTTTTAACGTTAACGTGAAAAAAGAGCAAAAAATGCCATTTTCCCTCTTTTTTATCGACTGCATCTTTGTCAATATTGGGCGGAAAGCTTGGTTCATAGGAAAACTCTTTAGCCTAATGTACCCCGAAGAACCCCCTAAATTTTAAGATCGATCGGTTCAGCGGTTTTTCTGGATCGATCGATTGAAATTTCGGAAAAATTAAGGGAACAGGGTTTTGGAATTTTTTTTGTGCTTTATTTAAGGATTGCAGAACTACCATTGCTCCGAAAAATTTTTAAGTTAAAAATCTGAAAACTAGAGTTTTTAAGCTTCAATTTTTTTTTGTTTCCTGTGTTCATTTTTCACTGAGATACAGCCTGTTGAAAATCGCCAAAAAATTTCGAAAAATTTTTTTTCCTTAATTTTTGTGAAATGTGTAGTTAATTTGCTTAAATGTTCATTTGCGTGAGCACGGAACACCTAAAAGTGATAACAAAAGTACCAAGTGATAGAAGAAAGTAAAATAGTAAATTACGACATCCGTCGGTTAAAATCCAATTGAAAAACAAAGGACACAGCTCGTCGGTCTCGTCGTCAAGTTATTACTTTTCCTGTTCGGGCAATCGACAACGAGTAGGTGCACCGGTGCTGCGGGTCCGCCCTGCTGCAGTCGCGCGCGAATCAATAACTCCATTCTGAATTCTCGATTCCCCGCAAATCTCATTGTCTCCAATACCGCGGGCGGGCCAACTCTCGAGCTTTCGCGGGATCGATCGGCGCCATCTGTTGCACGTCTCGCTTCGCCCCATCGCAGGCATCGGCCGAAGATTAAGAAAGCTCCCTGCGAAAAATTTCACTCCCGGCGTAAAAAGGCCCGAGTTTGATTGATTCGCCACTCTGTCTGATTGACTTTCGTCCTTCGCAGCCTCCTCCCACAATCCTTATATACGCTCCTCTCATGGCCAGAGGGCCAACTTTCAGGGACTCGCGCGCGCGTCATTTACATTTAGTGCCGAATCGACCGGTGATAAAACTTCCAATAACGCGCCCCTCACGATGTATATAAAACTTTTACCTCAGTGTTTTTTTCCTTTTTTTTTGTCAATATGCACGACGGTAAGGAGAGCGGCATCGTCGAGTTTATCGAGCGAATCTTTACCCCTTTTATCCACGATATGAGTTTCTAGATTTACAAGGCAGTCGCATTTGCTCGTGTGCGGCCTTACTTCGAGCGGAAGTCGGGCTGCAGGTTTTTACGGGACTTTTACACGTATTCGATGAATTTCATTGTTAGTCATTTTAGATTTATAAATCTGCGGGTCGCTAGTGATTTACGATGCCGCAGTCTCTTGCTGAGATTACGGCTTATCTCATCTGAAATGCGGTATAGGCAAGTGTAAACGTTGCTGCAGCGCACCGCAAACCATTTAAAATAAAGTACCGTTCGCTCGACAAAAAGTACAGCGTCAGTGCCGCGCAAGAAGAAAATGACCATTAAAGAAATTACTCGTCGCACAAACAAGTGAAATCTTTCATTCGCGCTCTTTTATCGGCCTAATAAAAATTAACTTCCGTATTTGCGAAGAGCCACCACTAGAAGAGCCATCATCAATTAGCGGCTCTTTAGAGCGATATTTTACGATCGAGCAGATATTAAACAGGAACACATGTCGGGGGTATCAACGTAACTTGTTTATAAGAAAACGAGGTGCAAACACTCTCCCCGTTTTCAAATTTAGGATGTGTGTGTGTGCTGCGCGAGCTCGTTAAACATTTACGCTTCCCGTAAACATCGTATACTAAGGTCCGCAGCGTATTGCTCCCTCGGACTACTCGCTTTACAGCTTCGACGCCGCTATATACCTTCCCTTCCTATGGAGAGTCATTCCTAAGACGCACTTTGATTTTCCTCGCGCCTTTTCCTTCTTTTGCCCTTCGATAACAAAAATAATTTCGCTTCTTATTCGTTCGACGGGCACACACAGGGCGAAGAAAAATGGATTTCAAAGCAAATGACGTACCCCCGCATTAGAATTCTGTTCGTGGCGGAGTGTTTTCAAAGAGCGTATGAAGCGGGAGAAATTCCTTGCGTAAGCGAGTCACCGGCGGATTTCCATTTCCCGCGGAGGGGAAGTCGCGCCTGCCACTACCGGCGGAATCAAATCGGGGGTATGAAGTACGCGAGATCAAACGCCGTCTCGTTCTCGTTATGGCTGAAAAGAAAAGAGCGCCGGCTCACGAGGATGGCCGCGCCTTATCAAAGGCCTGGCCGCCGATACAATAACTCGGCTCGGCCGATCGATCCGCCATGCCCTCCGGAGCGACGAGGAGCCTCAGCGGGAGACAAAGGGGCCACCAATAAGTCGGCTTCTTTTTATGGCCTCCGCCTGCTCAGCCCATCGGAGGCAAATTAGATGGCATTAATCGTCCCGGAAGCGAATTTGCTTTCGCGCGCGAGCGCAGCTCGAAGGCACTTTATGGGATCGACGAGACTGCAGTTATGCCGAGCGGATCGCAATCTCGGAAAAGCTCCCGGCACATTTTGTTTTCGCGGGGCTGACGGACGCGATTTCGAGGACCCCGGGAATATCGGTAATTGCGAGAGCGTTTTATTCGAGGATACTTGTTAAGAGAATATAAAGCCCATAGACAACTCGCATTGTAATTTTCACAGAGCGCAATTAGTGAATTAATGGAATTGATAAAATAATTATATCAGAAAATGCTGTATAATTTAATTGATTTAAGGAACTTAATATACTTATTGATGAATAAGCAATAAACTTTACCCAATCAATAATAAACCATTGTTGATTATGATTTTGAGGATTATATTAGTAAAATCGCAATATAAAATGAACTTTCAATCATTGCGATAACAATGGCGTGCAGTTCTCATTAAATTATAAATTTTAAATTAATCGATGCGTTCAAATAAATAATTTTTACTTAATCAATTTCAACTTATAAACGTCATAAAACGGCAATTATTTCCGACACATTTAATGAAAGTAATGAAGAGAAAGGTAATAAAAGCGGCATAAATGTACTGCAATATTCACTGTAACCGTTCTTCAATTACGTAAAACAAACGAAAAAAGATAACAATCAAGCGCGACTTACATCCTTATCGGGAAATATCATTCTGATAATGCGGTGAGACCAGGAGAAATTGCGTAAATGTGTCAGTGGCAGAAGGACGAGATCGAAAAATAGAACGTTGGGCTCGTAAAAAAGAACATCTCAATTAGGATGAGCACGCGCGACTTTAAACATCCACCGGTGACGGGCTTTATGCGACGTGCTCTCTTCAAATTCTTTCGCCTTCCCGCGTCGCCCGTCAAATCTCTAGGGGTAGTTTGCTTGCCGCAAAATTCGTGGGTCGCGCTCTTCCCCCAAGGAGACCGTACGGAGAAAAAAAAACGCGACGGCATGAAAGGACCCCCAGCAGCTTTCATTGTCGTCCGAAATCCAGATATTCTATATCGACAAGGCGGCGACCTCCCCACGTTTGTCTTGCGGGTATTTCTCCCTTCAAGTCTTTAATGTGGGTCAAGATTCCGCTGCACTTTCGCGCGCTACCTCGCGGCCCCTGAATTTGGACGAAGTTTTCAATTTGTCCTTCTTTTTTTTATAGTGCTGGCAAATCTTAACTTTTAGGCAAGTGGACCGGAATCTCGCTTTTTGTTACTACTTAAATTTTTAATGGGTAAGAAGATGCTGTCATTATGAAAAACAAAGAAAT
The DNA here is from genome assembly GCA_018906775.1 of Sycophila sp. Sp_5. NCBI lineage: Eukaryota > Metazoa > Arthropoda > Insecta > Hymenoptera > Eurytomidae > Sycophila > Sycophila sp. Sp_5. The sequence goes on from JACCID010000033.1 coordinate 1,031,821, forward strand.
TAAAAGTCACTGGTTTGCGTTTAACAACCGTTTTTGTCGACCCCGATAATTCGTAAGTAAAAGATGATTCTTAAATACAAACTGTGAAGCATGCATGAAATAATCTCGCCAACAGTTTGCATTGGACATAAATCTAACGATTCACGACGTCGTTTTTACAAGCGTGGAAATTACACTCGCACGCGCTTCGACAGTTTTAATAAAAGATCCGGAATCCTCGTTGATTTATCTCAAAATTCGACAATGGCAAAATTGCCATAGATTTCAATGTTCCTCATTAAATGGCCTTGCCGCCGCGCCGTCGCTGCATCTTCCGCGGGGCGCGAGCTTTATTTTTCACGCGGCGACCATCGATCAAATCGCCCCTGCATTATGCAGACACGGCACCGATTTCCGGTAATCCTGCGGCGACGCGACGCTCGCGAATGCTAATGACCTACTCTCCACTTTGTCAAATCGCTTCGATTTTTAGCCGGAAATGCTTTGTTTTTATATTTCCCTTCTACTATTTTTATGGACAATAATGAAAGGCATAAATCTTCCAAAGAGAAAATTAAAATTTTAAATTAGATTAAATCTTGGTCTTGGTATCTTCGTGGAAGATAATGTTTTAATATCTAAGAGGTGAATGTTACTTTTATAATTTAATAAGTACAAAATTTCGCTTGATGTATTTTAATTTGAAAATACTGTAAGCTGAAGTACGGAAGATTAAAGTGAGCGATCCACTTTAGTCTTTCATGCCGCAGCTATTCGAAAACTTTTCTATAAAATTATGAAAAAATTCTAGATATACGAAACCGCGAGGTCACCTTTTGTAATACCCACTGTGTTTTTATGCGAAAAAAGCAAACTTTGCTCAGCGTAAAAATGGAAAATATTTAAGGCTATATCTGATTTTCATGATAAGAAAATAAAATTATACGATACTTAGAGTACGACGAGAAAAGGGAAAAAATGAGAGATACGTTGAAGAAGGAGAAAACTTACCATCGGTGTTGACGATCGACACGTACGTCCAGTTGAAGTAGCGCACGAGATCGACTAGTAGCTGCGCCTGATAGTAATCCGACGGAACCACGCGAAGAAAGGTCGAGTATCTGCTCTTGTCGCTGAGGTCCCTCGAGGTGCACGAGTAGCCGACCTGAAAAGTGCGAATAACATTCTAATACTGCTGGGATCCATAAATCCACCCCGCCGTTCCCGCATCGACACATACCTCGTAATTGAACGCTTCTACTTCTCTTTAATAAAAAAGTAATATTTATAAGTATTTTAAGTGAAACTGATGTACAATGAATAAAAATATTCGGGACCTCCACGATTATGAATGGAATATATTACCCTAATCATGATTAACGGATAAAAGGGCGTGAGAGTTTTTCAGCGATAGTTTTATGAGGCTGTAAACGCTAGAATGGAAAGAGGGATAAGGAAAAATTTTCATTGTTATCGATTCAGGAAGTGCGGGCTTTCTCGTAAAATCCGAAAATACGGTCGATCTTACCTGTGGAATAGAAAACAGCTGTAGTAAATTTTGCACTTGAAGCGCGACGGAACTCGAGCCAGGTCCAACGACGCCTATCACCGGTGCTCTCTTCTCCAAGTCCTACAAAAACACGAACGAAAACAAAAGAATTATTTCACCGAATACTCCACGAGATTAGCATACATATTTGCGTTTTTTATTTATTATTCGTGCGAAAGTAAAATGCCAAGCTGCCAAGAGTCGCGGTGCTATTTTTTTTTGCACTGTCCCCGTGATTTCGCGCGGGTGTTAAACAAGATCGTATCAAGACTTATGTAAATTCATGTAAATTCATCGTAGAAAGAAATACAAAGCATCGCATGAAGAAAATATTAATGGATAGGATCGAGCGAGACAGGGGACTGCCTTCCTCCATCACAAAAGAACTATTATTTTTTCAGCAAACTCTTTAAATTGAATCCGAGACTCGTCTGCATCATAAAGAATATCCCAAGTAGGCGGAGGACACTCGGCTCCATCTCGCTTTAAGCTTCCATTAAAAACTTGATAAATTGGCAAGTTAATTTCACTTCGGCGATTTTCCGAATCACATGGTCGCCGACAACGAGACCCGTTTTTTCCAGAACAATAACAGTGCCTCCCCCGACGTTACATCAACATGCACGCAGGCAGTCGCGCGTGCTTCATCACCTTGCTCCGAAGCGCTGGTGCGACCGAGGAAAAGCAAAGCAAATGAGAAAGAGAGAATATTTTACCAAGGGCGTGTCCTGGAGGCAAAAGTCCTGCAGACCGTCGGGGGTGGCGACGGGCTTGACCACTGCGGGCGTGATTGCGTCGCGCACCAACTCGATGCTTTGCTGCAGAGCCGCCGGCGCGAACCAGCAGGAATCGCGTGCCTCCAGACCAAGTGTCACACCTGCCAAGCAAACCAATTTTTATTACACCGGTAGCGGCGGGTTATTGCATTATTTGCGCGGGGCTATTTCAAATTTAAAGGGATTTAAATTGGACGACTGGAGCTCGGTTTTTTCGTCTTTTTACCCTAGACTGTATTTCCTGCTGCGGAATGTACTTTTTAAAAATGCAGGAACATGATAATTTTTCATGTGGTTCAACTCATTTTTAAAAAAAAGTCGTAAATCTTTACGTCATTTAAAATGTATAATCATGTGAAGTTTATATTTAATTTGATAAATGTTTCAAATTTAAGGCACAACAACTGACCGATATAGCTCATTTTATTTAATTTAAATATTCCAAAGCAATTACTTCATGGTTTTAAATGCCGCGTTTGTTTCACACGAATGATAAATACACTCGAGTGATTCGGGAACCCGTAAGATCGACGCACCAACTTGCGTCTACTCTCGCGACTATGATACCATTATCTAAAGATATGCGGGTGGAATATCACTTTTAAGAGCTCTATCCAAAGTGCAGTAAATCAAAAGTACAGATCAAAGTTAACATCCTTGTTATACGTAAACTACTTCAGTGCTATATTTCTATCGGTTAGAACCTTTAAGATCATTTCCTTTATTTACTTATTAAAGACATTATAAGGGTAAAGGACATAAAATTTTATTATTCGCGACTCGTAAAGTTCGCAATTTCCGAAAGGTACTACTCAGTTTCCATGTGTTTTAAGGGATTTATCCAATCAATACAAAAGCAATATCCCGCAATACAATAAATCAACATTTGTCTACAAGTCTACGTACAGCTCCAAACTAACAAATTAAATATCTTTAAAAACTTTATATTTCACTTGCACTGTGAATAATAAGCCTCTCCCTAAAATAAAAAAATTCCCAAAATAAAATATGAATGCATCACCGGACCTCTGAGCACGTCGGTACTGTTGTTGATCTGATCGAGCGTCCAGAGTGCGGTCTCGATCCTCTGGATTCCGTAGAGCTCGCGTATGGCTCCGCACACGAGGGCGCCCTGGGTGCCTCTTCCAGGCTGATGGTGTACACTGAAGAGGGCGCCGACGATGAAGTCGCCGCGCACGCGGGCCGACGGGAAAGCCTGCTGGGCCGGTGTCAGGCCCGCCAGCAGGGTCCAGCACATCGCCAGCAGCAGCCACCGGATGCCCATAATACGCCGCAGCAGCTCCACCTCACCTCAGCTCGGTGACGTCGCCGCCGCACCTCCGCATCGCAGCCCCGCAACGACGCCGCCTCATTGCGACATCCAACCGCGAGGCGTTTCCCACGACGACGATCTCGCGAGATCCTTATGGGCCGTCGCCAACGGCATTCTGCGCGTAAATGGTCGCCATGAACTTCACCGCGATGATCTGCAAGGAGAATGCAATTTAAGCGTATAACTTTATGACATTTTGAATATATGACTTTTCATGGTAAAGGGTGGAACGAAAGCATCGAGTAGATAGTAGCTCATTCGTAGCATTTTTATTCTCTCTAGTTGATTAAACGGCAACGTTACGCATTACAACTCATTAAATTAATTTACCGATAATAGTAAATTATTGAACTGTAAAAGCGATCAAAAGCAGAACAACCTCGGATAATAAAACCTAGGAAACGATTCAATTAAATAAGGAAAATTTTATTTAATCCATTCAAATCCAGTCTGAAACTAAATTTTTCAAACGCATTACAATTCAGAAATACGGTAAAGTTCAATACATTTCGAACACGGTAAACGCATAAGCCATAAAATTTAATAAACACAAATGAAAATAAAATTTCATTTGGTGTCGCAGTTGTCTTGAACTGTTTATATAAATATATATACACTCGAAAACTTTACTGACTTGCAATAAAACTTTAAATACAGGCGTCTAGGTATAGTTTGGTGACGACAATTTGTGCCGAAAACTTTGTGAATTTTGGAGAAACTTTCGAAAATAGCCTTCCACTCCCTAAATCTTTGTTTTTTATCAAATTACCCTGTGAAGTTAACAAAACGCGAAGCCGACTACACAAATACGATCTGCGCTTTCGCATCGCACCTCTCGGAATCATAAACGTTAAAAATAACGTACAGCTTCGGTTCGAAAAAAAGTGCGAAAATGCTTTAAATTAAATATTGCCGCTCGCCGTGACTGCGAGGTCACGAAAAGCCGACTTGTCCAGACTGTAATCCGAATTTACGAACGCCCGTAAAAAAAAGGGGCACACACGCGACAGGAAAGGATCGTTTTCTCGTTAAAGCATCAGCTGCAAAAGGTCGGCAATACGGTCAAAAAGAAAGCGCGAGTGGCGAAAAGAAGCGTCGACAAGGGAGCGTCATTATCCGAGTTCTCGGCGCCGCACTCCGGACGCGGTCCGGAAATGAAAAGGAAAAAATTTTCGAGTCCGAGGACTTCTCGAGTGGGCGGACGCACCTCACCAAAGGCTATAAAGCGCGGCTAACTAGCCGCCGGTGACTAATTAACGTTTCGAAGCGGCGAATGCCGGGCCCGATGACAACGGAATTTTCGAGAGAGAGATACCTTTGGATGATGTGCACGCCGCGAGTGGCCTCGATAAGTGCCGGGAAATCGACCATTCCGGCTGCGACCACCAGCCACTCGAATTAGGTATTATGCGAGATGCCCGCCTGTACCCCTTCTTTTGGCAGGGATTTTGGTTTACGCAGGGCTGCTAATGACATAAATTCTGAGGACGTTGCGGAATCGAAAGCAAAGCAGGGATTCTGTTTGCCGGGCATGAAAAAATATGACCGGAGAGGATAGTCATTACTTTAGCCGCGTGGATGGTACTCTAGCACCGTGCCAACTTTTGCTATCTTACGGCAATAATCTAGAGATGATTGATTTTTCGCGATGTAATCGGAGGGAGAAATGTTTTTGATTTCTGCATTTCCCGGGAAAATCAAGAGTTGCTTTTAATGAGCCCCTGTACAAATTGAATTTATTAAAGCATTTTACGTAAGCTTCACATCGGGTCACGTCCGATCGAAGGTATACCCGTACTACTTGAAATACTCGCTGCTGCAAAAAATCGTTCAACCTCAAATAGCATTGAATTTAAAGTAAATGGAAATTGCAATTTAACAACTTGAATGTAAATCAACTTGGAGTCTGACGTTACTCACGCGCAAAATTTGTATTAACCGCTCAATTAAGTTTAATTTGAATAGCGAAACCTTGCCACACCTTTCATTAAGCTTATTAATTTCCAGCTCCAAGAGTACTCTGTAGAGCATTATAACTATAACATACAGTCTATGCATTTTCTTAATCTACAAATTACGGAACAATTGAATATTAATAAATAGGAAACCACCGTCGATTCCATCGAGGAAATGGCGCAGTAGATTGAAGTCGCGCGAGATGATCGAGCGCAGCGCAATCTCGATTTGCGGGTCGAGAGCGCAACGCAATACAGCGGATGGCGCGCGATAAATTCCTTGCGGCCCAGACTCGGCTTTGCGAGGGTATACGAATTTCGAAAATCACGCGCCCAACCGCACTCCGTCAACGTGATTTACTTTTCCGTCAAGCATACGAACTCGCCGCGCCGAGCGTCGGCAGTATAAATTCACAGGAAAAGGAGCTTAATTAACCCACCCAGCGCTGGCCCAGCTTTCTCTCTTTCTAATTATATCCGCAATTAACAGTTACGAGGGCTGTTTCGTGTCGTTTATTAATTTCAACGCTGCGCGATAATATAAACAATTTTCAAAGCAATTGGCATGCCGGTCAGGCGCTTTTTACCTTCGGGAATAAATGGAAAAGATTCATGCGTATAAGGTGTGTGCGACGGTTTCCAAAAGGGAGGGGGACAAAGCGACAAGTTTACCGGGGTAATAAAGTACGAGTCATCTTTGGACGACCATCGAGCGCAGAAACAGAGCGAAAGAGAAAAAGTTTTCTATTCCAAAGATCGATTGACGCGGAGCAACTGCGAGTACAGAGCTGAGAACAATATTGAAAATATGACGCACGAAAATCACCAAGTCGCTTATACTGCGACGCTTGGAACTTTTTCCATCTGGAGATCAAGGTATTAAAATTTATATCGAGAGAATATCGTTTCGTGATGTGTGTCAAGAAAATTGTCGAACAAAACTACTAGCTGTAAAATGTAATTTTATTTTACTTTTCAAATAGTTAAAGTTTGCAAGCTCTCGTTTAACATAAAATTGTTACAACGGATAATTTTTACAAAGAATTCTATCCGTTTATTCTACGTACGATGTGCTTACGCATTTTGATTCAGCAAATTTAGCTGAAAAACTAAAATAAAAGGGACAAAAAGCGGCTCGCATTTTGAGAATAAAAATGAGTCAACAAGTTACGTTATTTTTTTATATTTTAAAAAATTCACAAATACTTGTAACATTTTGTTAAAGTGATAAAGTATCGTTCAAAATCCCACAAAAGCTCATAATATATTATTCAACCACTATTAATCGCTGAATTACCCCTCGAAAGCGAATCTTCGTGAAAACGAGGCGAGGGCTTTTAGCCGCGACGGTGCTTCTCCATAGATCGGGAAAAAAATCGGGACACGTCGATACATCGACACGCGCGTTATGAAAAGGCTCTTCGGGTGTCGGGAGTACGGCGATGAAAGGGGAATGGAAAAAAAAATCCGCAGAAAGCGACGACGATTTCCTCACCCTCGTTAATTAATAACCCACGCACCCCTCGACTCCGGCGATTAATCAGAGGCCTGTGTGCATCTACTAGTCCTTGGAAAAGCACCCTCGAGCGCCAATAATTATCAACAACCGGCGCGGCGGTATAATTAAACAACGGTTCATGAGGAAAGGTCAACGACCGGCCAGCGCAGATGAGCCCATAAAGAGAGCCGGAAAGAGTGCTGGACCCATCCATCTTTCAGCGGGCGTCCTTAAAAAGCTCCGCGTTTCAATCTGCCCTTCTTGGTCCTGTGTAATTAAGCCGACGGTCGCGCGCCGTATGATAGGGGGAATCCGCGTATACGCGACCCTTGACCTTATCGCTCGCTTGGCTCCTTTGCTTTCTGGCCGAGAGACGGGATTTATCGAGAGCTTGTAAGGCGAAGGTGTATAGAAAGTGATTCGACGAGACGGTAGAAGAGGAGCTCGCCCTCACAGGGCGTCGACTTTAACCCAGATTTTTACGCGTTGGTGAGGGTCAGTCGCGTCCGGGATTGACTGTTAGGAGGGCTATTGGATTTTAATTTAGCAACGACTTCACCTTAAACGTGCTTTATATCGGCCAATAAACGTAGCGGGCGAGATTTATTCAGACCTCGTCGTCTCAAATGACAATTAAGGGGAAAGGACATTGTTTTACTCGGTGATCTCGTTATCGGCGATTTTCAAACTTTAGAGAATTTACTGAATTTTGCACATATAATTGAAAAAATAAAATGCCATTTCCGGGAAGCATTACTAACCAAATCTTCCAGAACTCCGCTTAAATGCGTAAGGCATCTCAACCGTGACAAGTTTACTTATCTCAGACGTAAAATTACTACTCGCATTGAATTAAAAGAAATATAATCATCGACAAATACGCTGCCGTAATTCATTCGATAAATCGAGGAGAAACAATAAATCTGCCCAAAAGTAAGAAAAGAAAAAAAAATGCTAAACTGGGATCTACGGCGTCATTTGTTTTATACCCGGAAACGCGTACATCCCATTATTATGATTCACAAGGTCGACGGGCGTTAATTTTAATTAGTCACAAAAGCACAGTATCTCCCTGCTGGTATCAATTTCTCACTCGGTAATGAAAAAACGTCCCGGCAATCTTATCAACTCGTTGCCTGACGCGCGTACGTTCGGCGAGAATGTATATAAGCGGCGCGCAGTGTTAACCACTGTCGCCGACGGGAAAGTTCGACGACGCGCCCTTCGGCGAAAGTTTGAGGTGACCCTCGAAACTGCCAGGAACAAACTCGCGGTGATGCGTTTGTCCGCGTATGCGAGGAGACACGAGAAAATTTCGATTATCGCGGTAACTTCTCGACACGCCGCAATGGCCTGCGCTTTATCGCTCGTCCCGGAAGTGGAGGCAAATTTTTCCCCTTTGATCGGCAGCGCATTCACTGGGGACCGCATTGTTACGGGAGTGCGCGAATTTTCATGACAGCGATCTCACGCCGCATCCGGTTCCTCCTGGGTAGAAGGGTGAAGCTCGCTCTTGTCCCTTTTGTCGAGAGACTCTGGGTCAACTGCGCTCTTGGCTTCTTTTCTCGGCTTCGGTTATTGGGGCGCGTTTGTATAATTTTTAAGAACATTTTAGCGCGATTGCTTTCTTGCATCACCGGGATAATTGAGTTTACATCGACTAGTCCGTTGCGATTCTCCCTTACTTTTTCAAGCGACTGAATTGGGTAGAAAATTGATACACACTAAACGTTTGCTTATGAATTGATTAGACTAATTTAGAAAAAGATGTCTAGTATTGTTGATAACAATAAATAAAAAAAACGGGTATAAAAAACTATATGTAAATATAGCTGCATATTAATTGTCTCAACTAATTTCAACAGACATGTATATGTTTTTAATAGAATTAAAAGTAAGCACTGTATAGAAGTAACTTATAAGGGAATATATTTACTTTTGCAAAGTCTTGTTAAAATGTGTACATATTCTTGTTGTTCTAGTCGACTGCAAAAATATGAATATTTCCGTTTTAATTTCATTTAATTAATTCACAACCAGACAACGAAAAATTCCAGAGCAAATTTCCATCATAAACAAACAGAATTCGGGCAATATTTACCTAATTCGCTAAAAGACAATGTGCCAATGTAACATCCGCGAACGCCGTCGAAAATTCAAGAATATAAAAATAATTCATTAAAATAACGCAGCCGCACATATCGCGAAAATAAACGTCATTCCCGTATCTCTCTGTTATTTACACGAACACAACAAAATCCAGGCTTTTTACTACTGAAAAAAAAGAAACAATGCAAGACTACATTTTAGCCTCGACTCGAAACGCAAGGCAGTAAAAAATGCTCCTCACCTCGCAGGCAGCAGCGTCATCGTGTACCACGGCTCCAGCCAAGCGCACGTCCGCCCGTCGACGCACTAAATCTCGCGGCGACGCTGTCCAGCACGAAGCCCTCGGCCCCTTCTGACGTTTATCCGTCGAGCGACTCGCGAGCCGGCGTGCTCGAGTCGCGTCGGCCCCTCGGCATCGCGCCAGCCTCGAGTGCGCCTACGTGCGAATCCGGACCCTCTGGGCGCCGCGCACTATCCCCGACTCGAGTGCCCGGCGCACGATGCGCTCGAAAGCCCACGCGCCGTCATCAAGGGGACGATCGAGCTCGACTCCGCGAACCGATCGGTCGGCTCTGCACTGCAAGCTCGCCGCGGCCGGAGCGTCACTCGCGCGGCTCGCGCGACGTTTGAACTGCGGCAGGGACGCGCGCGCGCCACCGACGAAAATCAGGCGGGCGCGCACATGCGCCCCGAGCGCGCGCCTCCACGGTGGCGGGTGTGTAGGTGTGCACGCCCGTGCGTCGGTGCTCATAGCTGCGGGACTCGAGCTTTTCTTCGCGTGCAGGTGGGACTGTAGGTGGGGACAATTTTCGTCTGGGGAATTTGATTTTGAATGTTTAATCGAGTGAGCGCCAGAAGGTGGCTTTTTCTTCTTTCGCGTTGGCTAACGTTTGCGCTTTATTAAAAATTAAATATTGATATTGATGCAGTGTGAATTCGCGCTTCAAGTGCGGCTACTTTGAGCTTGAAAATAAAGTTAAGCTGTACAATTTGTGAAACATCCATTTTAAATGAACATTCTTAATTGGCTGTTTATATTATTTTATATATATTTCTTTCTATATTCGCGGCGGGCACCTTTTAAATATAGGTGCGTGCTATTGATAATTATTTGCGCGCGATAACGAAATATTCGTTGAAAGGAAATCCTGATAATTTAATATTTCTTAATGAGAAAAAAGTTGCGGTAGTTTGTCAGGCTGTCTCTACGTGACCACTCCACGAGCAAGAAGAAAACTTAGTTGCAGAGAGAAGTGAATTTATGACGTTCATGGCAAGCAACACATGAATGTCGTTTTTCATTAACATCACCCCACGTCAGGCATACTAATGAGTAGATAAATTAACGCAATCAACTTCGATTAACTAAGTAACAGAAATCACCTTAATAAATTTGTCCCACCGTACATTCGAAATATATCAAATAAGAAAATAATATAAATTGTCACTTGATGCTCTGAAAAAAACTCTTTTTTTCTCAAGTAAATGTAATAAATTGTATCGGATGACTCATAATTAGTTCTCTTCAATTTGGATAGCACCAATAAACTTTTATTTCACACAAACCACTGTAATTACTCATGAAAGTGATTAAATTAAAGTAGCATTCTGCGCAACCTCATTAATAAAAATAAACAGTTCCAGTTTGTTACTAAATCACGTTTAAGCGTTGTTATAATGTACAACCTAAGAGGATTCTCGTGTTCGCGACGAGCGTCTCAAACATCGACATCACGACAGTCATTATCGAAAGGAGTGCTTCATTTTATTCATTATCAAAAGGGGGCGGGTCGCGGGTGCCAAAGTTAATTTTAAGTCTCTGCCGGCGAGACTTGCTACCTCGTCCCTAGAAAAATATAAATAAGTGTGCGCACCGAGAGGAGTGGCAGGGGACGATGGGGAGGGAGCCGACGAAGGGCAAGCCTGAAAGGGAACAACGAGGCGATCTTTTCAAACGCCGGCGGTCATTCAGGCACTTTTCGCCGAGTCCTCGCGAACGCATACAGTCGCGAACCAAGATTCATGAAATTAAAAACGAGGAGGCCGATGGAGTGGCGGGGAGTCGAGTTCGTATTGCGAACGATGAAAGGCCGCGTGGATGAAAAGACGGGCAAGTCGTACAGGCGGTCAAGTGCGAGTGTTATTCGAGGGCGGCTGTGTACGCTTCTTCCTTTTTTCTCGATGCAAAAGGTGAGCAAATTCGCCTCTCACCGGGGTTTTCAGCAAATGGGTAATCTTTAGGGAGCACTCGTGGATCCTCTCGAGACTTATTAAAAGTGAGTTTTTTTTAAGAAAATGTTTAAACACTACTTTTTGTGGTAAATAAATTATATAACGACTATTTTAAGCAAATTATAGAGAACAAATATTAATGAATTTAAAATTAGAATATAACATATTCGTATCCGGCGATGTGATCCCGCGTAAAAAAATTTAAGTTAGGATAACGTTTATCCAAAGTTCATGTTTGGCGATCGTTGATATGAACATGGGCAATGAGACTTTACTGAACTTGCTTCTCATATTTTATAGAAGTTTGTATACATGCGTGATATAAACGGATAAATTATCGCTGAACTTATAGCAAATAATTTTTCACATTTATTTGTTTTTAACGTTCGTCGTGTGAACGTCTTTTAAATTTAAGAAAAACTTCATCTGAAGTTTGTATAAAGTATTGCAAAATTATTTATCATTTAGTCTCATTGCCCGTGTTCATATCAAATTTTTTTTTCGCGGGATGTGAGCTATAAAATCAAAAATATTTTACTTTCAATTAACGGACACTGAATTTGCAAAACAAAAAATGTTGTGTACAGTGAATGACTTCCTTTGCATCTTAATAATTAATTATTGTATTTACTCGCAGTACTTCCATACAGCAATTATTACTAACGTCAATCAAAATGTCACACGCACAAAATACCCGATTTACAAAGGCGAAATTTAATAACAGTACTGAATCTCATTCGAAAAACCTCTTCAAAGTCTTAGACACGAAGTGTGCCACTACATCAGCAAAAAGCATGCAAACCACGCAGCAGTAATTACGGAGCTCTTTTAACATGTACTTCTAGCATGGCGAATTTTCCCCGGAGGCCGCGAAATTTTTTAGGAAGCGTCAAGACCCTTCCCGAGCTCACGCGAACATGGAGCTTTGAATTGAGCTCGCCAGCTCTCCGGAGTTCCGCGGCGCCCGAACAAAAACCCCGCACTTGCATGATGCATCCTCGCCCGCGGACATCGCAACCGCGTCGATACTTGCGCAACCGCGAAGGAGCTTCCGACGCCGCGCTTGAGTAAACCGATTGAGAAGCTTCGGTTGACTTTGGCTCGATCTCTGCCCTGCGATCCGAGCTTTATCGAGGATTTTTTTTTTCAGGGCATCAATTTCTCTCTCTCTTTCTTATACTTTGACTCAGGGACTGTTGTCGGCTTTTTATTCAACTTTTCAGAGACGATAATGTTTGACGACGAAGGAATGGATTTTTGAAAAAGCCTGTACTGAATAAATATGGGTAAATATTTCACAGAGACATGGAAATAACGAATTTCCAAGTTAATTTAGTGCTTTGATATTACATTCGGGTCAAACAATAAAATAAATCAACGGGGAAATGCACGATTGAGTAAAATTTAAACCAACTGTAATGCACAAAAGACCCATTGATTAGGTAGTGTGCAATTCTCGCCGTAAAAGTCTAGCCAGTCATATATTATCGAGTACGAGTCACACGATGCACTCGAATGAAAGATCCAGTAGGTCATCACCTGCGTCACTCTCCTCTCTCGGCTGTATAGAAGAAAATAAAGTAACAAAAAAAACACAGAAACGTTTGGAAAGAAAATGCGCAATTCCCTTGGAACTCAGAACGAAGGAATAAATATACCCCGCAATAGACGAAATCCAATCCCCCCTCGAAGATCAACCAATTCGCACCAGATCCGGTCGTGGATGGGCGCTGCCCCCGATGATTTCGAACTAAAGGGGTAGTTTCATCGGGCGACAAAGAACTTGGAGAAATCGAAGCGCAAATGAAATTCCCACGCACGCCCCCCCTGCCTCCCCCTCCGGTGTACACCGCGCCAAATCTGCATTCTTCAAAAGCTGCCACCACCCCCGCAGCGCCCGTAATACTCGCTCGACTTTGTTCGAGCCCTTTGTTAAAGTCACTGTCGCGGAGCTTCCACCCACAAAGTCTCGAATCTCGACTCGCGCCGGCACGCCTCCCCTTTAAAGTACACCCTTCGCCTTTTACTCGTTGCTGTTTCTTAAATATTGCACATAATTACTTCTTCCACGGGAGTGGGTATATCCCTTGTTCGTCGTTGTTCTCCTTTCGGGTTTTTCGCAGGTGGTGAAATGGGAATGTCGCAGTGGGAATTCCTTCTGTTCGGAGTCCACGATTTTTTCTCCGGATGAAAGTTGAGAGCGACGCTAACATATCTGTTTTCTCGTGCAAGTGGCATTAAATGTGCATCGAGAGTGACGTTAATTTCACTTTAAATTTAAATGCACTGCGACGTTTCGGTAAATCGCGAAACTGAAGGAACGCTTGTCTGGTACAAATTTTAGCGAAAAAAATCCAGACTGAACTGTATGTAACTTAAATATTTGAATAAATATCATGCAACGTCTCGTTCTATAAAAGATCTGCTCTATCGAGCGAGGACAGCGATATGCACAAATAAAAGGAGTCTGCTTCTCTCCGGAGAATATTAAGAGTTCAAAGGCAACTCGATCTTTACGTCGAAGACTGCCCAGTGAAAAAAAAATTAGAAGAAAAAAAGAAAGTCGAGAAAAAATCATTCACTCTGCGCTGCCCCAGTTAATGGCGCTAAATCCCATCCAGGGGTCTTCGAGTACATAAGGATTCAGCGCCTACCATCCTCTTAAAAGCGATTTCGAACAGAAACTCGCTAGGCAATGTTAAACTCAATAAAACGAACGTGTGTTTACTGCAGTTCTCGATCAGAATGTGCAGGTAAATTTTACTGGAGGGAAACCCATCTCGCGCTCAAGATGACTCGATGAATCGAATAGAAAAGCAACTCCTTATAAATGGTGTAGTATGATAAAATGATGAATACACGTTTGTTTAAAATGTCATTCGAAACAGATGGGAAACAAATAACAAAGTGAAGAATTAAAGGATGCAAAGCATAAGATTGCAAAGCTTGATGCTTCTCACTTGCTTTTTTCTACAGCGAAATGTTGCGCATGACGCTACATTCATAAATATGAAGGTACTGTAAACTAAGCACTTTTCTCGAGCTCACCTTCACTCTCTTGTTGCATATTGACTCTTCAACGCGTTCATCTTCATTTAATCGTTCCCATCGTCTATTTTGTTCTCGTTCGTTTCAGGTATTGGCTCCCATTGTCTACATCAGCTCTGTTGTATCAATGGGTTCACTGCCACCTGCATTCATTAAAATATATTAGAACATTCCACTAATAATTAGTACCGCTTATAATTTTCAAATTCGGAATCTGAATTCGTAAATCAGGTATTTGATGAATCGCCTTCTTTTCTTCCTATCCATTGAAGCGATCGCCTCTACCTTGACTGATAAAAATCCGTTAAGTAATGCCTCTCCATAAACTTCCTGAATTTGAACTGACCAATCAGAATGCAATATTACATTACTTTTTTTAAACGCCAGAGGCTCTGTCAATACCCGCAATAGATATTTTCCTTCTTTCATTTTCTTAATTATTTGCAAATTACATTCGCTTTTGTATTAATAATATTAAAACTATTTAATTTGTCAGTTAATTACATGGAATATTATATAGATTTTGGATTTATGTATTTCAGCATCAATGGAAATGGTACATTTCGGTACATGTGCGGGAAAGTGATTTTAACCCTCGCGTTGAAGCGTGTATTCGACACAACGCGTACCATATAAGATATTCCGCGGGCGAATTTGAGTGAGCGTGCGGAAAGTCGTAAGTTTGCGCCCGGTGTGTAGAAACCCAGTTGAAAATAGAAATGTTGAAAAGAAGGTTTCTAATCAACGTTTCCGAAAGGTTGATTATCAACGTTTCAAAACCTTGAAAACGTTGATTTACCTTGATTTTCAATGTTTCCTAGGTGAGCCATGTAAACGTTGATTTTCAACCTTTTTTCGACGTTTCCTGGATGAGCGATATAAACGTTCATTTTCAACCTTTTTTTTGAAAATTTTTGAAATTTATATTATCCTTATCATTAAATGATACGTACATATCGCTCATCTAGGAAACGTTGAAAATCAACGTTTACATCGTTCACCTAGGAAGCGTTGACAAAAAGGTTGAAAATCAACGTTTATCTCGCTCATCCAGGAAACGTTGAAAAAAAGGTTGAAAATCAAGGTAAATCAACGTTTTTTCAAGGTTTTGAAACGTTGATAATCAACCTTTCGGAAACGTTGATTAGAAACCTTCTTTTCAACCGGGAAAAGTGATTGGTATACTGACATAAAAGAGCGACATTCAATTCTGAATGACCGACTAACAGGAAGAAAACTTGCAAATTCTACTTGTTATTATGATAAAAAACGGAACTTGTTACAAATCGGAAAGAAGATGTGAATAAAGCCTCGTGTAATAAGCGTAAAACGTACAGTAATCAGCGATGATTCAAATGAACGCGAGAATTGACAATGGAGTAATGGACTACGATCCGACAGTTGGAAGCACCTCTACCGACATCTGTCGTCCGCATCAGCGAACTCTATATATACATTCATCCATCAGCCTGCAGTCCCACAGTCGATACGACGCGACGACTTTATCGATCCCTTATTTGTCGCGCATGTACCTCTCCCAGTCGCGGTGCAGCTGCTGACCGTGTCGTTGGACTGCGTTGTACGCGATCGAATTGCAGCAGTGCGCGAGTGTCGACGAAGATCGGAGCAACTCGGCGCATCTGCTGGAGGACGTGATCGAGGCAGCTCGTCGTGCAGTGCATCCGAGAGACTAGAATAATGAGCCGAAACAAGGGGAGAAGTCCTCCGACGTCGCCGACGTCGCAAAGCGACTGGAACCCAATCATTCCGAAAGAAAGCCAGCCGAGCTCGGAAACGCCGTCTACGTCGAGCCCCCCCAGCCCCGACGCCCCGCAACTGAAACCCGAAGCGTGAGTAGAGCGAATAATCCACTGACCGCGTTCTTCTTTTATTTACTCATTGTAGCTTATTTATTTCTTTTCTTGTCGCTTCCTCGTGAAAACCGATGTCACTCTCGGTCGCGCGCGTACCCGAGCCAGCGTCATGGTTATGGTGAGTGCGCGAACGACGGGTCAACGCTCCAAGGCGCTGCAGCAAGAGACGCCGCACCGTGCCCTTCGACTCGTGGTCCCCGTATCTCATTATTCCGAAGGGGTATTCATTGTCCGCTCCCGTTTTTCACAGGGTCGACTCGCAGATTTGATCGCACCTCGCGAGTCCCGACCTACGGCGCGGTTGAGTCACGCGCGATGTCCGCCCCGGGGGCGAGCGCAACTCTCGTCCCCTCTCTCTCATTTTCTCGCTCTTTGCCTTTTGTTATTGCGCGAAGGTCGAGTTTAGAGCCGCGGGACTGGGTCACTCATCCACGAGCACCTACGTCGCGTTCTCATAACAATGCGTGATCGGTGAGGCTGTCGAATGTTTACACAATTGCCATAGAGATTGCAGTAATGCTTCAAATGGCATCGGTGACTTGTAATAGTTTTAGCACATCGTAAGTGAATGAGTCGCTGACTCGTTGAATTTTCGCCCACTTAGACGTTAAGTAAGATGCATGCGTGAAAACTCAATGATGCCACTGATAGATTTATGTGCACGGAGAAAGGGGAAATGGCTAAGATCAATATATATCCATTTCAGGCTTGCCGAACTTAAGAAGGAAGCAGCTAATCATCTGTACACTGCTAAGCAGTACAAACAAGCATTAATTGGTTACAACGAAGCCATCGGTACATAATAAATAAATCGATTTTTTTTTCTTTTTTGTTCTTAATTAAATAGCTGATATTATACCTCAACTATGTATTCATTACAGAATTATGTCCAAATGTTGCCAGATATTACAGTAACCGCTGTGCTTGTTATATGATGTTATCGCAATACAGAGATGCTCTCCACGATGCAAAAAAATGCCTTGAGCTTGACCCAACATTTCTCAAGGTTTAAAACTTTTTTTAATCAGAAATTGAAAAATTTTCTAGATTTGCATTATTAATACTTTTGCTTTTATATATACAGGCTTATACTCGACTTATTAAAAGCTCTCTAATGGTAGGAGATGTAGCAGAAGCTGAAAACACAATAAACAATTTAGAAAAGTTAGAACCGTCAAAGGAATCTGTTGCTTCAGAACTGAACGATCTTGCTCTTTTGAAAAGATTTATAAATGAAGCAGAGGTAGCTTATAATAGTACAGATTATCGCAAGGTAAAGCAATTCTATAATTTGGTATTTCATTATTTTAATTGACTATGGAAAATTATATTTATTGAATTATATACTTTGTTTCAGGTTGTGTATTGTATGGATCGTTGCTGTAAAGTTAGTCCATTTTGTGCCCGTTTTAAAGTTGCAAAAGCTGAAAGTTTAGCATATTTGGGAAGGTATCCAGAAGCAGAAATGGCTGCAAAGTGAGTAGAAAAGAATATCAATATTTATTATTTATTTTACAAAAGTATTATAAATTTTTATTGTTTATTTCTAGTGATGTTCTTCACACTGATAAACAAAATGTAGATGCTATATATGTACGTGGAATTTGTTTGTACTACCAAGAAAATATTAAACAAGCTCTCAAACATTTCCAACAAGTATTACGCCTTGCTCCTGACCACAAGAGAGCCTTGGATATATATAAGGTATGTTATCTACAAGATAAACCAATTTTAGCCAAATATGCTATTTTAACTTCTTCCCTTTGGTTGAATTAAATCAAGTCCCAATTAACTATTAAAACATACATAATACCAATTTTTATTATAAAATGAAAGGAACATCAAAGTTGAAAAACCCAATCCTCCATGTAGGAATGTGAGTACTTATAAAAAAAGGTGCAAATTCAAAGCTTACAGCTAAGGTAAAGTATCCAAAATCTGGACACCTTCTAGAATGGGACCAAAAGGTGGGCAACAAGAAATAAGTATAATAAAAGATTATAACGGTAAAAAAAATTTCTTTGTTAGCATTATTTGTACTATTAGCTATTCGGTCATATCGATATTTTATGAAATTACTCTTTGAATTAAATTTAAAAGAGTTTGAAACTTTTTGAGGTTATGTTACCGTTGAATTTATGCGTCCAGCTTTAGAATACCTCTCAGATCGCTATACCCGAAAGCAAGACCTACGTTTTCTAGTGTAAATAGAGATTGTCTATCTTTAGGGGTCCGTTACTGTCCACCTTTCGGTCCCAGCTCGACATAGAGTGTCCAATTTTAGGAACCGCATACATACTTCTTAAAAGTTATTTATTTAATATAAAAGAGCATGCAAATAAGTTACTTTTTATATAAATCGGCAAAATAGACGATAAATTAATTATTACACTAAGAATTTTCCAAGCAATTCGTTTCTTCATTCCATACTCGCCGTTTGTTATTTACTAGTCTGAAAAAGTGTCCTGGTTTTGGGTACTTTACCATATCCTAAAGTACTAATTAAACTAAAAAATGCATCATAAAAAAAACTTCAGATCACTTAATAATATTTATTTTTTTAATAACAAATTGTATTAGTCATTATTGACTATGATAGATATTGTTTTGGTTTAAATTAATTTAAATTTAATAAATTTATGGTTTATTTATTAAAATGGATGTGTTTGTACTAATTAATAAAAATTTTATTTCAGAAAGCAAAGTTATTAAACCAAAAGATAGACGCTGGAAACAAAGCTTTTATGGCAAGCCAATATGTAGAAGCAGATAGACTATACACAGAAGCTCTGTTGATAGATCCATTAAACAAAAAAATTAATGCTCAATTGCATTACAATAAAGCATCTAGTGCTTTCTGGGTAATCCAAACACTTGCAGTTAATAAATATAATTTCAAAATGCAGATTAATAATTTTTTTTGTATATTTTATAGCTCAAAAAATATACTGAAACAGTATCCGAGTGTTCCAAGGCTCTAAAGCTTGTGGAGAATCATATTAAAGTAATTCATAAACGAGCTGAAGCTTATATGAAACTTCATGAATATGAAGAAGCTGTGCGCGATTACGAAACTCTGACCAAATTGGATAAAAAGAGAGGTAATAAAATCAAAGAAATTAACTTTTCTATAATAAAAGTAAAAGTAGTATTTGAATAAATAAAATTAAACTTTCCGTTGCAGAATATAAGAATCTTTTATTAGAAGCTAAAATGGCACTAAAAAAATCTAAGAGAAAAGATTATTACGGAATTCTTGGTGTTGACAAGAACGCTTCTACAGACGATATTAAAAAGGCTTATAGAAAAAGGGCTTTGGATCATCATCCAGGTAAATCATCTTCTTTCTTCTAAGAAATTCTTTTTATATAAATTTTGAATAAAGAAATAAATATGTATTTTTGATTATTTCTTTTAGATCGCCATCCAAATGCTTCTGAAAATGATAAGAAGGAACAAGAAAAGAAGTTCAAGGATGTTGGGGAGGCTTATGGTATTCTGTCTGATCCCAAAAAACGTTCAAGATATGACAGTGGTCATGATTTAGAAGAATCTGATTATAATTTCCATGGTATTTACAAACATTTTTCACAATATAATCTTATTATTAATTTAACTGTTACTTATGAAACATTTTTTTGCAGATATGGATATGGATACCAGATTCCAAACATTCTTTGAAAATTCATTTACATGTGATCGAGGAGGTTTTAGATTTGAATATGTCTGATTAAATCGTTTTCTATAGACATCATATCATAAGACAATGGTACATTAGTTGACCCATAATACCTTCATACCTTAGAAAAACTACCAATGCAAAACTTGTATTGACAAAGTACCGTAAACAAATTTAAATGCTTATAATAAAATCTATTGTCAAAAACTGGTTTCTTGCTTCCTCATAGATAAAAAAATTTGATACAATGAATGTTTGATATGATCATACTTAACGTTTTAGTTACAAATATCTCAAGTCAACTTTAATGTACACTGCAATTGACTTGAGATATCGTTAGTATAATAATTTGCTGCATCACAAAAAGTCAATAGTTTATATTATCAAATTGTCAAATGTGTTCATTAATTAACACTTTTTATTGTTTTAATACTAGAAAAAAGACGTGAGTGCAATTTTTTCTACTCAGAAAAATTGGTTGAATGATGAATAACTTTGTAAATATAAATAAGAATTTTAATTTTATACAGAACTTCTATAAGGAAGCAAATGTAAAATAAGGTATTGGTGTATTCGTAAATGTCAACAAAAAGAGCTCAAGATAAGTTACATTGTTATCATTGCTTATCCACCACGTTGATATGTCTACAAAGGCGACCGATTCTTTACTAAAATATGCGAATTATTAAGGATGTTCGTGCAATACGATCAATTTTAAAATTTGTTCTACTTTAAAAGTTCAATAATTTCTTACCACAAATAGACTTACTCCAACAAAATGTAATATGTTACGTTAAACCATCACAAGATAACTATAATCGATTATTATCTTGATATAACGATGAATTTCAATATACTTCTAGGTTCAATTAGTGAAATTCACTGAATTTCTAGTTTATTAATATCTATATTATATATCTGATATTATAGAAAATAGTGCATCAAGTGGTAAATCTTAAACAAATCTTTTTTTGCTTCGTTGTATTATTTAAAATCTTTTGCACAATGTTTATTATTGTTAATATTTTCAAAATAAATAATTATTTTACGTTTGTAATGAGAATTTTTCGATTTTATATTATTAATTCTCAATTTGTTCTATGAACGAAAAAACATCTTAAAGTAATGAACTTAAAGATTCGTCAATTATTTACCAGTTGATTTACTGCACTGTATGAAATTCGCCGTTATTTAGTGACTTTACTATTTCGAACTTTGACAGTTTGTTAGTAACATGAACTTCCTTAAAAGAATATATACCCATTTTACTTTAAATACATTGCCTCTCAAGTTTTGCGAGTATGTTAGCGTAGCGTTCATCATTTCATGTTACAAACATTGCACTTTCAACGTAAAATAAAGAATAAATTTATGAATCTTTTCTCTAAAAAAAATATCTTTTTATTTCAACGTCTCATCATTTACATCAAACGCATAGGGCTCCGTGTTCATCTTTTGCTTCGGCGATCATTTAATAAAATCATGATTTAGGAACTTTTCAGAGTACCAGTCCTCGTCGTTTCAAGGCGGCCAATATTGGGTTTCCTTGAAGACCTGTAAAAAAATATTTTCATCATAAAACTTTGGAATGGACTTATGCATCTGGTGTTTCATCTTTTAAATGCAAAACACGCCAGTCGTTAAAAATCACTTGAAAACCGTGTAATCTTAAAGTTTTAACACACACTCACACCATTTATTCGAGGCATAAAATGTGACTTGCCGTAGTGAAACGTAAAAAACGAAGGAGAAACTTAATAAAAACGTGATCGATTTCCTCATTCTACAATACATCGCTAAACTGAGTGTGCCGATTTAAAAACAATAATTTATTGTAAGCTGAAAAAAAGTCACATTCCATGTTCAAAGCTTGGGCTCACCTATAGGATCTTTTCACTCTCCTTCAAGCATCGACTCGAACATCCAGTCAGAAAAATGTTCCCAACAATTTTGCAGTCTTCATCCAGAGTCACAGTCCTCAAAGGCAGTGACGATAATCCATCACATTAAAAATCATCGAATCTTAACCAGTACTCGAAGAGTTCAAAAAAATTGTCCAAATTTATCAGATAATATAAAAAAAAGAAAAATAACAAAACAAAGACACTAACAAGTATAGTAAATGAAAAATATAAAAAAAATGAGCCAGCCAAGTCGTAAATCTTTAGAAAGATGAGATATATACCAACTGAAAAAAGGCCTGATAAGGGCTCGATCGAGCGTATGCGATGAAAAGAACATTGACCAGTGTTAAGGGTACTCTTATGCAACAGTAAAAAAAGTAAAAAAAAATGCACCGAAGAAGAAGAAAAATAAGCCAATGATAAATCGTGAAAAAAATGAAAAAAACGATCTTGCGTCCATTGCATATATAACTTTATTTTTCATCATTTATTCCAGAACATCAAAAGTATATTTTATACTAAAATTAAGAACACTCCACCTCGAAGGATTCGCAGCTTGAAGTTGGACACACACCTTTCGGCAATAAATATACAATCTTTTCTCTTTCTTTTACTCATCACGGTACGTCGGATCGCGTTCAATTGTAATTCGTATCTCTTCATTCCAGTCGCTCTCTGCACACAAATGACTTATCCCTTTTTTACTTTTATTATTTATCGACTGAACTTGCGGTGATTTTTTTATCTGTGTACCTTGTACTAATAAACGTCATTTTACATAAACGACGCGATCAAAATTTGACAGGGATGAATTAAAAAAAACTTGCTCGCGCTTTACATTGACTGAAGAAGCGACAGAAACTCGCGCGGTTAGTTACAAAAGATATCGACGCCTAAAAAATATTTTAGTTTAAAATAACAAAAAAGGAAGGAAAGAAAAAGTAAACGAGAAACTATTGTACAACAGCCTGGATCAATGTAGAATCTTACAAAAACAACTTTGAAGAACGACGAATTGTACAGTGAAATAAAAAAAAACGCAACGGTCTTTTCTCTTATTTTGTTTTTGTATTTTGTTAAATGTCCTTTTATGATTTTAATACTCATACCACCATCAACTATCTGCTCGATAATAATGTGTGTGTGTCTTTAATCTTACTTTATGTTTTATTCGTGCATAGCGAAATGGACATCAGCAGTGTCAAGGTGATTTTCGTTTGTCCTTTATCTCCGATCGATCAATTTCTTAATATAGTTTCTCGATTCGCGAATTTTTCTTTTAAAAGTCGTTTTGTAGCAAATAACGGGTCGTCGAGATTGTGAGAGAGAAGAGCTTGATACCTGATATATTATTCTTTTTTTTCTTCAGTTAAGCGCATTCTTTCATTAGTTAAACCGATCCCCATTCCGTAACACTCGCTTATTATATACATTTTTTGTTCTCTTTCGTGCGTCGTACAAGATTTAAATATATATTACAGAACTACACAAGATTCTCTACAAATCGAAGAAACGATTTTCTTTTGACACATAATCATTGCCTTTCTATGCTTTCTTATACTTCATCCCTCGTGCTTACGCCGTTTTTTCGCATGCGGAAAATATCATTGCAAAGAGCCAGCTTGTATTCTCATACCCAGTTGCGCAATCTATGATGATCTTTCAGCTGCGTGTGTCATAGAAACTTTTTTCATTATTTTTTCTTTTTTCACTCAACGTTACACTCATTTCGACACTGTTTCATTTGTCTCCTTTATTTTTTTTTTATACAATGGCAAGATCTCCGACTTTTCGAGAGCAGTCTTCATAGAGCTGAATTATTTTACTTCGTTAATTAATAATAAAAAGAACAAAAACAAAAACAAACGAATTCGTTATCATTCTCAATAATGCAGCACGCATCTGTTTTTATTTCAAACTTTTTAAATCGTAGTTTAGCGTATCGGCATCATCGGCATCATCATTTTACGTATTCATCCACGATGGATCCACAGATCCCGCATCATTATTCAAACTTATACTTGTAAAAATCATTCACTGACTGTATTTACAAATTCTTTCACGATCGCTTCCAAATCGCGCTTAACAAGGCATCGTTTTTTTCTTTTATAACCTCGTATAAATCAACGAAGATTAACTTCTTTTAGCATCTTTTTAATCTTCTTCGGAGTTTTTTTTTAAACATTCGGACTATTTGTTCACACGCTACAATCCTAACTTCAATCTACGAAACTGCGTGGTTAAAATACTCAAGGCATGTTTTTTTATTTCTTTTTTTTCTCTCACGCTATTAATACTCAACTGAACTCTCGAACAACTCAGTGCGCTATTATATATTTTTAATTAATTTGTTTTTTGGTTTATCGTGAGGGGAATCCAGTTTATTTGAGTATTTCGGATGCAACATCGACTCGCGCCAGTTTAAACTTTATCTCCGTTTATTTTAAAAAATTGTTAAAAATGAGTTTTGTAAAAAGTTAAAAGAAATGGTTTTACTGGATTCCCCTTAATCATCTTTTTTAAAAAAGTGATTTTTTTAAATAGTTTATCGTGAACGGTTTGGAAGAGACCGAGTTTTTAAATGTCACCATATCGTTTTATCGTTTACTCTCATAAAATGACTTCAATGATCGATAAAGAGTTTTGTGTTTTAAACTACAATCTTTGTCTATGATCATCGGGCTGTCACGTTATATTTTACTTTTATAATTATTACTTTGTTTAACGTTTTTTTACAAACTAACTTTCTCTCTTTGTCCTTTTATTTTATCTTTTTTGTTGTCCTCTGTGTACAAAACATTCGATCATCTGCTCTCAGACCCTATTTCCAAGTGGGGAAAGAAGTTCAAACGCACATTTAAGAGTTTTATTATTTTTGTTAGTTTTCGTCAAATGACTGTGTCACACTCATGAAAGTATCAGCATAATGCACCCCAATCTCTTTTATCTCGCGCTCTCGCTCTCTCTCTCTCTCCCTTTCTTTCTCTCTCGCTCTTTCTCTCCTCATTTCTCTCTCTCTCTTATTTGCTGCAATTCATTCAGTACAGTATATGTAATACGATAGAGCTTCAATAATATCAAATACAACTACACCTTTTGTTTTATTTAAATTTACTTCATTAATATAGGTAATATACTTTTTTCTTCATTTCTCCATTTAGTATTTTTTCTTTTATTTTATATCTTTACTTCGACGTTCGCGCCTACGGTTCGAGCTTGGCCAAAGTCTGTTCGCCAAGGATTCATCATTTCTTTCTTTCATTTTTTTTAAATTGAAAATGACGAACCTTCGTTTTTAGGTTTTTATTTCACACGGACACATCCATACACAAGCACGAGCTATGGTATTTTTATTTTCTTTAATATATATAAGTTTTTCGATTCAGTCTCTGGTATCAAAAGAACCATCCGATCGCCCTGATAGCATGTCAAGGGTATCTTTCGTACACCAATCGCTAAAGGTTTCACTTTTTTCTCTAACTTTTATTCCTCGACAGTCGAAGTCGTCATCGAAGAGAAAGCGAAGCGCCAAAATGGAAGTTTATTTAAAAAACGAAATACCATGCACAATATGGGCTGACGATTCGTCAACGCGGCGGGAAACAATCTATAAGTTGTACACTTAAAAGATCGGCCACACGAAAAACAATTATACGATGCGCAGACACGAACAAAAACGAGCAGATAAAAAAAAACAAAAAAAAAAAACATCAGTAAAAATCGAGATAAAATAAGATGATTGGTCGCTTTTCTTTCTCTCCACAAAACTTTCCCTTTCCCCCCGTTTTTTTTGTTTAAAGTTTGCAAACGCGATCTCTTGCAACTCGATATAAATTAACGTAACATTTTAAGTCGAACGTTTACGTCGCCGAGGCGAATTAATCTTTTTCTTTTGTACGAAAAAATGCTAACGTCAAGAGATATTTAGTCACGTTTTCTTTTAAACTTTATGTTTCGTTAATAATGCCTGACACGATCTGTGTAGTTTTAGATACGTGATTGGATCTTTTATTGACTAAGGTTTTTTATTTTTATTTTTATTATTCTCATTTCACTTCATTTTCACGGCATGACTCAGCGAAGTTTTCTCGTTTTGATATATACGTGTAAAACATTCGGCGCAGGTGGTTGCACGACCTCGTTCAAATACACTCAGATTCTCTCGCGGCAGATTGTCGCACCCGTTAATTAATTTTCGCATTATTTTTTTTCATTGAAATTAAAAAATATCGCTTCGTACCAATCTCACACTCCAGACATATGCACACGACAAAAAGGGAAAACGAAATTTTCTTTTCTTTCGTTCGAAGATCAAAGTAATTTACCGAATATTCGGGAATAACAAAAAAAACACGCGCCAAAAAAAGGAAAACATACGCATGTCGAAGTAGGGGAAAAATCGAACAGTTTTCCAGATAGCCTGTTATCAGTCTATTATAGCAAGTCTCCAATCACCGAATCGCTAAATTTAATAAGAGAAACACTTCGTTAAACTTGCACTTACTCAAACGCTCTGGACTTGTTAGTTTCTTGGAGAATCGGTCGGTAAACAACCTCGGTTCGCTTTCTTTCATCGTCGTCGTAAACCTTGCGAACTATATACTGGAATATATAGCATTTGATTGAAAACCGATAAAGAACGCTAATTTAACGTAGGTGTCTGCGTTATTGCAATCCCTGGATGGATTATAATTTTTTTTTTTACCACCGGTTTCATCTCGATCTAAGCAATTGTATTCCGCGCCAAATAGATACTCTGGAGAGTACGAAAAACGAACGTCCGTACCCAGTCGTTATAAAGATGCGTAAATATTGCACCGATCGGTTTCTCTTCACACCTTCGAAGTTTTACTTTTAATTATCGATACGGGTACAAATTTTTGTCTTTTAGAGGTGTTTGCAAAAAAGTGTCCCGCAGACAAAACTGACGTGGAAGGTGTGTGTGTGTGTGTATTTATGTGTCATTACGCTTGAATATATCGTGCGCGCGTGTAGACGCGAGTACTTTCGCAATTATTACATACCAATGCCGTGACAAAGAAAAATTCTTTTATTTTAATATCTTTTGTTTTTTATAATCAGTGATAAGAGCTAACACGAGTGATCGCCGGCTACCGAAGGCCCGTTTAGACAATCTGCCTGCCTTTGCGGCGGGAGATTTGAAACTACTGATTAAAAGTGATTAGATTAATACAGAGTAATTTTTCTTAAACCGTCGAAAGTTAACTGTGGATCGTACGGGGTGTGAATCTTATCGAACCAGGCGAATATTAATTTTTATTTTTATATAAATATTTTTGAGGATTTTGGTGAGCCAGACGGAAAATAAAAGAATAAAATAGTTAAGTTTCCGTTTATTTTAAAAACACTTGATCATGATGTTGAGTGTAATTTTCTTGAGTGAAAGTTTGTATCGAGAATATCTTTTTCTTTTCATCCTAATAAACCAAAGATAAAAAACACCCGGATCCGGTAAAATTCGCGTCAATCCATCAACTATCGGTTGTAGGTGCAAGATTATGATGATTCATAATTAATTCATTTATTACTCTTTTACTTTTTTTATACTGGATAAGATAAGATTTAATGAACCCCATCAAAGGATCGATATAATTTCATTACTTTCTTTTACGATTCTTTATATGATATAAATGAAACTCATGTTACCATCTAACGATGAAATCTACATCTAAGTATACTTAAAGATCTAAAGTTACACTCTCCATTCTCTTGCTGTTTCTCTGCCGCATTATCTCTTGCTCTCAACATTCAGCTTTTTTTATTTTCATTTATTTATTCAAATTCATCTACTTCTTTTATCTCAACATCATCATCATCACCTCTCGCATCTTCTTTCACACTTACGCTGAAAATTTTCTCTCCCTTCTCTCTCTCATGCTTCGTTACGTCTTTTGTTTTTTTTCAATCTGCAAAAAAAATTTCACGCTCACACTTTTTCTCTCTGACTTTGTCATTATGTTTACTTTTTTTCTTATTATTCATAATAAATTTTTTAATCATCATTAATTAATTTGTTCAACTTCCCCAATCTCTCTCTCCCTCTCGCGCGCGCTCTCTCTCTTTCTCTCGTTTCATTTTTCGTCTTTTAAAATCTAAAAACTCTCTAACTTTCTCGGCAATTCATTTAAATATAAATTATTTACGTTTTACAATTCATTCGTCTATATAGTCGCCTATATAGCTTTCATTATTTTCCTTTATTCTCCATTGTAATAAATAACTATTCTCAAATACGGCTGAAGTATTAAATATATCAAACACACTGCAATAAACTTTCAATAAAATGAAGTTGTATACACGCTGCGTTAAGTTCTTATTGTTTTGTTTTCTTATATCCTCTCGTACTCTCTTATTTCTCTCTCGATATAACATTTAGGAGTTACGCGCTCACGGGCGATGCGCGACTTTTCTCGTTTCACACGACTCTTTAGTATTTTACTTAATACGGCGCGCACTTGAAATATGCACACTTATAAATTTGTCATTTTAACCGTTTTACAATATTTTACTATTACTATGATTTGCCTCTTTTTTTCGTTCTGTCTTCCAGGCATATAGGTTTATCCACTTTGTCCCTTTCGACTCTGTTATGCGTCTCTAATAATTAAATCGGTCACAGCGCTCGCAAAATTACAGCATAATAAACCTAATTAATGCTCCGACGTGCGCGCTGAGAACTTTATATTACTCATTGTTATCCATATCTTATTTTTTTCTTTTATCAACTTGTTTTTCGCTCGTTTTCTTTAAAGTACTCTTATACTTCGTTTCACTATAATTTCTCCGTCATTCGTTTTAATATAATTAATGTAGTCGGTATATAATTGAAAAGTATCTTTTTTTCTACAATCGTCCTAGAGAAATATTGTGCTGCGAAAAAGTCGTCAAAAGCCAATGTCAAACGATATAAGAGAGAGAGTGTGTCGTATTCGTGTTAAATATCGATGTGAGCTTAGGGAATTCTTTTTTTTCCAGTAACTGGTGTGTGGGCTGTGTAAGTGTGTGAGTGTGTGTATATCTCATAGCTACGGAGCATCGCGTGAGCGCGCTCTCTCTCTCATTCTCTTTCTCTTTCTCTCTGGCCCCGGCGAGCCCGCGGGGAACTGATCGAACTCGCGCGCGCGCATACCTTTGAAAAAAGCTAGAAAATAGAAATAATAGGAGAACAAACAAAATATCAACAATCATACAATTCGCTCAATTTATACAATTACGATTATACCATCGAACTCTCTCGCGCTACAAAAAAAAACGTAGAAGAAAGCTCAGAGTCGACGACAAGGTACTTAGTGTTTACACATAGTAAATAAGGTAAGAGAAGTAAATCTCGATGAATGATCGCTTCTTTGGAGGTATGCACGCGTTTCTCTAAGTATGGTTAAAATAAGATTAAAATAAAAAAGGGAAAGGAGCTAAATCAATTGAGGTTTGCAAATTGAATCGTAGGGGTTTTAAAAAAGAGAGAAGATTCCCGGGGCCAGAGGCGGGCTCGCGAGTCGGCGCGGCCCATCGCGGTTTGAGCATCAGGGCGGATTGGCGCGTCTGCGATCCTCCGTGGCTATGATGATGTTGACGTCGGGACTCAGGGAACGGGCCCGCCTTTTACGAGTAGACTCAGAGTCCCTGCGGAATTTACTCGTACTTAAGAAATGTATTCGTCTTGGGCTCGCGCTGCGACGGGTGGTTCTGCCAAGTGGCCTGCGATGCGTTGGGGTTGTTGGGTCCTCCCGGGCCCGCGGAGCCGGGGTTACCGGTGTTGCCGTCGCCACCGCCGCCGCCGCCACCGCCGCTAGGCTGATTCATCCAGCTGAGGAAGCCCGAGTTACCGCTATTGCCGATGCTGTTGTTGCCGGAGGGCGGTTGCCCCGGCGGGCCCGGCTGGTTGCTGTAGCCCTGGTCGTTTCCCTGGTTCTGGAGATTGCCGATGAGGCCCCACGAGGCCTGGTTCAGCGCCGCCGCGACCAGGGCCGGATTCATCGGCAGAGCCGATAAATTAAGGCCGCCCATGGCCAAGGGGTTGGACATCCCGCCGCCCTGGCCGCCACCGTTGTTCTGGCCCGTGATGCCCAGCGCCTGGAGATTGGGCATGTCGAGGTTACCGCGGTTCCCCGGATTGTTCCAGCCGTTCGGGCCCATGTTGTTGCCCGAGTGGCCCATGTACCTGTTACCTTGGTAATTTCCCTGCATGTTATTGTCGATGGGCCCGCCGGACATCCCGCGTGCCCTCATGTTCGAGTTTATCTGATTGTTAAAGTTGGCGCGGTTGTTGCCTTCGGACTTGGGCGCAGCGTTGGACACGTGCACTGAAACTCCCTTGATTATGTGATCCTCGCCGCAGAGCGACTGGGCCACCTCGGGATCGAGAAACGTCACGAAGGAGAAGGCGCGGAAGGGCTTCGGGATGAACACGTCCGTCACCTCGCCGAACTTGCTGAAGTAATCACGCAGATCGTCGGCAGTCAGGTCCTCGGTGCAACGACCCACAAACACCTTGCACGGCACTTGCTGTATCATGCCCTCCTATGCCAAAGCGTCAACACACAAACGTCAATCTCCTATATTCCTTCAACTCTTTAAACTTTATTCTTAATTTTTTTATTTATTTTTATTTTTTACTTTTGTTACTACATTTTTTTCTACCAACTAGCAACTCCATTACACTTAACAACTACCAGTTTAAGAGACTGTGCACGATGACAATATATTTTTCGATATTCTTTCTTTTTACATATTGCTTCGTTTTCGTTTCGCATTTATTTTACCCCGTCGTCGCGATTCATTAAAAAAGATTATTCCTCGAGACTGCCTAACACTAGAATCTTCCTCGTTGGATAGGCAGCTAAAAAATCAAGCAACGTATAGTGATAATTTGTCTGCTACACTTACTCTAAAATCATTCGCCAAATGTTTGCTCGAGCAAATGCTCACCGACGACACTTCACGTGGGCTTGGATGACGATAAAATTTCACTTTTTAGAGATTTCAGAGTATATCTAAATCGTTAATATTTCTTTAATTTTTATACAGATCAAACACCTTACATGGAATTCTTTTATCTTTTCCAATACAATGCCACAATGTATTGCTATGGGTAATTCGTACATTAATTATTTATAATCATAATAACATACTACAATATAAGCATCCCGCACTTTTGCACTCTGTTAAAGTTCATGTAACACCTGTACATTTCGCACGAAATTAAAAAGTATACACGTAAGATTAAAACAACGCAGACGTATAACTGGAAAAATTCGATTATGCATACATTTAAAAATAACAAGTCGACTACGTTCAAATAAGAAAGACCGCGTAGACAAAAAAACGTGCAAACGACCGTAATTCTTAAAAAAAAAAGAAGAAAAAAAGGTAAAACCCGTCACCGAGATATCGTTTTCGACAAGTGAAAAGAAAAAGGTCGAGTTTGTCGACCTCGACATCCCGACGCGTTAAAATGAAAGCGAATCGAAGTTCGCGTGAGATTGATCATCGGTCCCGCAGCTGCGAACTCAATATCTGGAGGACTCGGAGTGGTGTTCCCTCGAGGGCCGATGCTTGTAGTATCTGTCGTAGTAATTTTCCTTGGAAGAGTAGCGAGAGGAGCTCTCGTATCTACCTTCGAGGTCGCGACCATCGTGGTACCTAGCGTCGTGCTCTTTTGGGTATTCCGCCTCTCTATGATCATACCGGCGCTCGTCGTAGCGCGCGTCGGCCTCCCGGCCATCGGCGACGCCCCGGGCGTCCGCGTAGCGCGCCTCGTACCTCCCGTCCGCCGGCACGTTATAGCGCGAAGCCTCGTGCTCGTACCCCGTCTGACGGGCGTCGTAGCCGTAGCCGTACTTGTCCTGGTGATGATGATGGTGGTGGCTGTCGACGGGGGGATATGTCGCTCGTTCGTCGTACCCGTAGCGCGAGTAGTCGGGCTCAGCGTAGGCGGCGGGCGCCGGGGCAGGGGCGGGCGCAACCGGCTGCGCCATTTGCGGGGCGTACCCCCGCGAGTCATAGGGAGCCGCCGCCTCGTAACCCGGATAAGCCTTGGCTTCCTGATGGTAACCGTAGGAAGCGGGGGCGCCCGACGCGCCCGAGCTCCCGGCGTATTTGTCCTCGTACGGATAATTCGGCGGATACGAGGGGTAGTGGGTCGTCTTGTAGTCATAGTCCGACTCGTATCTCGGCGGCGGCGTCGACTCCTGACTCATGCTTGAGACGTAGACTTTGTTGGGGGGACCCCCGGAGGGGGGCGGGGGCGGCGGTGCACCAGCCGCGGCTCCGCCGCGGTGCATCCGGTTATTCATCGCCGGCGGCTGCTGCGACGAGTGCACTGGGATCGGACGGTAGTACTCATTGACTTTCGCCGAGTCATACTGACGAGCCATCACTATGCCATCAATATTCTGGAACCAGACACAACGACACATATGCGCTCGGCAATCACTTTAAGCGCTTTAACTTTTTTCCTTTATTTTATTATCCCTCGCTTTCTTCTCCAGCACACAACACACACGGATTGTCAGGAAGAGGGCTCTTGCTGCAGACAGAAATTCGGGGTAAATTCGTACCCCAACCCCCTACACCCAAAAGCGACGAGCATTCAAATATTTGAATTTTGGTCTTCCGTTGCAGAGGAAATTCGATTAATGTACGAACTTACCCCAAACTTTTGGCGGACTTCGCCGTTGATCAGAAAAAGTTGCAATCTAATTTTTAATTTAATTATGAATATGCATGTACTGATATCGTTATTTAACTGATGAAATTTTTTCTGATCATATCGAAACGAAACTCGTGTAGATATACACGGAACCGCCCATGTCGCAGGACACGTTTTTGCACGCAACACACGATACGCACTCGATATGCACACTCGTACAGTTCCGCACTTCAGAAAGCAGGTGCTTTATAAAATAAATGCCGTATATCGCCGTATCATCGAATATTTGATACACAATATTTTTTTCTTTCGAGGAAAAAAGCAAATATTAAAATTACCCGCCTCGTTCACACATAAAATTTACATTGTTTAACTCAACTTGTGAGAATAATTGCGTCAAAGATTTATAACTTGACAAAAGTTGACGACATTCTAACATTTGTTTCAATAATAAACAAAAACAGTAAAATGTTTTTGAATGAAATATGCAGCGATACACGGCGTCCATTTAAGGTAGTTCCAGCGTTTCAACGTAGAGGAAGCGATGAGGTTTCACCCCTCTCCCCACCCATTATCTCCTGCGCTGCATTCCTTCCCATACCGACTCGACTCTTGGCTTTCCGTTAACCGTTTCAGCTTTTCGGCGCAGTGCAATAAAACTACTTCTAACGTTTTACTTAAAAAATTTAAATTCAAACTTTTAACCAATTAAACAAAAAATACAATTTTTTAACACTGTAACTACCTTAAAATAAAAATTTCTTTTACTTTTAGATTTCTGCATGTTTTAAGTGTATTGGGCAGCAAAGTACCTGCAGCACTTTGTAATTTATTTGTTCACAAACAATGAAAATGAATACGCAATCGACATTCGCGTTAAAAAACAAAAATGAAAATAACTCGTCTCCAAGTTAAAGCATACACATTCCGCAACTTTTTTTTACACCCGATTGACACTCCTTTATTTGTTAATACGCTTTTATGCGCGGTGCCGTGAAGTAAAACTCTTTACGCGTCTGAACTATTGATTTATGCACACACTTCACGTCTTATTTTTAATTATTCTGGCAGTCTACAGAAAATTTCACAGAAACTTTTTATCCTTTCTTGATCAACGTGGAAACTATTTTTTTTCTCTTATTCGTTCGGTGAGATATTTATAACTGAATAACCACGACCATACAAAAACGAAAAGGTTTCGCGTTTGAGTAAAAATTCAAAAAATATTAAGATCACGCATACAATAACAAATAAACTTTTCGTCCTCGTCATTACACCGCGAAAGTATAGATCCTTGGTTCGACTGCGAAAAAAGCAATGCACACTCACTCGCAAAGTCATTGGATGACCTAATCGATTATTAGCCTTTAAGGGGTGTCTGGAGCCAAGTTCGCAATTGCTGATATCCTCTCGTATCTACAATTTTGAAAAACGTTTTCGGTTGTCCAGCAAACAGACGCAGAACAAAAATATTTTACCCAACACTATTCAAGAAGAATCTTTAGTTCTCTGCTTTCTTCAAAACGAAAAATGTCATCAACCGGACCGCTTCGTTCGCATTTAACAAAAATCATTAAATCACACAAGCAGCACGACAAACGCGTTGTTAAACTACATCTCACGCGTATTCGTATAGCGAAAAACTTTAACGATACAAGCAGTCGTTTTACGCCAATATTACAAACGAGTTTATCCGAGAAGACACACAAACAACGTCGGGATATATCTCCGATTTTTTCATTCAAATCTAACGTTACTTTTCTCAAACAATACGCTGGATAACCGCGAGTTTCTCTCCCTCAAATTATAAATACAAGAACAGATACAAGCACGGTATAGGAGGGACCGCCGGTGGTAGGATTCTCTCGTTGGGTCAGCCATCCCCTTAAAATTTCTTTAGGGCTGCGCGTCATTGAGTTCGCAATGGTTTATTGACAAATAAATTAAAACAGCGAAATCTTAAAAGCAAAATGCACCTTTTGTCAGAGTACGCACTTCTCGCACCACACTTAATTTTTCCGAAGCATGTCCCATTCACAGCTCGCGTTTGTTTTGTTTGTTTACTTTTTTTTCAAAGTGAAAGGCATTCTGCATTCTAGCGCTCTAGGTCAAACTTTAGTATTAATGAACAGCATCACGAGATTAAAAAATTCAAGAATTCATTAATGTCTTCATCGTACACAAACGCCACACGCACGCAATTCGTTCAGCTGTTGCATTCTTACATTCAAATACATCAATGCTCTCGTACTCGCACACTTTAGTCTCTTAAACATTCATCTACGTATACCACACTATTGTGCTTGGTTAATGTAAAATTGCTTGTTGGCTGTTTTCATTAAATTATATAATGCTAGCTTTTCAAGGTGTTGATTTTAAATGAAATTAAAAAAATTTGGCTTATTTGTTTTGCAAATTGAAAATGTTGATTTTATAAAAAGATTAATTGAGAAGATACACCTTGCAAAGTATTTGAGAAATTAACAATAAAAATCTGAGAGAGATCTCAGGTTCATATATGATGAAACTAAAAAGATTGTATGTAGAATATTGTGACTGGCAATCTGATTTATACATCAATTTACCTCTCTTTACTCACCCATTCTAACACATACACATAAACAAACAAAAATTCTATATCTTCTTTAATACTACACACATAAACCTAAGATTCTCTCATAATCACTAACTGGTTGTTTACTTTTGTAAACTTTTTTAAATTTAATTATTTTTTTAATAGTATCGATTCCTACCTTGCTATTGGGTACTTTGACATCACACCATCGACCGTCAATCATGTGACGTTGGGCAAGACATCGTAACTGAGATTCATAGCTTCCAAATCTGATGAAACCAAATCCCTTACTTTGTCCTGATTTTGCATCTTTCTTCACCTAACACGTAAATGTGCAAGTTAATAAAATTTTTAATCAATCAATCAAAAATAAATTAAAGATTTGTCATTTTCCTTGAAACTCTACAATAAAACGATAACACATAAATATATTATCAACTCACTTGTGCCATTAAAACTTCTCCAAATGTTTCAAAGTATTCCCTTAAGTTTTGTTCAGTTGTCTTCCAAGGTAATCCAAGTACAATCAAGTCAGTGCACCTCAGCTTTGTCTCCATTCGTTTTGTTTTTGCAGTTGAATTTTCCAAATTATCGTCAGATTTGCGTTTGTTTTCTAAAGGGAAAAAAGATATTTTAGAAATGTTATAGACAATTGTTGCAAGTAGTACATGTAAACAATCATGTAATAAGACCTTTATAGCAGTGTAAAAAGTGTACAATTAATAATGGAAGTTTAGCCCCACCCTACTCCAATTTCTTTCACAGGAGGAAATTGTCCCCTTCCTAAAAGGAGATTCATCCCCTCCCAAAAGAGATTTACCAGAAATAAACAAGCAATGTTTTCCAGATACTTTACTAGCATGTACAACGATTTAAAATACATAATTCTAATTTAAAAAGCTTTAGATGGTCATTAAATTGATGAACAAATTAAAATCATCGCCTAAAAATGGTATTTCAAAGCAGACGAAAGCCGAAAAATTAAAACAAGGCGCCCCCTCCGAAAATACTGCAGCTCCGTTTTTATTTGCGGAAATTGTCGTTCCCACCTCCCATTATCCAAAAATAGCAGTTGGCTAGGCAAAGTATACGCGCGAAAAAGTTGAAAAACCCGATCGATCCCAAGGAGAAAGGAGGAGGGAGACCTCCGCAACAGTGGATTTCCGTGAAAATGAAAAAGCGGGGAGGGAAAAGGAAAATAAAAATAGCGTTGCATCTGGGGGAAGGGTAGCGCAGCGCCGAGGCAAACGACGGGCCACGCGTGATATCTCGAAAGTGCGTAAAGAGAGAGGAAGAAAAAAGAAGACCGGAAAAGTCTTGGCCGAGGCATAAACCAGCTCTCTCGGCCTCCGTGTAAGTGTGTGTGTGTGCAAGCGAACGCGCGACGTCCGTCGGCGACGCAGGCGCAGTCCTCGCGTTCGCGTGTGTATATATATTGGTGCACGCGTCGTGCGCGTCTCCAAGAGCCGGCCAGTCTTCCCCCAGGGGAAAGCTCCGTCTCTCTCCGTCCCTCTCGCACGCGTACATCGTGCGCCGCTCCCGTTCCCTCGGCTCCGAGATGCCGCGCATCCCATCGGCGCTCGCGTCCGAGCGACAAAATAAATAAAGGACAAGCCAGCGGAGGCCTCAGCTCGGCCGGTGTCCTCCATGAAATCTCACCTCCAGGTCGCGCGCATCGTCGGAAGCGTGTAACCGGGGGGATTAACGGCAGGAGGAGGGGGAGGAGGCGCGATCAAAGAGGCGGGGGAGGAGCGAATGAGGAAGCGCAGCTGCGGGACTGACCTTTCGGGAAGACGCAGAAATAGACCGCCTTGCCCCAGCCGTTCTCGGGCGGATGGAGCCTGCCGTCGACGAGGCGCACGCCCCTCATGGCCCTCGACTCCGGATTGCGGTACTTGAGGCCGCAGGTGCCCGGGAACTGGGCCGACAGCGTCGTCAGGAGCAGAGTGCTGTCGTCCTCGGTCGGCAGCTCTATGGGCTCCTCGCCCTCGTCCTCGGCCACTTGGATGTACGACATCTTTTCCGGAATCGTCGCGGCGGCGCTCGCCTCCTTCTTTAGCCTCGTGATTTTTCTCGCTTTCTCAGGGAGAAGAGGCGCGTTCGCCGCGCGCCGCGGTTAATCGTCGCGCGGAATAAGTAGCGGCGCGCAGGGGGAGGGATGAAGGGCTGGCTACTCTCCGCCGTCGGCGCTCCTTCGTCCGCGTGCCCGACGTCCCTGCTGCGCTGGCTGCTTTACGCGCTTCTAGGTTGGCGTGCGTTCGCGCCGTCTCTCTCCTTCTCGCTTCTCGCCGCTCCTATCGCCTTGTTTCCTTCTCCTCGCGGCTTCGTCCCTCTCTCTCGCTCGTTCCTCGCACACTCACACGCAGTCACACGCGCGCGCGCCGCCGCTGCTTTACAACAGCTATATGGAAGGGGGCAAGAGAGAGAGAGCGAAAGGCGCCGATGCAATGTCTTCCCCTCTCTCTCGCTCTCGCTAACGATCCAGGCTCTCCCTATGCTCCTCTTCGCCGCGGCTGCAGGGGGCTGCTCCCGCGGAAGCGCGTTCTGGCTCTTTTACGGCGCTTCTCTTCGGAGCTCGGCGCGACCGGGCGACAGATCCAACAGGCAACAGTCTCACACTCGCGCAGGCAACAACAATCGCAATTAATCCACAGTCAGTCAGCAGACACCAGGCAATCCCACGCAACGCAACGCGCACCGCACTACCTCTCTCCCTCGCAGTTATACTCGCTCTCTCGCTCTCGGATTCACGCTCTCTCGCCGCGGCTCAGATCATGTCGTGTGCGTCGTCGGGGGGCAAAATGGTGGTGGCGCCGCGGCCAGGGAAAAATCGAGAGCGCAGTCGCGCACGCGCACTCCGGGCCGCTCGCTATGCCAAGACGTGCGCGGGAGAGAGACGGAGGTAGCCCAGAGGGCCGAGCGGAGAGGGGACGACCGCCCGGAGCCGGGGGATCGATAAGCGGAAGCGGAAACCGGCAGCGCCGCGACGTGAGTGCTCCTTTTCGGAGGGTGGGGGAGACCCGGAGACCGGAGAGACGATGCGCGAGTCACGGCGAGTGCCTTCAAAGAGTCGCGATTTCTTTACTTTCAGCGGCTTTCTTCGTCGAGGAGCTTTTAAAGGGCCGCCCTTGAATTGATAATCGACAAAATACACTGGCGAGAAGCGGAGTACTGTAGGATTGTATTGTGGGATTTTGATGGTTTTTCGCTGAAATTGTTTGAACGGAGGCGCCAAATTGCTGAGTTCGTGCTTCACTTACCAGTTGGTCTTGACTCTTGATGTTTTCTTTAGTTCGTGGCTTGTCTTTGGAGTTCGGAGCAACATCGACTATTCTTTGGCCGTTCTGCTAGTTTCGGAGTTTTGCAATTTACGTAAGCGGTAGGTTCGGCTGATAATTAAGCACTTTCTTGTGGCTCAATCAATTAATTAGTTCATTTGGATGACCTTTTCTTAATTCCACTGTCAAAGAATTAATAATTCAAACAATATTGATTTTTACTGCTTGAAAACTTTGAATCTTATTGTTGATAGAGGTTATTTAAGAAGTTTGTCACTAGATAAGTTTATCGAGGAAAAATAAATTTATGTTTTAGCTAAAAGCAGCAAAATGTCGGTTGGAACGACAGTATACAATCTGCTCCTGAAACGATCATCAACATTCACTCTCACAATCCTAGCTTCTACTTTCTTTTTTGAAAGAACGTTTGATATCATATCGGATAAAATCTTTCGCAGTATTAACAAAGGCGTATGTATACTAAAATTAAATGTATTTAAAATTAAAAATGAAATTGTTAATGCTATGTACATTTTTTATTTACAGAAACTGTGGGAGGATATCAAACACAAATATGAAACCCAATAATGTATATAGGAGTTGAATTATAGTTAATGCAAGAATTATGGAGAAAAAGAATAAATAAATTTATTGTCTTTTTAAAATAGAGTTATTAATCGTGTATTATAATTACTATTTCGTAACTAAATAACAAATTCATTATTATTTACATTTGTCAGCTTTGTAAAACTTCAACAACTTCTTCTGCTAATTTTTCAGTATTATCATGAAGTTCTTTATTAAGAAAATAATAGGAAGGCCCAGAATACAAAATTTCTGCACTTCCTAAACACTCTTCTTTAGTATAAAAAACTGCATACTAAAAATAATACAAGAAATGTCAAAAGTCCTTCAACATGTCTTAACTAATAAAATTCAATAATTTTTTGTTTACCTGGCCTGGAGTTACAGCTCTTTGGGGCTTGTAAAGTCGAATAAGTATATTATTTTTCTTATTTTTATAAAGTGTACAAGGCACTAATTGCCTACCATGTTGGAACCGGAAATAACAGTCAAAAACACCTTCACTATTTTTTAATTGTTTAGGTTCTTCATTTATCCAATGTACTTTGGATGAAATCAGAAATTCTGTATAAAGTGCTGGATTAGAATGACCAGCAACCTAAAATTAAAAAAAAAACAAATTATAATGCTTCCTCTATGAGGAAGCAATAATTAATTAATAAAAAAGTTCAGTTCATACCACATAAATGTTATTAGTATTTGTATCTTTTCGGAATACAAAATAAGGACTGGATAAACCGCCAACACGACAGCCTTGACCTACAGTCCATTGATGAAATCCATTGTGTTTTCCAATAGACTCTCCAGTTTTTATATCTATTAAATCTCCAGGTTTATCTTCAACATACTATTAGCATTTTATGAATTATTCATTTCTTAAAATTTCAATTTAGTTTTAATTATCTTATGTAAATTACCTCCACAATGAAATCTTGAAAATCTCTTTTGCCAATAAAACAAATCCCTACACTTTCTTTTTTATGAACAACTACATCTAAATTTGCATCTTCAGCAATCTTCCGAACATCTTTCTTTAGGTATCCACCCAATGGAAACATAGTTCTTCTTAATGCAGTTTGTGATATTTGTGACAAAAATAATGTTTGGTCCTTCAATGGATCTATAGCTTTTAATAAAGCAGCATCTGGCAAAAATAAATAATTTAAAAATTTGTTAAATAAAAAGATTATAAAAAGGGAAATGAAACACCAACTTTTGTCTGGATGGTAATATTCAAGGAATGGACCAAAACTATTTTGAGCATAGTGACCAGTTGCAATGGCATCAGCTCCAAGTTCATCTCGGGCATAATTGAAAAACTTATTAAATTTAATTTTTTTGTTACATTGTATATCTGGATTTGGAGTTTTTCCTACTTCATAACTTTCAAGCAAATAGCTGAAACAACATACTATTTTTTATCAATTTATCATTAATTAATTATATAAAAATCAATAATTAACCACCTAAAAACATCATTCCAATAATCTTTTACAAAATTAATATCAAGAATGGGTATTTGTAATCTATTGCAAACCCACTTTGCATCTTCAAAGTCTTTTTCTGCTTGGCATTCACCAACTTCATTGGCTATATCCCAATTTTTCATAAAAACAGCAGTAACATTAAAACCTGCAAATTAACAAAAATAAGAATTGCATAAAATTTTATAAGATGCATTTAACTACCTTTTGACTTTAATAAAAGTGCAGCTACTGC
This sequence comes from Sycophila sp. Sp_5, assembly GCA_018906775.1. Taxonomy (NCBI): domain Eukaryota; kingdom Metazoa; phylum Arthropoda; class Insecta; order Hymenoptera; family Eurytomidae; genus Sycophila; species Sycophila sp. Sp_5. The sequence goes on from JACCID010000033.1 coordinate 1,072,586, forward strand.
ACTGTCAACTCCACCTGAAATACCAACTACAACTTTTTTGAACATTTTTTTCAAATTTCATAATTTTTTGGTACAAATATTAAATTGCTTTTTGCAATATGAAATGTTAAGCCACGGTTAATTGTTTATTTCTGCATCATTTTTCCTCACTCAATCTCTATTTTCACCTGCAAACATAATAATCAACAATGTATTAAAAGGCATACAAAAACACATGTTTTCATTTAAACTCATCTACTACAGTCTGCTGTTTTATCAACTCAGTCTCCAAATATTTTAACAGACGGATAAATACAATCTAAGCTAACAAATAATTCTTTAAAAAATCATTCTAAAAATAAAAAGATAATTAAAAAAATAGATTTTTAAATACAACAGTCAATTCTTGTTAAACAATTCTATTTTCATTCGTCAAGCAAATCGTCTGCCCAAGAAACACAGACGTAACTTACGTGATTCGATGATTTAACCGGTGGAGCATTGCATTAAAGCTAAAAATTCACGCACACCGATGCAACGGTGAACTACGAGTGCGAGCGAGAGAGAGATTCAACTATTCAAGGGAGGACAAAAGTGCAAAGTGTCCGATATATATACGCGGCTATCAAAGTGAGCGAGCGCCTTTCTCGCGACAAGAGGTTATGCGCGCTTCCTCCGGACTCCAGTGTAGTCCAATAAAAAATGCTTTTCGCCGTCCCGATTGGCGCGGCGTAACAACGTGGCAGGCGGCGAGGATCGCGCTGTTCGCCTAAACCGAGCGTTAGCGAGCATCGAACAGCGGTCGCGGGAAGTAAGTACGTCGGTGCACCGATATGCTCGCGGAGGCGTACTTTCGCGGATTTTCGCGTTACTACTGAGTCGAGTACAGTCCGTCTTGACTTTTTGCAATGTTCATCGTGGAGGCGTATCTGTGAAAATTCTAGCCAAAACACAGCCCAAGGTAAAGTCCTTTTAGTCGTTGAGCATCTCTTATTTACTTACGTAGGAGAAGGAAAAAGGGTTGTGATTTTGGCGGATGATGACTTTACCAAAAAAAATTTGTAAATTAAGGAGAAGGTGAACCATGGGTGCTACACCGAGCAGGTACGAGGATCTCTCTAAGAACTCGTATCTGGAGAGGTTTTGCGGTAAAGAGCCGATACCTTTGGACGACCAGTTTTGGAGCCGCTTCCTCTCGTACAATATGCGGCCGCCGCTCACTCGAAACGACCAGATTGAGCTCGATTCTCGGTTGGATACTTGCTGCCAAAAACTACTTGTCAACAATCCTAATACGGGCAATTTTGGAGCTCTGATTCAGATATCGCTTATTAGAATTAGCGAATTGCTTTCTATGGCTGATTCAGAAAAGTGAGTACTTTAGCTGTAAGTTTGTGCATTTTAAATACTTTTGCAGATTCAAATGATTGCTGAATTCTTTTCAGTATTATGCCTGCGTGGCAGACATACAACGCTCTTTTTGCAGTAAGGTGTATTTTGAAGTATCTTATAGAAACAGTCGGCGAGGAGGAGATGGTTAGGCATATTGAAGCTCAACTTTCTGCAGAAAACACCAATAGCCTACTACCTGTCCGACTGCAATCATTCTTTGAAGCATTGGTAGAAGTCATTGTAGATGTGCCACTTTGGTAAGAAATTCTAATTTCATTCATTAATTATTTGCATCTCCTTTTGATTTGTATGTTGTTCATCTTTTTATTTTATAGTGAATTCACATATCTGGTGCATCTTGAGGCCATTAATTGTTTATTGGTATTATTATCAGTGCAACTTTTTTCACAAACTCCAGCTGAATACAGTACAGTTTACAGAATAGTAATGAATGAAGAGTTAAGTGCTCATGCTCCAGTAATGGTCTGCACACTACTCAATAATTTTGCCGAGCAGGCTCACGCACCTCCTGGACTTTTAACTCCCCATCCAGGCTCCAGTATTGTATTCAGTATTGCAGGTAATAATTAACTGTTCCTGCCATTTTATAATGAGCTATACTATTAGAAAGCTAAAAAATATATTCTTTTTATGCAGCTGGACTTTGGAATGTAATTACTATGGGTATGGGTAATAGTTTAAAAAATGTTCAAGTTTCACATGGAGGAAATATGGAGGAAGTAGAGAGAAAACGAGATACAGAAACACCTTTAGCTAGTCAATCATTACTTCTTTTATTAATACTTACAAATCACTGGACAGCATCTCGAAATCCTTACAGAGATGCTATGTTCTCTTTCACAAATATAGAAGGTTTGTAATTAGTAATGCAAATTGATAAGATTTAGAAAAAATATAAATATTAATTTTCTTTTAGATGATTGTGAAACTTCATGTGAAACACATTGTTCATTTAAGTTTAATGTGGAAAAGTTATACAAAACTATTTGTAAAATACCAAACACAGATGAAGTAACGCTTCTTTTATATATGCTACTGCATCGAAATCCTAGTGTCAAATACCACATAATGAAAAGGCCTGATATCCAGTTATTAGTAAGTAATATTGAATATAATAACAATCACATGGAATCTTTGTTACTTCTAAAGCAGCATCACTAATTAAACCTAAATAATTGCAGGTGATACCTATATTAAGAATTTTATACCATGCTCCAGATAATACTTCACATCACATATACATGTCTTTAATTATTCTTTTGATTCTTAGTGAAGATGAATCATTTAATAAGGGAGTGCATGAAATTGTAAGGAATATTTTAAGTCGTTTTTGATGATTAATACATCAGATAATAAGAACAAAATAATTTTTAGGTACTGAAAGGAATTACCTGGTACACAGAGAGGTCAATAAGTGAAATATCATTAGGTGGTCTTTTAATTCTTGTTGTTATCAGAACAATACAGTATAATATGCTTAAAATGAGAGTAAGTATAAAAAATGTATATTTAATAAATTATTCTAGAAGAACTTAACAAATATTTGTAAAATTTATTAGGACAGGTATTTGCATACGAATTGCTTAGCAGCTTTGGCCAACATGTCAAATCAGTTTAGAGGTCTGCACCCTTATGTTAGTCAGAGACTTATAAGTTTATTCGAAACACTAGCGAAAAAACATGCTAAATTAGAAGCGGCAATTAGAGCCCAAGCCTCAAATACTTCGACGACTGTCAACATCACTTCTAACGGTAGCGTGGCCAACAGTGATCTGGTAAAATTTATCTACGTTATTAAATTTTTGTATCAAAATTCGTTTGTATTTGTTATTCCTAAAATAATTGATAATATATTTTTTTGAAGATTCAAGACTTATCAGTATTAGAAGAAGTTTTAAGAATGGTGCTAGAGATTATAAACAGCACTTTAACACATCAATTAGCACACAATCCTAATCTAATTTATACCCTACTTTACAAAAAAGACATATTCCAACCGTTCAGAACGCACTCAGCCTTTCAAGATATCGTTCAAAATATTGATTCAGTAAGAATTTGCTTTCTCATTTAAATAATTTCAAGGACTTTTATGATAAAATCTCATCTTTGATTTTAGGTCATAAATTTCTTTTCGCGTAAACTCGAACAGAAGGAACAATCGCAGATTGGCGTTACTCAAGTATTGGAGACGATTAAACAAGGCACGAGTCAATGGCCGAAAGATCGATTGAGGGTATTTTTTAAATTATTTTCTAATAAATCGAGAGTAAAACAGCGACTTCGAATACTTATCATCGTCATATTTCAGAAATTCCCCGAGCTTAAATTCAAATACGTAGAGGAAGAACAGCCTGAGGAATTTTTCATCCCTTACGTTTGGAGCGTAGTACGTCAAGGAGCACTGCTCCACTGGAGTGCGGAAAATATAAAGCTATTTCTGCCGACTCAAAACGAGCAAACGACGATTATTGTTTGCTGATACAACGAAAACGAGTCGTACTGTAAAATTTGTTAAGTGCACGAGCATTTTTAAAATGCTTTGAACGTCAACGGTTGTGCAAGGATGGAACTGAATAAAAAGAAGGGACAAAGCAAGGAGAATCGGATTAATATTTAAGCAAATGGAATATATTATGCGAAATGATTATATGTAAACTGATAAAATGCTGTGCAAGCCAAGTAAACGAAAAGCTAGTTGCTATATTTAGAGAGCTTTTGAAAAAATAAGTTGGTAATTGCTTAGAACGGACTAAACAAGTGAAAGAAACTTGCCTTTTACAAACGTCGAATTTTTTCAATTTCGTACAAGTATTTATTAAATTATTACGGAAATATCAGATGAAACGTGACCAATGGCTTATTTTTGTCAGTAGAGAAAGTGTAAATAATTTTCTAATTAGTTATATAAAAAGAATATCATGTTAAAGACTATGTTAACAACTGTAAGAGTAATATAAATTTTCACAGCGTCTGTACATAGCTCGATTCAGCTGTTCTCATTGTGAATAATAAGTATCTTACTATCTAATGAAATTTACGATAATAAAATTTGTATATAAAAAGACTGATCTTTCATTTCTAACAAATTTCATTGCAAACTTGAATAGTAACAATACACATTATTATAGTGGTTAATTGAAAGGGAAATGGAAGTAGGATAATGAATAAGAAAAAACGAAAGCAAGAATATTCATTTTTTTTTCGAATGTACACCTTTATTAAACAAATACACTTGACGTCTTAGTATTATTTATAATATGCATTTAAGATAGTATTTTATATTCCTAGCATGTGCAGTGTGTGTATGCGCATGTGTGGATTTTTCATTTTCCTTTTTCTTCGCTATTGCTAATATTGTTTTTGCTGAACAATCTCAGTTTGCAGATTTAACAAGATTATCATAATTTGACATTTGTGTGCGCCACGAAAAAACAACGCCGCTGAGTTGCTCAGTGTATATAATGTATATATGATCGCCATTAATAACCGCTTTTTCCGATCAAAAAAATTTGCGTACAACAGAACGAACGCAAAAAGAAAAAAAGTTGAAACTTAACCGCCTGTCAGCAAAAAATATTTTTTTAAACGCCCTTCGTCCTCCTCATCATTGATTTTTTTATTCGGTTTTCCATTTACCTCGTTCTTGAGTTACTTGAGTTGGTGTGACTTGTCAATATAACATTTAAGCGTACAGTGGTACCTCTTTTTGTTTCTCTATATACCAATGATAATCTTTTTCCTTAACTTTAATATTAGCTTTACGATTAATCTTATTAGTTAACACACACAATTTTTTTTTCATTGGTAGGTACTGGGAGGGAATTTTTAGTTGGCTCTTGCGTTAGGTGAAAATTGTATTTACTTGTTTTTTCTTTAATCTTCCATCTCTGTATTTAATACGCATATATATAAGGTTCCGTTCGACAAAGCCGAAAGCTGTACGCGACCGTTCATTGATTAGTATATCGTCATCTCCCGATAAGTTGTGGTGCTTCGTTTTACAAGTAGTGCACGCACGCGACGACGGCCGTCGTCCGGGACTCCCCCGCATTTCTCGAGTCGAAGACACACTTTGGTCGCGGAGTCCTCGGGGGTATGGGCTCGCATTAAAAAAAAATCGTCGCGGCGTCACTTTTAAATCTCCGTGCACCCCTTTCATTAAACGCCTAAAACACATATATATATACATGCGTGGACGTGCGCGGGTGGGTGTGGGTGTATGTGTGTGCCTTACGTGTTGGTGAGTGGCTCTCGTCGCGCGCACCGATCGTCTTGAGGCGCGTGACGACGCGCGTTACATAATTTACTTTTATACTCTTTTTTGCCTTCTTAATTCTTCTTTTTTTCTCAAATAGCTGCCTACGAAAAACAATATACGGTGCGTTGCAAATCGATCTTGGCCGTATTATAGTTTATTCCTTTATACGCGCTCTCTCGACATGCCTTTCTTTCTTTTTTTTTAACTGTTCATCCATCTCTCGCTCTAATTTTTTTTAGTCCGCCAACTCGGCTCGTACGTAGCTTGCGATATATGCACGACGAGGCGGCCAGCAAACGATTCCACGGGAAGTCGAGGACGAAGAAAAAAAGAGGAATTAGAATGGCGGCTCTCCAGGTCGGAGGAACAATCGAGGGGGTGGACGAGCCCTTTGCGACGTTCAAAAATGCATTCCGGTCTTTTTCTCTCGCGCCGCGCCGCTAATGAGCTCGGTCGGTTGTCGGTAACGGTCGACTGTCGTTAAACGAGCTGAGAAGCTCTAATTCCACTCTTTCTTCGTCGCCGAGTGCCTCGTCGTATATATATACATACTTTTCTCGCATGTATAAGCGTTCGTTCACAATTTTTTCTCTCATTTTTTTTATTCATTATGTGTTTATATATAATATATATTTATATTTATATATATGTTGCTTGTTCTCTCATAGGATCGCCTTGTTTAATTAATTAGTTAAGTACAGTATATATAATATCGAGTGAAATGGATTAAAAAGAAGAGAAACAAGAATATCTTTTGCTTCTTTAACGCCTCTAAAAAAAGGGGGAAAAGAGAATGGCGGTAGTACAAAAGATCGATACGAATAGTAGCGTTTTTATTCCGTTTCCTTATGTAAATGACGTAGAAAAGGAGAAAAATAAATCTTAAAAATCCTAGATTTACAAACGGCGCTAAGAAAAATCTTGAAGAAGTTAGAAGCTGCGTGCGACGATTAATCACTAGAGGCAAGTACATCGTTATCGATAAATATACGTAAACGCATTTTTTTAATAAGCTCGTTAAAAAGAATACAGATGGGAGCGAAAAAGCGGACGATCGCGGATCGTACCGCGACAAAAAATAGGCATACATGTAGGGATGCTATAAGCGAAGGAATCTATGCAATTCCCAAAGTGACGAAGAGAGGGGAGGAAAGAGGAGGGAGAGAGACGAGGATCTCTCATACGCGACTCGTAAACTCAATGAAGTACAAGAAGCTGCGCCGCGTAGCGCGTGCACGTGGTATATGTGTGTGGGCATATGTTCGTATTTCGTTAAAAGGAGAAGAGAAAAAAAACGAGTGCGTGTGAATTCATCGGTTCGCGCGTGCAACCGCGGAGACGAGAAGAACTGACTCACGAGCCTACCTATATATGTATATATATTAATACGCATCGGTTACCCGGAGAGGGGGGCCGGGAAGGGGAGAATAAATTATACGAAACGAGTATACGCGGGGAAAAATTCGCGTCTGGAAGAGAAAGGCCAGCTCCGTTTGGATAAGGTAGGGTGGAGAGGGAGGGGATGTGGGGGACGTAGTCGCGCGAACAATGGGCGAATCGATTATACAAAACGATGAGGGACAGCGAAGAAATTCATTGCGCGAGGATATGACGAAGAACGCCAGTTTTAGTCGGTACGTCTTCTCTTCTTCTTTGTTACCTTCTTATTTCTCTTTGTTATACGCTCGAGCCGTCGCTTCGACGGCGATTCCGGCGGATCGAGATTTCAAATTTTACAATCTTACATCGGGTGGGGGACAGGGCCGTTTTCTCTCATTGTCATGAAAAGCTTTCGTATTCCGTATTATTCTTTTACTTTTTTTTTTTCAACGCTTAAGTTCTCTTTTTTTTTTACTTAACCATTACTCATTATTCATCCAATTCTTTTATAAAAATGATATGATATGCACGTTGGAAAAATAAATTGTCATATAGTCCCTATATGAATACATATATATTCGTCATACTCAAATATTCAGTTCTAGGTATTTGATCGATACAACTTCCCTAAAAATACATACATACACGTGAATTAGGACACGGCAGTATTTGTATTCATTATCATTGTTATTATTAGAATTATTATTTTATTTTATTTTACTTTTTTTGATATTACAAACTGCGATTTCATTTCATACTAAAATTCATTGTCCGAAGGATATTTTAATTTGTTTCATTTATGTTTTCGTATCATTTTGTCGCAGAATCGAGTTTCGCGGGTAGCTCTTTTGGCCTCGAGATCATCGAAGCTGACTTGGAGGAAAAAAGGTCACCACTCCTACGGAGGGTCGCGCGACTCGAAGATTTAAATACATCGTAAATAGAGATTTCCGAATGAATTGTCACAATATATATGTAAATATGTATATCAAATACTGCCCGATAATACACAGTTTTTTTATATTTTACTTTTTTATTATTTTTTGTTCTTTTTACCGTCCCGCGACTAAACCCGGGAGGTTTCTGACAATCATTACGTGTGTCTAAAACTGCAAGAACAACCGCAATCAGACGGCCGACGTTTATTTTATTTTATTTTATTTTATTTTTTCATAGATTCATTACTTCCACAAAGATTTGAAGAGCCTGTAGAAATCCCTACACGACAATTATCAAAAGTTTCTATGATCAACGACCAAGGGGAAAACACACCGGTTACACTCCAGCAACGTACAAATAAAAATGAAACACACAGACCCGCGTGTCTACGTACGCAGAAACAATTTAAAAAAAAAGATTATAACAGATATTTAGGGAGAAACCAAACAAAGATTGCACTGCATTTTCACGCGCGGAAAGTGAAGAAACGAAGATCCGCGGTGCCTCCACCACTTATTTATCATTTTTCGCTAAATCGACGCTGTTTCGCTTTTTTCCCTTCGCCAATATATACGGAGAAGTTTTTTTATTCGCACGCAAAGTAATTGACACACGCGCCTCTGGCTTGTAAAACGCAATCACTACTCGCCCCGCATACTCTTCATTACGATATGATTAAAGGATTTTTCCTTATTACCACTTACATTGAGTAAAATAAAATACATATACATATGGCCGCATCCCGGTTTACAAAAGTTTTAGAAGTAAGCGAATTCAAAGGGAAACAACGCGAATGATATTCGCTCTTCTGACCAAGCATTGAAGATAACTGGAAGATGTCAGGAAGAAGCAAGATCAAAGTTTATTGCAAGCGGGTGCTTTTTTTGTAACACATTATTTATTTAGATTCTTTTTATTTCTTTTCTAATTTTGGAAGCGAAAAGCGCTTCCTACAAAGAAAGAGTTTCTTCTTGATCTTTATTCACGGCGAATCAATATTCCAGGCTGATGATCCAAATTCAAAGAGGAAAGTTTCGAGATCATAGTACAATCGTCAGTTTTAGTTCCGAGGAAATACGAATACTCGGATTTTTAAAGAAATGCAAAAATGTAAAGATCAATCCGCTTATTTTGTATACATACGTTATTGAGATTTTTTTCTTTCATTATTATTATTTGGAGGCTACATTCGATAATGATGATTAAATGTTTTAAACAGTGTTTTCAGATACCATTAGTACCAGTAGCGATATTTTCTTCTTCTGCTCATTGTTTACATATAGGCGAGCATTTTAAAAAAGTCGATATAATAAAGGCGTAAAATGAATCTCTGTCATTTACTACTTTTATTTGCATTAGTCAAGCATATAACACAAGGCAGACTGTAGTGAAACTCGCGATATTTTTTTTTACTTTTTTTCTTGTTATCATTTGTAAAAGTCGATTTGTGCATTTAAAAGTCTTTGATACGTTACCAACAATACTCAAATTCTTATACAAACGTGTAATGAACGAAATGATTGATATAGATTTCTTGTCTTCATTTTAAACATTTCTTATTAAATATCTAGTCTCAATCTATCTGGCTGCAGTCCATATTTGTAAGCTTTGCAAGCATAATCCAACATTGAAAATTTTGGTTTTCGCCTCCGGGATTTCCAGAAATGTAGGTCGTCCCGCAAAGGTCTAAATATGTTTTTTCACTTTTTATGCTTTTTTTCTTCTTCTTACTGAATGTGTGTGCTTTATGTTGTGTATATGTGTGTGAAAATAGTTTCGAATAATAATACATTCGCATACCTCGACAACCGTCGTTGTTAACAATGTACCGTATGTAGAAAGAGTTTTTTTTTTCAATTATTAGATAAAGCGTCCCGCACTCTTACAGATTTTTAAAGCGTTCTTATTTTTTTCTCTCTCCTGTTTCCTTTCTCTCCCTCTCTCGCTCTTTTATTTTTTTTTTGTTCTCAAGCAGCACACCGTCGATTCGCCGATGCCTGGTACTAGAAACTCAATCTAAGGGGACGGATATAATATGACACTTCAACCTACCTGCAAGAACACAGTTCACCTAAGACTCTACAGACCGAGCATTTGAAGGTGTCCTATATAGGGAGGATATGAAGTCTCTGGAGCCAAATTCAAAACTTTGCCGATTACTGCGCAAACTTTGCTTTTTTTTATTCGAGCCCTTGAAAAATTCGAGACAAGGCCGCCGCTGTCGCTACTTCACCCCTAAATGTTCTTTCTTGATCTTAAAGTAGATGAAATTGCATTGCGAAGCTCCATGATGCCTAGATTCAAGATTAATCATTTTTAAGTATATATATGAATATTATCATTTCAATATAATTAAATTTCTATCAGTAATCGAACGTTAATAAAACTCTGACAATTCTTATTTTGAAAAATTTATTATCGTAATCTAAATAATCTTATTAGTTAATGAAACATAGACTTCCGTGGAGCTATATCTCACGTTGCGACAGTTATTTAATATTTATAGATAATTTCAATTGAAAACATTAGCGAGAAGTATTATCTCATGCTCAGCTGAGTCACGCTGTGCAAACTCTATGATTTTTTCATCTACGTTGGAATGTTTTTTTGAAGGCGATGTTTACTCAAAGTCAATTGAATACCCAAGGGCAGCGCTTAAGGCAATTTGACAAACACAGTTTTTTTTCAAATACTAACATAGCGAAAAAAGTTTCCAGTTTCCTGTGTCAAATAATAATAATAATAATAATAATTTTTAAAAAATAAGAATACAGTAAAAAAATGTTCAACAAGAACTGAAAAATAAAATAAACGTTCAATACAAACATTGTAAAAAAGGACAATTCACACCCACCTTATTCGGTAATGTAAATAGCGTGGCTCAGCGATATCGGGTCGTTTAAACGTTGGGGTGATCCCATTCATAATCGGGGCTCGTGCTACGCCCATGGCGCCGTCCGGTGCCGAGGTCGCAGTCATTCTCGCAGTCTGACGTATCGAGATCTTCGTCCCTGAAGGAGCCGTCCTCAGAGTCCGAGCTGGCTGAATCGTCGAGCTCCTCATCGCGACGGCTTTGTCCCGCCTCCTGCTCGTTTAACCTCTCCATCGGATTGACGGTTATAGCGAGGGCCGAGTCGTCCCAAGCCATTTCCGTCTCTGCGGCGAGCTCTTCTCCAGCCGATCGTCGTCGCTTGTTGGCACCTACACAGAAAATCAAATTATCCTCATAATCCGAGAGCACTTCACTCCCAATTAACGTAACGGGAATTTTCCAGAGATAATCAAACTGCAATCTCAGACGCATTATTAAAAGCCGTAAACGCGCATACACACATCAAACGGAGTGAATCACTGGGTTCGAAAGGCGAAACAATGCCATTAGGCGTTTCCAGTTGCTCTGCGTGTTACAATGGTGCTAAGATCCAATAGGAACGGCCTACATTTCCATTTAGCCGGCGATTTTCCCTCCCATCGCACAATAACATAACTCGCAGCAGAGCGCTCCCTGTGTCCTCGTTAGCCGCTTAATCGAACCGTCGTAAAATCAGCGTCTAACGCAGGTACATGGGTCAATCTGCAGGTGCATATACACCAGCCCATCGATTCGTAATCCCATCAAAACAACCCCCGTTGTGGGTGTAAACAAACAAGTGGCGTCAAGCGTTTACCTCGGACGCGCGCGGCCCCGATGACGACCATGAGGAGGAGGAAGCCGATGCAGCACGCGGCGACGATTGTCACGGCATGGCTGCCGCCGGGCGCATGCACGCCTTCGCGCAACTGCGTCGTCGCGTACTCCTCGTTAAGCTCGGCGTGATGGGGCGAGAGGAGCGCGTGGCCGGGTTGCGGCTCGACGATCCTCGCCATCGGTATGTCGTTCGCCGTGTGGGTTGGATGTGGCACCGGCGACGTCGTTTTCTCCTTCGGGTGGATCACCGCCAGTGTCTGGATGTACTCGTTGCTGGCGAATCGGCCGCTGCGAGAGATAATTCGGGAGACGATCATTAATATTTCCTCGCTACCTTTTTCGAGGGATCAATATTACTGCCGCACGATCCCGGAGCGACGTGCGATTTAATGAAGCTTCGGCAAATAAACCCCGTTACGTGGATATATACACAAAGCTCGAAAAGAGTAATAAGCGAGCTCGAGATTAATTTTATTTTAAATTATCGGGCACTTTAATTATTATTTTTTTATTTCACGAGCGAAGCAATTAAACTTTTGCGCTGCTCGAAAAATAAAACAAAACGGAATTGTTCACTTATTCAAACGCTTTAGATTGTTAATTGTAAACGACCTTTCGTTTTGTCTGAATTATTAGCTGTAAATTACTGCGAGCAGTTCAAAATTAGTGAATAATTCGTGCAAACACATGTAGAATAGCACCTTTTAATCTTTATACTCTACATTTTACAAGCTTGTCGATGAATACCTCAATTCGGAGCAGGTGAGCTTGAAGACACGGTCGAGATAGTAAGCCGGCTTGCGATTCGTGTAGGTGATAAACCGGATGATCTGCTGGTAGTTGTGGGGCGTGTCGGCTCCGGAGAGTACGACGCCGTCTCGGTCGACGCGGGCGCTAATGGAGTGGAAGCGGCGCAGAGTATCACCCGGTAGGCTGAGGCTCTCGTGGTCCGGATTCAGGCTGGGGTAGACGCTGACGGCGCAGGCATCGAGGCGGGCCGCCGTGCCGGCGGTCACCCGGGCGTCCGGGAACACGCGGACGCCCAGGCGGAAGTCCGCGTACTCGCGCGCCACGTAGCCCGTGCCTGCGAACAAAAGGACACCAACGCTTTATCACGAGGAAATGCGTGCGGCGCCCGCTGGGGCCTTTGTCCCGCGGTCGGGAGAGACAATGCGAAAACTTTTTTTTACAGCGACCAGCTCGAATATTGATGTTATTAAGCGGAGGCGCGCTCTCGTGCGCGGCCTGGAATTAAACGCGTTTCCACTCTCTTTGTGCTCGGCTGGATTATACCTATTTTCGGTCCAACAGCAAAAAAAAAAAAAAAAGAGCGAGGCAATAGTAGGAGGAAAATCCGCGCGACGTTTATTGCGGCTCTATAACTTGGCCGATCCCCGCCGAGCCTCGTAATTATTGAACTTTGACGGCTCATAAATCCGCTGCGTGCGTGGCGGATCCTTCCATCCATAAATACGGAAAGTTTGTTCTATATTAAAATTCTATTATTCAGCGAACGAGATGCCGAGCTGGAAACAAGATAAATGCTTTGCGCTCTTCAAGGGCGGGGTATATATAAAAAAAGAGTGAAAAATGATAAGCTTCGTGTCTCTTGACGTGCCACTGGCTACGCACCGCGTTCACGGAACATAAAAAAAGCGTGGAAACACGAGAGACAAACGTACCGTTAACGGTGATGCCAGGGCGCGGAGGCGGCAATACGAAGACGTAGGACTGCACCGACGGGACTGTGAGTGGTCGGTCTTCTCTGCCCTCGCAGATGATAGTGGTATCCAAGCGGAAGTTGCGACGACCAGGGGTGGGGAATCTTCTCGAATTGGTGTATCCGATGCGTCGCAGTAAAGTCTCAACGTTGGTTTTGTTGTCGCCGTCGATCCTGAGCTCCGTCAAGTCCGAGTTGGTCAGTAGCTGAGTGCCAGGCTGTAGCAGGTCCATGGGCGGCACGTGGATGCCCTCCTGACAATGACGCAGGCACTGCAACACGTCGGGCTTCTCGTTACGGCCGACGAGAACGGAGAGGCCGGCCAGGTATCCACGGAAGTGGTGCTTCGTCTTATTGTCCGAGCCCTGCCAGCAGGCGCCCACGACGAGGGTCGTGTTGATGCCTTTGGCCGGGTGTAGGGGCCAGTCGTCGATGATCTCCGGGTTCATCTTGTCCGCGTGCCATTCCTCTCCGTCAACGAAGAGGCTCACCCGCGGGAAGTTGACCTGGATGGCGTAGTGGTGCCAGCGGTCGTCGCAGACCTGCGTCAGCTTCCAACGCCACTCGGCCGGGCGGAACATGTCAGGGTCGCCCTCGGTGAAGTCGCGTCGCAGCAGCAGAATAAGACGGCAGTTGCGGATGAACAGGGCGTAGTGATGACGATTCATCTCTGTAAGCAAAAAGAAGATCGACACTTTTTTAAGTTTTAGCTTGCTTTGCTTTTCGCATCTAAAGCATCTAAGCATCTACCACTCGCGGGTGGCGTACTCCGGCAGCTCGTTATTTTCTTTAATTAAACCTCGACGCTATACTTTATGCGCTCGAGCGAGCTACATTTTTTCGTCGCTTCTTTTTTTAAGAACCCAATCCCCGGTCCTCACGGGAGTACATAACAAGGTTTTATCGGGCCAAGGTGTAGAGACGCTGAAAATTCTCGAGTCCTACTCGATCTCGCGACGTTCTCCCCGTCGCCCCGCGAGATAAGACTGACTGAACGAGTCAATTTCTCGAGCGTCTCTTCTCTCCTCTCGGCGCGATCAAAGCGACCCAGCGAAAAGAACGCGACCCACTCCATCGGCGCAAGAATATATTTTCCCTGAATTAAAAAAACGGGCTCGCGGAAAAGTCACACCAGTCGTCAAAGAGACGACGAAATTATAAAGAAAGCGGGCCGGATGGCGGGAGAAAAATTAACCCTTTCACACCTCGGAGCAGACCTAGATCCGAGTCTCGAGCCTCCCCTTCCTCCAGGGAGTTGTCATTAAAAAGCGCGTTCTAATTATTTTTCCGGCGTATTAGAAGGACGCCGGGCTAAGCAGCGGAAATTTACCGGGGGTTTTAGAGGACCGCGCTCGGTAATTTTACTTTTCATTACGAGGAGCAGGCGCGCGACTCTGCCCGGAGCCACGAGGGGATTTACGTCGTTTTATATAAAAGCGAGCGCGCTTGCGCGCGGGAACTACATCAAGACCGTCGGCAATCCAGCAGTCAATCATTTCATTGAGCCCCTAAATGAACGAATGGCTTATGCGGATTTAGAAACTGGACGCTTGCCGCGATGGAATTTCTAATGAGCGGACAATTTATATTTAATGCGAGCGGAGTTGAATGTAGCACTATCCATTAGCCGGGTAATCCTTTTAGTGCATACACATTATATTATAGTTCAGGGGAGTAGAAGAGCAAAAAAAAATATAATTTAACATAATATAAACTGGCATTAGGTGTGCTCAATTAATGTTAAAACTCGTTTAATTGACTAACCCGCAAACATTGCCTGGTCAATTAATTAACTTATAACTGGCGTAAATAAATGAATTAACAGATATAGAATTAAAAGTCGTGGTGCATACACAGTGAAGCACGTAAATTAGTAAATCACGGTATGATAAACAGAATTTAAAGTGTACGTCGCCGGGGCGCGTTTGCGCATGTTATTAGTGCGAACGTTTTTGAGCTCTAAACCCTTCAAACACTCGCGTTTGCCCTGAAAAGCCGCGGGAACCCCCTTTCTCTCCCCCTTTCTCTACTACGGTGAACTCAACTGAACAATTTTGAAACACTCAAAGTTCGCGGACAAACGTCCGTACGGGACGGCGCGGCTTTAATTCACTAAGCGGATTTTTATACTTTTCTTGAATTTTTTTTTTCTTCCTTTCTATTTTACTCTCGGTCAAAAGTTACTAGAGTGAGCTACTTTCTGGACACTTACGCCGATAGCAGCGTGGTTTGCTCCGAAATTAAAGTGCTCGTGCCACGCGACGGTTTATCGCCTAAAATGTAACAATGGACGTAGCGGCGAAAATTCGCGCGGACGTTTCACCGGGTTATATAATTCCCGTCGAATTCCTCTCCGGGTGGGTCAATATCAAATTCCACGGCATTACCCTAATCAAGCGATTTACGAGTGCAATTCGGGGGAAAATTGCGCGTCCGTTAACGTGCCGCGCCCCCGCGCGCGTTTCTCTCCCGTTTACTTAATAACGTCATGTGAAATTAATATTTCTTTTATGCGAATAAACGACTGATACAGTCGACGGCGATGAGGGTGGGTCGTAAGACTGGTGGTAAAATTTTACGTTCGAAAATTTCCAGCCATTTTTACGGATGCAAGAGGTGAAAAAAGGACGCAGTACTTTTTTACGGACTGTACTTGCGACTTACTAGACTGGGTACGACTGAGGAAATAAAAATGAATCTCAAAATTTTCGTGTTATTTGAAAAGCCCGTTTCGGCAATATAAGCGTCTGGAATTCACGGATAATTCATTGCGCCAATTTTATATTTTTATTATGTACCTTTATTTGGTTGAAATTTTTATTCTTAATTAAAATGTTCTTTTTACCATTATTTTTATTATTTTAGTGCTCAATTACGATTCAAAGAAATTTTCAGGCGGCATGAAATACTTTTATTTTACAAAACCATTTTACTTTATGCTTTTAACGAAAATTTCACGGGACATTCATTATTATTCACAAATCTCAGTTTTGAAGCTTTTTAAAACCCGTAAATTTCGTGCGTTCTTTACAATTTTGTTATTCCATTGCTACTTATGTCTGAAAAAAAAATAAATGCACGAAAGTATCCCGTGTAGCACGTATTGTGTATACGTTTAATGACCAATTAGTCATCCGCAAGACTCCGCATCCGTTGCAAATAAAACTGTTGTTTCGCTTTTTATGCCAGAGCAAGCTCATTAAAAAACATGTTTTATTATAACATGTAAATATAATTCTAATGAAATAAAGTACATTAAACATCTACGCAAATAAATAGCTGAAAAAAGAGATACATATAAATGTTTGCCAAATGGATTTTTCCAATCCACCAGCCATTTCAATTAAGCGGCATGAATAAAATAAAGACTATTTAAGCGTTGTCGAGGCCATTAACATTGACTCTCGACTACAGCTTATTCGAAATTCCACGCGAAATAGAAATGAACGAATTGTATACTGACTGTGATCATCGGCGGCGCAGAGAATGTGCTCCTTGACGTGCGGGTCCTGCCTGGGCCTCGGTCGATGCTTGACCCAGACGCCGATGCTGAACTTCTGGGCGAGCGAGTGCTCCAGCACGTCCTCGGGCACGATAGCGGCCGAGTTGGCCCCATCGAACTCGAAGATCTCGTCAGCCTCGCGGCCCTCGTCCCTCGATAAGGAAGCGGTCCAGGGGGTGGCCGGGCCTGGGGTCGGCAGGAGGTCGACGCTGTCGCGCGACGCCCCGCAGAGCTTGCGCTGGCTGCGCACGGTATAGGTATCCCGGTCGCATCCTTTGCCGATGTGGTCGGTCGCTAGACTCAGCGTCGCCCTGAGGTTGCGCAGCGTGCAGGGCGCGTCGCAGAGCTCCAGCCTCGCCGACGGCAGGAGCGGCTGGGCCTCGACGCCCGCGGCGTAATCCACTCGCTCCGGCACTCCGCGCCAGCCCGGCGAGCACACCCTGTTGACCTTTTTTCAAACGGAACAAAACGCCCGAGTTAGAACCCTTTTTTTGTCATAGCCCCTTACCCGCGTCACCCCCCGCAAGCTTTGTTTCTGTTTGTGTTTTCATATACGCGTGCTTCGTACACGGAGATGTGTATAGGTACGTATATACACCCACGTGGGCATAAGTAATGTGGAGCCTGCTTTATGAAGGTTTACGACACGCTCGGGTTCGGTGCATTTTTTTTCTTTGTCCGTGCGATTTCCGAGGAGAGCGAGCGATTGATCCGGTTTCAAGAGATGCTCCACGATTGAGCGCGGAGCTTACTCTCTTCCATCGAGGTATCGATTTCGAGGTTGCTTCGAGGACCGTGCATGCTGCCGCTGCAGCGTATATTGTACGTCGGATCGAGGATTTCGCTTTAACGAGGACTGCGCGCGATCTACGACGTTTTTCTTTTTTTTTTTTAAGTACTAGCAGACCCGAGCCCCGAACAAAATATTACCTTGATGCGTTTATCGTTGGATACGGAACGTCGAGGAAAATAAATTTCGGAATACTCCGGTGATGTAACCGTGTATGCTCGAAGCCTCGTCATTCCTGACGTTTCGCAATAAAGTACAAGAGCTTGTCGCACGATGATAAAAATATCCATCATGATTTTTACCTGCTTTACGGCTTATGACGGTTAATCTCGGTTTTTCCCGAACACTATGCACGATAACGAAAGTGCACCGGTAATCTAAACTTTCGATGATCGACAAACAGCGGGGATATTATACTTTCCTCTTTCGCGCCGATGCAAGGCGCGGCGAGAGTCAACAAACAAAAATTAATGGGAAAAAGGAAAGGAATTTGTGTTATCGGTGCTTTTAACAAAAAAATAGAACTTAATAATTCCATGTAATAGGTGGAGTCAAATAATAAAGAATAATCTTGAATGATGGGCGGCGCATTGTAACGTGTTAACAAGATATTCTTCTCGATTTTATTTTATGCCAATCGAAATTCAATTTACCTTTGTTAATTCCGCGCGCGCGCTCGCGTTTCGATATTGCCATGGTTGCGCTACAATCCATTACGTACACATTTGAAAAAATCAATTTATAGAAATTTCCACAGGAGAGTGCATGCACCGACGGACCGTAAACAAAAAAAGAAAATAAATTCCATAATTGATATTTTCCAAAAGAAACGGCACCTCTATTTGCTCGTTAACATTGCCTCGTCAAAATAAACTACTCGATCCGACGACTAGGGTCCAACCCCGCCGGTCGTTGGGTAACTTTGTCCTTTCGATTCACTTCTATATTTTTTCTGCTATCGTGCGCTCGTCTATACGTACACACACAGCCGCATCGGGAAACGATCTTTTCGCGTTCGTTAATTAAAAACTTTTATCAGCGACGAGCGCGTACAAGTGAGAATTCTATCGAGCGAAAAAGCGAATCTGCGCGTGTTATCGACGAGATGTCGCCGATGAAAAAAAAAGGAAAAAATGTGTAGAGAAGTCACTCACGATGGACGATATTAATGTATAGATATATAAGTCTGGCGAAACAAGAGTATACATCTGAGTCACGAACGGGACAAGATCGCACAGGGAGCTTTTCGACCCCCTCGAATCCGATACTTAGCCCCCTTGGCTTCGTGACTCACTCCGGCCCCGGCGTTTTAAAGTAATTAATTTATATGCCGGGCTTTCTTTTTTATCCGTGGATTTAATCGCGAAATACGAGGTGGCTCGGTTACGTCGGTCGCGAATTGTATCCTCACTCCTTTATGGGTTAATTAACGTTGACAGTGCTGTATTATAATTTTTCTCTTTTTTTTTAGCGCGCCTTCTCGTTTCCCTTTTCGGAACCCCGAGCTTTTGCGCGGTTCTGCTCGCTTAATCACGGCGCCCTGCTCATTTATTAATTCGGAGCGGGGCGGTCTTTTATTCACGCTGACGAAATTATGAAGTAAACACGAAAATGAGCTGCATTTACAATTCCCGGGGCAAAAGACGACATTTCCCCCTAAGGTCTCATTTTCAACGGCGCTTAAAGCTCACCGTCCCGGCAATGAAACGCAGGCCTCCGTGCGCGCGCACCTCATACGTGACTTTTTCATCGAAAAAAAGAAGGAGCGGTAAGAAAAAAACATCGAGGATCCCTCAGAATCGTAGTAAAAAAAGAAGAAAAGTCGATCATAAATTCGTAAGGACGCGACTTCGCGGTTGCGGCTGGCACGGAAGACTTTACAGCGCGTAATCCCGCGCCAGCAAACAGAGAGCATGATTCACGTAAGGTGATTCACGTCGAGCGGAAAGCTCCTCCCGCCCTCTCCCGGGAGGAGAGCGGTGGACGCGGTCCGCGATCAAAGACGAAAAAACATATATGTGCGCGCGCGTTGGGGACGGGGAGGGGGGGCGGTTCATCCCTGTTCGTCGCATGTACCTACCTACCTATCTTATCAGATCGGCTCGGGGATTCTCGGAGTGCACCGATAATAATATTTAATTTAGCATCGAGTGGGTGGGACGCCAGTGCGCGGACTTTATCGACGGGATTGCGAGGTTTCTATTCAAGAGCCGGGAGAAGATATATGACGCCGGAATCAAACGCTATTCATGTAAACGCGAGAGTGAAGACTCCATTCAACTTTCGATATGTTTCGCCGTTGTATTATGCGCATGTATTTTCCCGGAGCCGCGCGCCGTCGTCGTCCCCGCAGTGGCGACCCGGCGACGTCTAAGTTTCAACGTTTAAAATACTCGCGCGGAATATCGTCCTACTTTAGTCACTTTGCTCAGTTCAAAGTTTAATCTCGTTTTGAAATACGCTGCTTTTTGCCCCGTCCTTACTGCTAGTGCCCCGGCTTTCCCCGCGGAATTTTCAATTAATTTCGTTTGTCGTTATGATAAGCGCGCCTTGACTGCGAAGTAACAGTTTATTAACAGAAATTTGCATCTTTAACTTTTTCGACTTCACTCGCTGCATTTCTCCGCGACTATTCGTCAACATTAATAAATACCGAATTTCCCACAGTGCCTCGGAATTTCCGTACAGTGCGGCATAAAAGGAAATCAATCCTTACACGGTAACCCTTTTATACCCGAGGAAGAATAGAAAATAAGAAAAATTATGTCAGCAGTTACCTACTCCAGTTCTCGTGAATGAATCCGCTCTCTAAAAATAGACGCTAACAACCAAACCGCAGTCCGTTATTCCGGAGCCAAAAACTTTAACAAGGCCTGTGCATATTCGTGACCCACCCTCTAATTGCTGATGCGCAATCGAAACAAAAATCGGAAACAATTGCATTTTCCCAATATCGAACCTTGATGGTGACCATGGCGGGCGCAGACTGCTTCATGCCGCAGTCGTAAGCGACGACACTGAGTATGTAGTTGTGGGAGCGCTCGTAGTCGAGGGGCTCAGTGTTGCGAATGGCGCCCTCATTGTCGATGACGAAAGGTTGGTCCGCTGTCAGGATCTCATACTTGCAGACATCGCCGAATTTGGGCGTGCAGTCACGGTCCGAGGCTTCGACCCGCACGATCTCCTCGTACAGGCGACCCTCGTCCACTGTGCTCACATACGCCGGTTGTAGGAACTGCGGCGCGTACTCGTTCACGTCCACCACGGTGATGTGCACCGTCGCGCTGCAAACACACATTACAATTTTATTTTATTTTCTCACTCGATCAGCTCTCCTCGCTTTTTTTTCACAGGGCCAAAGAGGTAATTGAGCATCGTCCCAAAAGGTTGGCTCTCATTTTTATGGCCCTTAATCAACATTTTCTATTATGTTTTTTTTCTTTTTAACACGAGATTTTATTGAATTTGAGTGCGCATCATCGTGTAATCTTTCTGTACAAGCGATGTTTATCATTTATCGCAAAGTAAAATGAAGATATTAACCCTTTAATGCCGCGCATATCAGATATGATACAATAAATTTATATTTCCATGTTAATATATTTTCATTTTGTACTTTTTAATAGTATTATTCGATTATTATTTGTCTGTTTATGTAGTACATGTAAAAGTTTATTAACAACAATAATTGTTTTAGTATTTTTTCTTTATTTCTAGCACTACTAAAAAAATAAAGAAATTACATTTAAGGACAAAGTGTCCGGCATTAAAGGGTTAAAATTTACGAATTTTGTTTTACGCGTCGCGTGAATTCTGGGAATATACAACGCAATCAAAGCTGATATTGGCAGTTCGTTAAATCACTGGTTGCAGTATGCGGTAATTAAATTTGACACCCGGCAAATGCATGTGACGAACTATCGTGCGTTCTCGTTGCCGTAAAGGGAGAAAAAAATATCGCGTGCTGTACATCAATTAGCGGAGAAAAACGACTCGCGTTAGAGCGAATTATCCACGGCAATACTAGAAGATGTACGCACCGACGGATCGACGTGGAATTTACTTAAATTGCCTCCTTTTTTGGGCACCTGCGCAATTGAGTCCGTCATCGACCGGAACAAAGAAGGGTCCTAATAAGGCCGTGGTGTCGATTTCAATTCATCGACTCCCTGACATAATAATTGAACACTGCCCAGAGGATATACCAAGTATTATTATACCATACACTTGTGGAAGCATGTTATTTCGTTGATAACTATGTATACTTCTTCTCGTTCAGGATGCAAATATTTTAGGTCGAAAAAAAGGACGGAGGCGACACGCCGTTACGTAACTTTTGCATTAGCGCAAAACGCTTTATTCATGGCAGCGTTAAAAAAACTTCTTTTTTTTTAGTTACTAGGCGAAGAGAAAAAACGGGGCTTCACTTTTATAGGAGCGAAACGAGCGCAAGGATTTAGCAGGTATACCGAGATTATATGCACATAAAGACATGTTTTAATCTCCGGGCGGATATCTCCGTCCGCGCGGATGTGCGTTATATATATATGCGGTGTCCTTTTCATCATGGCTTCTGTTTATCTATTTGAATTGCTTCGAGATGAATTAAACTTTTTGAAAATGATATTGCAGTTTACCGCGCGACTTGAGCTCTTAATAAAAGGTGTTTACTCCAAAAATATTACGCGATTGCTATCGCGTCTTCACGTGCGATCTTTTTCTCGAAATTCGCTTTTTTACTGTTTAAACGCACGTTGACACACTTACTCTTCGTGCAAGATGTTTTTACCATTTTATTTCTTAAACGACGCTGTCAAAAAAAAATGCACCGACAATATCGCGATTTACAATGTGACGTGCGTCTCTCTCGCGTAATTAAATTTTACATAAGTGCACTTTTATCCGCGTATTTTTCCTCTTCTCGCGGTGAGAGCTTTTTTCTCTCTTACTCTTTATCAAGATTTCGTACGCACGCGGTGGCGCCGTAAGGATTATGTGTTTCATTTCTTTTATCGGGAGTAAAGTCGTGTGATTTGGATAAAAATCGACTTTTTTTAAAATATGTAAATTTAATCAGCGCGCGAAAGATTAAAAAAAAGACCACGTTAATTTATTCGAAAACGCCGCGGCGGACTTTATCTCAACATTTCAAGATGGACGCGGAAGATTTCACAATTAATTCAAGTACTTCGCTAAGTAAAGCTAAGCGTATGCAGCTAAAAAATCAATACGAACTTTTTCAACGATTAATCAAGACGCGGCCCCCACTGAAGATCTCGCAGGAAAACTCGGGTAGAGTCACGAAATACTAAAAATCAAGTCGGAAATATTGAGCGCTGAAGGTAATTAAAACTTCGGCGCGATGAATTTGCTTATTTGTTTTTGCTAACTTTAAATATACCTGTTGCATGGAAGCTCGGATTTTCTTTACATCTATTAATATACTTTAAATTGGAGTCTGTCGATGAGAAATTTATTTTTCCGTGCACATGTATGTCATCAAAAACCAACTAAAAAAAATATAAGCGAAAACCGAAAAAAAATATTAGTTTTTACCTGGAGCGGGCTGCTCCTGCTTTTCGATATTTCAAAAAGCAAACTTTTAAAACATTCAGGGCGAAAGTGCTTTAATGTTTTACAATATTTTCAAAAGGAAGGTTCATGCGCGGGATCGATAACGTTATTTATCTTAAATTTTTTATTAAAGTATGCTTATATATACATATACATTGATGCATAAAAAGAATTTGAATAAAAAATGAATTTTCAAATAACGAGCGGAGATTCTCTAGGCTTTACACGAAGCTCGCTGAATTTTGCAGCAAGCCCGAAATCTCCGGCTCGGTAATGATCGCAAATAAACAAACTATTTAAACTCGGCGCGCGATTTTATGCTTCGTAAATTTCTCAATTCGAAAATTTTCTCCGTTGTTTCGCCGGGGACGCATTTATTATTCGCCGAGCGCACTTTAGACATAACAATTACGCTCGTTCTACTGGAAAATTATCCGCAATGTAAAAAAATCGGGTGCTGAATTAAAACGAGTGTTATATGTATAACGTTATATATACACTCACGCCGGATTAACACTCCGAGCACATTTTAAACTTTATATGCGATCTGCGTTTGTTTAAACATGTCCAGTGTAACTTGAAGCGCACGTAATCGTGGGCGCATCAAATATATAATTCGGAATTTGATCACGTTTAACACTCAGTTCTATAATGAAAGTGCAGGGCGCTCTGCGCATTTTCGCTGTTTTTAGCGATCCATATTTTCTCGGATACTTACATCCCGCATGGAGAAAATGTTAGCCTCCAGCGCGTGCGTTCATATATTATTGAATTTTCTTTTTTTACCTCGGGCTTCCCCCTTCCTTCGTTTTGTTAACGAGGGAAGAGTCGATTATGGGCCAACCTACAGCGGACGGTGATTTCCGATTATTTGCATAAGGGCGGCATGGGCCGTAAATTAATTTCGCGAGTAAACAAGAAGTGTTCGTGTCAATATCGGAGAAAATTCGCGAAACATTCCGTCGCTTTATTAAAAGCGTAAAATAAACAGGCCGCCGTGTTTACGGTAAAACTCGGGCTCTCGGCGAGAAATTACCGACTTTCCGCGAGATCTCGGCCGCTCAAGCGAGAAGAGCCGTAGAATGGCGGAAATTCGCCCGGAAACGGGGAGCGCGGTCCTTCATTAAACGGCCCGTGAGAAAAAGTACTGCGCGCGCCCGAAATCCCGTCGATTAGAGCCTTTCACGACGTGACTCTGAGCACCGTCGCAAACATCACCGAAGCTTTTCAATAAGAGTACACACAAGGCGCGCGGGCCCTCTATATTTACCGACTAAACAAAATTCCGCGCATCCAATATAGCGATCCGGCGCTTCGAAGGAGACCTCCGCGTTCCTCCTCGTCTTAGGACAAGTAATATCAGCATGAAGGCGAGAGAAAAGGGGAATCGGGCCGCATGCTCCAGATAGATAGTGGAGCCCGCGCGCTAGCGGCGGATGAAAGAGCCCGAGGTATATAGGGTAGTAATATAACAGTAGTGTACGACTCACTTGTCCGACTGGGCGCCGTTGCAGGCGACGGCAGCGATGTCGAATTTGTAGTTGCGCCTCTTCTCGCAGTTGAGTACGCGCAAAGCGCGCAGCTCCGCCAGGCCATTCTCCTTGAGGACGATTTCAAAGGGCGCCTCGCCGTGGTGCTTGTTGGCGATGCGGAAGGAGCAAACCTTGGCTCCGAGAGCGCGGATCTGCGGCGTCACCTCCACGAGGGTCTCATTCTCCTTCACCAGGCCGTGGTAGCCGCTCTCGAGGCTCTCCAGGTCCAGCCGAGGGGCTGCAACATCCAACGAGGGATCCAGCTTTATTCGACCGCCCCCAGCAGGCTTAAGACTCGGCGTGGCGCGTACGTGCGCCGAATCTTTTACGCGACTTGCGAAACTCCCGGGGAATGGGAATTCTGGGTTTTAAAGCCCGGGAAAAGTTTCGAGGTGGTCCCGCGGTAATTGCGACCAGCTCGATTTTAAAGGTCTTCGCCCGATACTCCGCCCAGCTGCGAGAGAGGAGGCGAGGAGAGACCGAGCCGTGGGGGTAATTGCACACTTTCCTCGATTCTTTTTTCTCTCGTGCCTAGGGCAATTGAGACTTTAATCTCGCGATAAAATAATTACGCCGTGGAAAGGAACGGAATTGCTTCAATTCGTGTATAAATACACACCAATTAGCGCTAAATATTTACTCGGGGTAAATCGCTTTGAGTCGAGGGCGCAGCTATCTCGGATATTCGAAAAATTCAATCCTTCTCTGCCGCTCGATTTTTCGTTCTCTTTATATGCCCTTTTTCGAAATCCTACCTAGCCGCGGCTTTCATCCGAGGCGTGGGAATTAACTTTATTCAGAAGTGCATTTGAGATTGGAGAAAAAAAAGGAAAAGAAGCGTTAAAATAAATGAATGAATCCAAAGCTTTTGTTTGTTATCAGCGCGTTTGAATTTAAAAGGTTTTGCTCCACCTAGCCCCACCTCAAAGTGAAAACTCGCTACTTTGAAATTCCTCTCTCGGCGATAGTGTTTGCGCGCGGCAGCACCGCTCCCCGCACTCGCAAACTTTTCCGGAATACACAAAATTGTATCGAGAATTAAATTTACCCATACCGCGAGAGGGGCAAAATTAAATGTTGGTTGCCGGGAGCGCGTGCTGCAAAGTCCGCGATACCTAATCAAAGATCATTTCCTTTTTCCGTACAAACTTCATTTCCCGCGGAGGAGAGAGAGAGAGAGCGCAATTTTTTACCGCGCAGAGAGAAGAGGAAAAACGAAGTAAACCCTACCAAATATTTGTAGCAATCTCCGTCCGCGAGTTTATTTTCCCCGATTCTCACTCTCTTTTTTCGAGAGGACCGATTTATAATACGCTCGAGGAGTTTTAAAAAAAGAAATGAGTCCCATCAAGAGTCGGAATTCGATACCCGACACACAATTCATTCGTCTCGTTTCTTCCTCTTTCTCTTTCTCTTCTTCCTAGCTGTTTCTCTTTCACACTATTATTTTTATACCCCGCGACGACGATTTTCGGGCGGACTATTTCCAAACTTTCGGGGAGGGCACCGCGACGTTACGGCGAAGCTTGCGACTTTCCGCTGGGTATACTTGTCCGCCGTGGCGATGCGGAAAACGTCCGGGTCGTCGGGGAGTGGAAGATAGGGTTTTCTTTGCTCGAACTATTTCAACTTTGAACCCTATCACCGGCCGAATTGAGTTCTAGTTAGGAAACGTCTTTTCTTTGAGGTCAAATCTTGTTTTGGCGGACACTCACGGTGTTCCAATTGAGAAACTGCAGGGCGCAACGATCGTACGTAAATAAAATGCTCCGAAAGCGAGGAGTTTTAAACGAATCCGAAAGTTAGAGCGGCCGAGTCACGCTAAGGAAATATAACAGGAGGGGAACTTTTTTTGGTAAAAAGAAAAATGGAGTATAGTTATTGATTTGATAGAGAAAAAATTAACACCCGATTAGCCGTTTTCATGAATGACGCGACGATTAATAGCTCGTAAATTCCTACGCCGCGTGGGCACTATAAATAATATTTAAACGATAATAATATATATATGCGGCATTAAAAAGGGAGGCCAGTCGACGCTTCTTTAGCTCCTCTAACGCGCGCACGGCGGGGAATATTTTATCAAATGAATTGGAAAAAATCGTTAAAAAAACGTCGAGTGGAGGGAGGAGATTGAACGGGGAGGGGAGGAAAAAAAGTGCGACATAAAGGAGAAAAGTGACTAGGCAGGAAGGTGTAGAGCGCGTGGGGCCCGCGGCTAACGCGGCTCTAATCACTTTCTCGTTTCATTTAATAATGGGGCAAAAGGGGAGAAAGAGAATCGGTCATCGTTACTGCGATGTTCTTTTCATTAAACGGAATCGACCGATGCCGATGAATAATTGAGAGCGCCTCTTTCGTATACTTTGTCTTTTCGAATGGCTACGCCACGACCATTCAGTATAGTCGCCCCGTGCGCTTCGGAATTTTCATCGGAGCCTCCGCTACCTCTCGACTTTTATGAAAAAATTACAGTCCGAGTGGGCGACTGATTTAAAATACAGCTGAAAGCTCCTTTGACAAATTTATCTCGTCACTCTACGGACGCGATATTGCGCCAAAAAACTGCAATATTCATGCCGATCCTACCTTTATATGATCCCTTTGTTTTTTTTATTACGATTTATTCGGAATTGAAAAATCTGTCGTCTCTTCGTTTTTTTTTTCCACCGCCAGAATTTAAACGTAAATTTAGCTTGAAAAATCCGCTGCTGCAGGAACATTCCAACTTAATTCCGCTTGATAAGTAAAATAAAGTTAACTCCTAGAAGCCCAGCTATATATATTTGCAGCAGCAACTTTTCAAGCAAAATCTGATAAATTTACGAACACAGACGTAATGAAAGTGTTCGCGCTAGGATGAAGTTGGTTTGTAGAATAAAACTTCATCGTGAATACAAAATAAATTGTTAATTATAATTGTTCGACGCAACATTCGTTTCGCCCGCACAAACATAGTAGATTTTATTTGCTGCAGTGCATTTCGTATTGTGTGCGATAAATGTCCAAATTCTTACGAATATTTCGACGTTTCCGTTTCATTAGACGGCATTACCAGTTGTTTACTCGGCGATCGATTACCAGTCTGGTGTTACTACTATACAGTCCTGGGAAAAATATTACTGAGCGACTCAGTTATGTATTCATTTTTTAAACCTCATTATGCACTGATGCAGTCTTATAATTAAACATGGCGAATAAAACGCCAACGCAGCGGCAAACATTTAGAATTACAAGGTGTCGGTACGATTTGCATAAAACGTAGAGCGAGGTAAAGGAGAGGGAGCCGAGCAAAAGCAGCGAGGAATAATTACAAAAAAAAACTCATCTGCTTTTAATTCTTGCATTACAGCAGCGCGCGCGTATATCTCTCCGTGGAAGAGGCGCATTTAACGAGTTCAGGGACTGGGATTTGCAGCGCACGGGCAGGCCCTTGTGGGGCGCGAAGTGAAAATCACACGACGTTTTGACCTTCTTTTCATAAGCGCGAGCATCGATTTGCTTTCACGGGTGATTGTAAATCCCCGCGGACAATGACGAAACTCTCGCATTGTATCGCTTACGATAATGCGCGTCGGAATCAATCTTCTGTAAAAAAAGAAAAGAAGAAAGGAGAAGCATCCCGATGCAGAGTGTCGCGCTTCGATTTATCGCCGAATAGAGGGAGACAGGGGCTGATAAAAAAAAACAGAAAGAGGGCCGAGGAATCCAGGCCAGCGTGGGTGTAGACTGAAGAGCAGCGCGAAAATTAGTTTGAGCGCGTAAAAAACACGAGCCACGAGGGACGCGGCGAGTCACGAGTCGCATATACGATTGCACAACAATATATGTAACTACTATGTACGTGCATCGGAGAGAAAAAGAAGCATCTAGTTGTCTGCAGTATAAAAAAGAGAAAAAATTACGTCCGTCGAGAAGACTCCAAAGGACTCCTATGGTACGAGATCGTGTTTTATTCGGGCGGCTGTCCCGATTTTTTTTCCTTTTTAGTTGCGAGTCGCGAATTAGCCAAATCGGCTGGCCCGCACGTCAGCTGTGCGCCACTTTCGCGAAGCTCTTGGATTCGACTGGATTACTGTCTTGGCATTGCTCGGCCCGTTTTTTCGCTGACTCGCTGGCAAAAATTAGCAGCTAGCCGCTAGGATTTCGCGCGAATGATGTGCGGGAGGATGAAAAAAATAAAGCCTCCAATTTCCTATCCGATAATGGGTCGTAGCTGTTAATCAACTTCGCTACTCATCCCCTCGTGAAGCTTTTCGGGCTCCGCGCTGGCTACCCTCATTATCGCAAAATTACCGAGTGGTTATACCCGCGAACAAACACTTTTCCGATCGCAATTCCCGAATCTCCGGCGGAAGCGCGCGCGGCTTTGTCGCCCCGCACTCCCGATTTTCAATATCAAAGCACGCCCTAGTCCCTCTAATACGTACGCATGCGTCGCTCCCGCGCGATTCGCCATTCCCTCTGAGGACGGCACGCGTAATGGAAATCATCGGTAATCGATAGCGAATAGCGGCCGGGCGTTTACGCGCGAGATATTCGCGCTTTTTCCGCGGCCAACCCCGATGCTTCCCCACCCCAAGCCGCAGCACGAACCCGGAGAGGCTGAGAAATTCCGGAGCGACGCGTGCAATATGCATGAGGGAAGAAAGAGGCTTACTGCGGCGCACACGCGGTGACGACACACTTTGCTCGAATTTTCGCGCGGACTCCACGCCGCACTCGCTAAAAGGGTTAGCGGCGACGGCGGCTGCGGAGTCTTATAAATTTTCAGGACCTCGACGACGTAAGATTTTTCCTACCGAAGAGTGCCTTTTAATACCGCGTCTGAGGGGCTGGCGCCCCCGTACTTGCGCGCGCCAGAAAACTTTCACGCGCGTGTTGGAGCGAACTTTTACGCCGACGACGGTACTTTGGCGTCATTAATTATTCGGCGCCTCGACTATCGGTATTAAAAAGTTCCCCGTGAATTTTTTATGTCCGCCGGTATTTATTGTTGAAACTTTAATTGAAATTGACGTCGTTGGCGGGAAAAGCTCGTGGACGAGCGCGCAATATCACGAAAAGGTTGGCCGGCCTCCCCCTTTAATGCGGCAAAAATGCAGGAGAGGTGTGTGTGCGCGCGGCCTCCGACGCTTATTGCGATGTATCGCTCCCTGTCAATTCATATTTCATCGTAATGACCGAAGGCGCGTTTATTCGGCATTGCCCTCGTTACATACGCAGATACTTCTCCTCCTCTTCTTTCATCGTTATTTTTTTTCTCTTTCGAAGATATCCTCCCCTTTTCGCCCTCTCGACCGCTCGTAACAGGACGAAAACTCGCGTGACGACTTTTGTAATTGCCGGTAATGTCGTGCCGACGGTGGTCGCCTCGATCGAACCTACCAATTTTTGCCTTTAATGGCGAATATCGCGAAAGCGAGCGCTGATTCGTTTCCGATAAGACGTCGGCGTGGCGCGTTGCGTACGGGTGGCACTTTGTGTGTAGCGTTTATTAAGAGACTCGGCTGTGCTTTGATCGCTATTTACAATGCCGTAATAAAGCGAAAGTCGAGTGTGCCCTCGGTGCATGTGTGTGTGTCTGCGTCTGTCCGTGTGTTTTTGTATGCCGAGCCAATAAACGGGCCGCTCTCGAGAGACGTAACTGTATGCTTGCGGAGGCACTTTATTTTCCAAAAGAGCACTTTAATTGCACCGCGGACGGCCGCGTGAAGGGAGGGGGGCAGGCAATTCAAGATTCATCGGAGAGATTTATAAGCACCCGGACCTTTTACGAAAGCCAACACTCGCGCACGCGTCGAGGGGAATTTTCAAGGTGGTCATCGAGTTGTAAAGCTCTGGGGCCGCCTTTCCCCCAGTGCACCAATTACCGAAAAGGCTGTGCTCTGAAGCTCATTATCGAATTTCGTAATGAACGCCCACTCTTTTCTTTTTTCTTTCTGCCTTTTTTATTTCATCCACTCGTTTGTTTTGACAGGGGGGAGGGTCCACTCCAAAACTTACAATTTTTTTTAATTCCCGACATTACCTCGGAATCATGATCGTCATTATAGCTCGTAAAGTGCGTGTGTTTCCCGTCGGTGAGCCGCGTGCGTCCGTACGCACGGTGATACATAAACCACGGCGGGGTCAATCCCGCCAATCGGAAAATGACTTAATGTCGTCGACGAGCGCGAAAGCACATAAAGCAAATCGCATTCTCTTTTTTCCCCCGGTCGAATCACCCTATTCCCGGCTCTTTCCAAAATGCCGTTTCATTCAAATCAAATGGCCTTTCCGCCGCGCACATCCATCGTCCGGAGAGAGGAAACCATTTCATCGTGAAACGTATACAGAGAGTCCACAACATCGAGTGCACGTGTCTCGGCTATCGAATATCGCGTGCTTCGCAAATTTTCATCCCCGATTTCCCTCCCCTTCATCCCAGTAACCAAAAAAGCAAAAATCGCGTACCGACACACGAGCAGGGAACCAGGAAATCTGAAAATCCCGTAACGACAACTGGATAGAGACACACGGCATTCGTGCGCCGCGAAAAAGGCGCGCAGCGGTCAATCATCCGCTACGTAGATTCCATTAAACTCGACTCGACTACCCGTTCCCCGCGGAGTAGTAGCTATAGCAAGTAAATTCGCGTCGCAAGGCAATCCCATCACCGGCAGAGCGCGGACTAGTAGAATAAAAAAAATGAATATAATAGACGAGAGGAATAAATAGAGATATAAAGTGCCAGTGGAAATAAAAGCCGAAAGCACCGAAGGCGCTTCTCGCTCGTGATAAATGCGGGCGTATACATTTACACTTTTTTTTCGTCGTATTGTACCTGCGACGCGTATATACGGGGGCCGTCTGGACGGCTGCGAACAGGTGTGCGATAAACGCACTAGGCGCGCGCGCCTATACCAGCGAGCAACCCCTCGGCGGTGCGCCTTTTTTTTTCTTTTTCGCGTGCACAAAGGCCCGTGGATGGGAGAGCCGGAGAAAGAGGCTGCGGCGGGGCAGGAGAAAGAGCGAAGGAGCGCGAGCAAAGGAAGTCGGAGAGATGGAGCGGGGGAGCAGGTATACAGAGGCGGGCGACCGCAGCTGGTCGGCGAAAAATCTCGCGGGCACCTGCGCTGCCGGAGGACCGTCCTTCGACCTTCGAAAATTCCGACGCCGCACGAGGGGGAGAGCGCCAGCCAGAGAAAACTCTCGGCGGCCACGGCCTTCGGGGAAATAAAGAAGAGACGCGTGACCGTGTAAGGAGTGAAAGCGCGCCGGGCAAAAGGATTGACTTTCCGGACGTACGACTGCGACTCGCTCCCTACGGCCCTTACGACCTCCTCCCTCCCTCCGCATGCTCTCCCCGCCTGGTGCGTCGGCTCTTTTTTGCGACGCAATTTTTTTGTTCGGCTTTTCCGCGAGTCCACGCGCGCAGCATCGATCTCGAGAGCGCGCGCCGCGCGAAATGAGAACGAAATTCAATTCTCGAGCGGCGCCGCTCGCGCTCTCTCCATCCGCGTGGAAAGTCAATAAAGGCCATTCGTGCGCCGCTCGCTTTCTATCTCTCGCTCGCTCCCCCTCGATCCGGAAACGATTTGCGCGGCGGACGAGGAGGCAAGAAAAAAAATGCCAGGCCGAGGGGGGTAGGTCATAGGTATGCCCCATCATCGCGTCGGAATGTCCGCCCGTTCCCCTCCCGGTCGAGGGGGCAGGGGAGTGAAAACTCGCGCGCGGCTATAAAGCAGGGACTGCGTGCTTGCGAGTCCCGAGCGAAAAATCCGGTGCGTGTTGTTTTTCCTTTCCCTTCCCCGGTCGTGTTATCCTGTACAGTCTCGCGTGCGTTGATATGTAAAGGAGCGACGAATCGATCGCTCCTTTATTTACCGTGCAATTAGCTGGCTTTTCGGGCGGCGCAACACCACTGCCACCCAATGGCACGGCCGCGGGAGGAGGAGGGGCGGGAGGTAGTTAGGTAGATAGGAGGAAGTCGAGGAGGAAGAGAGGGAGAGAATAAGTTGTGAAAAAATCGATGGAAAAGCGGAGGGCCAGGCGCGTAAAAAGAAGAGAGAAAGAAGGAAAGAAAAGAAATGTGTGTCGCGTGTCGCGGTCCGATTGTCGTCCGCCACGGGCACACGCGCCCTCGCCTCGCTTTCCAGAAGCTCCCAAAAGGACTCGCTCTCACCCACGTAGGTACTTTACGGGGCTCTCTCCGTCCCACTCTTGCGCGCGCGCGAGCGCCCAAGGTGTGCTCGCGAGCTTGTGTGCGACTTGAACCGAAAAATCGAAGCCATGAGTAAGAGAAAGAGAGTGAGTGAAAGAGAGTGAGAGAAAGAGAGGGAGACAAAGAGAGCCTCGAGCCGGAGGTGAGAGAGAGAGAGAGAAAATAAAGAAACACGCGCTTACGCACACGAGCGCGCGGACTAAACAGGTTGCGTGCGGGACGGAGAGGAAGGGACGGCGCGCACGCATATACAAAGGTGGTACATGGCGGCGGCCGTGCCTGGCAGGTACATTAAAACGCACGCACCGCCGAGCGGCCATCGGGGTAGCGTAGGCGCTCCGCCGCCGGTTACGCGGCCAGCGCTTTCGGGGACCCCGCCGGGCAAGAAGAAACGAATCGTCGGCGTCGTCCTCTTCCGCCACCTACTCCTCTCTCCTTTCTTAAAGCGGAAAAATCGATCGCGCCAGACGTTCGCGCGATCGGAGTCTCCGTGTGCCGCGCACACCTACGCTCGCCCGCGGACTCCCCCTGTGTGCGGCCCTCGCTCGTGTGGGTGCGCGCGCGCGCGCGCGAGAGAGAGCACGACGGCAGGTAGCACGGAGCCGCGGTGATGGTGGAGCGAGAGGGAGAAACGGGGCCGTCGCGGAGGAACGGAGAGAGCGCGAGCGCGAGATGCGCGCCGGAGCGAGATAACGCGCGGCGAGGAGGCGTGCTCCGTCTCTCTCTCCCTCTGGCTCTGCACCGTCTCCTCTCTGTCTCACCTGCGTGCTCGCCGTCGGGCCTGTTGTTGGCCTGCGCGGTCGTCGCCGCCGCCAGCAGCAGGAGCAGGCCCGCCGCGGCGCAGCGCCTCCTCGACGACGACGTCATCCTCGTGCCTGCTCCGGGTGAGCCTCCTGTGTCAGCGGGCGCTAAACTCCGCGGGGCTGTCCGCGCGCTCGAGGTCCTCGCTCGCCGTCCGCACTCACTCCTCGCTTCTCGCTGCTCTCCGCTGCTCCCCCCTAGCGCATCTCCACGCCAGGCTCCACCTGCAGCGCCAGCCGACGGGGACGACGGGTACACCGTACGCTCGGTGAAAAAAAAACACCACTCGCGCCACTGCAGAGACCCGCGAGAGAAAACTCGGACGAGAGTCGTCGACTCGCAGATGCCGCTTTCTCCTTCTCTCTCGCTCTCCCTCCGCGGGAGTGTTGTATACACGCACGGAATGTGCCGAGAGGTGCGACGGCGCGCGCGGGGCAGAGAGCCAGGTGCACTGCCGCCGAGACGAGACACACGACTGGAGCGCGTTTACGACACACAGTGCGCCTCCGCCTCGCTGCCTCTCGCTCGCTCGCGCGGCAGCGCCGCCACGCCAGGCCAGCGCGAGCCGCCGCGCGCACACCTACGCGGCCGGGTGTCCCCGGCGCGCGGCTGTGTGGGTGCCACTCCCGCGCGCGCGCACTACGATGCCAGCCACAGCCGCGCTCGCTCGCCGCCTCTCTCGGCCTGTCCCTATAGCCTGCACTGCTCGCTCTCGCCTCCACTCGCGTCGAGTCAATATTTGAGCGGAATGCCGGCGTTGCTTGGGAATATCGATTCGTCGAAAAAATGCGCGCCGCGCGCGGTAGTAGGATAGTGCTATCCGCCAACGAGGAACGCGCGGGAAATCCGAGCGCCGGCGGAACCTTTTCGAATTCGCCGTGATGGCTCCTTTTTTCGTCGGGGCACCCGCTGTATTCGCGCCCCGTGCCAGAGCAAACTGTTGAATTTTTCATCGGCCAACCCAAGGTGCACTTTAAAGCGTGTTTCCGATAGTTCGCCTTTCTTTTTCCCCTTTTTCGTCCTTTTTCTTATATTACTTTTTATTTTTTAAAAGTGCCACCCGAGCTCTTTCGCATTAGTCTAAATAATTATTTCTTTCTTTGGCAAAAAGAACTTTTGAGCTTTGTAAGTAAATAAATAAGGACAACAACTTTTTTATCTCTTTGATATGGCACGTACGTGTTTTTCACATACGCATATGCAGGAACGAGTAATATCAGCATGTACGCCCCTTAAGTGCATGCGAAGGTGGGTGTTAATCTGCTCTTCTCGTTTAATAAATAGCAGAGAAAGCTAACGTTCCTGTACCGTTTATAATACTCCGGTGCGACATGGTATAGGCGCGTCGGATCGACGAAAGTAGGGTGCGCTTATATACTGAACCCTTCCACTTCCTTTTTTTAAGGATTCCGGTCGGCCGTTTGTGCGCCCGTGAGCATAAATTAGAGGAAGGAAGGATCGTGAGATCGAATTCGAAGGCACTAGGCACGCCGAAGAGCGGTTGCCGCAGCACGTGATCCCAAAAGCCAGGCGCTTTTCCGGGATTGTACGCGTGTGCCCTCCGACGGCACGGCTCTTCCTTTTTCACGCGCCCCTCTTTCTCTCGCTCTCGTTAAGCCGCTGCTCCGTTTCTTTTATTTCTGCCGGTTTTGTTGCATGGCACGCCCGGCGGAGGGACAATTTTAGATTTCGGGGAAGCGTGACGTTCGCTTGCGAGTTTTTCGCCGGCGCGGTAGGCACTCACGCTCGGGATCAGGACAGAAAAACAACAAACAGATGTGCGAAAAAAATTTTACTGTCGTACATTGAACGCTGCCGCTGCTCTTGGCGACAGGCATATTTTTTGCGTAAGTCGTACAATCTGGCTCAGAGATGAAGAGCGAAAAAATTTAAGCGCAATAAGGAATAATGACTGATGACCCGATAACGAAAGAATTTCGATAAATCTCAGGAATCAATCTCGGCGGCTTATTCCGCCGATACCTAAATTTAAAGTGCTCCGGCGTCCGCGGCACGTTGCGGGAGCGAGTCGAATCACACTTCTGCGGGGATGCCTAGACGCGACCGCCCACGTGCGCGCTGACTCCGAAATTGCGGCTCGAAATTACCGAGCGTCGGCGAGCCGCTCGTGCGGAAGCCAGCGACGAGACCGATTGACTGGGATGAGTAATTGGGAGGGCTCGGGCACCTCTTCGTGCTCGGGCGATTCGAGCGATCTTTTATTTTTAATTCCTCCGCCTTTTTTTTTTCGCGCGCAGAAACGACATCGGGGCAAACGTGCGCACGTAACTCGGCTCGTCGGGGGGGACGATCTGCTGATGGTGCGCAAAATTCCTTAGATAAGGACACGCGACACTTACGTGGCAACGTGGGCTTCGTGACGTCATGTCGTGATGCATCAAGAGATTGTTCTTCTCTTTCGTAATAAAGTTTATTTTATTTTATCCTTATACAAACATTATTATTATTTGGTCAACATAATTTAAAATCCGTCGAGGAGACAGAATTGAATTTTATAATGAAATGAAAGTGGCTTTCCGTTATTCCTTAAAATATTTACAGTGCTTTTTGTAAGAAAAGAAATCAAAAGGTATTGTGTTCGATGGTTTAGTCCGCAAAATTTAATATGCATAATTTTTCTACTAGTCTGCAAAATAATCCTGATTCAAAAGAAGATTTCTACTTTATTGACAATGGTATCTTTTGCCCTATTTCTTACTGTTTAATAAATTGACTAAAATCTTTTTATTTATGAAAAATCTATTTATGTATGTACGAAACTAAGTTCATTTGAATTCTACAAAAAAGCGACCATGGCTACAGTCGCAATGGAAAGCTGTCGAATAGTTCTCGCAACCTCGTCGAAGCACAAGCCTTAATCTTAAATCGGACGAATTTTCACGATCACTCTACAACGGGTAATTAAGAAGTACATCCTGTCGGGCGAGTTCGAGCAACATAGGATCGTCGAAGAACTTGTTGATCGATACGTCCTCGGAGAGGCCCTTCCGCCGCCTCGTTTTCAACATGAACTCTCGAGCAAGGTGGGTGGCAGGTTGAGGCTCTAGAGGCCTGATGGTTATACTCTTGTCGAGTGGATCACCGGGGACTATTTGCCAGTGGTGGAATACCGATAGACAGAAAGCCTGGCCCTGCGTGTGCGTCCTTAAATCGGTCTCGAATCCAAAAGCTGTCAATTGCCGGGATAAAAGCTTTAATTGTGTAAAGCGGGCTGCCTGGTACTGGGGCATCTTGTGTTACGTGACCCCGACGTTTCGCCAGTACTGTGTACACCGCTGAAACACAGTCGGCAGGTGCTTGTACCTCTACAAACAGATACGGCTCCATGAGACGTGGCGTTGCCATGAGGAAGGCCGAATAAGCTACTCTTCTTGCAGTCGGAATGATTTGACCACCTGGAAAATTCGGCGTTCATTAGTTTTGTTTAATTTTTAATTAGAGCGATTTGTACTTTTTATAGGGCAATACATTAAAGTGATTAATTTTATCGATAACAATTTTAAAAAATGCAAATGAGTTTAGAATGGAAATTATACGTGTCAGCTTTATTGACTATTGACTTGAGTTTGCTTATTTCTTTAATCGATTTCCAACAAGCCGCTTGTATAACTTGCGTCAGTATGAGAAAACGATCGATATTAAAGCAATTATTAATATGCCAACGCAAGGCTCCAAAATTACTTCTTCCTGGCTGCGTGGCGCCATAAAAAATGCATTAGTTTGATGGAATAAAATCCAGGAAACTTTTTTTTATTAAAAAAGTTGCGACAAATTCCTCCTTTTTTAGAAGGAAAACCAACCCGTTTTTATGATTCACTATAAAACTAAAAGACAAGTCTCGTTTCAGTTGATATAAAGAGCAGCGACGTGACCCGAGGTACAAATCACTCGTAATAAAAAGTAGGAATTGACGGAATGCAATTTATACCTCCACGATGAAGGGGTTCCTGCGCAATAACGGCGTCGAGAATTTTGAATTTGACGTTCCTAATAGGTTCCTCGCACAGAGGTCCCTCCCGAGTTCCCCACTGGAAACCTTGAATTATAGCTTCGCGAGCGCTATTCAGCAGTGATTTATCCACCTCCGAGGGCAGAGTGTCGTCGACTAAAATATTCGGGCCCGTGGCATCCGGGCCGAAAGCCCAAATACTTCGGGCGGCTAGAAGATCCCAATCGTATTTTTGTTGGAAAAATTCTCCCAGAGTTTTTCTGTAAAAAAGAATGACATATTACTGAGTGCTCTAGATATGATTTATAAGGCACGATTTAATGAATATTAACAATTTTAATACATATCAAAATACATAAATATTTTCTTTCGAATATTTAAAACTTTGTAATGATATTTAAATACTTTTAACTCTAACTTACTTATTCCACGTAATTTTAACTTGTTCTGCCTCGATATCCTCTGCCAATCCACGTTCGAGGGGTTCGGCTATCATAGTTAATTTATTCCTCTTATTCGGAGTTTCAGCGAAACACTTGAGTGAACTCGTTTCGACAACAGTCTCGGCGAAAGCTACCACGGGGTCGGCAACTTTGATATCTATCTCCGAGTACATGCGCCGCAAGTCGTGCATAGCGCAATCGAGGTAAAGCTCACCAGTGCCAAGGACTACGTGCTCTCCACTCTCCTCGACCCTCGTACCTAGTAATGGGTAGCTTTTGTTTACTTTTCGCAAACCGTCCAACATTTTCGGTAGTTCTGAAGGATTTACTGGTTCAACTGCAATTTTGATGACACTTTGTGTGTTGAATTTCAAAGGTCGAAAGATATGTAAGTCATCGGAGTCGGTTAAATCCGTTATAGTACTGGTTTTTACGATCGACCGATCGATGCCTTCAATAAGGACCCAATTGCCTGCTGGTACCATACTCAGTTCAATGTTGTACCTTGCTTCGCTCACCCAGAGCCGACCTACTGTCAGTACTCGAGAATCTTCCTCGTCTTGACGTGTATAAGCCTCTCCCAAGACTCGTACTCTTTCACCTGCATTTAGTGTACCTGACATGACCCTTCCTAGTACTACGAATAATGTACAGTCCTCTGTAGGATACATTTTTGTGCTGTGAATCATCAGCCGTCCCTGAAAATAATAAAGTCCTGTATAATAATTGCAAGTAACATTCTTTACTTTGGAAAGAAAAGTACCTCTGGACTGCATTCAATCATATCCTGAGCTAAAGGAGAATCAATTGGTCCTGTATATATGTGAGAGACTTTTTCCATCGCATTGCTTTTAGGATTAGGAACGTGAGTTACACACATGTCAACAAATCCACACATATCACCTAAAAATCTTGTACAAACCAGTCTGAGTAGTGGCCGAATGTTCATCTTCATTTCTTCAGATGTTAAACGTATTCCAAGTTCATCTAATACTGTAAAAAGTATTGTTGAATTAGTATTAAATTGAAAATTTTTATAGATAATTATTATAAATTTATTTACCTTCTGGTAGAGTTGTGTCAACATCACCAACTACTTGTGCAAATATTTTGTACAAAGGTTCTAAGATAAATTCAATGAAACTTCTTTGAGCAGTATTGTGTGGTGGTTTCTTTGTGAATTTTCGAGTTTTTGAATTAAAGTAGACATCTCCCCATAACCTTTTTGCAAATTCGTTTACATTTAATCCTGGATAATCTTTACCGTACAGTGCAGCAAAAGATTTTAATGTAAAACATACATTATACTCTGAACTTGCAAAGCAAACATTGCCAATGGCAGGAGAAACAAATTGTGGATTTTCTGTATCCGAATGTAGAGCAATTAGGCTGTTTACTTCCTCAATAATGTGTCGTAATTTGTAGTAGGCATCAAGAGGTGGTAGTTTCAATTCCAGAACAAGTCGATCAATTTTGTTGATGCACAAAGTCAAAGCAAGCTTTTCTTGCAAAGCATGTTTCAGCAGTCTTTCAGTGTTTAGCATTACACCTTCTGCTGCATCAACCATTAAAATTGCTCCATCAGACAGCCGAATAGCAGCTGTTGCTTCATCAGAAAAGTTTACATGCCCTGGTGTATCAAATATATTTATAAGATACGATTTAGATTTTACGTCAGGCAACACTAATGTTACAGGAGCTGCTTTTGTAGAAACTCCACGCTGCTGTTCAGTAAACAATGTATCGGTATACCTAGAAGAGAAAATATTATATTGATGAATTAAGGTAAGCCTAATAAATCCAAATAATTAATATAAATTATAATGTGTACCTCAATGGTTTCTCATCAGTGACTGAATGTATGTAAGGATGAGTCTGCCTAATCAGACAATCTACTAGAGTTGTTTTACCGTGATGCAAATGACCTAATAAAACTACATTACGAATTAAATCTGGACAATCCATCAAATCAGCCAGGTAATCAATATTGTAAGTTGTTTCAGGAAGTTGCTGCTGTTTAATTTGAAATTTAGCTTTCTTTGTTGGTTCTATCAATGGCTTATCAAGCGGTTGGGCATCTTCTTCTTGTACAAGTGTTTCTACCTGTAAAATTGCAATAAAAAATTAGTACTTAGTATCATTTGTACTAATACATAAAAACAACATGCATACCTCTGGCCCATAGACTTCCAAAGCACTAGGATAATATCTCTTGTCCTCATGAAGTACTACAGCCATAGAATTTGTTTCCATATTTTCTCTGGACTCGTCCCTATCATCATCCATATCATCATCGGACCTGTCTCGATCATCCATGTCATCTCCAGCAGTTCCATAATCATTTTCCTCCTCACTAGAAGCCAGATCTGGACCAATATAATTTCCAAACTCGTCATAGTAGTCAGGATCCATTTTGTTTATGTTTTAAAAAACTATCTGCAAAATTGTAAAGTTCAAACGTGATTTAGTATTTTCACAAACATAACCTATACAAAACTATTGGCCTGTACGCAATGAAGTACTAATAATTTTCAAAAAAACTGCTAGTTGCGTTGCTTATTTAATAAACTATAACAAAAAGATGTTAATAAAAGATACTAGCAATAAATAACTGCACTGCTTAATATTAAAATGTAAATACAATGTGCTAACGTACTGGTGACGCTCTGCCGGTTGCGGATTTGCAGCCTGCCGCGTTTGCTCCGTTCTTTAATGAGTACCAATATTCCTCACAGATGCCTCCACCAGTCCGTCTTCAGTGCAGATTACTGCTTTTTTCTACTGAAAGTAAATACAGATTTTATTAATTTACACAGGAAGGAAAAAAACTTCGCAAAAATATATAGTAAACTGATTGTCTCATTGTGCATAACATAATTATTAAAACTATTTTAATTGTCAAAGTTTTTGCCTTCTTTAAAAATAAATAAAAGTATTCAGAAGTGTTGTAAATTATATATGCCAATTGCATCAACTAAAGAAATTTAAAGAAAAATCTTCTTTTTATGCTAAATAATCAAACTAAAGTGACATCGCGTCGAGCGCTTTTCCGTTTAAAAAATTTAATGTAGAGACGCTTATGCAATACTGTTACTTATATACAGCACCCTGCAATTACCTCACTATTTTTAGCATTTAATTGTACAGCCGGTTCATAAGTTGCATTCCTCTTTCATTGCACATATATCGCAAATGCTATAGCTCACAATTACAATTGGCACGTCGAAAGCGCGATATGCATTATCTCCCGATCTTAAAAACTGAATCCACGCTATCTTTACAGTTTTGCAATCGTCAGTGCCATGTACAACGACAGAAGTTGGTGTAATCAATGGATCGACCGTAAAAAGCGAACAAAAACGGGTGCATTTTCAATCGCGGACGATTGTTCGCGGATCCTTTATCGCGTGCCCATTTGTCGACTTGGCGTGGCGAGCGGCAGCTCTTTATTCGCGCTGCCTGCAGCGGCCAGAGGAATTCATACATTATTTCGCGCCGCGTCGCGGTCTCATTGTTCGCGATCGCTCCGGCGATTTATGCTAATTTATGCGATCGCTGAGCTAACGGACTGGAAAAACATTGCCGGCGCGCTGCGAGCTCTACATTCAATCTACGACGTAATTTCGCATGTTACCGCGTGTCCTGCATCGCCGATCAGCTTCTTTTCACGACTCTTTATTAAAATTGTTGATTTAAGTTTATCCGCGAGATGCCTGCGTGTTGCGCGTACCATTCCGAAATAATTGAGAAGTAACGACAGGAACGGGCGGTTCGGCCCCTTCGAGGGAAGGTACCGACGCCACGTTTTCCTCCTTCGCTCGCCCATGCTTCCATCTGCTTTCCTGATCCCCCTCAACCAATATTTTACTAGTGCACCGGTCTAGCTCAAAATTTTCCAACTTTCTCTGACCTTTTTTCCTCGTTAATCTCATGCTCCACTGCGCGATACCCTACACTCTCAAGAAAAAATAATCCTTATGCAAATAAGTGCAAAGTAATTACAATTAATTATATTTCAGCCTCGCTGTATACATTGAAAAGAGTGAGAAAAAACTATTGTTTACGAAAATTAGGCGCAATAAAAACAAAGGATCAGCGCCCCGAAATAAAGCAACGAAATTGAGAATAAAATCGTAGTGGCCTATAGAGGCACGACGCCAGAGTCTATTTCACACAGCGCGTCTCGGTGGTATCGACCTTTCCGAGAAGTCGCCTTGGGTGAAGTTGGCGCATGCGCGCTGCTCTCATATGCTCGAAGCAACGCTGAGCTTCAAATAGTGCAGGTGCTGTGCGATGCTGAAGACAGATGCTATACCCGCGACTTAAGTACTTCTTAGCACAAGCGTATCTTGGCGAAGTCGTTTTTTACGACTTCTGAACAGAAGGAATGCTGCGCGGTAATGCGTGCGCCTCGATGAGAGGATCGCCTCTCCTTTTGTTCCAATGCCTCGAGCTTCGTGCTCTTTAATTTATGGGAGATGTGGAAGAGCCTTCCTCGAACAATGTTCTAACCATTTGTACTCCCTAAATCTGGAAATGTGAACAGTGACATATTCTATGTGAAAAATCGTTCACACATTTAGCATGTGAACGGCTTTTCGCTTATTAAATGTCATTTCACGTTTTCAGATTTAGAGAGTATTTGTAAAAAAAAACACTAAAGTAACTCAATATTTTTTCTGTAGAATAGTACGATTTTTTACCCGATGAGTGTAGCGAATTTACAGATTTTTCCACCTGGCTATATTGCGAGAGTTTATTGATAATTTGTCATAACGAGTCGACTGAATAATCCATGCAGATATGCGGAAAATTTTACTACCCGTGCATCCATAAGTATCTGTAATATAAATGATAATTATTGAGTGACAGAGAAAAAGAACGGATCAATAAACCGTCGCGACAAATTTACATAGTATTTTATTATGTTCTATAATTTATTTGTTTTCGAAAGTACAGATTTTGCAGATCGCGTGATCCTCGAAATATATAGACTGACTCGTATTATATTCAATCATTATGTATACATATTTATAGGGTATAATTATTAATTGTTCTTTTATCGTCGTCATAAAAATATCAAATGAGCAAAGTAGTTGTTCGAATAAAACGCATATAAGCGTTTACTCCAGCGACATAACAATTAGAATAAGATGAATAAATTGCAATCAACCTATCTCCATTGATGTTTACATTGGAATACAATAAGCAGTAAAAACTGCCCTCAGCTATATTACACCTGCGTTATAAAACGTTAATAAAATTAGCTTGCAAACACAACAGATGCATAAAACTAGTCTTTACAACTGACAACAATTTTACTTTCTCAAGAGAAAAGCTAATGGCCAATTGGCCAAATAAACCTAATATCACCGTATTTAGCGCAAAAATTACCGCAGCTTGCTTAGTCTTGCGGTGATCCATTGCTTTCGCTCGAATTCCTTCTTACTTTTTCAGTTCTTCAAAATCACCGTAAAAAAGAGGCAATTGCGTCGTGTAAAGTGCGTACAAGCTTTTCAGAAGCGAAGCGTTCGGAGCGACGCCGAGTTGAAGGGCCGCGCGGCGCCGCTGGGTGGAGCCAGCGAGGCCACTAGTGGATTGGTTCGCAGTAAGGGGGCGCGGCACTCTGCCATTTTGTGCAACGCCCACCGGTTTTCCCGCCCACTAACGTCGGCATCGCCTCGGCGGAGGACGCTAGCCTGCGATTTTTTTCAAACGCCATTGCAGCGACGCGATTTTCTCCATCACGCCAGCCTGTTAAAAAGGTAAGAGACCACGCAGGGCTGCGTAATACGATAATCTCTGAGCTAAGAAAATTCAGAGTCCAAAGCCTCTGCCTGTATGTTGCGTTTTAGGTTAGACTGTACGTCGTTTTACGAATGTT
Source organism: Sycophila sp. Sp_5 (assembly GCA_018906775.1). Classification (NCBI taxonomy): domain Eukaryota; kingdom Metazoa; phylum Arthropoda; class Insecta; order Hymenoptera; family Eurytomidae; genus Sycophila; species Sycophila sp. Sp_5. The sequence continues at coordinate 1,116,665 of JACCID010000033.1, forward strand.
TTTCACAAGCAGTTTTCCGACGCCTGCGCGCATTCTACGCGAAACATCGAATGGAGGAATCGGGTAGGCAGTAGAAAAACCTCAAGCTGAAGCGTTCCTCTTAGAACACGAAGTGAAGAGTCGCCCTTACGCAGCGCAAGAAATCGTCGGTGGACGATGCCACTACGCTTCGGAAGCCGCCATCGCTCATCCGAAAGCTACGCAACCTACTTTCAAGGTACCTAAAAAGAAGTTGAATCTGCCAGAACTGCTGAGCTCGCAGGCTCGTTTAAACCGTCTAATCTTTCGCAAGCTACGTCCGCAGATTTCTCGGCGAGCGGAGCTTGCCCAATCCCCGGCGGCTGGAAACCCGAGCCCCGGTGCTCGGCGGCATTCGTTGCGCAACGCGTATACTCGAGGCGTCGTCACGCCACGACGACGACGTGGCGGCCAGCGGCCGCACGACGGACGAGTCCACGCGACGACGCCCCCGAAAATTCCAGAGCGTATCGCGTGCGCGAAGGTGCACCTACGTAGCCGTTCGCCAGCCGAAGACGCATGCACTCATCGCCATCTGGCGTCCGCTCGGCCGCAACGTGTCATTACGAGCTGCGTGCACCGCAACCTTTTTGGGCGATCCGCCGCTTTTGTCGGCGAAACCGCACAGTACTTACGCAGGGAGACGCGCTCGCTACGAGTAGATTTTCGAGGGCCGGCGGATGAAAGGGTTCCGAGCTGAGGGTGGAGAAGCCGTGGAGTGGGAGCCCGCTACAGTAGAGATTGACGCAGAATTGAGCTACTGTTATGAGCGAGGGTGAGAATCTGAGATTGCTATTAGTAATGCGGATTTTTCTTCAAGATAATCGAGCGCCAATGATGCAGTAAGAGATGCGATCAAGTCATAGTTCATATAGTTCCATATTTCAATCAGTTCAATCAATACTGGGCAATTAGTAAATGTGGCTAACAGTACGGCGATTAAAATTTATGTTAATGTTACAAACAATCTTACTACACGGAGTGAAAAGTTTAGTAAAAATTACTATACTATTTAGTAATGGAGGGACAGACTCGACTAATAAAACAATTTACTAGAAAGTATCGTAAAATTTGCTAGACTTACAGTAAATTTTGTTACAAGTCTAGCACATTTTACCATACTTTCTAGTAAAATGTTTTACCTGTCGAGTCTGTTTTTGTAATAATAAATAGTATAGTCATTTTTACTAGACTTTTCTCTCCGTGCAAATATAACTAGGTTTATTTAATGTACAAATCCAAGATATACATTTTCAAGTTTAGCTCATTTCAATTTCTGCGTTAATTAGCAAGTAGTTATTGCTAAAGATAGTTTTATGGTTAAATAAAATACGTGCTTGGTAGGGTCAAACTAAAGATTCCTGAGCAACAGGGCCCATTCAATGTATGAATCAAATATGCAAATTTCATCTTCAGCTCATTCTATATAATTAACACCTTAATTGACAAGTAGAAAGAAGTTAATAATAGCTCAACGATTAAAATGGTGTAGCTAGATACTCCGAAGATTGTTGAAAATCCATGATCAGTCAATGTCTACAATAAGCCAGGAGCCTAATTGCTGCATTACTCAGGCCAATCGAAAGCCGAGCAAAGCTGTTTCGCAATAGCAAATACCCTGACGATGAGTGACGCAACGTACGGCACGAGCCACGCAGATTTTCACGTTGCGTAAAGTGATCGTTCACCCAAAGAGATTATCACGAGGCTGCCGACAGTGAGAGGCTCGTGCTTGTGCGCCGAGCTGATAAGCCCATTATCAGCGACGCATGTATTTTGGAGCATCCTATAAATGCGCCCGGGGGCTTTTTGCCGGGACAATGCCGTGTATACAATGCAAGCCCGGAGAATCTGACGAGGCGAGGAATCCGCGCTGACCCACCGGACGGGCCCGCGATAAGCGTCGGCGTCGGATTGGCGGGCGCATGCGCGCAACTGACATGACGCCTGGTTGGTCGTCGCCTCGCGGAGGAGCGCGCGCGTTCCCAAGGCAGATCGATAATTGCAGGATAAATCAGTCGCGGCGGCGGCGGCGGCGTTGAGCCTTCCGAGAAAATTCCGAGCACCTCCCCCCTCCCACGCGCCCCCCGCGAGTTCATCGCTCCCTCGCCGCGAGGATCCAGGCTGCGCCGAGTGCGGCGCCTGTATAACTTATATATAGCGCCGCTCGTGATAAGGCGATTTCACAGCGGAGCGTGACTTCGTTTTTTTTATTTGGAGAACTGCTTTTTTCTTTAGTTCAAACACATTTTGGATAAGTATTTTTTAGTTTTGTTGCAATGGGTGGATGGTGACATAATTTTTTCGTTTGCAGATGTAAGGGATTTCGAGTTAATTCAGTTGTATATACTTGATTCCCTCATAAAAACTAAGTAGTATTAGATATCAATTGATTCTGAAATGTGCGTTGTTAAATAATTGAAAATTAACCGATAATTTTAATGATTTAAAAAAATAGATAAAATTGCTTTAAATCGCGATAAAAAGAAATATGTAAAGATAATTAATTGTCGAAATAAACCAGTAGACTAGTAATGGTGTTACAACGTTAACAAAAAACATTTAGCGATAAATGAATATTTATTGGTTCTTTTAAGAAAATATTAAATTAATGCATAAAATTCGTGCATTAAAATTTAATCTTCCAAAATAAAATATTTAACAAATTTTAAAACTTTAAATATTAATTTTATGTATACGGTCGGTTTATACTGCGAATAAAATTTTAATTAACTTGAAAACAAATAGAACAAGTAAATCAAGTAAATTTATTTTGAAATTAAATGATATGAAGTATTTTTATTATACCTGGTAGGTAAGAACAAATAAGCACATATTAAATAGATACATGTGAGAATATTTATTGATGATTAATCATTGTGTATTACAGAGATCGTAAGGTACGCTGTAGATAAAACATAACAATGAAGGGAAAAAATGAAGAAGAAGAAGAGTAATAGCTAGTAACTAATCCCAATAACAAATAAAACTGACTCACATTCTATACATGTATTATATATTTCAACGCAGATATCGCGTCTATATGGACAACAATGCTCAATATCCGCGGTAACGACAAAAGACGAAAATTCTGATGTTCGTTTAGCGATAATAACCTTGATCGATTGACAATTATAATCCTTTGTCATTACTTTCTTAAAATTACATTTAATTATCACTACAATCAATCTTCAAACTGAGAATTGCACTATTAGTCATAGTTCGACGAACTTAAATTATTTAAATAATTTATAATCTATAAATAAGAAAAAACAGAAGCTAAAATATATTCATTGAATTTTTTTAACAAGAAATTAATAATTCATGGTATTTCCATTTACAAAAATTAATTGATGTACTTTTCAAGACCATGGAAGCTCAGGGATACTTGGTCACATCGATAAAATAAATACAAATGTACAATTGATGCTGTTGTCTAACAAATGTTAAAAAAAACTAATATCCACGGTAATTTCTTGCATTTTTTTCATAAATCTGTTAAATTATTAATTGCAATGTAAAAGACACTATGCTAGAAAAAATGTACAGACGCAGGCTTGTTGTAATATACACCGACGATTATCATCCATTTTACAAACAAAACTCGGAAATATTGAGGTTCTAGTGTAAAAGACATTTTTTATGCTACAATTAATGATGGTAGCTGTTTCTCTTCATTTTGATTATTTTTTTTATGTCGATGAAAATCGCAAGGACGTACAGATGTTCTTAATCTAATTTGCAGAACGTACATCATGAACGTGATCAGTCTATACAATCGATGGATTTTATAAATTGAAAAGGCGTTCACTCCTTTTCCCTCAGTGTGGGCAGTTTTTTTTATACAATCACTTTATACTTTTGAAACGAACTCATGCACTCAAAATTCAAAAGTAACGTTTTACTAAAAACTACACTTTGTATAATATAGATTCAACAAAAAAGATTGTCTACGATAATTAATTACAATAGGAAGAAAATAAAATGCAAACATACATATATTAATTTTTTACCGAATAATATCGTATGTAAAATGCTACCGCGAAACTTTGGTAAATAATATCTACAAGTGAGGATAGAAAAAGGAAAAAAAGGAATCCTTCGATAAAATATATCAGTATAAAAAAAAAGAACTTTAGGATGCACTTGTATGTTTCAGTTACTCGTTTTTCCATCTTCTTTTGGATTTTAGCCTCCATTAAGTTACAAAAAGCAGTAGTATAACCCTATGCGCTTAGTTAGTCTGAAATAATTACATGAACACAAAAAATTTGATAAATAATTTTTTTTCCTTTCTCCTTCGAACAATAATAGAATATCCGCGCGAGTTTTTCGGTTAGCTGTTAATAGTTCCGCCTCGCAGTTCAATCGATCAAGTTCTAATCTTCAACGACGATAATAAATTGCACGAAAACATTGCACGGTCTCTTTATTATTTTTTATTTCTTAGCTTTTTCTCCTCGTCATCTCTTTGGCATTTCTGAGGATAAACTCGTACTCGCTGTTCAGATCCTGGCGCTCTATATTGACGGCAGAGCCGACGACTTGGAAAGTATCAAATGACCCGTAGAGAAACTTTTAAAAAATTTCATCGACTCCTTTTGACATTTGTTGCTTCAATAAACACTCCCCCTATCCATTTTTTATGTAAAAAAATTAGAATAACCAAAAGGGGGGAGAGTGATATTTTCCTTCAGTTATTGTACCACGGAAACGTTTAACGACCTTCGCAGGTTCGATTTTGCTGCCGCCTTTGCTACGCGCGGAGTCTTCTGTCTGCCTACATACACCTATTTATCGCTTAGATGCTAATTGTCACCTGCACCTGGCGCGGTTACACGTAGGATATGATGAGCGCCAGTGCGGTGCACACCGACATCGAGTAACGAATTCGATGCTTTCTCTTTCTACGCGTTATTGGTTCATTGTTTTTTTCATATCGATAGTTTTGTTTAATTTTTCTTTTTTCATTTTTCTTGGTGAATATACTACAGTTTTATTTTACTTCGTAGGTGTTTAACGAAATCCGATATGAATGATCGGCCATTCTCGAGATATGCCTGGAGGGGAATTTTGTGCAGTTATCACTAAAAAACTTGGCCTTGTCCGCCGTACAGGGGAGTCCTCTTTTTTCTCATATTCGCAAGGAACTGTTCAACTTTTAGGAACGAGATAACGAATGACGTACTTGGTCGAGCGGATTCGTTATATTGTACAAACGTAATCGAATCGATCTCTTCTCTTATGCCAAACGCCTGTCGCATATATATCGGACGTTTATTTTATTTTTTTCTGTTTTCATTCATTTTGTTTCTGTGGGTTTACCCTCCAAAGCATATCCGCGTAAATTAGTTCACTTTTATTAAAAAGCGTTACTTTATTAATATTTATTTTTTACGCATTACAGACTACACTTTATTATAGTTTACATCTAGCCTCCGAGACATTTTTGTGACATTCTCATGGTCTGACGATGTCTACATATATCACAATTTTTATTTGAATTCGGTCATATATCATCAAATTTCAGCTCGAAGACCTAATACACGTACAAATCGAAGTCATTGCTATTTTTTCTCAATGGAATATATGCCACAGAATTCATCGATAATAATTTTTATTTTTATAGTAATATAATTTCGAAAAATTTAAGAACCGTTACAATGCAAATAGTTATCTTGCCTGTTAAATAGTCGATCGATCGATCCTAACGAAAACAATGGCATATCACAAGAAAAAATGCAAAAAAGTCAGACTTGGTTAATTGTCGGACCGATGACGGTGAAACGACCGTGCAAAAACTGATCGTTCCTAATTGCAATAAAATCGAATCAGTTTAAATGTATATATAGAAAATATCGTCTCTTTCGTTAAAATGTAAACTGAGAAAGATACTCGGTTCAAAAATGCTACCTCAAATAATTACACAACTCCCGACGATAACTGGATCTACCATATTGCACGTAACTGTTGCACTAATCTACAAACTCTGAACTAAAAGAAAAAAAGAGGAAAAAATAATCCCGAGCGCCGACCAAGAAAGAAGTTCCGGGCGCGCCATTCCCTACTCAAAAAAATCACAAAGTCGCGTGTACAATTAACCCAAGGAGGAAGGAAAAAACGAAAGGTCGAGGAGTGCTGCCTTAGAAGCGAGTCCTGTCTTACGGGGGTTTGTGGGTGAGATTGAAGAAACCAGTCCGTTGGTTTCGGTACTGCGAGGCGACGACGGCTTGGGGATTAGGTATGTGCCTCACGCCGATGCTCGGCTTGATCTTCATGCCGAAGCCGGTGATCCTCTGGTGGGGCTGAGGTATTCGCAGAGCCACTTTTCCACCGATGCCGGGCACCGCGCCGGGGCCGATAAAGCTCTGCTGAATTTTCGCGACCTGGTCCACTCCGCAACTTCCCAAGAGCGACACCGCCGCGTCCGATAAAGTTCGAAGGTTCGAGTCGTGGGTCTTCTTTATGATCGCCATTTCCTCTTCGGCTTCTCCGCTATCAACGTCCTTGCCGCGCTCGTTCTTAAGATTCCCACGGGCTTGTCCTTGGGGATGCACTTGGTGACTGTGACCTCGCCGACCGAGGAGGAAAGGTCCAGGGCATTGTCTTTGGAGACACCGGAGGGGTTGCTGAGGTCCAGTGGCGATTCATACTTGCCGGTAGAGAAGGAGCTGGGCGCGAAGGTGACGTTGGGTCGTTTGGCGCTTCGGAGCGGTGTCAGCGGTGGAGGCTCTTTTCGCTTAGCCGTGGGGGTGGCGCTACGTTGCGTCGGGGTGGTCACTGACGTTGAGGAAGTAGAAGTAGCGGTACTCGGCGGTGCGGGTTCCTTCGGGATCTCCTTGGGTGTCTCCTTGGGTGTCGCCTTGGGGGCCTCCTTGGGAGCCTCCTTGGGGACCTCCTTGGGGGCCTCCTTGGGGGCCTCCTTCGGCGTCTCCTTCGGAGGCTCCTTCGGGGTTTCCTTCGATGTCTCCTTGGACATGATGCTCTTCAGAGTGTCGCGCATTTGCTTCTCCGCCAGCAGGCTGCGCACTCGGTTGGCCTTGCTCTCGCGTAGCTGTTTCTCCAGTTTCTCGCGCTCGACCGCAGGATCGCTCTTCTCGCCGGCCGCTTGCGGAGGAGTCGAGGCCTGATCCGATCGACACTTGATGGCCTCGCTAATGGACACCAGACCGAGCCTCCGCAGCACCTCTTCGTTCTTTGGAGGCTCCTCTTTCTCCGGTTCTTTGCTCGCCGCCTCGGTGGAGACAGGTTCCGCGGGTTTTGCGACCTCGACTGCAGTCGGTGGCCGAGATTCGATCGGCGGTTTCGGTATCTCCGTGACTTCCTCTTTATCCGAAGGTTCCTTCTCCTTCTCCTCGATGCTCTTGTGCTCTTTGGGGAGTCGGTGTTTCTGAGAACTTTTACTCTTCTCCTTTCGCATGGCCCGGATGTGCATTAGCTTGTCCTTCGACTGACTTCCGGTCCCGGAGCTAGAGGTGACCCTAGGCGGGCAGGGGGTCAGTCGCACCTTCAATTTCAGTAGGTCTTCCCGAGGCGTCGTCGTTATCTCCGCAATCACTCGCTTGTTTCTGCGTTTCTTGCGTTTGTGCTGGTGCTCTAACTTAGGCGGCTTGCCAGGCTTGGATTGATCGTCCGCGGGTGGCGGTGGGTCGGGGGCACGCATAACCGGCGTCACCTCGCAGCGTGGCTTCTTCGACTCCAGGTCCTTGGTGTTCGAGTACTGCTCGGCCGGACGCGAGCCTTTCTCCATGGAATCGGTGCGCGATATCGCGGGCTTAGGACTGGGAGGTGGCGTGGGCGGCCTTTGGATGTTCTCGATCGCTTGACTGCTTGGATCGGTGTTGGTAGTTGGACTCACGGCATTGCTACTGCTGCTGCTGCTGCTGTTCGTGCAGTCGGCAGTTGGCTTGCTCGACGGTGGCTCGTCCACACGGACGATTCGGTATAGGAGCTTCATCGGAGCTTCCTGAAAGAAAAACATAAGGCACACGGGAGGTGTCCGTGTAAGGATATCTTTGCTTATGAATTTACGGGGAAGTTTAATAATAAATAGTTATCGATATTTTGAGGCAAGTGAGAAAATAAATGAAGAGAATTTGTTAGTTTTTTTTTTTCATTTCTGATCGAAGTAATTATTAAAAATTAAAGCGGATCACAGAAGAATAAATTATCGTGAGTAAACGCGCCGATTAATAAACTCAATTAAATTAAAATAAAAAATATAAATATAAACGATGCAACACAGTGACCCATATAAAAATAAAAACTTACCCTCTTCCACTCAAAGATGCAAGCGAGGTCCATTAGTGTCCAGGATGGATTGAGTACCTCGAAGTCGTTCTTGATTCCGTTCCCGCTGAGCTCGTACATCATTTCGATGCGTTTGCCGGCACATCCCTGCTCGCCCTCGGTGTCGTCCCAGCCGCGTTTAAGCATGAGCAGCCGTAGTAGGTGCCTCACGGAAACGCCAGCCGGACACTTGAGATACCTGGTGGAGCCCTCGTTCGTTGAGTCCAGCTCGCAGAGGCTCAGGCTGACGAGGTCGTCGAAACCGAGGTCGGGGGCGCCGATGGGCGGCTGCTGGCTCGGACTCGCGCTTTGCGGGTTCGTCTGGTAGAAGTGTCGGCGCCTTTCCTGTTCCGACCGAAAGAGCCCGGGCACCACCAGGTACACCAAACGCTGCAGTCCCACATCCGGCACCAGGGGGGACTCGACGCTCACGCTGCACATTGGACAATTCTTGGGCCCAGCCTGAAAACGACGCGCGATGCAACCTCGACAGACTGTCGTTGCGATCGAGCAAAAATATCCATTGTTTTATAACATTTTTTTTTATCCGAAGAATCGTGTAATGGCTTGTCGGCTATAACTGCGCTAGCTTTCCGCATAAAACAAATTGATTAATTTACGTTAATTAACGTGCAAAATGAAAAGGCCATTGAACCAATAATTTCGTTTGATTCATCGATCGTTTCATATTTAACCGAGTGGAAATTTTAGTTTACTTACCATCCAATATTAAAAATGTTAAATTCAGTCGCGAATTAAAATAAAAGCTTTTCGTTTACTATCTTTCCGTGAAAAAATGCAGAGATTTAATTGCTTCGCAATATATACGATTCGCTCAAATTGGCTGACTTCCATAAAGAAATAAAGCAGTCTCGAAAGAAATTCCATTTCCGGACTCGCAAGAAAACTCGAAAAGCTAATGTTCTGTAATTACAAAGGCACGGCCGAAGCTATCGGTAGATCGTGATCTGTCAGCTCGGGCGACGCATCTTAACGAGCGCGTACTCCCCGCGGAGAGCACTCTGTCGCCTGTCCCGATGTAAATCGCTCGATTTCCGCGCCAAATCAAGGAGAGTCGTAAGAAAAAAAAGAAAAGTCGTCGCGACGGCTAGCGCAGGTGCATCCGGCGCGTGCCGGGTATACTAACAGGAATGCAGGCACTCGACAAGGGTCGTCGCGTCGATGAGGTAGCCCCGACAAAGCGGGCAGACGATGTGCTCGTTCAGGTCCTTGACGAGGGGCTTCTCTCGCGGCTTATCGGCGATTGGCCCCCTGGGTGACGCTTCGCTCTCCTGTCGATCCATGACTCTCGCTTGTCTGTCGCTGTACACCCTAAAAAAAAAACGAGTATTTTTTTTAATTTTCGCCGCTCTCTACTTGTACTGCTTGGAATTGACTCTCGTTTTCCCGTTTTTCTCTCTTTCTCTCTCCTTATCGCGGCTCTCGTGACTTATACGCACGAGGTTGGATATATGAGGCGATTGTCGCGGTGAGGCCGCGATATTTGGTCACGGCACCGTGAGCGCTGAGTCAGAGCGTCATTTGAACGGCCATCGCTTTAAGTGCACGTACTTAGCTCTGTCAAGTTCAATCTACTCTCTAAATTCCATTGATAAGACCGCGGCACGCCGGCGCATATAAATTACAAAAGCTTCGATAACCCGCAATCCCAAATTATCCGACGTTGCTCGAAGAAAATATTTTCTTTATTTTTTTTTTAACGCAACGTGCAAATGCCGCTCGAAGCCATCATCTTTAAAACATCCCGGCGAGGATGCATCCTCCGGCGCTTCCAAGAATCGCTTGCAGATTCGTATGCCCGCGGCATAAATCGTATCAGGCGCACGTAGGTGTATCTCCGTCGGCGCCGGTACCCTTCAGCCTCTTTTTCTGCTCTTGTTGCTCTTTCGCAACGAAGTCGCCGGGCGTCGGGTATATATATAACGCTCGAGGCTCGCGTGATTTGGCGCGATGAGCGAGCGCCGCGCGCGCTCTCCGACCCGGCGAATTGATCAACGCGCGTCATAGTATCCCGAGAGGATGAAAAGAGGCCCTCGCTTCCAGCGCCGGATATTATCGAGCGACGTGCCGCGTGCGCGCACACCCACGCCGTCACATCTTCCGTAGTGTGCCCGTGTATCTATGATCTCGTCGGCTCGAGAGCGCGCGCGCACGCCGCGCCAACATCTGTTCTCGCCGGTGGGAGAGGGGAGATACGATGCACTTTATCAATTCCGGGGGAAGAGGTTCTTTTTTTTGCGCGCGCTCTCGCAGAGAAGGCGGCTCGACGGCCGTTTGTTTTGATTGGAAAGTGGAGCGGTGTCGTCTCTTCGCCTGTCGCTTTCTTATTGCGTTTTTTTCGGAGCGACCGGTTGTATGCTCTTTTTGTAGGCTGTTTCAGGAAATTATTCGATTTGCACGATAAGAGATTTGAATGAGAATAAATGGTAATTTATAATTGGAATAATTTTGACGAGTAGTAATGATCTTATTTGCAGTGTAGTATTTTTTTTTTTATTTTTATCGTGAAAAGAAATATTAACAAATTGATTATTGAAAATAGGGCATGCGATTATTCAGCTTCGTAACTTCGATGAATGGCATCCTTTGAGGAAATTACGGGAATTGTACAAATCATTTCCTGCAATTTACGTTTACTGCATTTATTCGAATAATTGACATTATTTTGCATAATGAAATAAAAAAGATAAGTGCGCCGCAAATTTCACGATGCAATTTTGCTGATTAATTATTTTTTTTTATTCTTACAAAATTGTTATTGTTTAAATAATCTCCGCTGCAGGAGCAAATACTAATAACACTAAAAGAAATCGCATAAAAAATATTGCACGTGCCTGTTCAAAACTATTGATAATTCTCTTCTTTAATAAAAAAAAAGCCTAAAACTTCGCTCTAGCGTCTACAGAGTCGACGGAGCAATTTTACCGTAATGACATAAGTACAGTAATCACCAGTAAATTTTTCGGTATACAGTTCTGAGGTAAAAAGCAAAACGAAGCTTAACTTCGCGTAAACACCGTCTCATCGATCGCTCCCCAATAAAAACTACTAAGAAAAGACTAGTTCCACGTCACCCAAGTGCATCGCCAAAAAAAAATAAATATAAATCGCAAAAAAAAGTGTGCACACCACGCGAAAAGTTCCAATGGGAGTAAACAAGTGTATATATACGAGCGAGCAGAAGCGTCGCGAAGAGAGCATCGGATGGCCGAGCGGCAGCGGCGCATAGCGCGCTAAACGAGTAAGGAGAAACAATTTCGGGCGCACGGCCGGGCATTTAAAAGTCACGTGCGTCGGAGCGAGACGGACGTATGGCCACGACCCGCTCACGAGGAGAACACGCAGATAGCCGTACTTCGCTCGCGCACCCGCGCGCGCGCACTCCGAAGTTATTCCTCATCGGTATGTAGACCTTATCGCCCGAGCGACAGCCAAGGCGGTCGGCCGTGGAGACACACACCAACACACGCATATAGAGAAAATACTCACCGGTGGGCGTGCGCCTGTGGCCGAACGAGACGGAAACACGCGCGTATACACACGCGAAGGCGCGGGGGGCGAGGGGGAAGGCCGCGCGAGTGTATGCGGCGGACGTGGCAGCGACGCTCCGATAACGTGGCTGGTGTGCGTGTGTCCGTGTGGCCGCGCGCGCGCGCGCGCCTTGTCTCTATCTCCTTCGCTCCGTCTCTCCGCTAAGCGTCGTCGTGCCCTCGGCGCCTAGCCGCCTCGGCTACGACTACCGCGAGAGAGCGAGCGAGTCGCGCTGGCTGCACCGGAGTCCCCCGATCTGGCAACGCCGCACGCGGCAACGTTTCACGTCCAATATCTGGCAACGACGTCGCTGTGTGCCGTGTTACGATAGCCTCTCTCACGGACGCACCTTCTCCTTTCTCGCTCGCACTCGCTCCGCTCTGCCGACCCACTGTACCTGTCTCTGTCGCGCTCCCTGCGTCGCCGCTAGCAGCAGCGGTAGCTGTCACTCGGCATTGCGTCTCGCTCGTTTTTTGCCTCGGGAACACTCGGGACGTCCGCCTCCTTCTGCGGGGAAGACTCGGCGACCTGGGGTCACTGCTGGCTGCACGACGCGACGGAGGCACGGAGCTCGTACGAACGCCGTCGACGACGACGACGACGCGCGCGCGCTCGGTGGCTATCTGTTGTCGCGCTCGCCGCCGCCTGTGTGTAGGCGCGAGCGCGCGGCTCCGAGATATCGACCCCGCCTAGGCTCCGCCCGCCGGCCCACGAAGCCGGCCGAGCGCTACCGAGCCGGCCAGCCGAACGCGCCTCCTCCCCTGCCTCGGAGCTCTCTGGGACCCCCTCTTCCCTCCCGCCGCTCGACCCCCCCTCCCCCCTCCCACGCACCGCCGGTCCGAGCGACGACCTCCTTCCGTTTCAATGCTGCCTACTATACGAGCGCCTCGGAGGTGCGACTTTACCTCGGCGGTGTCCCTCCGGTTTTTTCGAGGCCGGCGACGAGGAAGTCGCGAAGGTTTCGCCGAGAGGTGAAGGGATTCGAGCGGCTCGGTTAGGCGTCGGGGTAAGGAGAGCGCCTTGTATCGAGGCGCTAACATGTCCGCTGGTTCGCCGGAGTTTGCGTGTGGTAGGCTCGTGTGCGTGCGACGCGCAGGGCACCGATCGACAGCGGGAGGAAAGTGCCGATGATCGATCCGGGCGACCTGTAAATGTTGTTTACTCTTTTTTCTTCAGGCCAGGGGGTGCGAGCTGCCGGTGAATTTGCAGCTTTTCCGGGCTGTTTCGGACAAGATTGATCAATTTTTGAGGTTGGCAGATCAGAAGGAGAAAACTGGGATTAATGTCGTATTTGTTATTATGTTTGTTGTAACATTTTGTTGATAACGTTGCATCAATTAAGGTACTAAGGTGCAATCATTCGATCGAAGATTTGTAGAAAGGATTCATTGTTTCTTGTATCTATAAGTTTATTAGGATTCATTGTATCTATAAGTTTACTACATTAAAGTAAAAAAATTACGTTAATATTACAATTCATGCATAAAACAATTAGAACAGTTATATAAATAAAACACATAGAATTTTACGAGGAGCAAGTCTGTGCAATATAGCAAATGTCGTGTCTATATATAAGATTTGATCGAAGAAAAAATATATATTAATAATAACTAAATAATTTAATTTTGGAGTAATTGACAACATTACAAATGTAGCTTATTATAAGTAAAAATTAAACATGAATTACGAGGGCATATAAGACTATACCAAATACACTCGCCGTATCAATGGCTGACTTGTTCGATGATCGGATTATTTCAGTTACTATTCGAATTGATCGTCTACTGTATTTTTCATACTAAATAAGATAGTTTGACAATTTTTAATTATACAAAAAATTATTTTATAATACAAATTATAGTTGTCATATCCGAATTATAATTCTGATGTATATATATTATTATACGTTTTCGACTTACATCGGTCCTAACAAATTATCCATTTTAATTATTTAAGACAGAATTTGATAATATGTTCGAACAAATACTCGCAGTCTTTTGAACTTACACTATAAAAGCAGTGAAAATATAAATTTAATAAAAAATGCCGAGAATAGTTCACGTAGTTCGGTTGTGTAAAGTGATTCTCATTGGTTCGCTCGAAAGGACACGAAAAACTGCGTGAAAAAATATCTTGCTCCTTCACGAGTTTTCCGCGATGTATATACGTAAAAAAAGGATCTTTTGTGTTCCTTTATTCATCGCTAAAAAGGACCAATGACCGACGGATTATACAATTGTCCGCTCGAAGAACCTCGAAACCGTTTTGTTACAGTTGTAGTCGGATTGACATTTTTACGAGCGAAGGAAAAAGTTTAATTTTTGTTAATTTAATACAAGTAAAATATTTTTAAGGACAGTCCGAGAGATAACTGAAATAATTGTACAAAAAAGGTTAAATAAATTCTGCTAAAATGATTTCATTATACTCGCTAAATAAGCTGTAATCAAATAGAGTGAAAATAATTACTCTATTTGAGTCAATTTTTCACTCTAATGTTATATTGAAATTAACTTCCTTGATGGAGTAAAATAGAGTGATTTTTCACTCTAATTAAGCAGAACGAAAGGTGCAATTTAATTCTATCAATTAAGTGTAAAATTTGACTCCAGCCTTTTCAGCACAAAAAATTTATAAATAAAAAAAATTATTATTCCGTAAGAATTATTCAATAAAAATACAAATTGTAGTGTCATGAGCCTTCGCGCAGGCAATTCATCAGAAACTAAATTTTAACTTTCTTTTTATAAACTTCTAATTATTGTCGGTAATAGTGCATTACTATATAAATATAGGGGCATACGTCTCTAGATTTATAGCTAAAAAACCGTTTCCGAAGTATTGTTATTCCTTTCAGACACATATTATATCTCAAAATATATACGTTATGATATTAATGGATTTTTTTATTTTAAGTGACTGGTAAAATTTGATGCGGATTTTGTCCAATTATGCGATTTCATTCTAATTAAATTATAACTTTCATATATACAATAAAAGAAGTTCGTGAAAAGCATATGTTTACCATATTCGTAAAACAAATAAAATTACCAGTTGTAAAAAAATTCATTGTATTATATACGGTAAACTGACAAGGGTACCGATTTGCTGTAAAGGTTGGACACCGATCTGTGATTTAGAACTCAGGTCAGCAGTATCAGGTCAAAAATGTTTTCCGAAGCTTTGTAAAGCACAGTTAAATATAAGCAAATGACACCATTACAGCGGACAACAATGGCCCTTCAGAAAACGGAATGTAACATTAAATTTGCGTTGCCGGGATTCGTAAACTGGACACTAAAACACGGCGCTTTGGTGACATAAAACAGAAAATGACATTTTTATTGTGGAAAAGGCATAAATATTCATTGTAAAGTTGTTTAAAAGTTTAAAAGAAGTTGCAATTTTCTCAGCAAAGCTATACGATCGTTACAAATGCAGAGGCGCGGATTTTCTCTATCACGCATGTAAGAAAATTATTTCATGGTTCAAGGTGTGGCAACTTTGGATCGCGCAATAAAACATTCGAGAAATATCGAGAAAATGTTCCTACGTAATTATTCGAAATAAGAAACGAGCATTTAAAAAATCAAAGTCATAACTTCAGTTTTCATGCTGATGGAGAGCGCGTAGCGCTTACGTAATCGTTGCAATCAAAGTTTGATGAAATGTAAATGCATCAGATACGATTAATCGATCGCAAACTATTTACTTTTTATTCACTTTTTTTATATGTTATTTATATCAAAATTACCGTACATTATTGCAAAACAAACTTAGAAAAGCCCATTTTTTCACATCTCTCTGAGCGCGAAAAAAATATGCCAAAACGTGTATTTATTAAACTTCAAATTTTTAATTTTAATCTATATTATTAATTGCACAGCATATCGACTCGTGGATGAAAAAAATCGTAAAAAAACGAATTTTATAGCACATAACGAGTGCGTAACCAAATTTTCCGAACTGAATGAAATGCAACCCACTGCCGTAAAATTCGCTTTTACTTTTTGTTATTTATATATATACTGTATACTTTATTATGATAAAAGGAACAACGTGAAACGTCGCTTACGCTTCATTACGAAAGTTTTTGTCTTCTTCATAGCTGAAACGAAATAATATTTTATAGTGATGCTGCGGAACATTTATTCCTTTTATGTTGGCAGTTTTTGAAGCATTCTACTTTTCTATTTTGAAGCATTATCTTAGTAAATCTCAAATGAAATAGCTCATTAACTGTATTTACGAAAATACTTTTAATTTTGATTATATACGACATACGATGGTAAAATTTTAAACATTAATGGTGAATGTAACTAGAATAAAGACCACAGCACTCAATCCACGCGTGCATTAAACAAATACATAAATTTATAGATGCTCTTAAAATGCATGCCCGTATTGCCAATCGAAGAATTGCAACCAATTGCTGTGATCAGAAGGTGCAAATTGGATATAAACCGAATTTTTTGCCATTCCAGATACTTGACATTTTCGGCGAAATGAAGTCTTACTTCTTAATCATTTCACCTTCCAACCCTGGTATTCTCTCGCAATTAAATAAAATGGCGCAATTAGGACCCCTCCCTCATTATTTAACAAACCTTTGTCGGCCGAAAATTTGAACAGCACGCGCGCTTCGAGTACGCCCGCCGTCAGGCCCAAAAAATCCCCGCATCCCTTCAAAGCCCGGAACAAAAAGAAATCATCGTCTCGAGTTGCGTCGCATCGCTATCCTCCCCTGGCCTCGTCCAAAGCCCGTCGACGTCCCGATTTCGAGCTGCAAATGGCGGCTTCGGTCCTGCGAGATCTCGACGCCCTGGCCAAAAATTTAGCGGGTAATGGGGCACGCGACCCCCGGGCCTACGTTCGCCTCGGGCTCGACGTTAGGCCGAGGCTCGGCTGAAGGGGAGTCGACCCGTAGGCATCGCTGACGCCTCGGCGCTGATTGGTCCTCCGGTTTCCCCAACCCTCGCGGGCACGTCGTCCCGCACACACGCGGGGAGAGCTTCGTTCTCGCTCATACACCACTTCGGTCGCATCGCGCGCACACAAAGCGGAATCCATGGCGGAGGCGAACTCAAGGGGACCCTTCTCGCTCCTTTCTCTCTCTCTCTATCGTCGTGCCGTCTCTCCTCTATATAGCTACCTCCGCGTCCGCGCCACGCGAGGCGTGCGCGTTCGGAGCAGTGCGCCGAGGGAGCCCGTGACGCCGGCCAAACGGGACAGCAACGGTTGGCAGGGATGCGTCATTCGCGGGGTTATTTGCTCTCGACTCCGCTTTTTCAGCTCTCCTTCGTTACGCGCCGCCGCCGGCGGGGAGGGTCGAGCTCTCGCGCGGCGGCTAATCTTTTTGGCGAATTCTCCCCGTAACCCTCTTGAGAGAGAAAGAAAGAGCGAGATCCCTCGTACCCTCTCTCCGAGCTATTTCTAGGTATCTTCGTGAGCCGGGAGGTGCGCAGGTACGCTGACTAAGGGAGGAGAGGGATAAAAAAGGGCCGAGAGCTGCGCGCGCGCTCGGTGTCGTTTTTCTCTCTCGCGCGCTGATTACGGCGCTCTGGGGGCTTTGTGCGAGTCCCCGCTGCCGGGACAACGTGGGGAGATTTTTTGATGAAATGAAGAGTGATGGCACACGCGGGCAGCCTGGCGTTTTTAATATGCTCGCGAGCTTGTAGCGTGTCGGCGCCTTTAGATTAGGTTTTCTTATATGGAACTACGCAGAGCTCTTGTGCTTGGAATGGAAAACGTGCTCGGAAATTTTTTTATGCAAGTAAAATGCGTGCTCGCATATTTTATTTGCTACACGAATAATACTAATTTTAATTATCTCCGGAGCACTGGTTATCAGCCATTGTCTTACAAATTTGAATGCTTAACGACACCAATTGCAAGGTAAAAAACTTCAATTTCCTGCAAATATTTCGAAGTGATATAAAATTATACTGATAATGTAAGATCTTCAAAATGTTTATTCTCATGTAAACTAAAAAGTATATATTGTTCATAAAAACGAATGTTGTTTAAAGTACAATAACAATAATTTAACTGACGTATTCCCATTAACACTTCAAATTATTATAGGGTAATCATTATTATACTTATGAAAAAATGATTGTTGTAGTAAAAGGCGATATTATATACGAAGAATGATGCATGCTTCCCGGACTCTCGAGGGGCACACGAGCGGTATCGCTTTCGTGCCTTCTTTTTTTAGCGGGAGATCCCTTTCGCTCTCTTCTGGTATAATGATTCTGGAGGACATAAAGAAGCGGCACGACTCTCCCTCTCCGCTCGCCGACGAATCCGGCGGCCGAGCCCCGGACTTTTTGCACGCCTACGTGAACACTGGGGGCGTTCGGCTCGCTATGTATATATATATATAGTTATGCGTGAATTCCGCCCGATTCCGCGCTCTTGCGATAAATGCGAAAGGTATCAATTTCCAGCTCTATATTTTCGATGCACGGCGAAGTTTCGGAGCGACTCGTTCGTTTGCCTCTCGCTCTTTCCGTTTGATTTGAGGCTCGAATACGCAGTATGGATCACGTCGCCATTAATTAGCAACAATTTATTACAATTTACAAAATGAGCAATGACGGTCGATATATAATTCCAGCGTGGAGGCGCGATCACACGATCAATATTTATTCAACGTATAAGTCCCACCTCTTGCTCCGAAAAGCAATCGTACATGATTTAATGAGCCCTCATCCCCGACCAACCCCGGAATTGGTTACCCGTCAACGTCGAGAAAAAAAAAGAGAGGGGGAAAAGTGCGAAAGAGCCAGACAGAGTAAAAGTGAACGAGAGGCGAGAAGCAGCAGGGGGAGAGAGCGAGCGAGAAAGAGAGAGAAACATCGTCCGAGGGTAGGAGGAAGGAAAAAGGCTCTCGCAATATTCTGTATTTCTGTCTCTCCCGATAGGCGTTGGTGTGCGAGTACATGCACATGGAATCGCCCTCCTGTGAAACGCGTTTAGGGACCCGCCGGTGCTCCCAAAAGCGCGCGTGGAGGGGGTTTCAGCGAGGAGAAAAAGGAGAGAACCGGCTCTCTCTCTCTCTCCCGTCCCTCGCTCTCTCTCCGACAAGAGAAAGAGGGTAAATCAATCGTACGACACGGGCGACCGTGCAAGCTGCTTCGGCTGCTATGTCTAAAAAGAAAGAGAGAGAGCGAGAGAGAAAAAGGGCGCCGTTAAACGAGCGCTCGGAAAATCGATCGCTCGCACGCGTGTCCCGGAAAGGGGGAGTACACGCAGACCTGCCCCGTCGAGTTCTTCCTCTCTTGCTCGCAGTCCTGCCTTCTCTCTTTTACTCTCTCTTGCGCGAGCAAGTTGGAAAAACGTGAATATAGCGAGGGGTCGCGGACCGCGGCGCAGGTATATACTGGCTGTCGCAAAAAAAGGAAGGATGCCTCGGCGAGTGTGCCTGCGCCGCGGCTCTAGTAGTCGAGTGGGCAGTTGGGCACGGAAAGCGTACGAGGAGAGAAAAAAATTCCCTCTCTCTTTCTCTTTCTCGTTCTCTCTCCGCGTGCCCCGCACACCCAGCTGTGCGCCAGGCCGCCGACGAGAGGGAGTGTTCGTTACTTTGGCTCTCGGCCGGGGGAGGGGGCGAAGCGGGGGTTTACGGAGCAAAGTGGGGATCGCCCACTATATGCCCGCCGTGCTCCGGCTGCGTGTGCACAGCGTAGTGCGCACAAAACCCGTGCAAGAGAGAAAGAGAGAAAAGGGGGAGAGGGAGAGCGGAGCGCGCGCCGCCAGCGCTGCTCGGACTCTCTCGCCCGAGAGAGACTCAGTTCGACACGAGAGTCCGCATCGTTGAGTTCTGTCCCCGCTGCGCTCCGTCCCGGCGCTCACCCGACGGCCGCACACGGACGTGCGACGCGGAGCCGCACGTACATTGTACGCTGCTTCGCACACGCAGGCGCGTCGAGCGACCGAGAGAGAGAGAGAGAGACAGAGGCGACTAGACGAGGAAGGCCGGCCCCCTACTCGGCCGTCCCACGCACACCAGGATCACCCGAGTGTGCGTGCGAGCGCGGCGTAACTTGCATCGACGGCGGTGGGCTGTTTTTCGGAGTGACGTCGTCCCCGAGGGATAAAAACCGCGGCGTTCCTGGCGATGCAAGGCCTGCGGCGGCCCGGACAAAGGGGACAGACGGCGGCGACGCGGCCGAGCATTAGTGTTCGCCTGTGAGAGCGACACACACGGAAAGCGAGTGCGAGAGAGCGAGAAGGCGAGACAGAGGAGAGGAGCGGAGCAGAGTCCTACTCGGCGACGACGACGGAGCATGCTCCACTACTGCTGGAGAGAATAGCGTTGGGCCTCTCCGTCTTGTACGTAGGTATATACATGCAACGAGTACACGGCACTCCGGGCGCACGCGGCACTCCGGTTTCCCCCTCGCTCTCTTTCTAGAGTGTACAAAGACCGGCTCGGCGGTTAGGCTCCCGTAGTTACGTCGCACGTGCTCCTTTTTCTTACGGGTGGCTCGGCTGCTTCGGGGGGGACCGATCCCGCCCGGAGATGCTTATTTTAATTTTCAATTTCGAACTGACTCATTTATTTGTCCCTCCGGAGCGTGGAGGTAAACAAGGCGGACGAAGGCGAAAGTGTGCGGGGCGGCAGCGGCGAGAGGACCGTCCCCGGCGCTCCTCCGAAACGAAGAAATCGGAGCTGGACTCTGTGCGCGAATTCCTTCGCGAACGTAAACATTTCTCGCGCCCCGCTCACTTTTACTTCCATGGCGAGGGTCCCCTCTCTTATGGGTCTGGGGGAGGGGAGGGGGAGCGGCGCCGTGGATTCGCGACGATAAGAACTCTGCCTCCGTATCGAGAAGGAGCCATGTGTATACGTATACTACAAGCGCGCGCGGGCGTGTGTGTGTCACACATCGCGACGTCTAATTGCAGTGTGCAGCGAGAAAAGTCGGACTCCTTGGCGAGCGAGGGAGAGGAAAACGGGGATAGAGAGAAACGAAGATCGGTCGGATATTTTCCTACTCGAGAGTCGGCCGCGAGAGTAGAGTCCCCCCGCGCGCACAGGACGAAGAAAGAGAGACCCGCCGCCGAGGCAAAGAGAGAAATGCAGCGGACTCGGTGGGTTTGCTCCGTTTCTCTCCTGCTCTCCGGGTTTTATAGGCGCCGCGCGCGCGTGGCTTCTATTTACACACTACTCCGAGAGGCATTTTCGGAGGAGCGACCGAGGGAGACGGACGAACGAAAAAAGGGGGAACGAAGTCGCGGTGTGCGTGTGTACGCGGGCGTTAACGGAAGTCGCCGGATCCGCGGGGGGATCGTTTCGGGGCGCAGGCTTCCTCGTTTATTTCCCACGAGAAATGGAGATTTTTCGCGATCGTAGTTCCTTCGATTCGTCTGGCTTCAAGGTTAGGTTCAATTCGAAAAATCGTCGAACCTGTACGTTGCATTCGTTTGTAGCAATAGGATGCCTTTTTTCCTTCACCTCACTGCATATTGGAAGTAATCTTTACAATGTAAGAATGTAGAGCCCATTGGCATCCATAAGAGTTGCTTAGCTTTAATATCAATGAAACTATCAGTCTTATGCATATTTATTATTGTCCGTCACCTAATTTCACATTATTTTATGGGATGCATGCATAATGAAGCATCGACGATCATCGATTTCAGCAGTTTACATAATTAAACCCGAGCTAAATTTCAGCTTGCCAATTAAAATCAAACGACAACGGCGGAAACGGCGAATCGGCCAAGAATTTAAAAAAGTTCCCTCCTCTCGTTCGCGCATTTACCAGCAAAAATAAACGTGCCACTCGGCAGAGTTCATTAACCGGCTCATTAGCCCGGCACTTCCCACCCACACAGATATATACAATCCACCGGCGCACACATATAGATCTATCGGTGCGCTCGCGAGAGAGCGAAATAAATTGTCGTAGTCGATATATCGGCCGAGCACGTGCGAGCATGCGCCTCGTTCGCCGGTGGCAAGAAAAACGCCGGAGCTGCCTTTCCGTCCGTATTTTTCCGTCGCCCCGACATGTGAGCCGCGCAATACCTTAAGCCAACGGGCGATTTGAGCAATCACCGTCCGTCCGCCCTTTTTTTCCCCAAAATTACCAAATGACTCATGCACTCTTTCGTCGATGTTCGCAGGCGAGCCAGGAAGATGGCCAGCAAGAGGACTTATTTACGCGACGTCAACCCGCACCTCATATGCCCGCTGTGCCGGGGATACCTCATCGACGCCACCACCGTCGTCGAGTGCCTGCATTCGTGTGAGTATAGAATTCATTATTGTCGAGTAATAATTTACGGAAGGCCTCACGGGGGTGGGTCCTTCCAAGCGAATGTTCTTTTTTTTTTTCATGAAACTTATTTTTTTGCCTTCGTTAACAGTTTGCCGGAGCTGCATACTGAAGCATCTGCGGCAGAATGCCCAGTGTCCGTCGTGCAAGCATTTACTCAACACCGCCAAGCCGAATATCAAGTAAGTACGAGTGGAGAAATTTACTCCGATACTTATTCTTCCTGTTCCGTTACTTTAATTTCAATGAGTTTTGCTGTAATGCGCAGAATTTGCGAATAAAATCTAAACACGTCATGAAATTTGCGTAACAACTGTCAATATCATCATAATTTAAGTGCAAAATTATTTATACTTATTCGACGTACGAATGACGTTTTTATGCTGAACTGTATGAAAATGTCTTGTCTGTTTAATTATACAAATAAAAAGGCTTTTCAGTAGTGACAAAAAAACAAGTATTATTGTCCATACTAAGTGAAAACAAATACAAGAAAAACTTTTTTTAACACAATTATCGTGGAAGATTAAGCATTAATTATTTTTAAATTCATGTCCACATTCTGTGCAAACGTTAAATAAAAAAAACAGATTTAAAAAAATACTAATGTTCGATTATTTTCACCTCTACAGAGCGGACAAGGCGCTGCAGGATATCGTGTACAAGCTGGTACCAGGCCTCTATCACAAAGAAATGCGAAAGAGAAGAGAGTTCTACAGCAAGCACCCGGAGCACGGTACGTGTCGTTCGTGCGTCTATTTTCGAGCGTCGCACATCTCGCGTTACGTCGTCGCGATCCTCGTGCAGTTTCGAGATATCGAGTGCAGCCCGCTCACGGATCTATATAATTCATCGGCGCGCACGTGCGCACTAGATATCTCGAGGCCAGAAACCCACGCCGAATGACTTGTCGAAATTCGCTGGCTCACTTCCGGACTGTCGTATATATGCCAATATAACTCGGCTCCCGTGTCTAACTCTTTCTCTTTTTTGTACATAATATTCCACGTCCGCAAGAGAATGAAAAAAAAAACGACGAAAATGTCCCGGAGCCGGGCGTGGAGATCTGCATAATACATTCGCCGGCGGGTTCGCTAAATCCGTCCAGTTGTCGCTCGCGGATAATCGGAGTATCTATTGTTAGGAATAATTTACCATCGCCCAAGCTCATAAATGAAATAGATTCTAATCGATTGCAGGATTCGCTGCAAGCCTGAACCTTCTTGCCGGTGGTAAGCACCTCAAACGACAAAAATAGACAGCATTATTACCTTTTATCCTTAGTTTAATTTTTTTCTGATATTACTATTATTATGTTCACTTTGGTTTGTACCTGACACTCTTTACCCCATGACTGCGTTAACAGTACAATCTACAGACGCCGGGTTCGGAAGAACCGGACACACGATGTCTTTTTTTTTCCTCTCTGACACGACTTTACACATGACATATACCTTGCTGTACTCTGTCAACGACACCTTTTATTCACACGAGTGCGCTATACCTAGAAGGCCGTTTTGTTTGAATTCACGTTTGTCTGCATTTTTTCCTTTCGTTCGAATAGATTTTTATTTTTTGTCTACCTCGTTTTGCTATGTATTTATTATATAAACGTACTGCAGCGAAATCTGGCAACAGTTTTCTTTCGTTTGGTTTGATATTGTTACGGGTTGGGGGGGGGGGGGGGTCCGAGCAGAATTGCGATGTAACGAATTCTGCGCCGACGTGGAGTTTTTCTCGCTAAAGCAATTATATATTTTATTTATCTAGTGGCGATAGTGCGATTTTGCAAGTTGTGTGCTTCTAAGTGCGATTTTACTTTACTTTCCTACATAATAAGTTTACTTTGTTATCATTTAAATCGAGTGTGCTTTCGCACACTTGTCGCAATTTGCAATTACACTGTAGATATTGTTCATTGATTCACACATGTAAATAAAAGAAGGGCTGTCCATTCAAAATCTACTACTAAAAATTGCATACGATTGATTTATCGCAAATCATAATTAAATATTTCTTAATACTCGAAAAAAAAACTTTTCCGTTCAGGAAAAGATTCTTTGAATTAAGCCCCTCGCACTTATATAAAAGAAAAACACTCTAGAACAAGTACACCGATTTGAATGAAAGCATCATGTTTTCTTTGAACATCTAAAAACAAATCAAACGAAAACTCGAGCACATTGAAGTTCGCGGCAATGAAAAAAAAAGCAGCTTAGCAGAAATTAGCGATAGAGTGTGCTAAACGACTAAAAAAATTGTATTGCCAACAGCTGACTCGGCGACACCGGAGCAGCGCGGCGAGGATGTGAGCGGTCGGCTTATCTTCGCGCCAGAGGACGCGATCAGCTTGAGTCTAGAATACCTGCCGGTGGGCGCGGATCCTCAGACTCTCCTGGCGAGCAACAGCGAGGTCGAGCCTAACGCGAGACCAAAGATCAACGGCGGCGTGGCCAATCGCCGGTATCTCCAGTGTCCCGCCCTCGTCACCATCGCTCACCTCAAGAAGTTCCTCGCGATGAAGTATAGCGTCGACGTGACGCGCTACAATATAGACATCTGCCACAGGTGCGCCCCGCTCCCTGAGCACTGGACCCTCATGGATGTTGCCTATATCTTCGCGTGGAAGAGGGTGAGTGACGATTTTTTTTAAAGGACTTTTCAAAAGAATTTTACTAACAATTGTACGGTGAAATTGTTTTAATAATCAAAGCTTGTGTTACCAAAAAATTGTAAGTTTTTTCTTTATCAAAATTTACTATGTCAATTTTGTAATATACGGAAACTGTCAGAACGTTAAAAAGTAAATGGAAATGTAGTAGTAAGCCATAAGTTAGTATTAGAATAAGTCATTGACATTTTGTCTAAGAAAGAAAAATTAATAAAGTGATATATGTAATCTTTTTAGAATGCACCGATCAGGTTTTTCTACCGCATAACTCAAGAAGAGCAAAGGCTGGAGGCACCGCCCAACGACAGGCCCTCTACACCTGGTGTGGGCGCAAGCCAGCCGGTAGCCAGCGAGCAGGCGGCCGAACCGGAAGAGAAGCAGTCCAAGGATGTAGACGCTCAACCAAACGAGCCATCGAAGACGATCGTAATGAATGAAAAGTCGCCGCCGAAGATCGATTCACCCAAGAGTGAAGACAGTGTTAAAAAGCCCATGGAACTGTTAGCCAAGCGATCGGCACCGCCGCCGAAGATCGACGATGAGAAATCGGAGTCTGAAAAGCAAGTCAAAACGCCGATCAAGATAATGAAGAATCCTGATGGCAGATACCAGGTGCTGCGGCCAGGCACACAAGAAGAGCAGCGGACACCACAGCAACAACAAAAAGTAGCCGCGCCCGCCGAGTTCAGTGTGGTAAGCATCGGCGACGGTGCAAATTCAAACGGCGTGAAAATCACGTTGAAGCAGTGTTCACCGGGTAGTGGCACACCCTCGCGCAAACCGAAGGTTATCAGCAATGTGCTACTAAAGAACTCACCGCAGGCCGAAAAAGCGAGCAGCATCGTCGAGCAGGTGCAGGAGAAGCAGAAGCGCAAACAGGTCACTTTCTCCGACGCTCAGGAGCCGGCCGTGAAGCAATCCACTCCTAAGAAACCGCCTGAACAGTTGACTGATAAGAAGCAATTCCTACAGGGCTTCAGGCTGGCTGCGACTAAACAGCCTGGGTCTACGCTAGATGCTTCAAAAGAGACCCAAGAAGTAAATAATACGTCTGTTAAGGAGCAGGAGAGCAATCCAGCGAAGAAACCGAAATTCAGCTCGACGAACATTGCTGAGAGATTGAACGATGCCAAACAGTTGGCTGGTGGAGAGAATAACTCATCGCAGGTCAGTAGCAGCCAAGAACAACAGCAACAACAACAACAACAACAACAACAACCTATTGATGTATATGCGTTCCCTAACGACCCGCCTACCGTGGTACCTGCTGGAGCAGTTAAGAGGAAATGTCCACCTGGTCTACCGATTTTCGAATTAAAAAAGAAGCAACAACAGTACCAGGCGGGCAAGCGACCTGGAGTGAACTCAGCCAGGGGTGGTGCAGCGGTTAAGTGTTATAGAAATCAGACTAAACCGATGCTTTACGCGAAACCACCTCCAAGTCCTGCTCGGGTAAGTTGCAAGCACATTTATATTTTTAGTAATTCAAGAGAAAAATACAATAAACTAACAATATGATTCGTTCAGCCTTCGCAGAATTTGTCAAATCCCGCTGGAAATGTGGCGAATGTAAACGTGAATGCATCGGCGCCAGTTCCATCCTCACCCACAGTCAGTTCTACGTCTCCAAAGACCGCCTCCCCCTCAGTAATGATCTCGAACGACACGCGGAACATGCTGGATGGCTGCGGTCTGAATATCCCTGCCAGCCTAAGCATAACTCTCACAGCACCGAAGTCTCCGAGTCGCAACAGTGACTCTCAGTTAGAAATACGAGGAGCGAAAGACAATCAGAGTAATTTGGATAAACTGAATCCGACAATCACTTTGAACGATAAATCGGTGGATCCGCGGGTTCTTAAGGCACTTAAGGCAGGCCAAATGCGTGTACCTCCAGCGAACGCTAAGGCGAAGGGTAGACCACCGCCGCCTATGGAGCAAGCGCAACCAGCTAAAAGAAAAAAGGAAGAAATAAATACACCGCAGCGACAACAGCAACCGCAGCCTCAACAGCAGCCATTACAACCTAAACCGCAACAACATCAGCTACAACAACAGTTACAACATCAGTCGAAGAATATCTTGGATTTGAGTGCCGCAAAGAAAATGGATCTACACCCTTTACGAATTCCCACACCACCTGGAAAGCTTAAGCCAAAACCACCTACTTGGGTAAATTTTTATTTAAATTTAACAAAAATAATGTCTAAATCTTATACGTTAATATTTAATGTAAAAATTTGATGCTAATAATGATAAACCGTGAGATTAATATTACACTTTCCATTTCAGTCTCAAGCAAATAGTCAAAAACCGTCAAACAAAGACGATGTGGCGAATTATCCAGCAAACGGTCAGGTTGTCACTTTGGCAGGTGGTCAGAGGTTCTACCGGGCGCCTCCAGGTTCACGGACTCCCGCGGTACATCGAGTCAGTGACATCCCCACACCGACGCGTACACCGGTCTACGCGTCCTGCTTCTCCAGCCCGATGCCCACCAATCGATCGCCACAAAATCTTTCCTCGGTCTTCCCAAGCTTGCAGTCCTTATTTGCGTTGAGTCAAGCTCCCAGTTTGGAGCAGTTCCACATGGACTCGCGCATGCGAATAGCAGCGGCTGCGGCTGCCGTTGCCTCAGCTTCGAAAGAAGGAAATATTGGCACCAACACCGGCGGGAGTCTTTCTCCGGGTATGCAGGTAACCAAGAGTCACCTGGCGGCCCACTGTGCTCCACTGAAACCAGCCCGTTCGTCAGTTAGCTCCTTCGCTGTGCCATTAGCTAAGCCGCCGTTGCCTGGACTTACGATCAAGCCAGCCGTAAGCACGGTTGAACGAAAGAGCGTAGAGAGAACGAAAGCACCCACTGAAAACGAGAATTCGGCTACTAGTACCGATAGCAGTGCTGCACAACAGAAGAGCAAGAAGAACGAGAGTCCAAAAGAAGGTGGTTATCAATTTATAAGTAAATTATTATTCATTTTATCAGATATCTAACGAGCTTTTTAAATTTCAGCTCCCACGAAAGCAGACTTTGAGCAGAACGAAAACTGCGCCTCGTCCACGGAAGAGAGTAGTAACTCTCAGCAGGGTTCGGCGAGTCCTCGAGTTACCTCGACGGCGTCCCCGTCGCCACCTCCAGCGCCAGCCCAGACTGCCACAGAAAGCAGCAGTAGTAACGATAATAGCAAAAGTACCGAACAAACGACCGCCAAGTCGACAAGCCCCGAGGTGACTAGCAGCAACGGTAATAGCAAATCTCCAGAAAGTCCAGATTCCAGTTCCGCAGTAGCTGAGAGTAATCCGGCCGACAGTACAAAGCCAAACCCGCCGGAGATCAAAACCGAGCCACCAAGTTCAAAAACAGCCGCCGAATCGAAAGCGGCTGACGAGGCTGCGAGCGAGCATACGAAGATCGACGATAAGACGGACGTCGCCGAGTTAAAAAAAACAATGAGCTCCGAAGTGTTGCAGAAGAGATTCCTCGCCGTCTTCCCTTCGAACGAATGGCCCAGCAACCCTATCGCTGCCGAGCAGTTCGGTAACTTCCTCAGAGTCCTCTCCTCCGCGCAGGCCGAGGCGCAACCTAAGAACGCCAAGGCCACGGAGTAATGAACATCTTCGTTCACTTTAACGCGAGTATTTATAATGCACAATGGTAGAAAGGCGTGACGACTTTGATATAAGTATCAGTGTTTTTGTATGCGGATGTCTCGAAAGGAGCGCGAGAGATGGAAAGCTCGCGGGTTCTAGCTACATCACTGCCAAATCAGTACGACAAGTATTGTTACATTGTATCTCTTCGTTGGAGGTAGTTTTCCGACGATCAGACGAGACGTGACCGACTTGGA
The DNA here is from genome assembly GCA_018906775.1 of Sycophila sp. Sp_5. Lineage (NCBI taxonomy): Eukaryota > Metazoa > Arthropoda > Insecta > Hymenoptera > Eurytomidae > Sycophila > Sycophila sp. Sp_5. Next base: position 1,145,329 of record JACCID010000033.1, read on the forward strand.
CATTTTTTGATACACTCATTGTGATAAAATTTTGTGTACTCAAAGAAACAAATAGCAATTTTTATACTGCACAGCGGCGATACAAGGGTCTTTGTGAATTAATGGAAAATCATTGACTAGTTATTGAATCTAGAAATTTATATTTTTTGAACACGCTCATGAATATCTAACGATAGATAGATATAGCTTTTATTTTTAAATTCAATAATAAGGTCAATGGCATTGAAGTACAGTAAATTTATAATCAGGGATCTTATTAAATATCGTTTATAAAACATTGAATAATCCTGAAAATGAAGAACAAAAGTGTATGACAATGACAATTGAAATACAGTTTAACTTATTATTGCACTGAACAAGAGCTTTAATGGTAATTGCCATAAAATGTATCCACCTAAACTACAGTATTCTTATGAACATTAAATAAGCCTACTTAAAAACTGAATAAATGAAGTATATTGTGTGTTAAGATTTACATTTTCAGTTCTATAATGCGATATTTTAAAGATTTTTTTATGTTTAAGAATTTCTTAATTGTAAAAATAGCTTACAAAGATTATCACTAAGTAAGCATTTGTAAATTTGTGAGCACAGTCTCCGGAATCATTAAAATGACGGAGGTCCAAGATTTGTTCCTTTTAATTATAGTCAGCAGCAAAGTAGTTTTGTTTGCAGTTGTATTTGGTATTGTTGAAGCTTTAGTTTATTTTAAGTTTTGTTAAAAAAAAACTTGCTTGTACACAAGTTTGAAAAACCTCTGTATCCTTATCTTTAAATACGAGTAAATGGCCAATAATGCTAAACTTAAAATATTTTTTAAAAGTAACAAATGAATTTTTTTTCTATTCTCGTTATAAAGGAATGATTATATGTCAAACTTTGTGTACAAGAATTAAGTTGTTTCTCATGTATGTATACGTCTACATGATAATGGTACTTTTAGAATAAGTTGTAAATATTTTGATGGATGAAGTACGTAAAAAATGCCGATTAACAATTAAAAAAGAGGAGAAAATCGCGACGTTGAAATGTTCTATTTTACTACAAAGATATCTGCAGTCAGGTCAATCACACATACAAGCTACATTTTTTGCTCGCCTTTTTTACGAAAAGAAATAATAATCGCGTATGCCTCGCTTATGCGAGACCAGTGTACAATACTGAATAAATATATATCGTATTCCTATAAAAAAAGTTATACAAATAATTACAGTTGTCAGTACCTATATATTTCTAATCCTGCATCACGGTATCCTTGATACAAATTCTTATAAAATATTTCATAGTTTAAACGATATTATAATGCTTATTATTATGATTACAATGCTTGGCACAATTTTATAATAATCTTCAACATTTCGTTTCAATTTCAGAAAACATTCTTATTTTCACATTGGTATTTTGGAGCAAAGTTCTTAGCTTTCCATTTGATCAAAACTTTTTATTTATATTTCTCAATGGTATAAGAATTGTTACGATTAAATTGCATTTGCCAGTTATTGGGCTACAAGAAAGAAACGAAATAATAGACCATTGCTGAACAAGTGAAAATCCTAGCAGGAAATAACTAAACCGCGGGATAATTAATCATGATTGAGAAGCAAGCAAAACGACTGATAAGAGTGACATTGATAAATAAAGGCCAATAAATATTAATAGCAGTACACATTACAGTCCACTAATGCTATACTTACCCAAGCACTAATTTATTTTGAACTCCTCGCGAGTGGATCCCGTGACGTAGGCCGAAATGGTAGCCCGTCGGTCACCCACGCCGCAGCCAATGGGCCTGCCGCAATGTGAGAAACAGTGATAGAATGGTCTAAAGCCCGAGCGAGACTGGGCGTCGTGGCGGGCGCATGCGCAGCCCGCACTTTCACTCCGCTCTGCCGCCGCCGCTGGCCAGCCGCCGCCGCAGTCTCGAACTCTCGACGGCAGGTTGCGAGTCGCTTATCTGTACGCGCGAGGCACACGCCGCGCATATATATAAAGTAAACCGTTTTTCTGTCCGGCCGCGCCTGTCGCACCTCAGCAGCCGCCGTCCAGCCAGGTCCGCACCCCCCTGTCATGTTGGCGGCCGCTTCGGACGCGCTTTGGCCGTCACCCGAGGATCCCGCTCGCGTACGGTAGCACACCTTGCGCAAGCGAGGAGGTGAGCAGAGGAGGGAGGTGTCGCGAGCGCATTGCACGGAGGCGTCGATGAGTGTCGCGCCTGGGCCGCGACTGCTGCGGGGGTGTTGCCGCGATAGAGTTTCGCGGACGTGGTTCGGGCCGTCTTGGACGCGCCGTGCCGGATAGAGACGGAGCATGGAGGCCGGAGCGCCCTGGGCCTAGCGGAGGATCCAACGCGGGAATCGAGGACGGCGAGCGACGCGGCGAGCGTACGGAAAAATGCTGAGGTTCCTGTCGAGGCGCCGGGGCCGCGGCGTCGCCCAGACTGGCTCGTCGCAGATAAAAAACCAACGGCTATTGAACAACAAGAACGTTGTGCAGTGTCGGGTTATTCTGCTGGATGGCGCCGATCTGCCCATCGAGTTGTCGGTGAGTTTCGGTGGTGCATGTTTACTTTACTTTGTCCTGCGACTTTCTTCCTTTACTTTGCGTCTATTGAACTTGTGGGTAAAACAGGCGCTTTACATATACTGATTTTGTTTTGTTTAGAAAAAAGCATTGGCCAGCGATTTGTACGAACAGGTGTTTTATAGCCTGGATTTGATTGAGAAGGATTACTTTGGATTGCAGTATACCGACAGTAATAATGTCCAGCATTGGCTCGATCCAACGAAACCAATAAAGAAACAAGTCAAGAGTACGTTATATAAAAGCGCTAATCAGTTTTTTAATAAAAAAGAAAGAGTGTCAAATAGGAGAGATAAGTTTAACGGGTGAAATTTATTTTGTTTTAGTTGGACCACCGTATACATTAAGATTAAAAGTTAAATTTTACTCATCTGAACCAAATACTTTAAGGGAAGAATTGACAAGATATCAATTTTTCTTACAACTCAAGCAAGACCTTCTTGAAGGGAAGTTGCATTGTCCTCATCAAACAGCAGTGCAGCTTGCTGCCTTAACATTGCAATGTAAGTGTTAAAATAATTATTATTAAGATATTTTTTAAAGGCGAGTACTTTTCCATTAACAAAGGCTTACTTATTCTTACTCAGCTGAACTCGGTGACTATGATGCAACTGTACACACGGCAGCAACAGTATCCGAGTTTCGGTTTGTACCAGGTCAAACTGAACAAATGGAACTGGAAATCTTGGAAGAGTACAAAAAATGTTCTGGACTTAGCCCAGCTCAAGCTGAATCTGCGTACCTGAGCAAAGCCAAATGGCTGGATATGTATGGTGTGGACATGCACACAGTCATGGGAAAAGACTCCTGCGAATACTCCCTTGGCTTAACGCCCACAGGGATTTTAGTTTTCGAGGGGAGCCAAAAAATCGGGCTATTTTTCTGGCCTAAAATTGGACGATTAGATTTTAAAAAGAAAAAATTAACTCTAGTCGTGGTCGAGGAGGATGATGAAGGACGAGGCGAGCAAGAGCATACCTTCGTCTTTCGGCTGTCCAACGAGAAAGCCTGCAAGCATTTATGGAAGTGCGCGGTCGAGCATCACGCCTTCTTCAGACTCCGTGCACCAGTAAAGGGTGCCAGTGGACGACAAAACTTGTTCCGAATGGGCTCTCGCTTCCGTTATAGCGGGAAGACTGAATTTCAAACGACTCAATTGAATCGCGCTCGTCGTACAGTGCAATTCGAACGAAGACCAAGTCAACGTTACGCTCGCAGGCAAAGCCATGTCTTACGGGACAGACAGCGTCAAGTGCAAGATCAAACTCCGCAACCATCATCGGGTAAAGATCTGTTTATCATTTTATTATTAAAAGTCATTGTCATTTATCAGACACACTTTTAAGTTTTCCTCTTATCAGCGAGATTAGCCGATATGAACGTCGCTGAAAGCATATCTATGATAGCATTTTTTTTTGTTTTATATTCCTTTAATTAATGCACATTACATAAGTATTAAATTAGTATTTCTTCCAGCCGAAGAAGAACCATTGGAAAGACAACCAAGCAGATGTAGCAGTACAAAATCTTCCTCGGATGCGAGCAGCATCCAAGGAACGTCATCGCCGTTGGTCGATTCGCTCCTCAAATCGCTTGCTAAAGATCAACAGCCACCCGAGCCTAGAAATACAACTAGCTCCACGGCCAGCAATCAAAAGGAGAACGAACCCATGAAGACCAGCTTGACTATAGAGAGCGTGTCATGTCAACCGTCCACGCCGGTTCCTAATAATCAAGTCGTCGGTGCTACATCACTACCCGCACGTACGCCGATTCCCCCGGAATCTCTCAAGTGCAATATTCTTAAAGCTAAAGCATTGGAGCAGGGAAAGAATTCCAATTTGGTTTCCATATCAACTGTTGAAACACCGTCCGTTGTCGCTGATAAGACGCAACACGCTGCTGATGCCGCCACCATCGTCTCAGTGGTAAGTATCGCTGTCCATCAATACTTTGTTAATGTGTTCATTTGCCGCTGTTAAAAATGTCGTTTTTGCATTCACTGGTTTGATATTTTGTGTTATTGCTTTGTGTTGCTAGCCTGAGAAGTGGGCTTACACCTTGAGCCCACAAATAAAATAAAATGTAACTTATAAGCTACTTAGACAAAAAACTCGAGGTGTATGTGCCCTGTTTAAATGTTGTCGCTTCTCTGCTTCTCCTGCTATCTAGGGCGGCGACAAGCTGACGCTATCGGTGAGCGGTGCTTCGACGAGTCCCACGCCAGCGGACGATGCAGTAACTGTCACGCACTTCTCGCTCGACAGCTGGGGCAAGATACAACAAAAGACTACGCCGTTCAGTCCGAAAGTGGCCAATCGGCCGTCCTCCCAGAACCCGTTTAATCCATTCACGAGCACGGTAACTACGGAGGAGCCCGAGCCTGTAGAGGAGGTGGCGTTCGAGGAGCCGAAGGCAGCTCCAGCGGTTACACCAGTCGAGGAGAAGAAGGTCAACACGAATCCCTTCATCGACTCCAATCCGTTCTTTGGACTACTGAATCCCTTCGCCTCCGACATGAGTACGACTACCCCGACCTCAGCATCGATTCCTGCAACCCCATCGCCAACGCCTGTACAGCCGGCGCCTCCGAAGTCCCCGGTCTTGGAGATCACTCCCGTCGAGGACAACACCGATGCGCCAGTTAACAATACTACCAGAGTCGTCAAGACCGAGGAGATACAAACAACCACTACTACCCTGACTCACAAAGTAAGATTCACCGCTTGCGCTATGTTTTTTTTATCGTATCGTACCGTCTAATTTGGCAGCACTTTATCGCTAGTGATTTGACAATTTTTTTTATTGGTTTTAATTTCGAAGTAATTTTGTGCTGAGAATACGAAATTTCGCTGTTATATTTTACGAGTATTTATTAAAAGTTTGAAATTTGCCTTGCCGTTGCTTAAGAAATAGAAAAGAGCAAAATCATCAGATTGTTTAATCATTGTTTACTTTATTTTTAATAGGATGATGGACCAGCAGCTTCAGATATTAGTCCCTGGTTGGTTGCGGATCCAGCTCAGTCGCCGACAACTACTCAAAGTCCTGCAAAGCACACTGTAATAACTCGCAAGACAGTCATTACAACTCAGCTGTAGGTTCAAAAGCCTCAGCACGTTTTACCTGCTAGCTTAAAGTAAGAGGAACACGCGACATAGTATTACTATTTATATAACAGTTGCTGATTTTATTGTCAAATTTAATATTTGCATCCAACGAAGGCATGTCGCCGCATCACCGGGGAAAAAACGAAATGTTATTTCTGCCGCGTTGAGCAATTTTCCTTACTGGTGCTACTACTGCTTCTTTTCCATTTTATAATTTTTACTATTAACTTGTAGATATACCTCGTTGCGAATTTCAGAGAATGAAGTTGCATCGAACTTTTTGAAAAATTTTCAGGCTCTGCTGGATCGTGTGCCATGTTTCTTGAAAGGCAGTTTGTTTAAAATTATATTAATGCAAAGTAATGTAACATTCCCTAGTAACATCTCTAATCTGTGATGTCGAAAGGATATCTATAAAATTTCGTAAGTTTACGAATTTTGCTTCCCGATCGATCATTTCCAAGAAACATCTTAAGACTGGAGTATACACGTATTTATGAAAATTTTATCTACAAGAAAACGTGGCCTGATTGTTAAATTCCTTTTTTTACACCAATTGCCACAAGAAAAATTAAACGTGCCTTAAAATATATTAACTTGTACTTACGTTGGTGCAGCAAAGACTGTTGTCCTTTTTTTTACCAAGTAAAAAAACATCTTTTTTTTTTAATAATGTAGTGAGATTAGTTGAAGTATAAGGCGAGTCGAAATGTACGAATGAAAATTCATCTTTATTTACATAATCGCGAAGTTTTTTTAAAAAAACTTCTTCACACAACGATGAAATCGGCTTAGAAAATTATTTTAGATACTTGTAAATAAAGAATTGAAATTTATTGTCATTAAAATCCTTTATTTTTGACGCAGTATTAAAGAGAAAGTTTAACAAGCACGTACTTACTTCAGGTACTTAAAAGTAGTATGTTTATTTGCTTTTTTGACCAATACATTCCCTGTTCTGATCTCTTTGTAGTCAAATAAAGGCAGCTACTACTCTACAAAAGCGACTCGTTCATAGTCATGCATTTATCGAATTACTATGAAAGTAATGTGTCCAATGTAACTTTAATCACTGAATTGTGTGATTAGCACCAACTATATGTATATGGTATTGAAAAAGCAACCGCAATAATTGAAAAATTTTTATGTGCATTGTTATAAAGTTTTATTATATTATGTAAATTGCGGTCTTATAAAAAAATATATATTATATATATGTATATCATAGATGTTGAATAGATTTATGTGAACACACGATGCCTTATATATACTGTAACTATACATTTATAAAAGGAAACACACTTTTGCTTTTGTTTCACTGCTTCACTGAGTATTGTGTGCGTTTTCAATTGGCGATTCATTTGAATCAACCTTTTTCTAATTTAATTTTATTGCGGATGTGAAAGTGTAACAAAAAAACAAACATCATATTTTGATCGATTTATTTAAAATATATACTGTTCTGAAGGGGCATTTGTTCTCAAACATTTGATTGTACATTTTTAAAAAGGTTTCTTTTTTCCTTTGCCGGTATAAAAACAAAACTTCTCTTCGAATCGATTCGTCCGAAGCAGATTGACTAATATACGTAAATGTAATAACAATTATGTACGTCTTTCATTTGTCCTAATAAAAGTAGACAATAATTTACTAAATTTTCAAATAGATTTATTTTCAAAAACTTAAAATTTTTAAAAGCTTTATGAGGAAATTGCATTAAATTACATAACGTACTGCATATATCATTTCATTAAACGCATATTTTTTTAAGCAACTGCAAAAATAAATATTTATAACAGTACATCAACTTTCCTAATAAGCACATGATTATGAGTCAAAGCAAATACAGATTAACATTTGCACAACATTTCATCTATTCAATGAAACTGCATTTTTCGCATAGCGCTTTCTTACATTATATTATCGTTTAATTTCATAAGCATTTATGATCAACAAAATTTCATTTATCAGTATATTATGAAAACAAGATTTGTGTCATCTTTTCTGAAAGAATCAAATTAAGACTATGTCCATTCATTTCGCTATTCATTCAGAGACATAAAGTAACAAAGCGGTCGAACGACAGAAGTGTAAAGCATTAAAATAATGAAATGCCGATTTTTTTTGTTTTTCGTGATAAATGAGCTAATAGATTTATTTTAATGTATTTATTTTATTATTATGTGTACATCATAAAATAATAACAATAATTATTTAAAATATTATTTTATTTTTTCGGTGTGCATTTTACAAAAACGTTGAAGTTTTTTTTTGTTCGCGCGCACGCGCGACTTTTGTCGGGTCAGGCCACGTCCGGGCCGGCCGTCACTGGTGGTCGTTAGTGTTTGTCTTCGGTATCAAGGCGGAGGCGGAGGAGCGTTTGTTCTTTTATTCCTCCTCTTCTTCTTCCTCCTCCTCCTCCTCCTCTTCCTCCTCTTCTTCCTCCTCCTCTTCCTCTTCCTCTTCTTCCTCCTCTTCCTCCTTCTCGGTACCCTCCTCCTCTTCTTCCTCCTCCTCTTCATCGAACTGAGGTTCCTCGAGGTCGTCGTCGGCGGCGGCCTTCACGTCCTCCTCGCCTTCGGGTGATTCAGGATCGCCGGCCTTCTTGCCCGGCCTCTCACCAAACCACTTCGGCAGCTTCGCTATTTATCGCGAATGAGAAATCATCGTAGATTAGTTTAAAATATTTTTATTCACATTTTACCAGCTAATCACGTGTTTTTTTTTGTATGAAATTATTGCATACTAATTCTTAGAAAATTGATTTTTTCTGCAATGTATTAATTGTAAATATAAATCAAACAAATTTTTGTCAAGACGATTCAAAAATTTAATTTTTTAAAAAATTTTCTTATTAAAATATATTTTATTTGAAATAATGAGGATAATTTTTAAGTCTTAGTTAAATTATAAAACCACGTGATTATCTTTAAAACAAAATGCAAGTCATCAGTTCGCATTTATTTGAATATGGAGTGGTTTTAAGGAACACTTGGCGATCAAGGAGTCTTTTGGGGGTAATCACAAAAAATAATGAGAGGATAACAACAAAAGGCAAACGGCGAATACGTACTCTTCTGGCGGGCAAGGAATTGAGTCTTTTGCTGGGACCAATTCTTCTCGACAGCGTCCTTCTGTGCCTCCGTCAGGCCCTGTAACAGTCAATCGTGGCATGCTGGGATCATCACACAAGGGGGGTTCAGGATTCAGGAGGTCTATCTGCTTCTCTTCATCCGACGTTTATTATTATCATTATTATTATTATTATTCACGAGGGGGGGGGGTGTATCATGAGTTATCACAAATGAGCCTCTCTTATCGCGTGGGCTCTCGGGCGCGACGTTGCGTCAGTTCTTATACAAATGGTCAGTCACTCTGGTCAACAATTTTTACTGTGAGATGAGGGTTGGACTTACAGGGCAGTCTCGAGTTCTTAAATGAGTTGCTACCAGAGAAAGAAAAGAAGAAAAACGATAATTTAATGACTGGGTGAGACAGAGAGTAAGAAAAGAAAACGGTGAACAAGCCAAAAAAATCACAGAAATAAAAGGGTGTTGAGAACTCGTAGATATGTCGTGGATACTCGGGGCGGGGACATCGGACTCACTTTTGGTGCGTTTCATGAACAATTCCATTTTCTGTTTCCAAAGTTTCTCGTGGTATTCCGCGTAAAGCGTGTTAAGACCCTGCGATTTAATTCAAGACAGTCTCGCGTTTTTAAAGTTGTTCTACAATTTGTCATAGAGGAGGAGGGAGTCTTTTTCAATGCGTTTTATAGAGTTCGGTTCATGTGGCGGTGTCATAAGTGGGGACTTTCCCGTCGTTTCTCTACATGATATGGTGCATCGGCTGCGCGAGTATAGTGAAGTCTTATCTGTTCTCATTTCGAGTGTGTCTTATTTTTTGTCGTATTTCATGAGAGAAGTATAAAGTGGGGGCTCGACTGATAATGGAACTGGGTCAACGAATACTCACGCCTTCGAACAGCTTCTTCTTGTCATCGTAGGACCTGGTGTCCACGCGACGTTCATATTTGGAAGCCACTTGGATTTTGGGCTGAAAATAAACGAAAACTCATGAGTCGAGCGAAAAAATAAATCGAGAAAAAAGACCGAAGAACGAAGTTAGCCACAGCGAAACGAAAAAGAAAAATCCAGCGCGTCGGAGTCGCCAAGAAAAGTTTTTACAAAAAAGAATGAGAATTTCCCGTAAAAGCGCGCGCGAAGATCTTGAAAGTTTGGCCGAAAACTCGATGCGTCAGCGGGATTCTATTTCGGCGCGGTCCGGCGGGTTTGCCCGCGAGCGTGAATTTATATAGCTCTTGTATAACGCGCAAATTATTACGTTGGACTCGAATAGCTTATGATGTAAAACTTGACACCGATTACCGAGGCTGGCGTTAAAGCTCGCCAAAGTTTCGATACTTACGGGGTACTTGCCCGTCAGAGCCTCGGGGTCCAGACCCTTCTTCAGGGCCTTGTGCCTCAGCTGTTGCTTTTGTCTCTCCTTCAGCTCTTTAAGCTAAAATTCAAAAGGAGAATCATCGTTATAAAGTAACTTGAAAATAATCGAACATTCGTGAGATGTGAAAACGACCAGAAATGCATCTACAGCTATGTACACTAAAGCAAGCTCAATGTTAATTAAGTATTGGTAAATATATAAATTTTGGATACTATAAGGCAAATTTTTATATATTTGATTTGACCTAGTAACGATGGTACTAGGATGCAAGTCGAGGAATGCACTTTTGCCTTATAAACATTACAGCAGCGGTAGAAACCAAATAAACAGTAAATAGAGTCAAAATAAGAAGATTAATTTTTTAGTTATTAAGTAATTAGTTTTTAAGTTTTTTTTTGTATTGTATAGAGCCAGCCCAGCAAACAGGAAGTGGCATCCTCTGCTGGGTTATTATTTAATAACGTTATATGTATATGCATTTGTACTCATTATATTTGTATATTCTATACTCTGATAAATAATTAAATAAATAAATAAATAAATAAATGTATAAGAGCGGAGAACGTACATCGTAGTCCTGACGTTTCTGACGCTCCTCCAAATCGTATTTCTCGGTCTCGAGTTTGACGATGGCGTCCCAGAGTTCGGTGGCCTTGTAGCGGAGCTTGTCGATGCCCAGACCCTCGATCTCCAAGGGCTTGATGCGGATGCTCAGGGAGATTTTCTTCTCTTCCTCGAGCTGCTCTTTCGTCTTGTTGCGCTCGAGCTGTGCTGACGTAAGGTTGCCCTGAAAGAAATCGCACGGTTAGCAATCATTTTTATCAATACGTATATAGTTAAAATTTCTTTTTAAGTGCATGCCGTTCTGAGTATTTCTAGTATACTTACAGCCAGATCTTTCTTCTGGATGGTGAAGTTCGGGCCTTTCTTGCTCGCCTGGTCCTTCATCGCCTGCATCATAGCTTGGCGCTTCTTCTCGGATTCCTCCAGGCGCCTTCTCTTCTCTTCGATATCCCGTTGTTTCTTCTCCTCTGCAAGTGCACATTAAACGATTTACAGTAGAGATTATTAAAATGTCTTCTAGATGATATAGTTAAATGCAGAAGGTAAATTTTACCAATTTCACGTTGGCGACGCTCTTCCTCCTCCTTCTTCTTCAGCGCCAGTCGCTTTTCTTCTTCGGCGCGCGAGATCTTGCGTTTGGCTTGCTTTTCCTATAATTTTTTTTGCAAAATTGCAATCATTTTAATAAACGTCGTTAATTAAATAAAGGATATATTTGTTATCAAAGAAAATTTTGAAACCCCTACGGAACACTTCAAATTCAAGGGGGTGATTTACCTTGAGGTGCTTGAGCTCCTCCTCTTCCTTTGCCCTCTGCTTTCTCCATTCTGCAATGTATTCTTTCAGTTGTTCGTCGAGATCGCTTCTCTTCTGTTCTTGTCTCTATTGTGACGAAAATCAAAATATACCGTATTATTCGCATTGAAATGTCAAGTTTTTTGGAGGATTTTCTTTTCTTTATATATAAGTTTTATCTATTTAGCTACACCGAGAGAAAAAAAGAGTAGATCTTACTGATTCACAACAATAATATCTGCTAAACTAGGAAAAGTAAAAACTGCTTTGCAAAATCAGTAAAATTATCATTTCATGTAAAGTAGATTTGGCATTTGTGTAAAGCAGATTCTACTGAAAATTGGAAAATTAAATTAACTTACAATTTCACAGTTAAATCTACTATGTAAAAAATAGAAGTTTCTTATTTTTTTACGTATTGAATTAAAAGAAACTAGTATATTATTATAAAAGAAGCATTCTCTAAAAAATTAAGAGATATTTTCTTACCCTCATAAACTCAGCACCCTCGCCGGAATCCCTGGTAGCGTGATGAGCAAGAAAAATAAAAGTACAACTCTTTAGAGGCGGGCGATCAATCAGTCACCCATCATACGCCGGTCATCACTCGAGACCGGCGCCTTCTCTCCGCCGCTCTTTTTTAATACAGGTGCTATCGTCCGCCTTTTCCCCGTCGACGCTCGTTCACTTCTCCGAGCGCCGCGTCGACGTTTCATCCCCCATTCCCCCCTTAATTATTTTTTTTTCTCAAAACGTCGAAAGATAACGAAAACGAAGAGAAAGAGACACCGGACAAGCGGACGAATAGCACTCGCGCAACCCACAAGACACACGCACACACGCACACGCGGACAGACACAGTAGGCAAGATAAATATATAAGTAAATGAGTGCGTATAAGTCTCAATTCGATCGGGGACCCACGCAAGTTTGTACACACAGCTGGGCCCCCGCTCAGCTCAGCAAAGCTTTTTTATTTTATATATATTTTTTATTTCGTGTGAGAGTGTATTAATTAATTCAACAAAAGAAAATTTGCACTGAGGCTGAAGCTGTGCTTTCTAGAGGCGTGCTATATAAATGTTTTCTTTTCTTGTTTCCTTCGTGCGTGGTATATAGAAATCATACAAGGGGAGACGTAAAGGCGGTTCGTGTAAATTGGCGTGAAGCTACAAAAAAAAAAAAAAGACGTAGAATCGATGGTGTGGCGGTGAAGTGAAGTATATAAGAGGGGAAGATTCAAGTGAACAATACATAAAATAAAATAAAACAAAAAGAGAGACAGAGAGGGGTATTAGCGACTGAGAACAAAACATGGCGGACATTGGACGAAACAAAGGGCTTTTGGCCATTCTCCGGTAAGCTCAAGTTTCCGCCAAGGCCGCGCGTCAGCGTTCGACACAAATTCAGAATTAGAATAGACGCGCTGACAAGCCGCGACGGCGGAAAGTTCGATAAATGGCCATCGAGCTTAGTCCCGCGATCGTTACCTTGGCAGGATCGATCGATCTGCTTTTCGGACTGTTATCCTGTTGAAAGAGCTTCAGCTGATTTCGATAGTTTCGCGACGTGCAAAGTACTTCAACGTGAAATTCTTGGAATGCAAGCACGCGAAAGGAATTGGGCGATAATGCGAGTGCCATAAATATGTAAAAAGGAATGTGCAATAAAATCGGGACATATACCAATGATTAGGTAAATTAATTAGGATACGCGGAAATTTGAACGGACTCGTTCGGTATAAGCTCAGTTTTTTATCTGCTGCAATTAAAAGTGCGCACCGATGAAACACTTAGCCTGCTGAAAAGGTCACAGTCATCAAAGATTAGAGAAACAAATAGGAAGAAAAAGAAAATAAAAGGGACTGTGTGCTTCGGGGCTATCGGTCCGGTTCTTGCTTGCACAGTCAGTACGGACATGTAATAAACCACGACATATACACTGCTTATTAAACAAGTAAACAGGATAATCGCGAGATTGGATTGCCCTTCGCGCAGTGACAGAATCATTAAGAAAAGTAACTCGTCAAAAAGAAAAAAAATTCGTTAATGATTATTGACAAACAAAATAAATAAAACTTAACACGTTGTTGTGAGAGACGTGGGGTGAGGATACACTTGGCACATTAAGGACGAGTACTTAGTTTTATTATTTGTTGGATCTTCAGTGAATGCTCTGAATTTTTATTTTTCATTCAATTTTTAAATGATTGGACAATTATTTTTTTCCTTTTTCAAAATGATCGTTACTCTATCAACAAATTAAATTCGAATTAAAGTGAGTTATAAAAAAATTGTTTAATAATTATGGTTCACTGAAGTCCGCGTGTTGGTGATTAAAAAAACACGTAAAAAAAGGAGGCTGTTTTATTTTGTGAGCAGCTTGGGTAACGTATAATTTGTTAACGACGTTTATTAAACAACAACCTCGAGTGTCAACTTACTTTTGGGACGCCCTACCCCTACAAAAAAGAAAGTACAATTCGGTTAATAAATTTCAAGGAACAATGATCATTGTGGCAAGCTTTTTTTTCTTTCGCATCCTCACGTTTAATATACAAGTGCACTTCAAAAGCGTTTAAGTCGTTTCATTTTTTTAAATTATATTATTATTATGATTGATTATTTTTATTATTATTTTAAGTGAATCTGTTTTATTGTGTTTTCATATTTATTAGTCTAGTGACGCTGGTATAACAAGTCGAGTTCTCGTTTGCGCGCAAGCCCCAAAGTAAAAAAAAAACAAGGCGTAAAATTTCGCGACGGTTGTTTATTGCAGTAATTGCCCTTTATCCCAAAATGTCAAATAAAATAACTCTCGAAGTGACGACCGCCGAAATGGATGCTAAAATAAAGTTCAATTTTAACGGTAGCCATTAATATTCGATATAATTTCTCGCTTAAAGGAGCAAGCCGGTCGTGCGGTAATAACATCATATTTTTATACCTTCTTCAGGGTACGGTGGAATTTTCAGTACTGTTACAAAGTCTATTTCCTCTTGGCCTCTAAAACTAAATCAGTGAAATACAATTTATTTTCAGCGGGAACTTTGTCATTTTAAAAATAAATGTTTATCATATAATGAATTCATTCATTTGAAACGATGCTTAGTCCATTCGTCGCCGAAAATATAACCGAATCTCCACAACCAATTTCCAATCCGGACCCTTCGGAAGCTTAATTCACGAATAATATACTGTTCGAAAAATTAATGGCTCCAATTAAAATGCTCAATTTGTCGTATGAATTAATGAAATTAAAAATTTTAAGTAAAATCATTAATTCTCAGTTGCACGCTTTAAATTTAAATGCTCGCGCGGCGGAAGCGAAACCTCGCACGCCATAAAGTTTACGGCGAAGGTCGTGTCCGCACCGCGCGGACGAACATGGGCGATCGGCGCCTCCTCCTGCCCTCAAAAAATAAAAAGAAAATCGCGCGCGGTGAAAAGAGAAAATAAAATCCGAGAATATACGAGAGAAGGTGGACAAAAAATAAAGAGCCGAAGAAGAGAGAAGAGACTTTACGTAAGGTATACAACATAAAGGCCGGGGCTTGCGTGAAAATAAACGGCGAACCGCGCGGGCGGGTGTTTGTCCGTCGGGCTTGCCCCCCTTTATTTTCGGTAAAAGCCCGCGAGCGACTTGAGCTTCTCAAACCGTGGAAGGCTCGGGCCGCCGTGTCGCTCGGGGCTAATGTAGGCGCGCCGCTGACGAGAATAACGAGAGCAGCATATATAAACCGCGCATTGTATACGAGACAGCGAGACAGAGATAGACTGAGAATTGAGCATTGGCAAGACGTATAAGAATCATGAGCGGACAGATGTGCGAGAGAGAGAAAAAGAGAGAGAGACAGATGGAAAGAGACATTCTTATTTTTTTTTTCGTTCATCTTAGGTTTCGTGTGCGAGAAGTACGCCGTCCCTTTCAGTACAGAAAGAATGTCCATTGCGCGATGAAAACATATATTGCTGTTGCCCCTTTTTCACGAGCTGCATTTAAATGAATTTCAGTTTTTATTTGTTAGTATTTTTTCGTTAAAAGATCGAAATCCGAGGTTTCGCAGATTATAGCCGGTGGGACATTCTTTAGTTAGAAGGGAGAGGCACGCTCGTGGCGAAAATAGAAAAATGACAATTCCGAGAGTGAAAGTGGGTCATTTTTCTATTGCGGGGAGAATGTGCAGAGTGAGAGAAACAATCCCGTCACTTTTTCGTGATCTCCACCTCGTCTACTTTTATGTAAACATCTGTGTATACATATATATACTACCATCGCGGACGCGAATGAGTTCTGCGAGTTTGTGTTGGATTTTTCGTTTATTTGTCGTGTGACGTATAGATAAATTATTATAAGTATACTTGCGCAAAAAATAAAAGCTACAACGCTCATAGCGACAAATACAAAATTACAAAAAAAAAAACCAAGTAGAACATCGAAACAAAATAATTAATCGCTTCAGTAACCTACGACAAGTGATTATAATACTCAATTGCTGTTACATCTATTTGCTGAGTTACTTTGCGCATTAAAAGAAAAAATATTAACAAAATAAAAGTTATTGTTATTATTTTTTTTTAAATTACTGTAATTAATCGCACGCGTACTACGAACAAAACTAAATCAATTACGAAAGTACGAAATACGAGACATCACAGTTTTTATTAAAAGATAAAAAAAACAAAAGTAATAAAATTAACAGCAGAGGCGGGCAGCGATTATTGGCAAGAGAAACGACACAATTACAAGTTGTGAGTGAACTTTACGATATTTTTCTTTTTAACTCTTTTTTTCTTTTTTTTTTTTTAAATCAATAATACCAAAAAAAGTAAAGGAAACGTGAAATTATAATTAGATGCCGTGAATCAAACAAAAAAAAGAAAATAAAGTTACATCAGAGAAGTAAAAGAATAACAACGTAGTTTACGTAAAAAAAGTTTTAGCAGCGACAGACAAAGTTGCAGCACGACGTTGATGACGAATTATTTCTGTGAATGTGTAAAAAAAATCTTTTAAAAAAGGTTGCCTTAAATCGAGGATGAAAATAATCGTCGTGCTACATCCCGTGCGAGTAGTATTTTTTATTTGAACAAATTAAATAAAAAAAATAAAAAGAGTAAAATAGCGAACGTACAAAGACTGCGGTCGAGACAGTGCGGAAAAAATGAAATAAAAAAAGAACCAAAGTAGACATGTAACAAACAGAGATACAAAAAAACTTAATAAACTGATGCGACAGTAAACTCTGGCACTTACTCGATCTTCTTCTCCGGTTGCCTTTCGTTCGATCGCAATCGAATCGAGTTCGCGCGGCGCGTCGATTGGTCGCAAGTTGGATTCGGTTATTCGAGACGATGTTTCGTTTGGTTTGTGTTTGTTGTTTTTTTTGTGGTGATAGATAGATAGAGATTTGGAGAAAAAAGAGAAAAACCAGAGTCAGTAATTGGCTTTCAATGTATATATTTTTATATAAAATAAAGGATATAAGATGAAGGATCGATCGGTTTTCTGTGACAGGAAAAGGATAAACGGTACAGGGATTTAAAAATAAAACGCCATTTTAAAACTTGAGATGCTTAGGTTTTCTTAAAAGAAAAAATCGGGATATTTTACACCGATACGTGCTCGCGAACAACAAAGTGTTTTTCACGAGCGAATAAACAAACTCCGTCAAAACGTTGGCAGATGAGCCGCGAATCGCGTCGCTTGCCGCGATAAATTTGTTTTCGATCGCTGCGATGGATTTTTCGCGCTTTTCCGAGCCTGCGGCATCGCTTTATTTAAAAATCGCTTTCGTCACGGAGGATCGATTAGCGAAACATCACGCGTTAAGCCGCAAATCAATTTAAAAATAATACACGCTGACAGGTGCGCTGGTCCCTTTAAACTTTTTTCCCCTGCGCGAAAGACGCACAATCCGATTAGTTACAATGAACCTGATCGCGTCCAAAAATAAAGCGCGAATTCCTAGGCGCCCGATCGCCGCTCCATTGTCTATACGTTGGTATCTAAGAATAAAGCGAAACGCAGATTCGTAACAGCCTACTGACGCTCGCTCGGATCGCCTAATTTTCCTCCGTTTTCTTCAATTTAATTTCAATCTTTAAAATAAAATTACTTCATCTATGATTACAATTTTATTCATAATCCCGGCGAATTCGTGATCGCATTCCTTGAGAAAACAACGGTAGTTTGCACTCATAAAATCCATAATTCTAAGAAAAATAAAATAGTCGATTGCTCGGGAGAAAAATCGCCAGTAGGAAATTGCAGACCGGCGCGATTACGCAGGCCTCGAGTAAAAAAGGATGTGCAAAATAAAAAAAAGGGGGGTAGAGATCTGCCCGTTTAGTCGTTCTCGGGGCGTCGTTTTTCGGCGTCGTGTTACTAAATCGAGGCGCGCAAAGCCGCGGCTATCCGGACGCTCTATTTTCGTGAAGGAAACACGCGCTCTAATTTTAAACCGGCCGGCATTTCGAGAGATCGTCCCCCCACCCTTCCCCCTTTTGCTCTCTTTCCCTTTTTCCGCGACAGCGGTGGGTTGCGACGGCGATTCCCCCTCGATTATCGAAACGCTTGCGTAACGGCCGAAAAATGCGCCGGAAAAAATGTAGGAGATTCCCGGAGAGCGCGCCGCTATTAATAGGCGGACGCCCAATGCATATCGGCTTTCGCGAGGGAAAAATTCACGGTTCGTGCGATACGATATTTACGCGGATATCCCCTCCGCCGATCAGCTTTTCTTTTTTAAAATCTATGATTTTTTTTAATTGATATTTATTTAAATCATTATTTTAGACTGCTTCATTTTAGATTTTCATTTTTTATCTTTGATTATTTTCTTTTTAAATGTATGTACACAAGATGCGAGCGGATTTCTCTATCTATGCTTTAAGACTAAAAAAAGGGGGTCAACGCTAAATCTATAGGGATGTGGAGGAGAATTCTGTTTAGTAAAGGATGACAAGTGAGTTTAATAATTAAAAAAAAGAAGGATAACAATGAGGCTCAGAATTATAAGATAAATGAGAGAATAAAATAATACCAGCGACTGGAACTTACTTCCTGCAAAAGAGAAAGAAAAAGGAAAGAAGATTAGTGATATGCACGCGGGCAAAGACGGTGTACGTATGTGAATGAAAGGTAAACACTTACACTTCCTCAACCTCCTCTTCGCTGCTGTAAAAGAAAAACGGAAGAAGAGTACGGTTAATGTGGTGCTGGCACACTTAATCATGCTTGGGTCTATCGCGAATTTACGAATACGGATTGGTTGGGCAAAATGAAATCGTCGCTTAAAAAATAAATTGGGTAACGAAAAGTTAAAAAAAAGGAGAAAAAACAAAAGAAACAAATACGTAAATTCGATGCAGACAATTCGGTAGTGTACAATTATTAAAAATCACACATATACATGTACATCTGAATGCATATTATGAATGTATTAAGACACGAGTAACGTATATTTGTCGATGAACCAAGTCAATTGTGACGTTAATTAAAAGTGAGATTGTTTTCGTTGCGTCTCAAGTGTAAACATTAACAAGGGTGGCTCAGTCAGACTTACACACTTATTCAAGTGCGCGACGTAAGGTCGCGCGTCCATCGCGTTCTTATGTCAATCTAGAAATCTGAAATCTCCGTGACCTCTTTCAAATGGTTCTTCATTTAAAATAATTAAAAAGAAAGAAGAAATCTAACCCGATCGCTCGAATAATTGAAAAAAAAAAAGAAAATATTTATTCTTCAAAATGACGGAACTTGCGGATTTATACTCACGAGTATTGCTCCTCGTCGTCCGACATTATGGGAAATTAAGGGTGTGCTGCAACAGAAAAGAGGCATCCATTTAGCGGCGCTTGGCGCAAAAGGGTTGCACGCGTATCTCAAAAAAAAAAAATAAGAGAAGAGACAGAAAGAAGAGAAAAGAAGAGGCGAAAGATAGCGTAAGGTAATCCGATATCCGAGGGAGAGAGAGAAGTATAGCACGTTGGCGAAGCGAGCGGCGAAGCGAGCTCTATAAGGAGCCGATCCCTTCCTGTCCTCTCCTACGAGGCCTAATTATAGAAGCCGGCTGGCGCCGACGTGCCCCGCGGGTACCGATAAGGGAGGCAGCCGCGAGCTTTCGCGCGGAAGCTTTACGATTAACTCCAAACCTCTTGACTCCTCGAGCTTGCCAGCTTGCCCGTTTCCACTGCAGCTATACTTGCACGGTGATGCTTCGACATTAAAAAAAAATAGTGTTCTAGCCTCGTCTCCACGAGCAGTACCATCCGCGATGGTCACACAGCGCATAGACGCACAGTTCGGCTCCATCCACTGGCACACTCCTCTCCTTCGAGCCGAGACACTTGTTGTCCTCCCGCGGCACTGCACTTTGCGTTCGCGATCCTCTCGGTAAAAAGAAAAGAAAAAAGAAAAAAAGAAAAGGAAAAAAGAAAAAGCACCCCAAAATAATCCGGCGGACACCGCAGAGCGCCGAGATAGAAGATAGCAGTAGAAGATAGAAGAGATAGAGGTTTGAAGAAGAAGGAACTTACACTCGGGGGCGGGTAATAAAGCGGTTTATACGGTCGCTGGGAGCCGAGCCAGTGAACTATGTGCTGCACTACTAGTCTCTCCGGCGCGCACAGCGTCGTCGAGCTTCCCCGTTGGAATGTGGAGTCCGCGCGACGGCTTGAGCGGCTCTGAGTGGCCGTGCGCGCCTTCTCCCGGACGTCGTCGTCTTCCCCCCGAGGCTCGCCCCACCTTCCCCCAGCCGCCGGGCTATTATTAGGCGAGCCCCTCGAGGGGCCCTATACCCGCGCGAGCGGCACCCGACGAGAGGCGGAGAACCCGAGCGCGAGTGTAGCTGCCTATTTCCGTCGGCCTGGAGGAGAGGCGACGGAGGCCCTGGAAATCGCGACCTGCTTAAGCGCTGCTGACAAGCCGCTGCCGCGGATCAGAGTGTCTGCGGCACGTACTTAGGCGCTACGTCTCTCTCTCTTTTGTCAATGGAGAACTGTAACTGTTCCTTCAGCTTGCAGTCATGGCAGCTTATTATTTTTTACCGATTTCTGGCAATTTCTTTGAAAAGCTGTTTGAGACTTGACCGTAAAAATAGAAAATGATCAATTTTCGTTATTAGATATTTTCATTCGTTGCCGTTTCTTTATTTCCTTATGAATGTGTCGATAAGATCAGATACTCTGAGGCAATTGCCTTGGAAAAACTTATGGTTTCTTACTGTCCTTGTTTGACCATTTCGTCTTTATGATTATCAAATTGTTTATCAGATTTTTTAATAGTAAGAGGTTTAACAAAAATAATAGTTTCTTGTAACAAAAATTATAATAATACAAAATATTCAGCAAAATTAGTATTTGGAAAAAACCTGACGCTATTGTGCGCTACTGTTACTCGCGTATCGTGAAGTAGTAAGCGGTCGGGTATAGTCAGACGCGCGTAGGAGACCGTGAGTTATAATTGACACATGTTCTCGTAAACATTTGTGTATCTGCTTCAGTTTTAACGTCAATGCAGCGTTTAATTTTTTTATTTTTTACAATTTGACTTAATTCAAAATATTTTTATTCATTTATAAATCAAATGTAAAATAAAAATATTTTTAATGCATAATACTTATAACTCCGCAAGCTCTTGTAAAAAAGAGAGCATATTTATAAAAGCTGAAAAATTTTAAATTAACTTTTCTGATTATTTACTAATTTATGTTGTACTTTTTTTTAAATGAATTAATGTAATTTGCATTCGCGAAAATAAAAGTAACGTAATAATAAATTTTGTTAAAAGAAAAAAATGATACTAGTTTTATTATAACAAAAATAATAATAATTTTTAACGTATGTTTGCAAATAAATTTAAAACTTATTTACTCGTTTCCATAAACTTTGAATAAAATTTTAATAAATTTAACTCTAATCTATTCTAGAAATAGTATAATAATGGTTTATAAATAAAGTGGTGACTTAAGATATTATGAAGGCGACAAATTCTTTCACAGAGTTTTTACACTTTTAAGTTATCTTAGCCAAATTTTTATAAAAACATTTTCAATTTAAAAAAGCAATGAATAATAGTAAATTAGGTAATAGGCAATTGCTTAATTCATTAATAGGTCATTCGTGTTAGTCGTTAATTCAGCTTCTTCGAAAACAGTTTTGAAATAAAGCTAAATTAGTTGGTAATAAATAAATTTGCAATATTTAAGGCAAAAAGTTTCTTTTGGTGTACGTATTATTTCATATATAATAATCTACATAAAATTCAAAAGCATTCACGCATAATACAAGAGCAAATTGAAAAGGAAAATCCAACAATAACTAATGTTATTCTATACATTACAAGTTTTATTAAATCCTACGATACATTTAAAGTTACAAAACCGAAATGGATCTCCGATTTCCTGGGAGAAAAAAAAATTATATACCTACCGCTTTTCACGCGGATGCGGTATCGGTTTCAGACGATAAAAATATACATATAAATACTTTCATCCGCACCCGAACAGTCGGTCCGAAAAAAGGTGGAGAGGGAAAAACGAGGCCTCTTCCACGCGGATAAACAAAACGATGAAAAAAAATCGCTGGATGGTAAAAGGGATTCATTGCAGTCGACGACGGCGCACGGCTCGCGTTTCACGTGGCCGACCTTCGCTCCCGAGGGTGGGGATCGAGACCTTGCCGGATGCCTTATCAGCCGTGCACAGCTGACTCTGGAGAAGGCGCATGCGGGAGAGCGATGCAGGCGGCACCGCCGGGGCCGCGGCCGCCATATATGGTGGGCTCGGTAGAGAGGGACGTAGCCGCCCCCGGCGTATAAAGTTGCTCGTCGTCGCGGTGACGCAAAGTCTATCGTACGGTCGCGAACGCAAAGTAGCCGTCGCTGCTGCTGCTGCTGCATCTCGCGCGATCTCGCGGCTTCACTCGGCGTCTGAGTTTAACGTCTGCATCTGAAAATTAAAGTTTATGCATTACAGATATGTGAGCAATTTTAGGATTCGAATTATTTTTAATAGAGAATAATTTTTGTATATTAGACCGTTATACATTAAGGTAATGTGTGTGTCGGTAGAGGATCAAGATTGTTTTCTAAAAGTTAATTGCTGATTGTTTATTGGAGAAAGGTTTACCTTTATCGTATGAAATTCTTGTCAAAAAATTATCAGCTTCGATAATTTTTGGGTACATCTAGTAGAAAGGGTTTTTTGAAAGGTCGTTCTTTGCCTCCAAATCTCAGCTGCCCAGATTCTTTTTTACCACCAAAACCACCACCTAAAATTAGATTTAATATTATTATCAATTCTATTTGTACAACTGATGGTATACAGAATAAATTTGGTTTTTAAAATACCAAGTCTCCTTGGCTTCCAGCCTTTCATTGTCCGACTAACTTCAAAATCTACAAAGAGTTTATGATTCATTAATGTTAAATCGGATATTCTTCTTGCAATTCTCCATGCATCATCCTCTGATCTCATTTCTACAAATCCATAACATTTTGATGCTCCAGTAACCACATCATAAATTATTGTTGCAGAAACAACTTCTCCATATTGTGAGAAAAACTGATAAAAAATAGAATAGTTTAATAAAAGAAATTGAAAAAACTTGAAAAAAACTGATAAGAAATCATTTTTATTCTTAAAATCGTGGTAATTTACCTCTTTTAAATGACTTTTCCCTACTCTGGGTCCAAATCTGGATACAAACAAAGTTTTTTCAGGTTTTGATTTTAATCCATGAGGTGGTTCGTAATGAGCATTCATCGCTCTAGCAATAGCTCTGTCATGTGGTTCTGTGTCAGTTCCATCAATGCTCCCGGCTTTCAGTGGATCATAAACTTTTGCATATGGAGTCCAATATGACCTTTTGTCACTCTGTTGAATAAATAAAATGAGGATTTATTAAAATTACGTAATATTTACGTTTGTTTTAAGTTGCACTGCAGAATAATTCTATATTATTTGAATCATTCCCGTCTTACTTTCTTAATTGAAAAAGTTTAAATAATCTTATAAGTAATAATTTATACTTGTAATAGTAAAAAATGAATGGAAATTTCGTAACAAAACAATATTTTTGTATTTATAAATTTTAAGTTCGATTTCGATTACTTTAAATTAACCTATATTTCAATTAATGACATAATATCCACAAAATATTTCGCAAACTTAAAGGATAAATTAATCGTTAAGAAAATTAAATTATTGGCAACTTACCATTGCGAATGAAAAAACTTTCAATAAAAAAAATGAAGTAAATACAAAGCGGTAACGCAAAATAAATCAAACGAATTCAGCACAAACTATTGTAAAGACGCCGGCTGCCCGCTCACCCGTTCGGTCAGCTGTTACGTCAAAGAGAGCGCCACTTATCGGAGCCGCTGGGAGGTGCTGCCATCTTTCTCGAATAAACATTCGCCCGCACATTTTTAAAAAATATCTTTTCAGAGCCGCGAATTCTGTCAGAATTAATTTATTCCAAACTTGATATTAATGGTTATCTTTAATATTTTGCAGAATCACTTACCTCATTATTAAAAGTTTACGTGTTAAAATAATAAACAAGTAATTTAATGTGCGAATTAAAATATCCATACACTTTATTCGTTAAAATAATGAACACTGCACACATTTGTACTTGAAGGTAGATTATTTACCTCCATATTATAGTTTTTATTATTGTCAATAATAGATATAAAAATTCTTTGGCGTTATATATTATATATACCATAAGCATTACCATATATTTAAAGGGATGCTTAAGAAAGCGGCATAACTCATGTAATAAACAATTTCACCGTACATATCTTCTAGCATTTCTTCTTTTCTTCACCTATTAGTATACACATAATTGTTTACTTTGTATATTATTTAATTATGTGCATAAATACTATGTAAATAATACTTGTAACATTATTATCTTTATCTGAAATAAATGATACATATGTTTGACTGCGTAACCTACTTTTCTACGTTAAAAAAAAAGAGCCATCCCTTGCTTTATTTTGACAGGCGCGAGCGTACAAAAACGTAAACTGCATAACGAGGACGAACAATTTTCAATAAAAAAGTCTCCCAGCGTTTAAAAAAATATGTCAACGCGTACCAATAGAAAGATCCGGACCGAAGTGGCCCCAAGATATAAAAAAAATCGCATATGTACGAAGGACTCCGGTGGACAGCTGGCGGTTCAGACGAGCTCGAGATTGATGTGGGCGCCCATGCGGCGCAGGGCCAGGATGGTATTGACGGCCTTGACCCAGCGCTTCTTGATAACGTACCGCTTGAGGCGGACCTTTGAGATCGGATTCTCCAGCGGCGCCTCCAGCCAACGATGCTCCAGCAGCTTGTCCGCCCTCGGTCTCTTTCTGTCGGGGTCGTCCGACCAATTGCGATTAATTAAAGTGCATCGGAAAACAGCCGTGTGTAAACGTTACATTAAAACTTACTATAGTATTATTTGCAGCCACGACAAATTCGAAAAATAAAAAGAATTATAAAAACATCCTAAAGAATTTCTAGCAACTAAAACTTTTTTATTTTACATGTTTCTTTTTTGCTTGCGTAAATACTATATATGAATTTTAATGCAACATTTTTCTGTTCGCAGAAGTGTATTTTTTATTACATAGATTCATTTATTTATCTTTTTCGCTTAAAGAGGTTCAGAACTAAATTTTTTTAGGTAAAGTTTTCATAAAACAAAATTTATAATTTAAAATAACTATTGTTTAATATTATATATAAATGTATTCAATTGCTCATAAAATGAGCTTACACAGAAATTTCTAAACTTACTTCGTATTACGCTACGCTTATTTCTAAAAAAATCATAATAAATTTAAAATTATTTGAGTAATTAATCAAATCAAACTACTTAAGTAGTTCAGAAAATTTCAAAACTGTTTTAAATTCTTCATTTTTACACATTCATTATGAGTTATTGAATTTGTTCAACTACTTAATTAAATAATTTAAAATTCTGCAACTCTTCAGTCATCTTGGGCTCATAGTCCCAAGAAAATTCGTGCATCGTTTTGAGTTTAGAGATTTCTTCTATCTAGGCTCATTTTGCGAGCAATTGAATATTTTTATATATAATGTAAAAGAACAGTTAATTTAGATTATAAGTTTTGCTCTGTAAATGGCTTTATAAAAAAAATTTAGTTCTAAACCCTCTTAACGGTGGTTTAATTAGGCACGAGCGGTTATTAGACCGTAGCCGTTAGTTAAATCGCAGATGTTAGCCATTAGAAAAACCGCGGGAAAGACGTTAGTGCGAACACAAGATTAATCAACTGCGAATGCACAGACAATGCGGGATCGAACGGAGTAATTGACATCAGGGAATAGACATTTTATTCAAACAGAATCGTACAATGATAATTCGTGCTGCTCTTAAGACTTAATTTTATTCATATCATTCTTATTTCTCGCAGTCAATCATAATAATTGTATAATAATAAATAATATCCTGACACGTGTACTGAAGACCATATACAAGCTAAAATGTAGAATATCCGAGGTTGAAGCGGCGGGAGGCGAGTCGCCAAGTCGAGTGGCCGAAGAAAGAAAAAGAAGGAGCGACGCTACGTAAGCTCGGCAAATTTATACAAAAATATCTCTATCCGATCGAACCGATCCACATCCCTCCGACTCGCCTCCGGCCGGACGACCTCTACGCGCGAAGCGTCCGTCGCAGTTCTCTCTTCTCGAGCGTGAAAAAAAAATTGCGTTCCGCCGGAGCCGATCCCCCCGGCGGTCGGCGCATCCGTCCGACGCGGCGTACGCGTGATGGCGCGCTCGACGATGCAGGAATGTCAAAAAAAATCGAAGCGAGAGTCCGGCCCTCTTCAGCGGTGCACGGAGGAGGTGCGCGCGCCGGGCCCCGGCGCCGTCGTGACCTTCTGCTGCTCCGACTGGAAGTACTCGGCCAGGGAGTTGATGGACTTGCGGGCGACGGACTCCTCGCCGCACCAGTCGAGGCTGATGCTCTTGCGACCGCCCAGCCCGCCGGGCCGGCGCATCTCGCCCCACTCGTCGATCAGCTTGAGCAGCAGGTCCTTCGTGCTCGTCGGCTCGTCGAGGTTCATGGTCTTGTGGAGGTCCTGGAGCGTGGCGATGCGCGGCACGTCCCGGCAGGTCTCGCCGAAGCGCCGCTTGACGCGGCCCTGCCTCCAGGGCGGCGTCAGGTCCATCTCGCGGGCCAAGTTGCTACCGCCGGTGGAGCTGCTGGCAGCGGTGGCGTTGGCGCGCGAGGTGCGCTTCAGACTGAAGAGGCTGCCGCTGCTGGTGGCCTCGTTCACGGCGTTGTACTTGTCGAGGTTGCGGCTGCCGTTGAAGGTGGTGCCGTTGAGCTTGCGCTGTTGCGTTATGTTGGAGAGCTTTTCCGAGATCTCGTTGACGTCCTCGCGCCCGACGCCGCGGGGCTTGGGCCGCAGCCCCGAGGGGGCGGTCTTCGCGCGGGCGGCGGGAGCCTCCTGGGCTTTGGGGGCCGCTACGGCGATGGAGCGCAGGTGTTCGGAGAGTTTGATGATTTCCTCGGCGAGGAGGATCTGGGAGGCGGGGTCGGCCTTGGCGCCGCGGCCCTCGGAGGCCCGGCGTTCGAGGGCGAGGGCCAGCTCCGGCACCGCGAGCGTGAGGCCTTCCGGGTCGCCGTCGGAGTCGCCGCTGCTGCAGATGCTGCCGCAGGGCGAGGGGCTCTGGCCGCCGAGGGAGACGGTCTCCCGCGAGGACTGGCGCTCGAGGATGGCCGCGTCGCTCACGCCGTAGGGGCTGTCCGGGTGCTCGCGCCAGCGCTCCACGAACAGGCGGAGGTTGTCCTTGGCGACGTCGAGCTCGTGGCCGGCAGCGGCCGAGCTCGTCGAAGCTACCGGCTGTCTGGGGCCGTTCTTCGACGTGGCGCCCGTCGACGGGCTGGGCTTCTTCGCCGGGCTGTTCGCGGCGGTCCTCGTGGGCTGCGGCTCCGGTGCGGGCGGCGAGACCTTGCGGGCGAGCCAGCGATGCTCGCTGCACAGCCGCGCGCTCGCTCGTTTTCTGAAAGTATCCACACAGGGAGCCACGTCAGGTCATTGCCAGCGAGTGTGTGATCCATCTTTTTTATATACAATGAGCTTGCGAGCCCTTTTTATTCTTTCAGCACTCGGCTTTTTTGGTGGATTCGTGTTCTTTATTAACGAAAGATTATTAAATGAGATATTTTTTCTTTGTTTTCTTTGATTTTTTACTTCAATTTGAAGGGAGTAAAGGATGTGAGGGTTCATGGGGGTTCTCGTAAAAATTCACGATCACTTGTTTACGTGAATTTTTTCGATATCTTTTCAATCGTTAGGGCATGCAATGAAATATGTTTAGATAGACTAGATGACGAGAGCTGGATTAATGAAAAACGCGCAATGAAGCGATGTCATGCCAAGGAGCGGGGCTGCACCGTGCCTCAAGATCGTAACGGCTAAGGTATACAAACTTACGTGATATCTTTGACTAGGAGGCCCCTGATGAAGTCCTTGGCATCTTCCGAAATATCGGCAAAGGCCTCGTGATCGAAATCGTACTTGGCGATAGTCACGTTCGCCATCGTCTCAATGTCCGTGTCACCCATGAAGGGAGACAAGCCGGATAATCTGAAAAAATCCGGTATTTTTAGAGATCAACGATTTATAGCGTTTTGAAAATCAAAAAAGAAACATCGAATACTGTTTCTTCTTTCTTTTTTCAAGGATTTTATTCGTTAAAAATATATCACTCGCTAATAAAAAAGAAAAGTTCCAAAATAAATTGTAGCGAAGTCGTGGAGAACTCACAAGACGTAGCAGATAACGCCGATGCTCCACATGTCCGTGCCGAAACCAATCTGATCGAAATTGACGACCTCCGGGGCGACGAACTCCGGCGTGCCGAAGAGCACCTGCAGCTTCTTCTTCGGGTCCCACTCTCTCGCTAAGCCGAAATCAATAATCTTGATGCGATTGCCCTCCTTCGTCAGGCACAGTATGTTTTCTGGCTGCAATTCAATGGAACATTGAGCATGAAACTTGCAAACTGTTTTATCTCGATAACGCACTAAAATAATACCTGCATTTTAGTACAAACGTAAAAAAGTGATTTTGAAAAATGCTATACTTTATTTAATCATTTCGATTTAAATCCTCCGTTATATCACTTTCTGATATGTGATTTACTGCTTCAGTATTTATTATCTAAAAGTTTGACTGCGATATCACCAAGTGCAATTTTTATTTTCAAATGCGACTAATGCCTTATAACGGTTTTTCAACTTTTTGTTTTACAATTGCCATTATTTATAAATACCGTATAAATGATATATTTTTCTTAACATAATTAGTAACATTTACGATATTACGAATCCTATTCAAAAGAAGTGTATAGATAGAAAAGAAAATCGTATATATTTTGCGCTCGGATTATAAAAAAAAAAGTTATACCTTCATGTCCAGGTGGATGATGTTTTGGGAGTGAACGAATTCGATACCCTCGCATATCTGGCGCATGAAGACGGCGCAGCTGCGTTCGGTCAGGACGAAGTCGTCGTCGATTACCCGCTCGAACAGCTCGCCACCCTGGATTCTGCAAAGGACCGCGTGACATCCCGGCGGTGTAAACAAATCGTTCACAAGCACTCGCCGGCAATAATAGCCGGCGTTTAATTTTTTTCTCCGTTATGCAATTAATTAGCAAAGCGATGCGGGATTATTTAAAGAGACTGTCACTAGGCGCGTTCTATCAACAGTCCGCTTTAAAATAATCCGACTGTATAACTAATTGACCCGAGTGCGACTTCGTCTTACTTATGTATGATTGGTCGATTGCGCGTAACAACATGTGCGAATTAAAAAAGAGCTTCGCGAAAAGTGGAGATATTTTTGTTTACTTAATTCGTCGTTGCATCATTTGCAGGAATGAAATATTAAATAGTCATTTTATCGCTCAGTTATCGTGTCTGATACATTTTAATTTATTTAAAGCCATTATTTATGCCATCCTTAATTTTTCTTTCAGACTTAGACTTCAAGTGCCAATTTTTGAAAATTCAATTTACTCTTAATTGAAGAATCAGAAGCAGAGCTATCAATTTATAGTATAGAATGGCTTTCGTACGAAATTAAAATCTACAATCATTTGAAAAAGGAGATCAGTATAAAAAAAGGTTTTTTAAAGATTCTTTAAAATACTCAGATGTTCAAATTCTCTTTCTGCTCATTGATTTATAATTTTAGTTTAGTTTGTAAGCTAATTTAAATTTATTGTAATGAAATTTGACGTAACAACAGTATGTATATGACTGACAAGGAGAGGCCATCAGATCCGGATGATGGATTTAACTCAAATTGGTTGTGGTGACTCTTAATACCTCAACAATGAACTGTGTAGAGTTTCAGGACCTAACGCTCCCTCATTCCTGAAATATCACACCTTAATTTTGGCTGCGACTCCTATTTATCCTATAGTAAGACCGATGTAGCCAATTTCAAAGCAATGTTTTTCTCTCTTACTTGCTAGTTTCCTATAATAAAATTACATTATTTGTATGTATTTAAACTACTCAATACACAATCTATATTAATTTTCACACTAATAAAATTTATACTTTAAATGAACACAAAAACTTTGCATTTTTTGGAGCTCGACCTTTGGTAAGAGATATGAAAAAAAGATTTTTTTATATTATTAGTGTGAAAATTAATATAGATTGTGTATTAAGTAGTTTAAATACCTACAACTAATGTAATTTTATTATAGGAAACTAGCAAGTAAGAGAGAAAGAGTATTGTTTTGAAATTGGCTACATCGATCTTACTAGGATAAATAGGAGTCGCAGCCAAAATTAAGGTATGATATTTCAAGAATGACGGAGCGTTAGGTCCTGAAACTCTACATAGTTTATCGTTGAGGTATTAAGAGTCACCACAATCAATTTGAGCTAAATCCATCACCCGGATCTGATGGCCTCCTTGTGAGTCAATTAAATTATGAGTATATAAATAAACAAGAACGTTAATCTTAATGCAATGAAGGGCAATTTCAATTGAGATTTTAACACGACTTAATAAGAAGAAAAAACGGCAAAACGAAAAAGACTTGACAGACGACCTCCTGAAATGCATATAGGAAGCGAGAAGTTAAAGCGCCGATGGCGCGTAAACTCACAGCTCGAGAACGACGTAGATCTGCTTGCCATTCTCGATGGCGTCGTAGAGCTGTATAAGCCTGGGATGCTGTAATCTCCTCATGATCTCGACCTCCCGCTCGACGGCCCGTCTGTCCTCTTTCCTTGTGGTATTGACCACCTTGGCCGCCAGCGTCAGGCCGGTCTTCCTCTCCTTGCACCGGTACACCGTGCCAAACTTGCCTCTGCTCGTCCACATGCGCACACGCAAAATGCATTACACATAGTTTTACCGGTGCATCACGCCCAGATGCACACATGTCTAACGAGCGCATAACGCGCGCACCTCCCGGCCGGGTCTTTTCGTCCGATTTCGACATTTAAAAGCGGGCGAGTCCGCTTGGCAGTGGCCATTGTCCGCGCGTCGATCCAATTTTATCGACGAGCCGCGCGTCCGGTCGCGCGGAAAGACCGCTTCCGCGAGCGCGCGTATATATGCCCTCTCCTTCTTTTTTCACCGTTTTAAATGGCAGGCTCGAAATATTTATGCTTTTTTCGTTTTGCTTTATTTTTTTATTTTTCTACTGATCTATGGCTCTGTTTTCTCTTCCTGCGTGTGTGTATATTTTTTTATTTATATTGTCGGACGTTCGGTTTAGTTGATTTTCCGAATGGCTTTTAACGCTCGTTCGATTTGTGTAAAATGCGACTTTTATTATTTTAGCTCCACGGAAAATGTGCAATCAACGCGGACGCGTGTGTTTGCTTAATGAATTTATGTGACAAGCGCTATGCGGCGGGCGAATACGCTTTTCGCATTTAAGTAACTATGAACATTCCTAACGACTAATAAAAAAAAGTTCAATGCCGAATTGTTTACAGGTTTAACCTTCGCTCTTATATCGTTTGAAAATCGCTTCTAAGCGCATAAGCGCAGTTTTAATTAGAATTATATGCGTATAATAATTTTCTCACACACCGCTGTATAATGCAATTTCGTCCACTCAGGACAACGCACTTGCGAGCCGAGAAGAAAGAAAAGTCATTTTTTCAGTAGGACTGCGCACTTCGCCGCTGAGGAAAGCAACTACACTTGTTTAGACAATTCGATCTCGTTTGTCAAAAAGGAAATAAAATCTGGCCCCGAGCCAGGGATCACGAAATAGAGGAGTGTATACGTGCGAGCGGCGTCGCTCGCCGGGTTCACTCAGCGAGGGCCGCCCCTTGATTTACCGATACGCAAGTCGTGGCCAGATTTTTCGCTGAGAGAACACGCGTTCTCTCCTTCTCTTGCAAGACGTACAATTTTCTCAGCTTCTTGTTTGTTCCACGGTCCAGGGGGTTGCCCCGTGAGCGATGGCTCCTATCCCGTCGCGGAGAAAGTATATATATATACTATTCTCGTTGATAAGAGATTCCTCGACGTCGGCAGTAAAAATAAATTGAATTTCTGCTTTTAATCTGGTAATTCTCTTTGTTTTAAGAAATGGCGAACGGAGCGAAGGAGTCGAGTTCGGGAAGCTATTAATTATTTTGTCAAGAGCCGGATGGTTTATTGGAAGCGGCTGCCGGACGGCTATGAAATTTGCAGGTTTCAAGCTATATTCGATATCGGGACACTCGATCGCGAGTACACCCACCGGCTCGAGCGTTCTGCCAGGAGATTTCTGAAACTCTTCCAATGCGCAGGCATGAAAGACAAATTCGTGCCATTCAGCTTTGCTTTATTCCGACGCGAATCAAACGGAACCCTCTGTATTTAAAGGCCAAGTCCATCAACAGCTGACGCTAGCTCTAGAAGTTTCTAAATGTTCATTATTTTGTTATAACGAATGTACAATGTATTATTTAAATACACTTTTTATTTTTTATCTACTTTTTATTTTCTGTTATAATAAAAATTGAAAAGGCCGCGAGAAAAGGAATTTAAAAGCTTTTTATTCAGCTGCTCTGAATTATTGATAACTCCCAAAGCATATAAAGAGCATTCCACTTATTCAAGAAAGTAGAGTGAGGCTGGGTTTTATTGAACGTTTATTTCAGATTTACACGATCGAAGAATTTCACGAATTCGCGTAAAATTCCTTTTAGCAGAGCTAGAAACATAAAAAAACGTAAAATCGCTATAAAAATCTGGCCGACCTGTTTCTTTCTATTTTTACATTACATATAAAACGAAATTTTTTACCCCGCATAAGAAGCGTAAGAAAAAATCCAATCCCAAAAAAATTCTCTTCATCCATAGCAGACATTAATTTCCTCCCTTCCCGTCGTGTAATCGTTATTCTCCCTCTCCGCGGAGCACTCGCGAAAGTTCATTGCAATACCCCCGCGGCGTCATCGAACCCCCGACGCGTGTAGCCGTCATCGCCGGCTTAGCATCCGGTGCAGTGCGGGGATCGCGGCGCGCCATCGCTTCCTCCCCCGGCAATCTGCAACGAAGCCAAGTCACGTCTGGTCGACGGCAGGGCCGACACCTCCTCTCCGCGCGTGTCAAGTGCAGCGCGGCGACCCTTCGCCAGTCATTATTTATAGACGCCGCGCCGCCCGGGACCTTGATTGCGCGCCGCCTCGGCGTTGTTTTTTTTTTTTCGTGCCCCCTTCCCGCGACGGGCGGAGGGAACCACCTGCCCGAGCCCCGCCGGGGGCGCCTCGCGGCCGTTCATTCAAGTCGATTTGGACGCCGCGTGATTCAGTGCGCTCGGATTAGACTCGTGGTCGGTGCCGTGGGAAACCGCGGCAGCAGGTTTCCACGGATTCCCCGGTGTCTTACCGGTATTTTTGTATCATTGTTCCTCTTTTCGGCGATTTATTGGACGCTTTCGGCGAAGCTTTGACCTTCGCGTCTCAATTTAAGTTTAGAAACAATAAGGAAAAGTTTTATCATATGTTTCAGCGGTGATGATGACTGAATTGCGAAACACCTATTTCCGTTTAAAGGAAACTATTTAAGTTAAAAATACCGAATTTTATTTCCGTCCAATGGAAGTATAAATGGTGCATGGGTAAAAAAAATCGATAATTCATAATTGAATTAGAGTTGTTCTGGGCTATCACCGGTAACTATGAGGCTGCGGGAATCAAGTAAAATAAATGCAAAAAGAAATAATTGTTTTTTTCATGGCAGAAAAAAAAATTTCTATCGGCTTATAAAAATTCTATTAGATTCTATTTTTACACGCGTAACGGCAATACCTGCATGCCTTCTGTGTGCTATACAACGAAATTACACTTTCCTATATACGCGAAGCAAAGGAACCACCTTCAAAAATAACAAACTCGGATCTCCCCCTCGCGAGCGGAAGGAAGGAGTAAAGAAGCTAGATAACCGTTACAGATGCCGCGTAAAAGTAAACGAAGAGCGCGGGAGTTCTTTTCCCCGACGAGGTTGCCGCGTGCCAAATTCATGGTCATAAAGCGGACCGGATGCAGCAGGGGAGTTAGGAGGGGCCTCGAGGCGTCCAAACTTACGAAAAAAAAGAGAGAGAGAAAAGGACGACGTGGACGAAAATTTATCGTCGGCCGTGAGGGCCGTGGCTCGTTTCAGCGGTAGATCGAACGCGGCCCGGTCGTTTTACGATTATCGCCGCGAAAACGCGGCCGCGGCATCGCCCAGGAATGCGTAAACTTCGCGGATGAAACCCCGGCGGAATGTTGGCTTCCATCCTCGGCCATTCGTCAGCTATGATGCGATTTTCGGTTTCGCGCTCGCTTTTCCGAGAAAACTCGAGTGATTTCGCTCTCACTCATGATTGCTTCAATAAAAAGGCTGTTGAATTACACAATCCTTTTGTTTACGCTGCGTAGTCGCTTTAATCTAGCGACGAAAATAACGGGCGCCCGCGACAGCTCCTTTTTCGTAGATTAAGATAAATAAATAAATAAATAAATGTATATAAGTAATACGTTGCTCGGTACAATTCAGAGGTTTTTTTAGAAATAATTTATCAGCGAGACACGTGCTTTATATTTTACTTTTATTTAATTATTTATTAAGCACATGCAATATTAATTAAAATTAAGGAAAAATTATAAAAATTGTAGCGGTTATTATACTTATAATGAATTTTAAAATATTTAAATTTTTCGAGCCACTTCGTCATATAATAATTAACGTAACATTTTTTTGCATACGAATGGCGTTCTTTTATAGAGAGCGATAGAATTATTTTTCGATTTATTTTCTCGCTTCCTAAACGGTGTATGTCAACGAAATAAATAAATAATGCGTTGCAGACTACAATTTAGGAAGGTGCTTCGGGATTAATTTATTGGAACAGGTGATTTTTTTTGTCTGAACTAAGAGAGCGGCGCTCGTTTGGTAGGCGAATTTTTAAGGATTTATTTTCTGGCCGTATAACAACGGAACGGCGCGCGCGAAGAAAAAAAGAAGCGAACTGTCAACAAAATCTCAGACGCGACACGATGGAATCCGGGGCTGAGCTGTGGAGGCGCCGGTCTCATGTGTCCGCGTGCTCGTCCACGGCCGCCGAAAAATTTGGCGCTATTTATAACGCAAAAATGTGGGAGACCCGCGTGACTTAGCGTTTATTTATCGTAAGGAGCTTGCGCGGCCGCGCGGAAAGGGAAAATCCAATCGTGTCGCGCGCCTTTTTTTAAATTGACATTCGACTTAGCAGGTCCGAGAGCGCGCATCGTGCCGCGGCTGGCAATCGAAATCAGCGCCAAGACGGACCTTCGCCGTTGTTTTAAATTTCGAATTCTCTCTCGAGAGTTCGCTTGTTTTATTCTGGCTACCTGTCTCGATAAACTTGATACTTCGAATCTAAAATCGGTGAAATTTTCTCTAAGAACACTTATCATTCTAACTGTTTATTTAGAGTTAGTCCACTTTTAATATTTAAATTTGATGAATGCATCTAATATCGTAAGTAGTTATATCGTAAATCACAGCTAGAAACGCTTTTTTTTCTCCAATATCTTCATGCGCAGCAGGTGTCATTATATCCGAACGAAATTCAGCAACATTTTAGTTATAAAATTTGAATGCATTAAAACCCGATCGCTTGTCATAACGAATTCAGCATTCACGATCGTATACATGATTAATTCATAAAAGAAATAAAGATGCGCCATAAATCTGCAGGTTGTAAAATGAATAAACAAAAGGCTCGCACCGCTCGGCAGCCTTGAGAGAGTCAGGCAAAAAAAAAAGAAATAAAGAACTTCGGATATCGGCCCGTCGTAAAGCGTCGCTTCAAAGCCTCCGATTTTCATCGACTTTCTAAAGGCGAAATTCCGTTGATGTGCTAAAAATTTTCTTCTCCGTCGCGAGGAAAAGGAATGGAAAAGAATCGCGAATGGAGTGGTTGCGGGCCTCTCGCATGGCATCAATTTCGCGCTTAGCTTCCTGCCGGCGGCTGCTGCCAAATACGGTGCCATAATCGAAATTGACTAGCGCGCGGCCCCTCTCCAACTGGCCGGCTCGAATGTGCGTGAGCGCACAGGCTCCTTCCCTTTTTCCGCCGCTCGGCCAACCTGCACTCTTTTTGTCCGGAGCCTTTTATTTCGCAACGCACCCTCGTCTATTACGTGCTTCTTTTCTTAAGGGAGGATCAATAAATTTTTATAACACTCAGTCGAGCTCGCGCGTTTATTATCGCTTTCGTTTTTAAAATTATCTGTTTAATAAATTTAATTGCAACTGACAAATCATTTCAATTGCAATCTCGTGTAAAGTCATGTCTGTTTTTTATAGTTTCGCATAAGCCCGACGAAAAATGCGAAAAAAAAAGAAAAATGGTACGTCATCAAATGAAAATCCAAAAATTTAGCAATACTTCAATTATAGCGTATTTTACGATAAACTTTTGTGGTGATATTAAAAAATACTATAACATATGTAATTTTCTGTAGAATTTTCCTTCAAGCAGAGCGACTCGATTAAAAACGACTCCTTTAAATTGACGGCCTTATCGGACCTCGGAATGCCGCGGAACTATTTATGCTCGACGAGGCGCGCGATATTTGTACAACGATTAAAGCCTCCAGCTAAAATATCAAGCGACGATGAATTAGCGTCTCTGTTATTAACCGGATGATTAACGCCGGCGAAATTTCGCCTGAAAGAATTTACTGCGCGACCTGCGGGGTGGTGAGTCACGCCTCCCGCGAACTCCCCCGGGTCCCTTTGACTCCGCCGATGCGTTTTCTTTTTATAGTAACACCGGACGAAGGCTCGAGGAGTTTATCGAGATGAGTCGCGACCCAAATCGGGGGCGGGTAAGTTTATTGTGAATCGGTCGAGCCTTCCATTGACGCCCCGTTTCATTTATTTATCACGCACGCCAATTCCCGCCGCAAGACTCCAGGATCGATCGATGCCCCGCGCGGCAAAATTCGCGCACCTCATCGGGCCACATTCGATCGCTCCAGTTGCACGGTTAACGGCCAAATAGGCGAAGGGCGGCGAGACCCGGAATTACGGAGAGTCGCCTCAGCTTCACGGACGTACCTGCCAATTTCGGATTCGATGTCATAATGGTCCTTGAAATCGACGCCCTTGCGCACCGTGACATCTCTGTAGGGGAAACTCGGCTCGATCTCTGAAAGAAAGAAAAAAAAAACGAAAATAGGCGTGTTTTTTTATTTTCCGCGGCGACGATCGCACGCGCCGCTGAAAACGGTGAAAACCAAAAGACGCCAAAATAAAAATAAACCGCGAAGGAAAAAACGGCACGTGTAACGAATGCCCTTTAGCGTCAAATTCTAAAAGCAGCCGCCCCCCGTGGTGGCAAATATTGTTTTCGCCTTTTTGCCGGGATCCCTATAATCGCGCGGGACAAAAGAATCACCAGTTAGCGGGATATTTATCCCGTTGCACGGGAGAAGCGACTTTCCGGCAAACACCCAATTAATTGATTTATGCGCAAATAGAACGATGTAATGCGCTTGTACTTTGTTGCCTTAATGGCTTATTAGTCATATTTTCAATAAGCAAGTGTTGGCAGCGCCTCGGTGTTAATTAGCTTCTCAAAGTAAACGAAAATTTCCGGCGCAGGGGATGTCCGGCTTATCAATCTGCGTGCTGCACGAAAATTCCTACGACGAGGAGCACGAGTGAGAAAAAAAGGAGCGGAGACTCGTTGATCCCTTGCCAACTTTGCCGAAAATGATTTTTCCTTAAAGTGACATTAATTGGATGTCACTCAAGATAAAGAATGTTTATATATACGCAAGTGTTCATTAGCTGGCTCGATTACACTTTCAACCTCAGAATTTTTGCACGTCTATTTAAAAGCGAAAATTGCACGCGACATGCGATTTGCCCAATTGCTGCTTCCGCGACACCGAATAAAGACGCGAAAAACAAAAAGCGAGATTTCCCCGCGGCTTTACGAAAGACACTTTGCTTATCAAATTTTGGTTTCGGCAATTATTATCACTCTGGGATTCCGTATCTCATTGTCGCTATAAAAAAGAACTGCTGGCGCGACAATAACAAAAAGCTCGATCGGCACTCGGACGCGCGCAAATCTATATATGCCGCGGCCCTTCGAACGAGCCATTTGCAGCTAAAATTCGCCTCTGCCAGCGAATATCGCGTCTGCTTCCACCCCGGCCCGTATACGCGGGAAGAATTTCGTACCGCTGCGGACTAAGAATAGTTGCCGCGGAACTAGTCGCGTCGCACCGGGACCCATGGGGGAGAGAGCGGGATGGACGCCTCCGCGTCGCCTTTATAATTTTCGCCGACCCACTTACGTAATAATAAAATTTCCCGGAGGCTCGACCATTCCCTGCCGAGATAGCGCGACCTTAAGACTCGCGAGATCGCGCGGCGGCCCTTCGCGACCCCGGCAACGCGTTCGACGTATCGATCGGCGCGAGTCCGGGCGAGATCCGAAATAAACTTCGCGAGTGAGCGGCCCTCCGCTGCTCCAATTCTACATTCCGTAAATATATAGGAGCGCGCGCTTTCACTCCCCGCGGGGGTCTATTTTCTTCCATCAAGGCAGAAGCCCCGCTGGAGTCCGATTATATAATAGACAACCGGCATGGACACCGGCGAACCATACCGAGAAATCTGCAGCCACCGATCACACACTTTAAAGAAACGTAGAATAAAAGAAATCGTTGAGTATACCATAATACGCGTCTTATACAAAACGGCGAGGACACGCCGAAGTGAATTTAAATGGATTTAAAAAAAAGTGATTGAAGAGACTCACCGCCGACGGGGTCGGTCTCGTCCACGCGGATCATGCTGGCAACAAGCCCCTCGGGGGCTCCTCGTGGCCGCGGACGGTTGAGCACTGAGGTGTGCGCGGGGGCCGGCGGCAGCGGCCTGCAGCGCAGCCGATTATTGACTATCGCGCCGGCGCTCCGGCCCCGCAACGCGCGCCTCGCAAGCACGACGGATTTAGATTTTTCGCCGCCGCCGCAGCCGCTCAGTCACGTGGTGGCCCCGCGAGTTTACCCAGTCGAGTAGAGGCGAGCGCGAACGAAGACGCACCCTACTCGCGGCGGCCCTTCGCCCGACGACAAGCATCCCTGTGCCCCCTCCTTGTATTCAGCGGGCGCCGCGCGCACTCCGGAGGCCTTTTGTCTTTTTGCGCGCGGGTATAATACGGTGCACATGCACGCTGCGTATATACAGGCACCCGCGATAGCGAGACGAGCGCAGGGGCTTTATTGTCTGCGGCGCGCGCGAAACGCCCGACCGGCAAGTGCGGGGTGCTTTTTGCTTTGTGTGCCACTTTTTCTTTTTTTTGTATACTTTCGTCTGGCTGGGGCGAGCATCAGGGGGTGGAATAACGTTTCATCGGGACGCGGGGTGGTTGACTCGACCGAGAGAGCTTTAAATTTTATGGGTTTTTTCTAATGATTTTTGATGCGCCGGACTAAGCGGAATGTTTTTTTAAGGTGATTATACGGATAATTAGATAAACTATTTTTACTTCTTGTTGAATTAATTAGACTCTAGCAATGCCGTTTTAATATAATACTTGTTTTCATTCGTGTCGCTACATTTTCAGTAGTATGCATAGATTTGTCTTACCAACTCGTCTGTTACTACTGATTCGTAAGTAGTATAAAACCTTCTTAATGGATTACATTTTAGTACTGAATTCTTTATTCATGACAATGGATTTTTGTTGTATAATTACTTATGAAATATTTGTTACATATATCGTTTATTAATTGTGTATAAAAATGACTTTAATTTATCCGTTGTTTATGTAAAAAATATTTTCATTAATTTTAACAAAGTATTAAAATCGCTTGAGTCTGATATGAAATTGCTTAAATAAACTGTTAATTTTTATTTTTTAGACGTGGCAGTTGATCGAAATGTTTACTTTACTTAGGAATTAAGATATGTCAGGGTCACTTTTGCCCTTCAACATTCGCGACTAAAAATACATCGACGCTGATCGCTGTTCAAGTGAGATGCATTCGAAAAGAATTTGATAGCTATACTATTAGCTATTCTAACAGCATTGTGATATTCACTAGAACTCTGCTTAACCTTTTGTTTAAACAATAGCCACCGTGTAGAAAAATTTGATTTAAAGATACACAAAATTGTTAACAATATGGTGTGTGTATATATATATATTATAAACACCGTACTTTTACTCAACATGGATCCTCGAATACATATTGAAAAATAAGGCTGTTGTGATTAAATAAAAAAATTTGTCATACATACGTCAGAAGAGCTGTGCTCTGTCGCTTCGCATTTTAATATGACAGCAGTGACGTCGGAAATTATAATTTCATCAGATGTTGTCCTAAATATGTTGCTTAAAAATTAACATTTTTAAAAATTTACTTTGTATCTCTCAATTAACTTATTTAATGTTAACAAGTCTATAATTAATTTATTTAGAATTTATTAATTTATTTAGTATTTATTAATTTATTTATTCAGTTATATTCTATTTCGAAATAAAGTCTTTAAAAAAAGAAATTCTGAGACACAATGTACAACAAAATATTATAAGTAACGACAAGAACATTTCAAATAAAGTGATTTTTTAAATACTTACTACTTAAATTATACAGGCAACAAAAGCATTACTAATTAAATGACACATTGTATTGATTAAAAATAATTAAAGTACCGTCAAAATTAAAATTTATTAAAGTAAATACTTATACTACTTACACATAAACAGGAATATAGGTATTGGTATATACCTATATAGTATCCGTGATTTTAGCGGGGTGAATTCAAATCTTCAGAATGTGATGGCCAAACTGCGCAAGCGCGAATTCAAATGTTGTTTTCACCGTCTTAACCTCAAAGTTTTACGAAATGCTAAAAATATATTGGATTTTGATAAATGCAGTTAGTTTATAAGTTGGTTGATTTGTTTAAAAAGGTGAATCAAGTGTGACATAAAAAAATGTCGGGAACGATTAAAACGCTGGAAGAGCGGCAGCTCTCCAATGAGGTGACCTTAATGCGCTGGTCTCCTAACATGGATTTACTAGCGATAGTCAATATCAAAGGTTTTATTTCATTTTAATATAATATGTACATTGAAAGTGTTATTCAACATTCAATCGAATAATTTTACAGGAGAATTGGCTTTACATAGACTCACCTGGCAAAGGGTTTGGCTTTTAAGTCCCATCGAAGAAGGTGAAAGAATATCTAACATTGCATGGAGACCAGATGGTAAACTCATAGCTGTCATCTATGTAAAAACAAAGTTAATTTGTTTGGTTGACATTGAAAACAAAAACATTGTTCACAAAACTCAGCTGAAATCGGATGAGCCCTGCACCTGTATTGCTTGGTTATCTCTAGCACCTCAGAACTGCAATGAGAAAGTTTGCTCCCCTTGCACAGGAGATTATTTGCCGCCTTTACCTAACTTGAACAGGAGTTTTGGTCAAGAAAATGAAAGGAAAGAATTTCTATCACAAACTCTTGATATGCTGTTTGTAGGTATTTAAATTTTTCCAAGAAAAAATAACAAATAATAAATAAATTTAACATCATCTGCAGATTGGTCAAGAAAATGGTAGTATCATGATGTACGTATTTGGAATGTTTTACTGTGGAACAATATCGATTGGTAGTGGACCTGTATTGGAAATCTCTGGTGGAAGTAAAGCTCTATGGGCCAGTTGGAAAAGTCCAGAACACATTGTAGTTGTCAGGCTAACATGCGTTTTACTTCAAAATTGTGAAGCGTTCTTTAATGTAAGTAAAATAAAATAAAATAAAAAGAATAGACAATAAATGAAATTTTAATGCAGGTGGCACAAATTCAATCTCATATTGAATGCTTAACAAGTTATCTATCACAAACTTTGCTGGCTATTTCTGAAGCATGGGAAACAATACTTTTAGAAATGGATGAGAAATTAGCTAAATATGCTTCTGACAAACAACCTGGCACTGTAGCTGCAGATTTTTTGGAACTTTTGATGGTTGGCGTTCCAACACCAGATTTAGTTAATTTTCTTTTGCGAGATCTCACTGACAAAGGATTAAAAAAGTTAGGAAGCAGTATTGATATTTGTTATAGCAATATCCAAGTAATAATTTAATAGTTCCTTTTTACCAAAAACTTTAAGATCTCTTTTAATTTAATATTTTTTTATTCACAGAAACTTGTCTTAAAAAATTTAAACAGTGTTGGAATGGCCTTAATTTATCATTTTGCAGAAATGAAAGGAATGGTAAGATTTGGAGGTATATATGAAGCTTTAGGACTTAAAGATGAAGCACCAATTACTAATGCTATTAGTGCTGTACAATCATTTTTAGCCAAAACTTCGGAAATACAGCAAGTTATTGATCACAGTATGCGAGATTATAAAGCTTTCATAAGGTAATGCTTATACAACTAAAAATTTAGAAGATATTTATACATCTAATAATAAACTTATAATCAATAATAGCTAACTTTATTGGTCTTTTTATTAGGTGGCTTTATACAGTCATTTTAAGATTGAATGATGAAAGAGTTCCATCAGAAATGAATAAAATAAATCAGCAAGACTTAACATACATTGCTGAATTTCTTAGAGGTTTTGATAAAATCGAATTGCATGCCAGTAAACGTAAAGGTGTAAATTTAGAAAAACTAGGCCAATATTTAAGGCAAGAACCACTTCAAACTTGTTTTAGTCCTGAAGGTAGTGAATGGGCTTCTATGCTAGTTGAAAATCGATGTTTACAACATCATCCTCTCATTATAAGACAAGACTTTGAAGGTTCTCTTTTACAAGCTCATGTAACTCTCATTGAAGCAGTTAAAGAAATATTTGTCAGCGCTTATCAAGACTTATCTAAGCATTTTAAACAAAAAATAATGCCATTGAATTCCGTGAATACTAATTTATGTTCCCAAATAGTATTGAGTGATGGAAACTTAATGTTTGGAGTTCCTCATTCAGATCACAAAATATTGCACTTATTTAAGATAT
Organism: Sycophila sp. Sp_5; assembly: GCA_018906775.1. Lineage (NCBI taxonomy): Eukaryota > Metazoa > Arthropoda > Insecta > Hymenoptera > Eurytomidae > Sycophila > Sycophila sp. Sp_5. Next base: position 1,188,385 of record JACCID010000033.1, read on the forward strand.
TGTTTACGGCAGCTGACCAACCATTAACTTCTACATTGATCAAAATAGACATTGGAAATACTCAAGGTTAGTTTCCTTTTTTCAAATTTGCAAATTATTGATTTGAATTAGTTATTAATTACTTATTTTTGTAATAGAACCTTCAACACCATCAAAAATAGCGGAAGACCAAAGATTATCAGATTTACAGTTTTATTCACAAGACTTTTTAACTTTACTGATATTAAATCAAGAAAATAATACATCCTGTTTGATTCAACTTCCACTGAATCATGCCAAATTGAATGATTTACAAAATATCATAAACCTAAATGAGGTAGCTGATCCAAATTTATCCAAGCCATTCCAAGATATTTCTCCCAGGCAATTAGCTGTTAGTGGTCCTCGAAAAGTAGCTGCAATATTGAGTGAGAATAAAAGAAAAATCAGACTGCTTGAAACTGAAGTTGAACCTGAAGAAGAGGAAGAGGAAGAAGAGTTAGATATTACAGACGATAACTTAATGGATATTACACCAGGTACTATTAGTAGTTCTTGAACTATCAAAGTATCTCAGACTATTAAATGTAAGTTTAAAACTTATATTTTTTCGCGCTTTGTAAATAATTTTTATACATAGTATTTGTTAAATATAAATTAATTTTGTACTCGTCAATTTAAATGAATTTAATAAAATTTTTTATTTGACAGTATTTACAGTATTTATATCTTTTATCTGAAATATGTACAGTAATTACATATTATACAATAGCCTTAAAAAATATAGTTTTTTATTTAATTAACAGATAAATTCATTATTCGGAAAAATCATCTCTACTTCATTGACATTTTTACACAAGTTTATAAAAAATCTGTTCTTAAATTTTTATCACTTGACTAAGGAATTTTTCCTAGTAGGAAAATATAATTATCTTTTCAATGAATAAATGTCATTAGAAATGAGAATAAAAAAATTTGGATTATAAAAAATCACAAGCACTTTTTTACACACTTCAATTATTCTAACTACATGTGGAATTGCTTTATAGTGGCAAACTTGATCCTTGTTGTGATGTTTGTTGAAAAGCTTTAGTAAAATCAACATCCATTCCAAAATTATCAATACCCCCAGATTCTATTGATCTGGAGGGTGCTGGAGTCACTGGTGCTGGTTGAATAGTACCCTCATATTTTGCTGGGGAGTTTTCTCGCGATTCCATTAAATCTATAAGAATTATAAATTATTATTGCATACCATTTCAACTTAATTAATGTTAAAAAAAGAAATTATCTTTACCAAAAAATCTTTGAGATCTCCTTTTCCTTACTACAAATATAAGAAGAGCCAATGCAATTCCTACTACTATGATCATTGCTACTACCATGCCTATTAATAAATTTGTCTGAAAATATGTGTTCATGATCTTGCTGCTTTAAGTGTTGACTTCAAATTACATAAAAAACTAAATTCAATTTTTATTACCTCATAAGAATTTTTTGTATCTTTTCCTCCTTTAACAATTAATTGTACAACATGAACATTAATTGCTGAATTATCTTCAAGGCCCATAGCAAAACATTTATAGAATCCGGACTCACTTGGTGATACACCCTTTTAAATTAATTACAGTTTATTAAAAGTTGAATTAATAAAATTTAAAATAAATTGAATAAATACCCTAATGTATAGCTTTCCAGTAAGTACTTCATAATTATACTTTTCTTCATCCATTCGATTTCCAGGACCAATAATCTTATTGTCAGTTTGTTAATTGCCAAAACATAAATCTATGAAAATCATCACTACTTAAACATGCCAACTCAGCTAAATGTCCAGCAGGAACTTCAAGCACAGACATAGTTGCTTCAACAATACCTTGCTTTACCATACTCAGGCATAACCATAATGAGATGAATTTTATTATCTATAAAAAAAAATGTTAACCTTGCACTAGAATTTAATTTTTTTTAAATTTACAGTGACTACAACTGTTATTGAGAAGACTACATCTGGAGTTTTTGTTAAAGTTTCTATAAAAAATAAGATACTAAAATAAGTGCTTAATTGATGCAACATTTACCTTTTGCATGTTTGAATGAAATGCCACTGATATATTCTTAACAATAAACAAATTGGTTCAAAGTGACATTCAATGTCAGAATTTTTGGCACTGAGTATTTTTTATGGTGTATTCCATCAACAAAATGATTCACAAAGTTTATAAAAAAAAGAGCTCTTCCAAACTGCTCAACTAAACACTAATGACCAAAGCTTCAATTGACAAACTTGCTTTTACTTATTTATATCTCTGTCCTATTCATCCTTGGCTCATCAAGATTATTTTTAGTGAGCAAGACTCCCGCCTAGTGACTGAACCTTCTAACAGTTGTCTGCAGACTAGAGCATTCCAAATTTTTTTTCTCAACTTTTTGCTTCTGCAGTTTTACTACTTTGTGCTGAAGAGAAGGATGAGTACAATGTCTGTTACATCACTACATACGGTGTCTCAACGATGGTACAAAAATATTCTATTTCTGCTGACAAGAGGTATAGACATGAAATGAAATATCTGCTTCAGCCACTTGCCTTTTTTATCTTGTATTGACAGAATGAATATTTCCATTTACATGACAAGATAATGGCAGCTCAATTGTTAACATCTACTAGTTTATTGTTATCTGTATTATTGAATTGAGTCTAAGGTGATGGAAATTTTTATTTTGAAATTTACATAAAAAGAACATTTAATTTTATAAAGATGCAAGACGTACCTGTAATGCAGAAAATCAATAATGAAGGTAATGTCCTTGAATGATTAATATCTGGAATGCTGTATAAGATGAACAAACACATCGACAGCCAATGCTGCAAACAATATCCAAAATGGTGCTAATACTGCTTTCGCTGGAAGTACCCATTGCAATGCTTCCAGCTTTAAGCAAACTAGTATTTGTGCACTTAGTTTCATAATTACGGCAGTCATGTACCACACCTATTGCAAAAAAAAAGCTGCATTTATAAGTATGCAAAAAATATTTCAGTACAATGCCTTACCATACGACGAAGACTAAAGCGTTTGTCATGAGCATTTTTACAGAAGAGTATCATATTAAATGCAATGTAAATCAATAAAATGTTATCATACAACCACATAGGAATAAACACTATAAACCAATTCCATTGAATTCTTTGATCAAGTCTCAGTACAAGTAAAATTAAAAAGATTAATAGATTAAACCATGTAAATAAAGCTCTATGGAGAACAGCCATTTGAAACTTCTAGGGTGTACGCTTATTTAGTTAATGTCTAATATAGCGTTTTATAATCTGTTCATTATCACGAGTAATCCTATTTACTTTTCGAAACCTAACCTAAACGTGTTATTCTTCAAAGGCATTTCGATGCGGACTAAGCATGTCAACACAACAGCACTATATGTATACTTATATACGGAAAACTTTTTTATTATTTAGAATCATTTTAACTTTCATCTTCTATTTTATTTAATTAAATTTTTTTAACAATTAATTGCATTTTACAACGATGATAAAAGCTTACATGTAAATTAAAAAAAAATACGAAAAATTTATTAAAAGTTTATACTTTAATATAAAAGCAACGGTACAGATATATAATAATTCTTTTTAAGTTAAATATTATTTCTCAAAAATACATTTGTACTAAAAAGTATAGTAAAATTAATTTACAACAATATGCAGTGATTCGCATAAAATAATACATCGAATACATCGAATAAAATACATCGAATAAAAATAATACATTATTCTAAAACATCATTCAAACATTCTATTGTTCTCTTCTCTTAACGGGTTGCATTTCCTCTTTCTAACCATAGTACGTGTGTCATCGCACACAAAGTCTTCTGAAATTCGTTCATGTTAGAAAGGACTGCATTTATGAAATTGGCAGGAATTATTTGGGTATCGAAATTGTTCATTTCATCCCTCTGCTTAATATCACACAAAGTCTAAATATAGAGAATTTAATTATAGATTAAAACTACATATTATTTGATAAATAGCAGATGAAAAGAGTAAATAAATTACCTCGGCAAAGGACAAAAAGAAAAGGCGCGAATCGTGAATCGCTCCAAACCTAGGGAACATGATCGGATAAGAGTCCTTATTCGGCCAGGCTTCATAAGCAGCTTGCAGTCCCAGCAGGTAGGCAGTCGCCCTTGTTTTAAACGAGTCCGTCTAAAAAAATCAATTTTTTTATTTTCATTCACCGTTGCGTTCTCATCCAAATGATTTTTAGTTTTTTCACTTACGTTCTTTTGCAAAATACCCGAGGGAAGATGATTTTTCATGCAGTCAGTAACATTATTGATGTTTGCTACTGTGGCTGTAACGGAATAAATAGAGAAGATTAGTATGCTCTTAGTGAGATAATCTATATTTTAATTAATTTAAATTTTACGTAATTTTTACGTACTTAACCATTTATGGTAGATCTCCGTAGCTAATAAGGTACCCACAGATCCGTAATTCATTGGACTGGAGAGAAAACGTAAATGCGACATTCAATTACTTTAAAATGGTTTGCACCGCTTTTACAAAAATAATGAAACTTACTCAAAAAGTAACGCACTAAAGAAGGGGAAGTTGACCTCGCTGAACACTCGAATGGGTATAACTGTAAAATATACTTTTTAATAAGAATATATATTCAAAGACGTTAGCAGTAGTTTACCTATTTCGTTTGAATTTTTCTCAAATATTTCAATTTTATCTAATGTAAAAGCCTTGAATAATTCATCGATGCTGCAAAATAAAAACAAAATTTAAATAAAGATTGTAATGTAAATGTAAATTGTTTTTTTAAATATGCTCACTCAATAATGGGGAGTTGGTAATTGAGATAGGCTTTTGCATTGTGTCTCTGCACTGAACTGTAAACCATTTCCTCGTTGTTGAAGTATTTGTCATTAACAGTCATCTAGAAAATTTTTTATTTAAAATAAGTAACATTAATCGAACATCGATAAATTACACGCATTAGAAGCATAAAATTTTTACTCGTTCGGGATACAAATTTGCTACTACGCTCTCGTCTAAAAGCCAATCCGGATATCCGTACATTACACGAGCATCCGACAGCTTTTGTATGAAAGCTTTAGTAGAACTGTCGCGTAGTGAATAATTTTCTTTGTCCAGATGATTTATAATTTTACTTCTGACTTCTTCGAACACCTCTTTCAACTGTAATAAACAATGCGTTTAATGATATGCTGATTTTCACATATTTTTACAAATTTAATGTAAAAAACTTGCCTTCTGTCGATTATCTTTTCCAAAATATCTCTTAGCATAGGCATAGGCAGTTCCCACAAACAATCCCGGCGTGCAAGTCAGTTTGCTAAATGAAACATTTCATAATGAAAGAACATAATAGCAGCATACGAGTTTCGTGAATGGAAAATTCTTACTTTATCGAAGGTATCAAGGAGTACTCAAGATAGACATCATTCACCAAGCCGATCGTTTTTGAAATATATCGCAAATTGATGTAATTCTCTAAAAAAAAAAAAATAACTAAAGTAATAAGCTACTATCTTGAAGACACTTTTTCTGAATTTTCTTTTAATTTCGTACCAATAGTATTTACGTGGTTCTCATTTAGAAGGTTAATCAAGTCAGTGAAGAAGTAATTTTCATCAATGACGATGATTTCAGTTTGATTGCTAAGTTTCGCATGTCTTGTTTCCACTCGGACAAAATAGTTGAATACTTTTTCCCATTCTATCTGAAATAATAAAAAATGTTGTTTTTTAGTCGCGTAAGGAAGAAACTCAACTAAATATATTCAACAATGCCTTACTTTCGAGTTAATTTGACCACGACTTTTTTCGATCCATTTAAGTTTCCAATCCTCGATTGTAATGAGTTGATCTGAATTTAACGATCCCTCTTCTGCTCTATTCGCGTGCTGATATGTGATCTGAAATAAAATAAAATCGATTAAATTCTCGAAGTCAATAATAATAAGAACAATGATAGTAATAAATAGGTACCCTGTTTAATTCATTCAAGAATTTTTTCAATAAATCTCGGGCACTTGTGGACTGATAGCTAGATTTGTTTTTATTATCGTATCTTTGAGCAAATAAACTTCCTATTTCCAAAATATTGTCAGTTGGTGGACTGATCTAAAAAATAATCAAATAAAATTTATCTTATTATGATATTTGTATTTGAAAATTAATTGGCAAAGCTTTTTCATCGTACTTGTATGTAACGCCCTCTTCTTCTGGAGGAATCTGGATGCTCGAAGATTTTTAAATTAAAGAATGCATGGCCGTAACCTTTCAAAGCATAATCCATATCAGAGGGATTCCAATGTTCGCTTCCCCTTTGTTGATAATCAAGATGTTTAAGAATTTTGGCTTTTTCTGGCAAATTATTCTCATATTTCTCTTTATCATCGTCTTTCCGCAAACCTGTAAAATTATTCTAATAATGACAATTGCTATTTCCATTTCAAAATTTTTTAATGTTAAGATATTTTCTAACTTTACCGTTTGTAATGCATCTCGCGAATATCTCTCTTTCGATTTCCAACGATTTGATCTTCTCGTCGCCTGCCAATTTGTTTTCCAAAATGTCTGAAATTTGAAAAATAATTTACTTATAAAAATGAGATAAATTAATGAAATTATATTATAACTAAATAAATTATACGCATACCTCTGAAGTAGTCAACGTCATTATTTTCCATTGAATTTAGACTATTGAAATCATTCGTAAGGCGACTGCCCTCGTCATCATTCGACCGACAGGAGTACTTACAAAAATCGTCGCACGGATGAATTTTGTAATTCAGATTCTCGCTTAATTTTTTAGCTGTATGCAAGATTTAGGGAAAATTAATGTTTAATATATGTATATATATATATATATATACATAAAATAAATCCAATAAATGAATTAATATAAATAAACTAAAAATAAAAATATATGTTTGACTTTACCAACTCCATCACATACGGATGTTCGACATTCGTCGTAAACGAAATCCACCTGACTCGTTACAATTCCGATAGCCACCGCGGAAAACCTTATTAAAAACAAAATATTATTATGTTAATACATTTATATTTTAAGTAGTTTATCATGTTCATCGTTACAATACTTTTTGATACGAAAATAAGTTATTTTTACCATAAAAAATATCGCGCAAGGATAGTAGCAAACATTTAGTGTAAAATTTCAGTATGAAATGTTTAATCAATTACAGTAAGAAACAAATATTTTAATTCGAAATTAACATCTTCAATTTATATTTTAGTTCATATTGCTAAAAACTTAGCAATTAAACGATTAACGTTATTGTTTTTAATGAATGCATAAAGAGACACTTTCATCCACTGCAGTTAAAACTTATTACGAACGCATCTTCTGGCATTTAAGAATTCCTTTTCAAATTCATTAACAATTGCGTTAATAAATCTCATTGCTAAATATTCAGCAATCAATTAATGCACTCGTTCATTCATGAGCACTGAACACTGAAATAACAACAAAAAAGTTAAAGATATGACAAGAGAGTACGCACCACAGTAGACGTAACATCGTAGCTTCGATTCGTTCGAGGAAGAGAACTACACTACTGTCATGACGCCTCGGCCGGTCTCTTATTTTCGGAAACGTTTCTTATTTATCATCATCGGCTCCGAGACTTAATTGGCCGGAATTTGATAAATTAAGTAACACAAAATGGGAGTTGTATCAAGGCCAGGATGGGGAGCTCATATCGTCGCTCCGATAAACGCTTCTGTATACTGTGTACAACCGAAATTCTCCGGGCAGAGTACGCGGGTCCAGCATCTTTCTCAACATTCATTAACTATTTCACTGCTTCGTTTGCCGCACGTGCATTACTTTATCAGGCTTTAACAATTAACAGTATATTGATAATGACATTCTTATTTATTTTGTATAGATTGCAAATTAAAAAGTCGAGTTTTCACAACCTTCGTTTTTGTTAATGAATCAAATTAAACTATTTTCAGTATAGTAATTTTGTACTATGTATACTAATATTTTAAAAAATTCATGTTAAAGACAAAAATGTAAGAATGATAAAATTTTAATTCCTTTGTGCTTTTAAATGAGAATGAAATATTTCAATTATAAATGTTAGAAATGCAGAGAGGAACTATTTAAATCTGTCCGAGACTATTCGAGAATCAAGCGGCACACGATGCACTTGTTATCATAGGCTAATGCGTAACATTTAATCTTTTAGAAGAAGACGTAACGGCGTGATAATTTTTTAAATTGTCAATCTACAATTTCGTAGCGGAAGAAATGAATATAACGAGCTTCATGTATGAAGCTAAAGTAATTAATTCTATAATTTGATATCACATGTTAGAGAATTAGATACTATAATTAATTAAACAGAAATGTATTTTGATAATGGGAAGTCTAATTTTGAAGTAACTGATATGAAAACTAAATATGTAATTCTCAATATAACCACACAAATGTCTACTAATTAGAGAATGTGGCATACGCTTATTTTAAGATTTAACAATAGTTAGTTAGTAATTAAGATTAATTAAGACTAATGGATTACATTAGTTTGTAATCCACCCAGAGATGATCCTTTCGTATACAAAAATTTATCGAACTCAGGGAATAACCATGCGAAAATAAAATGTCACAGCATCATTTCAGCTTTTAAAAATAAACAAACATCTAATAGATAAGACTTCATTTTACCAAACTACTTTTGACTGCCCAACGCCTGGCGAGCTACTTTCCAATAAACTCTTCTTTTTTCTTTTTTCATATGATGTATAAAACGGGTTTTAAAGCAGTGTGAAGCACATGTGCACCTAAAATACATGCGTCGATTTGTTACACATTTCTCATTATGAGGATTTTATGTGTGAGATACTCTGTATTACTCAAGGATCATCAGGTTTCATTCTGATTTGAAAATAAGTAACGGGAATCACCGACTGATCTCCAGCTCTTTGAGAAAAAAATATGCGCTGACTGCAGCACGAAATGACAAAACGTCGCATAATTTGAGGTATTTACTAAGCAAAATTTGCATTGATTTAGCGTCTATTGTTTTGAATTTCTGCGAAATTAACTGCAACTCCATTTAATATATTCTGGCCAATAACTCTTAAATTTAAACTCCTAGGCAGGGAAATTTAAAAAATCAAGACTTCAAACTTGGCTTCAATTTAAATCAAGCTTTAAATTGCTAATTCGATCAATCGAGTTTTTAAATATTATTACTTGAAAGAGTGCTGGGGGAAAATGTAAAAGGATGTGACAATCCATACATGGAATAAAGAAAGAAAAGAATATTATTAATTGATTTGAAAATTATATTATAAACACCTTCAATATTTTCATTATAAAATTTACCAAAACGATTGAAGATATTGCAAATAATTGTTCCTTTGATAACAGGACGACCCCGAAACTCGATAGGTTGTTAGAGTGTTGACCATTAACCGTTAGGCGATGCAATTTCTTTTGCGCCGCTTTCCAAAAAATAATTACAGATTAAAATTGTTTGCAATTTATTGAAAATAAGAAAATTGTAACATTTCGAAACTTGTAAGAATCTCAATTCTAGGATCTATACGAATCAAATTTGATAACAAGTGCATATATTTTTAAAGCTCAATGCATAGATTTTCGCTTATATAATAAGGAAAAGAAGTGCACGAACCAACGAAACTTTTAAATACAAAACTCCCTTTACTATCCTCTGCGAAGTTTCCTGCGTAACGACATCATTTTCATTCAAGCACGGCAGCGCGCCCGAAAAAACCGCATCCCAGCTTGCTCCTTTTATCTCCATCCCAACAGAATAGAAAACAAGCCACGAGGCACGAGTCCCGTGTAAGTTACTTACAAGTCCACCAAGGCCTGTTTATCGCTGATTCAGCTACTTGCGAGTCACCGAGTATATCGCGCGGCTCTGTTTCGCACGTGGGGGGAGTAAAGAGGGACCCTCAGAGCGATTCTCAGTCGGTGGCTCGCAGCGGAAAAGTGTGCGCGGCGCCCGGGACAGCGGCTCAGGGTCAAGGATGAACCAGGAGGCGACGGCGGCGGGCTCCGACGCGTCGGAGGTAAATGCACGGGGGTACGCCCGAAATAGACAGGCAGGAAGCTGAGCCTGACGGAAATCGCGCACGTGACTATTTTAAAGGGCGCACGTGCATGTCTATGTTTTCGTCCCGTGGCAACGAAGGGACGAGTGTGTATACGTATTACATCTCGCCGCCCGGTTGACGGCTGTTTGCTTTCGCTCCGGGAATATGTATGACGGCCGGAGATGAGGGCCGTTCGTCTTGCTGGGTCTACGCCGCATCCGTTCTTGCTTCACCCATTTTTGGAAGAGTCGATGGTCGGTCTGTCGGGGAACGATTAATTCAAGCTCAATTAAATAATTTCCTCTGCTTTTTTCTTGTATGAGTTTAGTGTTTATTATTCTTTTTTTCAATTGTATGTAACGCATTTTGTAATTCATCTTATGAAGTATCTCGTGCTAATAAACGCTTATGAATTTTTGTTTAGTCAGCATCGCAATATTATGATTAAAACAATGAACATCAGTTTCTTATTCTTTTTAATAACCTTAAGTAATTATATTTGTCGTCGGAACTTTCCAGATTCGATATTGATGCAGACTTTAATCTTTTAGATAAAAAAGCGATGCTCTGAAAATACAAATCGTCAAATCAAATTATGAGTCACGCAATTGAATTAATTGAATAAACTCCGCAGTTACGCAAATATTTATAAGGATGTCAGACATACCGATTGTATGCAAATATTATATTATATATTCGTACTCGTTAAGGTTTCTACTAGTTTTTGTAATTTACTAGTTAGTTTTCATTAATACCGTGCTAATCGTATCTCGTTTTACGTATTTCTATCAATGCATCCAATAAATGAATACATAAAACCACTGACTAAATATATGCGCTTCCGTGATGCCAGAGTTCAGGCACTCGTACTTTAATATACATATACGTTGCTTTCACGGGTCCGCATACTTACCCATACATACGAATATATATGCGTCGGAGAGCGCCTGAAAAGTTCTAAATTGGAGAGCATGCCGAAAATTGCTCGCGCCGGTGCGACCGGCGCAGCTTAGCTCAACCTCCGCCTCGATGCTATTCGGTAACAATCCTCGAATACTCGTTTGGACGTGTCGGCACTCCATAGTCCGTATCTTAGAGATCGAGTAGCGAAGGCACGTACTTCGACTCTCCAGTCGATTTTTTATCGCTTCCATAACGCGAATTGTTTTTTACGCCTCCTTATACGAAAGTAAGTAATACCGCCTACTCACGGATCGACCTTCGCCGCGTGCGCGATCTTATATACGTGGTGTGCTGCGCGCGCCACTGGAAGTATATTACGCGAATTGGTGTATATCACTCGCGTCGCGGGCATCGCGGCCGAGGGCACCAGACGACGGGAGAGACGAAAAGACCACGTGCTAGCGCTGGCGCCGCCGTGAACCCCGCGCAACCGTACGCCGACCGCACGCACGGATCCGAGATCCCATTTATCTCCGATCATGTCAAATTCACAATTGGTAATTACTGATTCGACAAGATCGAATTCGCACTCAATTATTCATTCGTTTGGCTTTCGTTTGAGGCGCTTGATTCACCTGGTGGGAAGGATAAGCACGCTTTCCGCTGGTTGCGTATAGGAGCCTCTCCTTTTTTTCTTATGTGGAAATTCTTTGGAGCTGAGGTCTCTTACACATTCAAATCCGCTAACCTCAACTCGCAAGACTTGCTTATCTTGAAATCGTTTGGAAATATAAAGTGATTTCTTGTAATTGCTCTCTTTTTTGTCTGCGATTTAAAACAGCTTCATCACTTTTGCATTATTGATAATTGCTGTGCTTTATTGTGGATTTTTTCTGATTGTTAGCTCTTTTTTACATGCAGTCTGTCTTTCAACCTCTGTTAAATTTGTAAATTCATTTTCTCTACTATTGCTCTTGTATGTTAAAGATATTCAGTAAGGTATTTAAAATTGAGAAGAACATTGCATCGTATATTGAAAATTAAAATTTTGTTAACGTTTAAAATACATGTCAATGAAATAAAAGGAATGTAGAAATGTACAATTTGTTCATTCTACCGTATATTGGAGACTAAGTTATTTATATAACTTCCAGGTCCTGCCAGTGTTGGCTGCTGTTGGTACATTAATAGCAGTCGGTGTAGCAGTTAAGTTATACCTCTCGTTTAAAGATGAAAAGAAAAAGAAAGTTTTACTTGTCGAGCCCACTGTAAAGTATAGTCTACCACTATTTGAAAAACAAGTTATAAGTCATGACACTAGATTATACAGATTTGGATTGCCAACTTCAAAACATGTTCTTGGTCTTCCTATTGGACAGCATGTGCATTTAACGGCAAATATCAATGGAGAAGTTATAATACGTGCATACACTCCAGTTACCAGTGATGATGACCAGGGACACGTGGACCTTGTAGTAAAAGTATGTTTATCTATTAATGCAGTATATATTTGAAAATATTGTTCTTACGGTACCATTAAAGTTACTTTATTGTTCAGGTTTACTTCAAAAATGTCCATCCTAAATTCCCAGAGGGTGGAAAAATGTCTCAATATCTTGAAAGTATGAAAATTGGAGATACTATAGACTTCAGAGGGCCTTCGGGAAGGCTTGTTTACAATGGACAGGGTAAATTTGCTATCAAGCTGCTAAGAAAAGAACCCCCAGTAATATATTCCGTTACCAAAGTAAGTATTTAAATAAAATATTGTCATTTAACATGTCAAATAATTAACTTCTATATTCTATATTTTAATAGGTAGTGATGATTGCTGGAGGCACAGGTATTACTCCAATGTTACAGCTTATTCGAGCTATAACTAAAGATCCTCAAGATAAAACGAAAGTTTCCTTGTTGTATGCAAATCAGACCGAGAAAGACATTTTATTAAGGAAAGAACTAGATGAAGTTGCTGAAAAACATCCAGATCAAGTTAAAGTTTGGTATACAGTTGATACAAGCAGTGATGGATGGAAGTACAGTACAGGTTTTGTAAATGATGAAATGATCTCCAAACACATGTACCCACCTTCATCCGACACTCTAGTCCTTATGTGTGGTCCTCCACCAATGATCAACTATGCTTGTACACCAAATCTTGATAAGTTGGACTATGATCCTAAACTACGATTTGCTTACTAATTTTCTATTCGTTCATTGAAGAGTATGGAAAGGTCTTAAGAATGATTTCAACTTTTTTTTATAAAAAATATAAATGTAAAAAAACTTGTTAGTAATGTTTGTAGCTTAAATATTTTGTAGTAGATACATCAAACCCACACAATGTACAAAAGTTGCAGCTGTTTTATTACAACTTGTGAAAAAGATATTTATTAAAGTTGTGAAAGTATTTGATATAAATAAAAGTGACAAGATTTTTTAAATAATTCTCAGTTTTGAACATATAAAATATGCAAAATTTATTTTTCTTAGTAAACTCTTAGGTGATATTGTTTACAATCGTAGAAAATATTAAGCTTAGCATCATTTAAAAATATTTAGTAGCATTATGGAGCACATTTTCCTTTGACTGAAGTGAATTCAAATAGCATTTACCCAGTTTTTTTGTAAAACTTTCATTTGTCAACGTGTCAATGGCTAAGAATTAGCTGTAAAGATTTTTTATTTAATTAAAAGAAAACGTGCAAATATAATAAAAGTATTATTAACCTTTTATCTTTCGACAAGTGAATAATCGCGATATGAGGTAATGAATAAGTTCAGTGAGAAACTTGCAAATAAGAAATTTAACAACGACCGTGATCTGGGACTCGCTTTCTGGGTGCCGCCTTCAAAATATCATCAACTCGTAGAATCATTTCAGCGGCTTCTGCAGCACTAAGAAGTACCTGCCTTTTAACAACCCACGATTCTGTAATACCCAATTTTTTCATACAAGCGATCTCTCCTTTATCCATGTCTGTATAACAAACATAAATTGTAAAATTTAAATTAGAGCAATTCATAAGAGAAAAAGTGTTAAGAAAAAAAATAAAGCATACCGAGACCCATGGTGTAAGCACCAGAATTGTGTGCAGCTCTGAGTTCACTGACGAGCTGGGAAGAATCGTAACCACCGTTATCGGCGATGACAGTTGGCAGTTGCTGCAGAGCACGAGCGAATGACTCCATAGCTACAGCTTCTTTGCCAGGAGTAGCGGCCGCAGCCTTCATCACGGCGCAAGCCATGACCATTTCACTGCAACCTCCTCCATACACTATCCTCGATTCCTTGACTGTCGATGTCAGAACACACAGAGCATCGTGCAGAGATCTCTCAGCCTCATCCAAAATTTGTTGAGTAGCACCTCGGATTACAATGGTGCAAGCTTCACCTAGAGCCACACCTGAGAACCGGATTATCGTGTCCTCGCCAATCATTACCTAAAAGTAAAAACAGTTTTTTAATATTTTACTTTTCTACTTTGCTTATATATTCAAGTAAATAAATATACCTGTTCAATTGTAGCACATTTTCCAAGTTTGACCAGTTCAGGATGATCAAATGTGCTTACAATTTCTCCACCAGTTACAAGAGCTAGTCTTTCAATTCCATCGAAATCTGCGTGCTCGATTGCCATTACACCAGCATCAGCAAACAGTTGCTCGGGGTAATTGTAGATTAACTGTCGATTGATGAATACATTACAACCGTGTTTAATAATTTTGTCTACTTTATCCTGTAAAACGAAAAGAAAGAGTTAATATTGTAAAATCGAAATTGGTTCTTTTTAAATTGATTCACGCAGTTCATATACCTTCATCTTTTCTTTTTCTGCCAATTCCAAGTCAGCAATCTTTGTCATAGAATCAACACGCACTCTTGAGCCAAATACCTATTAGGTAAATTAATTTTTAATTATTTATTACTGTTTAAATAAACATGTATAATTTTCTGATAAAACAAACCTTGATTTTATCAGTATCCATAGGAGTATTTGCAATAAGAATTTTTGCATCTGTTATTTTTTGTGGTTGATGCACACCAGGTTTCTTATCCAGCAGGAATCCTTCATCTAAGAATGAATCGGCCAGTGTAGCTCCTCTCTTTTTGATAATCTGAATGGCTGACAAATTACCAGATCCCTTTAAACGAAGAACAGCATTCACAGCCAGCTTACTGAAATGTTCTTTATGCTGTGACAAGATTTTAGAACTGAGGGTAGTACGAGCAATGTTTAACAAGTCTTCACGGAAGTGTTCTATGTCTGCTGAATTGTCAGCTGCTACATTCTTTAGAGCTTCTCTAGCTACTGCCGTTGCATTTCTCCAACCAGCAATAATAGTTTGAGGATGAATTTTTTGTCCAATCAATTTTTCTGCTTCCTTTAACAATTCAGAAGCTAAAATCATAAAACAAACAAATTAATATTCCTATATTAAACTTATTAAAAAAAAATATTATTATCTCACCAAAGACTGTGACGGATGTAGTACCATCTCCAACTTCATCATCTTGTACTCTTGACATGTCCACCAAAATTTTTGCTGCTG